>MU269991.1:1210000-2410000 GCA_021432705.1 Caranx ignobilis | reverse complement strand
GTCCAATCCCCCTGGCTATTCTTCCCTTCACCACCCTTGCCCCATATACAGAATCCCTAAGACAGTACCATCTAAAATGCTTGTTTCCACATCCCTGACCACAGTAAGTGGAGATGTGTAAGATGATGCCATGGCGATCCATTGGCACACTGTCAGGAGAAAAATAGAGCAAAAGATAAGAAAGTACAGGGTCTGACCGCAATAACTTGACTGCGGTGCTTTGAGATACATACACTCATCTAGGGGAAACTGGGGACTTGGAAATGGCTCTCAAATAACTGGATGTCTGCTGCTGTGTCGCTGTTTTGTAGTTGAAAAGAAAAAGATTTGAAAGAGGCAGGTCTTAAGCTGTCGAAGTGAAGAGAGAAACTTGATTCTCAAAAGAAAAAATGTCTTGGAAAACCACTGGACAAAATGCCACAAAAACAGAATTCAGTGTTATATTATATTTGAAGCTCACTCACGTTGAGAGTCTGTCTAAAATGAATATGTTTTTGTGTCTGTGACCTTCTCTTTTTAGGCGTGGAACCTCCCAAGGATCGTACATTTGTGCGTCTGCAGCGGCGTCACATCAACGTGCCCCTGTATAGCATCCTGTCCACCATCACCATACTGGGCATGCTCATGGCTGGGGCCTTCTTGTTCTTTAACATCAAGAACCGAAACCACAGGTCAGCAACGCACAGCTTTGAGAGGGAGCGGTTATGGGAAATGGTGGGTTGGTGTTAAGGGAGAAGCAAGAGAAATGAAGAAGGATGATTGAGGGACGGCAGGAATCATTGGAGATTGAACAGTGTTGAAATGAAAGAGTAATGAAGCATGAGAATGATGATTAACCTTTAACCATGATGAGGTACATTATTATTTCACTTTTCTCTCTCTCTAGACAAGAACATCTTAGACTATACTCCACTTGTATTTCTAGACTGATGGATTCTATTCTTTTCTATCCATGCTATCTGTTCTCCAGACTTATCAAGATGTCCAGTCCTTACATGAACAACTTGATCATCCTAGGAGGCATGCTGTCCTACGCCTCCATCTTCCTGTTTGGTCTGGACGGAGGTTTTGTCTCTGACAAAGAATTTGAGACTCTCTGCACTGTGAGTTTCACTAACACTTTTCACTAATACATAAAATTAAAGTTGGGGTTGGGTGCTCGTCATAAATCTGTGTAGTATCTCACAGAATAGTTGTGGCTAAAACTAGCCATTCTTTTTCATTAGTTATTGATCTATTGATTATTTTCTTTTTGATGAAACTAAATTGCTAGTTCTTGAAATTACATTCCCTAATGATTCAACTAATGGTTCAGAGCCAAAATATTTACAGTAGATTACTCTTTCATTGGCTAAAGTTGAGCAAATACTTCTAAGGGGAGTGGACGTGGGGTTAGGGAATAGGGTACAGGAGGGTTTGGGGTGAACGGGGTTAAGATCAATTGGCTGATTGTTTAAAGCCCCAGTTCAGTTATTTTGAGTGTGAGTTTAACTGTGCTTTTCACTTGTGACAGTTAAATCCACCACTCACATAAACATCCTCCAAATCCTTAAATAATTTACCTAAACATCACATTTACCCACATTAACTCAGTGCATTGACAAAATGTCCTTGGATAATATTGCAGTGGACTGTATTATTTTTTACATGATATTGTCCTCCATTTATTCAGGGCACACACGTGAACACCTCAGGCCATTTTAATATTTTTCAATTCTTACTTCATCTATGTAAAATGAGGTAGACTGTGGAGCATGCTGCTGAAACACTAAACACATGAACTATGTGACAAAGTCTAAGTGAAAACTGATTGAATCTCTCTCTCCAGGTCTCTAGCTAACATGGAGCACATTAAGTGTCTCCCCCCAGGTAGCATTACTGTGTGACTATGTACATGCTGGATTAATTAAAGAGTTTTGATTACAGCGATAACTGGTTTCCACTGAGATACCACCCTCCCCGACGCACACGCACATGCACCCACAGCAAAGTAATATTAGGCAGGGCACGTCTCGCGCTGCCACCACCTGGCTGAAGCTCTGCCGCTGAGCCAAACTAGAGCTCGTCACTTCAGACAAGGTTCTACAGCAAAGAAGCACAGAGGTTGATCCATTCACCATCAATCAATACGTGCTGGTCTCCTTGAGAATAGATGCTGTAATTGTTTTTTTGCTGTCTTCTTCACCAAGTGTTCTGCCCCTGCCTGGCTTTATTGCTTTCTAGATATAGTGGTGAGTGTCATGAGGGGAGGGCCAGGTGTAAATGTGTGGCAGTATACAGGATGTGTGGTGCAGCTGGGGTTCGCACAGCAGCAGTCCAACTCAAAGTATACACAAGTGCACAAGCATATACACGTACACACTCTGTAGCTATATTAGGATTTTGTCTGCTATATTCAAATTCAAAGCTTTTAAAACACTTCAGTAGTGTCCTTTTGTGCCGGAGCAGTAAAAGGTCTACATTCTGTTTCTCTTTAAGATGAAATGCTCTCAGGAGTGTGACAGCTTCCATGGTCCAGGACATTCTCCCAGAGCCCAACACCTGGAGACAAAAAATAAATCTGACAGCGTCTTATTTTTAGAATGTTTCACAATGCTATTTTGAATGAACTTCTCAAGAAAAATGCAAATACTTGTCACATCTGATGTTGTTTTTTTTATGCCTTGATCACTAGTTTAAGCCATGACACAATTGGGTGTTTTCCTGTTGTTCTGATAGGTACGGACATGGATTCTCATTGTTGGATACACCACAGCTTTTGGAGCCATGTTTGCCAAGACCTGGAGAGTGCATGCCATCTTCAAAAATGTGAAGATGAAGAAGAAGGTATTACAAAAAATGTTTTATATTTTAAAAAGAAATATATAAGAGAATCTTCTATCTCTTAATTCCTCTTTACTGAACATTTTATTCTTCCAATTATTACACACACGTTTTAAAGATTTGTTGCTGTGCCTCCATGACAAATGTGCTTCAAATTATTTTTAATGGAATGGAATTTATTTTTTAACATTTATTTTTACATGGTCATATGATCCCTCCTGGTTTAATCTGGATGTGGTTTCTGGATTAAATCACAGCATGTGCATCTGTAAGATAGGACAACTACCAGCTCAGATAACCACAGGCATCTCCATTGAAACATGCAGACCTGATGGTCTTATCCAGGATGCTTCATATGTCGTTTGTGTGGGTGCGTGTATTCAGACTCACGCTTTTTAACAAACACTTGGAAAGACTGGCAGCACCTGGCACCTGCTTTTAGAATCTTCTCTTGTAAAAAAAAGAAAAGAAGAAAAGAACAGAAAAAAGATGGAAAAATACAAATAGCTTTTGAATATCTGACACAATCTGCTTCACCAGCCCAGTTATATAAAGTGGTGCCGAGTTCACTGAGTGTTGTAACTGTGCTTGGCCTTTTTGTATTTATAGATCTTGCTCTCCCCTCTCTTTGTCTCTCACCCTCTTGCATACTGGAGGAAGTGTGGGTGGCCTGCCAGAGAGAGTGAGTGAGTGAGAGTGGGAGAGAGGAGAAAGGGAGGAGGGAAGGAGGGATGGATCAAAGAGTCAGAGAGGTTGGAGGGATGCAGGGATGTAGTGGCAGAAGGGAGGGTGGAGAGACAGAAGGAGGGGGACAAAGCAGGGCAGAGAAAGGGACAAGACAAATAATGTGGCACAAATGGCTGTAAAAGTGGGTTGGACTCTGTGAGAAGAAAAAGCGAAAGCTGGGAAAAGAAGGGCAAAGGAGAGATGAAGATAAAGACAATCCAGATTACAGGTTAAAAGGCAAGGAGCCAAACCTGACCTCTACCTTTTTTTATTTCTGTAGTACATTTGTCACCACAAGATCACCACCGCCATGTTTTTTCAGCTGTTTCTAAATTAATGACACTACACTCAGCACTGTATTGAGAGCAGTCATTTAAGGAAAACAAAACAGTTTTACCTCTCTGAGTGCACCTTCACGGCCAATTATCTATGTGCAGTTCAGCTTCCCTTGCTGACACAGACAAACAGATGTTTCTTCAGAGGCAGTATTCCACCCAACACACACCTCCACCCTTAAACCTCAAGATGTATTCTCTGTTGGCTCAGGGAATGGCTCTGTGTGTAGGACGCACACACACACACACACACACACATTTACACCACACTTCCTCCACACCGATTGAGTGAGTGTAGGTGCTTTGGCTTCAGTGGAGTGATAGTTGCTGTTAGTTCCATGAAATTTCTGCCAGCTGCTGTCAGGGGAGGGCCAAGCCCAAGTGTAGGCCATATTTTCTTCAAACAGTTGGGCTGGGAGTGCATCCCTCACTCCTTCCCTCAGCCCCTCTGCAATCTTTTTCCTTGAACACCAGGAGAGCACCGACTGTAAATCAGCGGTGTGTTCGATAAGGGTTCCACTCGGCAGGCTGTGGCTAGCACTCCTTCACTTCTTAAAGAGCTCAGTGCCAGAGACAGTATGGACTCAGGCGTTAGACGGGGTGGGGGGGACTGTCAATCAATCTCCTGCTTCTTCAAATACACACAAACACACACCACAGACACAGATAAACATGTCCAGTTTACACAACCTCTCTGCCACAGGCCCCTGGGGAAGCCACATGTCAGGTTGCCCATCTTGATAATACGTACATTTCTGTGCATGAATGTTTGTTTGTGAAAACAGTTTAGTTCCACAAAGTATCATAAGGGTAGGTTTACTTTTCAGAGCGTTGAACCTCAGATTATGGCCAACAAATAGAGTTTGCTCAGTCATGGTGAACAGAGAGACATATTTATTTCTCTATTTTTATTCTCAGTTACGTCAGAGCCATGCGCGCGTGTCCAATTTTTTAAAAATCATTTGGTCTTTTTTTTTCTCAATCAAATTCTTGAGTGTAAGTGAAGACTTAGGAACCCAACTAATATGTCAGCATGCCAGTATTACTAGGGGAAAGGAAATAGTAGATAACACTTCAGGTAATTTGGAGTCATTATATAGTTTGTCATTTGGCAGAGTAACATATCACAGTTGAGCAGATGGTGGTGTAAAGCTTTTTCTTTTTTTTTTTTTGTAATTTTCCCCCAAAATATCACACATCTTTGTTGCAACTATTTCCTCGTAGGAATTATGGATTATTAGTTTCACCTGCCAGATTTTGTTTTTTTAATTTTTATTTATTTATTTATTTATTTTTACCAGAGTGAACTTCATTCAGTTGTCAAGTAATTCATATATCAGCAAATGTTTGATTTTAAGCAGCCATTTGACAACTGAGCTTCTTTGCCTCTCTTCGCCTGTCTGTCCTAAAGCATGGCAACATTTCTATAAGTAATGTGCCTCGCTTTGGCTTGCCAGTATTTGTTCAATGCCAACCACCATCAAACGACAGGAGATCAAAAAACAAACCATCATGCATCTCATCCTGAGCCCACCGGCGGATGCAGAGTACGAGACCAGTGTGGTGCATCTGGGCTATGTGATACTCTCCAAACAGAGCCCTGCTTGTGTACCCTGACCTTTCCTTTGATCTGCGGTTCCAGACAGTCAAACGCTATTATAAATAAAGATCACAAACAGGTCATGGCGTTCATCCATCTAAAGTTCATGGTACAAAAGAGGAGCTTCAGTGGTCCACAGTGTTGGCTCTTGTTTGGTAGATCTTTTCTACATTCTCTGGCCACAAGGTAACAAATGCAAAGCTTGTTGATGGGAACATAGTGGCAGAACTGAATGACCATCAGCAGTTCTCAGTCATGAGCAATGCAGTACAATCTGTGAACTAATATACAACATGTACTACAGTGTAAAAAGAGTTTCCATATTGAATTTTGAACAAGGTCTTGATCTTTGGACACAGAGTTTGGCTGGTTTCCTATCCTAGTAGGTGGTTAATTGCAGCTAAATGCATTGTAATCAGTCCCTGATTAGACGTTAGAATGAAACCAGCGGGGGTCTGGGTCCAGAGACGGGGTGAGAATCACTTGGTTCACATAATTACAGTGGTCAATGAGAAATGTTGTTTTAAATGGCTCTACAGACACACATACTATTACATAACATTAGCAGGTGTGGGCTATTGGGCTAATACAAGCATCTCATTTCTTTCCCCCCACTAGATCATAAAGGACCAGAAGTTGTTGATTATTGTTGGCGGGATGCTGCTAATCGACTTATGCATCCTCATTTGCTGGCAAATCGTGGACCCACTTAAGAGGACTGTGGAAGAATACAGCTTGGAGGTCAGTGTACATTTTGCTGTTTTTCCTTTTTTCCACATCTCAACTCAGCTTGTTCTTGATTTTTTTTTTTTTTTTATGTTGATGTAACATGATTTGCCTCAGCTGGGAAAATACGGGTGGCACAAATTCTTCCTAAAATTGCCTGTGTATTTGGTGGTGAGGCAAACAAAATGTCCGCCTTGGGCTGTAGTGTGCGTTGTGCTTGTTATTTTTGGGTCAGGATGTGAGCCATTGCTGCCTCCTGTGCTCATCCCATGGCCGGACATTTGCCAGCTTGGATGTGAGACTTTGGCAAGGCCTGCTGGAAAAGAGGCACTTGGCATCTCTGTCTCCTTGCTGAAGAGGTGGTGTGGTGTGGAGTAGAAATGAACTCTGCTTTGCTGTGACTGGTTTAGAGAACTCAGCTTGTCTAAGATCGGTACAAGAATAGTCTAGCAATGTGCACAGTTGGCTAAAATGAACATACTGTAGCTTTGGCATCAGAGGTTGATGGTGTGTGAGGAGTGTTTTCAGTTAGACATGACATTATTAACACATAAATGTCAGTAGTATTAAGGGAATACAGCCTGTGAGGTAGCAAGGAACATTTATATATTTTTCCAATATTTCTGTAGTATGGCATTTCTTGCAGTATGTTTTCACTGGTCTGTCTGTCTGTCTGTCTGTCTGTCTGTACAGCTTACCATTAGTGTGTCCACCAGACTGCTTAAAGACAGGGGGTTAGACACTTGAGTCAGGAAGATTTCAAGCTGCATATATTAAACTATATAGCTTTGAGTCTGGTGTTTTTCCTCTTTTTCCAGGGGTTTTATTTCTGAGAATATCAGCTCATGCTGTTAAATAGATGGTTCGGTGTCCCACTGGTTAAACATAAGAGGCTGCAGAACTCATTCGTTCCCCAATCTATTAAGCTGTTACACAAAAATATGGTCTCGCATTAAGCCGAGGGCAACTAATGCAGTGTAATGGTAAAATGAGCTATGGGGCTGGTGCAGTCATGGATACTGTACAAATGGGATGGGCACTGTATGTGTGTGTGACGTTGAATTTTTAGTAATGAGGTACAGTGCATCTGTGCTGTGCTAAATGTGAAGACTACAAGTGAAGCAAGAGAAAAACGTACAATAAACAGACAATAACGGGTGATCTGCTCTCATGTTTAGGCCCCTCTTAGGGTTTTGTGTCCACACCAGTTTACGGGGTTTGTCCATGCCATTGGGTTTATTGACGTAACATCTGCGTGACTGAAAAATCAATTTTGTAATGCTGTACATTATGTACTTCATGTTCTGACAAATAATGGAACAGGAAAAATTATGTTTACTTAACTGTTGGTGCTAACGACTGACAAGCAGGAGCAATTATTCCGCTGCATCTGAGATTAAATCATCTGTCTTTGAAGACCACAGACCATGGATACAGCTAAGTGGAGATTTTCCCTAATGAGTTGTCTTTCAAGTCCCCTAGACTTCTGTATGTAGGCCACGAGACTGTTAACGGCCTCCCCAGAGCCCAAAGCCCTTAGAAACAGGCGGCATTGGTTGGATCCTCAGTGACCCTTCCACTGAACAGAGGTTATCAGAAGGTCACTGCAGTGAAGGCAGGGTTTAATGGTGGATTTTATGGAGACTTCTTTTGATTGTACTGAATGGATGATGTTGGCTTGTTTGTTGCCAAGGTTCTGCGGGGGATGGAAGGGTGTCTGACACTGCATTGCACCCAGTTTTGACTTTTCCGTGTCTTCGATTAAATGAAAATCTTGTGAAGTGATAAACACTGCTTATCTAAGAGCAGTGGGAGCAGGTCAGCCTCTGAGTTTTTTTTTATATCTGCCTCAGTCCTTGATGAAAAGATTCCTGTGGGAGATCTCTGAGGAAGAAACCTGCTCATAATGTCTGGCTGGGATTATTTACATTCTAATGCTCATTTTGTCATATTCTGAAGGTATACTTGGCACATTCACAACTCTAGACAAAGCCGTATTTCATTTCTGATAATAGCCACTTATATATTTAAGCCTGCCTAAAGGGTGAAGCGAAGCCTTGCTTAACATATTCATTTGTGAATGTTGTCAGTGTCTGCAGTTGGGTCCTCATGGAGTATTCTCAGACTCTAAGCCCCTGGCCAGGGGAGTGTTGAGAATATATTAACCACTCACTGTCGGAGTCTGCATCCCCCAGCCCCCCAGGGTCATGGATCTGCATGCCTGGGCTCAGGCAGAAGATCCTCATGCCTGCCCAGCCTGCCAGATTTCCAGCACTAGCAGCAGTAGATCCTTGAGGCTCAGCTAAGGGAGAGGCAGCCTGGAGCTCCTCTGCGCCCAGGGCCTCCAGGTTTGTCAGGTGGAACCAGAAAGCAGAAGGCAAACCAAATACCCAGAAAGTGGATGAGGAGAAGAGAGAAGCTAGGGGAAAACACAGAATCGACAAATACTGTATTTATGGTAATAAGCAGGACAAGAAATAAACATATTGTGCCATCAGAGATAGAGGAGAGTTGTAATGTTCAGAGCAATGTTATCACTGCATCACATAACACCACCCGTTCTTTCATGTCAGGATGGGTGCTGGGGTAGTATGCAGTGGGGCTCATGATGCACAAGGATGCAATGCAAAAACAGCAACAAAAAACAAAACAAAACACAGGGTCATGTGACAAAAACACTCAACCTGGCTCAATTTTTGCTGCATGGCAGAAGTCAAACTGCTCCTAATGGATCATATTTAATTTTCTCCCTGCTACCTGCAGAAAACAGACTAACACAGTCCCTTGTGTTTTTTAACACTGTATTTTTTTTTCAATCCATACAGATGGAATGGTGTTGTGGGGGTTAAGTGGTGCGGTTGGGTGAATAGGATGATGGTTGATGGTCAAAGGGCTCAGGAGCTGGTGAAACCGGGTCTGAGTGACTAACAGTAATTGGTGAAAGGAGAAGGACCATTAGTTACCCAGTTTCCTGTGAGCTCTCCCATCAAGCAAGGCCATCCCTCCTTCTCTCTGCCTGTCTCTCTCTCTCTCTCTCTCTCTTCTCTCTCTCTCTCTCTCTCTCTCTCTCTCTCTCTCTCTCTAAACCCTATTCTCATTTACTCTCATTTGAAGAGTTGTATAATATAATCCCCTTGTCAGATGGAATCAATATCCTTTTTAAAACAAACAGAACATAAATGACCCTGTAGTTAGGATCTCATTGATCTCCACCCTCATATATTGGTGAAAAAACCCCAGGTCCAGATTTCAGCAAAGCCTGTCTCATGGTGGGGCTGCTCTACCTCAGCATCTCTACCCTGATGGCAGAGTTAATTTTTCTATGCTGTCCTCTGTCAATGTGATTATATAATCAGGGATTCTTATCGTCTTTGACTGTTTCTCATTTGTTCATGATTGAGTTTTTCACGATCTCATCCAGTTTTTCAAAACACTCTATACAACTCTTATTGTTATTTGTTTTTTTCCACATCTCCTAGAACTCATTTTGATGAATGAACTCCCTAGTCTCTCTTTTTTCTGATCACAATATTTTTTATGTCCCATTATCTGATTCAACACCATTTTGTCTCAGATTCATTTTTTTTGCAGTCCCTGCACCATCTTTCCTTTTCAGTCTCTGTTTGGGTGCAGAGCTGCTGTCCCTGGTAAGACCTGCTTTACTGGATATTTCTGTAGCAACCTTTTTCATTTGGTTTGGTTGCAACTACAGAGGAATGTACTAAGTCTGCTATTTCAGTTGAAGTGATTCGATTTTTAATTCTAACTTCAACATTGAGAGTACTGTAGATTTCTTATTCTATGGAGGGGCTCGGGATTTATTATTGCCTTATGCGCAGTTTGTTTTGTTTATCTGGCAGTGATCGGTGTGGTCTCAGGTCTGACAGTGAAACACTATACACCCACCTGAATCTCTACTGTGACATGTGTTTCTGTGTGAAGGATGAGTCTAATATCTTTTGATGGACAGTGGGTTTCTGTGTTGTCTCAACACCATGTTTCTAATAATATGACAGTATCTTGAATTTTAATGCTACAGATGGGGCTGTTCTGTTCAGTCAAGAGGTGAAGAGTAACACCACAGACAGTATGTTCACATTTGAATTCAGTAATGATTCAATACAAAAAATACAGAGTTTGCTGGAGGGGTTTCTCCTCTCTGATGTCTGAGTAGTCGGCCACTACCTGTGTGTAGGTAGGCTGCCTCCCAGGAGGCATGGATTGAACCATGTCAGGCTGTTCTGCATAGTGTCCTGCTCCACATGCATGCTCTCAGTGAGGCTACCTGATTTATCATGGGTGGGACTCTGCTGGTCAGCCTCCAGTTCACTGAGCTCTGATAAGGTGGGTTCTTGTAGTCTGGTTTTGGAGTCTTGTCATATAGCTGTTCACATGTCAGAGTGTTGTGTGTGATGTGATGGGTGATGTTGATCTTGTTTAGTGCTGCACACTCTCATGTGACCACTCTGTTTATATTGTGGATCAGGTCCCAGATGAAGTCAGCCTGTAGCAGCAATGTGGGGGTGGTGCTGATAGCCAAAGAGCTCCCTGTGTGCTGTCTGAGCCACCTTGGCTTCTGCAACCCTCTCTTCCTTGTTGCACCAGCCACTTGTTCCAGTGTGGATGATGATGCTGTCAGGGATCATCCAGGTGGTCATCCCAGCAGGGTTAAAGGGCTCTGTGAGTGTGAGGACTCCCTCACTCTTGGAAGAGGGAACTTCCTTTTGTATTCCTGGAGTTTGCCTTTGCAGTCAATGAAAATTGCAGGTTTATGGTGCTGGAGAGGGAGTGCTCCCCGTTGCAATGTAATTGGCTCTACTCTGGCTGGGCAAAGTGCTAAGGGCAGAGGCAATAGGTGGTTGCTAGGGCCAGACTGTAGCCTCCTCTCTCTCTCCTCTCCTTCCCCCATGCATTCCCTTCCCCACTGTAGAGGATTGAGAGTAACAATGACCTTGGGTTCACAAAGCTGCATCTACCTACTGTACCCAAGGGGATGCAGTATGACAACACCGTGTTATTGAACTGTCACTTGCTAGTCCACCACTTTGTTGTTTGAACCTTCACACAGGAGAGTGTCCTTATTCACTGATTATCACCAATGGTATTTAATGTCTTGTTCACAGATGGACAGTTTGAGGACATTCATCAACACAAAACATGCTAAACTGATGTGGGTTGTCTTGCATCCAGTTTATATCTATGTCTTGTGTAGTCACAGAAAGGAGTACACCTCAATACTAGAAGTCGATCACTTTCTTTAAGACTGTGGGTAAAATGATCTTGCCCATGCTTTATAACCAAGATTTACCCAGTGGAAACATGGGCAGAATCAATCCTCTGCATCACCAGGGGTGAACCCTCTGCTCTGAATCTAAGCAAGCTAAGCTTAATGAGCTACCATTAGCAAAACTAGGGCATCCCCCTTTGCATCCTTTATTAGCATTAGCAGGAAGATGAAACTGTGAAGAGGCTGACAATAGATCCTTGTGGAATGCTTCATAAAACATGACTGATTTAATACCCTCCAAAATAAAAGTAAAGAAGGGCCAGAGATCATGGGGGGAGTTCGGGCTGGGAGTTTCTAAAATGAAAGGAGAGTGACCCGTTGGTCGTATTTTATGGCAGCACTTCAAGCCTGCAGTTTTAATTACAGTATGCAGATGGTGTTCCTTCACCGGAAATGACTTGTGACCTTGACATTGTCCCCAACCTCTTTAAACCAAGCCTGGCCTCTGATCTGCACTTCAGTGTGTACTGTACATACACAACACAACCATCTATGCTGAATTCAATAAAGATGAAGATTAAAGGCAACTCTGCCAACATGGTAATTGCAGCTCCTCTGATTCTTTATAATGGTATGCCCCCTAAATCTTTACAGCGCAGGGTATATTGTGCATATCGGTGTCATTTTTTTCCCAGGGAGCTTTCTCAGAGCAAGAATAAGTATGGCTGCTCCAGAAACGTCCTGAGAATGCTGATGGAGACGTTTGGCTGCAGCAAGCAATTAGATCCATTTTGTGGCTCGTTAATAATTGAGCATTTGTTAATGGCGTGGATGTTTCAGCAGCAGGGCAGAGTGCTGGTTGCCATCAGATTAAGCCTTGCACTACTGACACATGTTGCAGTGTTAATGCACACACGTGCGTTCAACCATGTAAGTGTGTGTGTGTGCGTGTGTGTGTGGATTGTTTGTTTTTGTATTTGCTGCTCTGTATTTGTGTGATCATGCAGTGACCTTGTGTGTATGTAACAGGCTGCATATACACATGTGGATGTGTATGCGCTCACTCATGCATAGATATGTTTTTGTACATATGCTTGTGTGTTTACGTACACATTAACATCCTCTTTTATGGTCTTGGGCATTGTCTCCTGCATAATGAAGGACATAGACTGTCGAGAAAGGATGATTAGCATTCTGGTGGATCCTGCCGCAGACCCCTCTACTCTAGTCTCTCCTCTTGTCTCCTTTTCCCTCCCCTCCCTACTCTGTCGTTTTTCCCAGCTTGGAAGTGCTGTAAGCATCAGCAGGCAGCTGAGCTGCAAAAGAATATTGCAGTGTGGCATCACCATGGCAACGGCCATGGTTTCTGACATCTATAATGCACAGAGCAGCACTGTTGATCCATGAGACAAAAATAGCAGGTTAGGGCACCCACTTCAGTATGGCGACAGATGCAAAAATGATGTTAAACATTCATATAGAAATGCCACACATGCACTGGGCTGAGAGAACAGTGACTGATTGGAACAGGAAATGTGTACATTGTATGGGCATGCACACACACACATACACACGCACACACACACACACTGAATGAATGTTTCCAGGTAGAAGTTTAGGAGTGTTCACAGAGATTGCTGCCTCTGCTGTACTCACCTGTAAACAGTAAGGCTAAGAGAGGGAGAAAGAGAGAGAGAGAAAAAGAAAGGAGGAGAGAGAGGGGGTGCTCTAATGCACTCATCTGTTCCCAATATCATATCACTGCAGTAGCAAGTTGCCAACATATGACTCACTACTAGCATTAAATGTGGAAATATTCCTCTTTATGCGTTGATGGTGAGATGATGGTGATTAGCTTAAATGTGAGACCTCATTATCAGCAATGGAAATCAAGACAGGGACCTCACTGCAGGGCTCAGGCAAATAGATGAGGGCTGAGGTGCAGTACTGATCTGACCAGAGACTAAAGGGCACTGTTAAGGTCTCCATTACCTGGCATTAACATAAATCCTGTGGTCATATATCACATCCCTTTTTTTTTTTTTTTTTTTTTTTTTTTCTGCCATTAACACACATCTGAAGTGGCCATGCTTCAATTACATTTCTCTTGCTGATAGGCTGTGAAACACCATCTGTTCACATAATATTTGCATACTGTTTTCAATGGATGGGGAAAACACATTGTTATTAACACAATCTCTGAAAAGACAGTGAAGTCATTGTAGACAACAGAGATGCTGAAGGCAACAGATGAGAAGGCCAGTTTTTGCATCTGTTGTAATTTCTATTAATAATTACATCAGGCCAAGTTGACAGCAGACACCTGCTATCAGTTGTTCTTCATGTAATCATGTAATGACTCCAGTCACTGTTTATCATGCTCTTGCCTAGTTTGTGTTTACTGTCAATGCTGGAACTGCCTTTCCTTCGATTTTAACTCATTTCCTGTTGGATCTGTTTTAAATATTTAACTCTGTTGTTGCATTACAGTTGAGTATACTCTGCAAACAAGTAGATTTTTTTTTAAATATTTGTTATCATAATCTCTGATTGGTGATTATAACAGTCATAATGTGTCTTCACATTTGGACCTTTAAGTTTGACCTTTAAGTCCATCTGTAGCTGAAAACCATGGGCATTAAAAGCAAGATAAAAAAGGGAAAAGAGAATCTGATACACATGTATTAGCTTACGTGTATTTAAGTTCACATGTAAGACGAGCCTTTCTTCCACCCATCTTTTCTGTCCATCCTCTTCCTCTCATTTCTGCTGGTGACTTTTCCCAGACTTCTCTCACACACCTGCTAACACACACTCTACTGCTCTCACTGTTATTAGGTTTTCTCACATTCTGTCCCCTCACTTTTATTCAAAGTGATTTCTGTTTCACCTGAGTCTATTTGCTTACTTTGGAAAGTCTGTATCTCCTGCTCTCCGCCTCTGTCATCTATCCACTTCATTCCTGTCATCCCTCTGTAAGTCGTTTCTACATCAGGACTGTTACCAGCCTCTTTTCCATTTGTAGACACCTTCTTATTCCATGCCTCATGCTTTCATCTTGAGCTATGTCTCTCTTTTGCTCCTCCTCATTGTTTGGCCTGTTCCTACATTCCTGTTTATTTTACCAGTGTTTCTATTTGTGGATAGATAACTAGATAACAACATTTACAATTTACCAAAGTCTCTATTACAAGTTTGTTTCTTACAACACAACTTGTTTGTGCAATGGCACAGTATACAGCAGCCTAACCTTCCATCTCAAGTATTGGTGTTTCCAACAAGCATCTGTATGCAGCAGTATGAAGGACATTTGAAAAACAACAAGTGGTTGTAATTCAGATAATATCCACTGATACCATGTGTTGAAACAGTACAGTATGTCCACTTGGAGTTTTGTTGGAGAGGGTGCTGCAAACCAATCACACCTTCTTGGAAAAATAAAGGTGACAGAATTTACAGTGCGTTGGATGATCTGGCTGTGTAAGATAAATCATCTATTGTTGCTTTTGTACAAAAAATGGCAAACCCTTCAATGATCTCTGGAACAAAGCAGTTATACATTGACATATGCACACTCACCTGCCTACGGTGTTGTTCCTCCCCCTCGCCCTCCCCCTGCACTCTCACATTGGTTCTCCACTGCAGTCCCAGCCAACTGTTGATTGTGTGAATGGCATCTGAAGGACATGATGCTCCTGTTTTACTATGAGCCTGCTCTGAGAAAGCTGGCGGAAAGGATAGTCCTATTTACATTTCATTTAATCCCATTTGCTCTTCTTTCTCAAAATGGTGTTCTTTGGGAAATTAAATACACAGCATCTGCTCTTCTTTGGAAAAAAACTACATGGAAATGAAATTCACCCCAGTCTCTTACATTTTATCTCAGATTTGACTAGATTAAGCAAGGTCTGAATTGAATTACACAGAGATTTATCTAGGAATAATCATATTCTCAGTGACAGAGACAAAGATGTGATATGACAAGAACTGAGAATCATGAAGTATTTATTCTGTAGAATGAAGAACAATGTCATCTGCAGCATTATCTAAAACGGGCTTTGAGGCTCCTTTGTTAGCGTTGAGTAAAGCGCTGGCGGAGATCAATGCCTTTTCAAAGTAAACTGGGTCATTAAGGGATAACCACCACCCACCTAGGCCTTTTTTCATCGACCACCTCTAGAGGAAAGAAGGAACGGAGGGAGAGAACAAAAGGGAAGGGTACACAGACCTCACACACTCTGGTGATTTGTATGGCTGCAGGAGTGTCTGAGAGGTTTCTTATCCCAAAAGGATGGTAAGACATTGTAACGGTTAGAGTAAGGTATTGTCACTGCATGTGTTGCAATATTAGATAGCATCAAGTCCCAGTATTGTGGTGAATATAAGACATATGGCCTTGGTGTAGGTAGCTCCTTTCTTCACAACCCTATTAAAATAGGCTCACTTGCTGATATGAAACCGCATAACTACCTCCAACTTCAAATCAGAGACTCCTTGGCAATGACTTTTTCCTTTAGCCATTTCTGCAGCTACTGCGAAGGGTTCAGAGCCTCAAACGTACCTCTGACGTTGGCCTGGTATTTTGAAGGCCTCCAAGGTATCCTAAGTAAGTGTGTCACATGTTTTACCTTGGGGATAGCTGCTTCTGTTTATAGTCTTGCCCATTTTTACATGTCCCAGCCAGCACAAGGAGTCACAGCTCCAGCACCACCTGGACCAACCAGCACAAAGAGTGCTAGAGTATGAAGTGATAAACAAGGAAGCTGAATATGTTTCCCTGCCCTGTTGTTCTCACCTGTTTCTTAAACATTGTGAGTCATGTTACACTAGAGAAACTGCAGAGGATCAAGTAAGTTCAAGATGAGTAGTTAAAGTTAATTTGCTGGCGTTGCAGGATTTTGTGAGGCACCTTTAATGCTCAGCCAAACAGCTATCCAGGCAAAGTCAGGGTCGAGATCAGGGCAGCCCCGCCTCAAGTGCTTCTACATTTTAAGTCAGATTTGGTTAAATTTATCTGGCTGCAAGTGATTTTACCTCAGCAGTGGTTCAACAGCTTGATGTGTTAAATCAATAAAGTTGTTCAAAAGTTTGAAAGCATTTTCATGTTTGTTGTGTTTTTTGTGTTGTGGAGATTTCTGCCTCAGTCCATTTCTGAGGGGAAGATGAGGACCTGGATATCTCGCCAAGTCAACAGAGATTTCAGTTTGCACAGGATTTCATCATTTTTGTGGTGAATATTTACCCAGTATGTTTTGTAATGCTTTGGCAATGCACTGGTATTTGCCTTGTGAGGGACAACAGTGTACGGTATGTGTAAGCTGACAGCGTTATCCGTGAATCATGCAGCAAGGCACTCTAAGGACTGCTTCAGAGGTGCCGTGTTTGTTGACACTCTAGCTGGTAAATTGGACATGTGGTTGTGCATTGCTGAGCCTGTTCAAGTGAATCTGTCGAAAATGGAATTGGGTGGCAATATTTACCTCTTTTTACTTTCTCTCCATCTCCATGTGGTGTGTGATTTCTCTCTCTCTCTCTCCCTTCACCTCTCTATATCTTTCTCTCCCTCTCTCTGTCCAACAAAATAAGCACACACTAATTACCCCCGACCCCCTCTACCACCCGCACCTCTCTTTTGCTTGTCTCTCACTTTTTGCCCAGCCCTTTTTTCCCTGCTGATCTCCTCTTGCTCCCCCGCACTACAGTTGCTAGGCAACAGCTGATTGAGCATGAGAGGTAAGCAATTGACCAATTAGAAGTCTTCCAAATGAAAAGTGGTGTCAAGCGTTCCCTCAGTTACAGCTAAGGCTTTATCCCGTGTGTAAGTGGACGCTGGTTAATATTCTGCATGTATATGTATATATGCACATAAACATATATACACCAATGCCTACACACATTCAGCAGCGTGTGTGAGGAGAATGTGTCAGTTTGCTCGTGGTTTTTCAAAATGCACTTTGATTTTTTTAAAAATTGTGTATTGTATTGACGTGTGTGTGTGTGTGCACTTTTATGTTTGCATATAGCTCTTCATGCTGTAAAGTGTGTGTGTGATAGATATGCTATCCGGCATCCAATCTCACCTACTTGTGCTAATACAGTGTTGTCCATTTTTCTGTTTTTGCTCTTCTGTTTCTGTTCGTCCTGTCCCTCGTGTCCCATCTCACATTTTTCTTTCTCTCTTCCCATCTCCTTCTCTTTCTCTCTCTCTCTCCTCTTCTTCCCTTCTCCCTCTCTCTTTCTCTGTACCTGAAACACACTCAACCAGTGACCACACACATCCATCAGTGTTCATCCTCTGCTCATCCACAGCCCTGAGGATTCCATTATGGCTCAGCACACACACACACACAGTTTAGGGATAGGCAGCTCTATCTCAGATGGCCACAGGCAGAGACATGATTAGTTGGAAACTCAAGATAGCGATGCAGCTCTTGATGATGGCCATGACTTTGTATGTGATGATGATGATGATAATGATGATGGTGGTGATGGTCCCAGAGGCAGTGAGGTGATGATGAGGTGCACTTAGGCACAAATGCTTCCCACAGTTGTTCGGCCCCTCCATTTATTTGACCATCATTAACCTTGTTATCATTCAGAAATCAACCTTTCTTGATAAGAAAGTGTGAATGTGAATGTAGTCAACACCCTGTGACCCTGAGCCAGGCAGCTATCCTATCAGCGTGGCGATTTTCCCTGAGGAAGCTTGCTGCTCATTAGGGATTTGTTTATTTGATTAGTTCTTTTAACCTTTTAAATATGCAGACAAATTAATGCAGCATTTTTTTTTCTTTTTTGTAAAAGCAGGTATTCTAGGGAAGAAACAAAGGTTTACTGAACTGCCCTCTTCTTGGTCGATTCTTATAGGCTGATCAACTAATAATATTAGCTTGACTGGTTGTCATTTATGGATCTTTTACAACCAATAAAGGTTGATTAATTACTTAGACCTGATTTACTGCCACGTCAGTAATACTGGTGCTTCGTTAATAGCTCTTACACCAAGGCATGCTACTGCACCACACATCATACTCAGCATATGAAGCCTTATGCTGTTACATGTATATATATATATTAGATGATATTCTTGAAGAAAAAGAAAACACAATGCACTGTTCATTATAACATTTTTTTTCAATTATTTATTATTTATTTTCCAAAATTTTGTCATGCAAAAAGACATGCATCTCTGCCCGTTACATGTCGTGGTTCCATTGTACAATAACAAGCTTGATCTGTATCTCACTTTTTGAGAACGTGCACGCAGTCAATTAGCACACACTACCCAAAACAACATGAGTGGCAAAGTGCTATCACACCAAGCTGATGTCACTTTATGCAGATGATTATTATTTTCAATACTAAATTAGAATGAGCCAAGTCTTGATCTGCTGTAATGTGATTCAGTTGGACTGTGCTGTATAATGCACACCACAGTGATGGATCCATGAATAAATTAACAGCTGTGTGAGATGAAAACTGTGTTGTTGTAAGATCTACTTGCGATTCTTTTTTTTCACTCTCATTTCCTAATTGCTTTCCATGTGAAACCACAAACTGTTGCTCGCACTCACGCTGTGGAGCCGTGTTCACCTCAAGGACAAGGAGCCAACTCCGAGAGACTTCAGTGCCTCAGTGGCACTGCGTGAGGGGAGGGGTCAATTAGAGAGAGGTTAATCGCTGACACCACACACACACAAGCACCCACACACAGATACAGACACATCAAGCACACATCCACAACTGCTCCTAGGAGTCAGGTATAGGAGACCACCAAGGTCGGCCAGTGATGGGGAGATGAGAGCACTTTGCTACTGCTTGAACAAAGTACTGGTGCTGCCTCAGCACTCTGAGCACAGGAATACAAATACATTCAGCTAAGTGGAAGAGTTCTTTTACACAAGACCTTGAGCGTTCTGCACACTGCAGACTTTACACTTACACTATAGAGGGCTGAGGATAGGAGGACAGGGAAAGAGTGGTAGGGGACTCAAAGTGACTCAAGGGAGACAGCGAGGCGAGAGGAGAGTGGAAGAAAAGCAAGAAGAAAGGTGAAGAAAGGGCACGGAGGCATGTGAGGGAAGAAGAAGCTAAGGAGAGAGAGAGAGAGAGAGAGAGAGAGGAAAGATCTACAGGGAGAGTGAAGGAGCCAAAAAAGTAGAGGGCTGCCAGCACACCAGCTATAACTATGAGATAGAGACGTTAGGGGAGATGAAGTTGAAGATATGTGATGATAGGCAGAGTGAAAGAGAGAGAAGGGGCGAATAGGGGGTGTCATAGCTACTTATCATCACACTGCCGAGGGTGACATTGATTAGCACTTGCCATCGGCAGGGAGCCCGTGAGCCAGTCGGCGGGAAGGTCAGATAATTAAACCCAACGCTACTGCAACAAGCTGGCACTACGCCCGCCTCACTCCCGACTCGAACTCTTTGGAGTTGGATGAGAGTTGGATGTTGTTGTTGTGTGTTTGTGTTCTCCTGAAAAGTTGTGTGGGTTCATGGTCTCTAAGTGTGCATGAAACATATACATGAAGAGTAGGAAATAGCACCCAAAACAGGAGTGACACTGAGAATGCGAGGCTGAGTTTGGGAGGTTTACAGTTTCCCTCAGACAGATGTCATTGGATATATGTAGTAAATAATCTGCCATTCTCTTATCTGTCTGTGATGTGATGTTGTGACAGATGTGCTCTGGCCTGATCTGAGCGTTGGGTGTTTCTATGCCTGTGAATCTCACCCCTGTTTAAACCCTCCGCTCGCTTCCTGTGATTTTGTTCCTGTCGTTTCCAAAGTTGACTCTTCAAAGAGCCCACTGGAGCTTTTTTGGCGTTGTGAGTGGAACACGGTGAGATTGGATTTGACCCCTGTGAATTTTCTGGTTACTTTGATCTTAGCATGCATCTTTTTTTAGAATCAAGCCCTCACACATTTTGCTGTCAGCTTGGCAGCCAAAGCATTAATTTTGCTTCAGGCATTATTAATAATGCTTTTTAAATTGAAAAGAAGGGGTGGTGTAGGTGATGTGAACAAAACATTCAAGGAGGAAGATGGTTCCAATTAAGTGGTAATCTGATGTGAAGTCTTCTAAGTGGATAACAACCACATGGGTAACTGTGTTAAGCCATCAATATCTTAATTTTCAGGAAATTCATAGTCTAAGCCTGACTAAGCTCAGGAGATTTTCCATTGCAGTTAATTGCCTCCTGCTTTCTTTAATATGTCACAGCTGCCAGGAACTCTACACACAGCATTGTTGCATTGCATGTGATAGTTATCATTTTCTTATGTGCCAATATATGTCAACAATCCTTTTTAAACTCGAGTGAGAATTAAAAAAGCTGTCCTTGGGCCTGGTATCAGCTCAACAATTTCAGTCCCCCTTCCAGAAACACAAAGAGCAGAGGGAGATTATGAATGCCCTGAATCAATATGCTTGGAAAGTACATCATGGGAGGGGGAGGATATAAACCATATGGTACAACTTGAACTATACCCCATCCACTCAGCTTGCCTGTTGCCCCTTACAGGGCTGCATGGCATCCCATTATGGCTGTTTTTTGCTTCTTACCCTCTCAAATTTAACATAGTGGCGGCATCTGAGAAGAATTAGTGTCCACACTGCGTTCACATGCATGCAGCTTCTAGCTATATTAGCATTAAGACCCCTGCTACTCACCACAAGTATTAAGTCATCTATGTTAACATAATTTCCAGAAGTGCACCAGAAAAGAAGCACACCATCCCAACCGTCACTGCTTCATTTAACATTGCATAATGCCCTAACTTGAGCATGAACGCTTTTGGCTTTTTCACTGAACGATTGTCACTGTGGGGTAGAGCAAGAGTAACATGTTGACACATTAACTACAAAGGCCCAGAACTAGGAATGACTGCTGAAAATTACAGTCATTAATGATGAATTACCTGTCATGTGCGAACTGCTTGTTTATTTCTGTGTTAAATCGTCTGATTGCTTCTCTGTGGCGCATTGCACATTATCAGCTGCAGCGTGGCAGGCACTCTCTGCGTGAGATTTGAATGGTGAGATGTGTCACTGTGGATTAGTGAGAGAGCAACGACGCAGAGGAGGTGTTGGGAGCGCAGAAAGAGAGGGAAAGAGCAAGAAGAGGTGATGGCGGCGAGAGAGTGAGAAAGAGAGAAGAGCTGGGAGATGATTAGATAGCGGTGAGGAGATGCTTGCTTGCTGTACGGGGAATCTGCTGATTGCCAGGCGGTTTGCATGCATGTCCACATTTGCTTATCACCTGCCTTTGTAAATGCATTACTTAAGCATGTTTACAGAAGAGGTGTCATTATCTTTCAGGCATGCCACCCCCCCTCCCTCTTCCTAATGTCCACACCCACCCAACCTCACTGACAGCCATCTGTCCAGTAATTAACCTGACTGACACACTGTGCAACATCAACTGCCTTATTGCCCTTCACCAAATCACTGCGTGTTTGTTTTTGCGTGTGTGTGTCTCTGCGTCTGTGTTTGCACTTTTGTCCACCTGTCTTTCATTTTGCTCGCCTGTGAACCTACTTGTGTCTGCTTCTCTGGCTTTGATGCTAATGAATGTATCTGTCCCTGATGCGTGACACTGTGTCCATGCTCATTGCTGTGATGTAATCTGATGCAGGGAAGAAAAGAGTGTGCAGCTTGGTATGTGCCCTGTAACTTTACCCAACTCCTTTTATTTAGATTCATTTGTCATTTAAAGCAGACAGGGCCAGCTCGGAGGTGGAGAGAGAGAGAGAGGGTTGCAGATTGAGTATGACAATAATTACTGAGAGAGGGAACGCGAGGCAGATAGTGATGTTTGATTGAGAGCAACAAAGGTGTGAAGGAGCAATATTGGATTTACCTGACAGTAGCACATTGATGTTTCATACTGAGTAGAAATGTGGCCTCACTCTACTCTGCCCCCTTTTTAAATCTTTGGTGCATACACGGTATATGGATCAGTGTGAGTATGCATGAGTTGGTGATGAAAGAGTTGCCCCTGCAGTTTAAATGCACAGCAGTGCAGCATTCCTCATATAGAGACTATACTGTATCTGCAGTGAGGTGTCAGGTTGCATGCAACCATGGATGAGCTACATTTCCTCTGCTACTCTATCCTCCTGTATCATTTCATCTGTTCATACAGTATATCCACTTTTACATTGTTCTCTAATGACATAACAGCCCATGATGTCATGTTATACATAAACCTACAAGGATCTCTCTAAGTAACAGCCTATTGATTACACTGGTTTAAAGTATAGATCAGACTGGTTAGAAGTAGTTTTATACCAGTAATATGCAGTTTAACAGATGGTTTTGTTTTTATAATGCTGTGTATGTTAATCAGGGAACTATTTGTGGCTAGTAACCAACAAATTTCTACTGTCACCTGGTTTCCAACCATTCCTGTTATATGGATCTCACGGCTCATTTTAATGGCATTTCTGTGCATACACGAAAATATGTTATCTACATAAGTACATATACAATTAACATTCCTTCAAAAGACATGCTGCTATTGATTTGTGCTCAGATTAAATGTGCTGCCATGTCCCTCAGAATGAGATTCACGTAGCCGCAAGAGCCTGATTGGACTGAGGGATCGATAAGGTGGCAGAGAAACGGAGAGACAAGAGATGAGGGAGAGCAAGAAAAGAGAGAGGGAGAGAGATGTATTCGCTGTTCTTCATTACACCTATAAAAGGAAAGGAATGAGAAGTGGCAGCCAGGGAGTAGTAGCATTTTGTTGCAGTGCAGTCGCAATTCAGACCTGAAGTGCTTTGCATTATGCTTTGATGTATTATATTGTAAAATAAATAAATAAAATCAAATGAAATGTGTGATATCTCACATATTACTAATGTGTACCATGTAAGGTACAAGTAATCAGTGTGGATGGCACTGAAGTGCAGGAATTCCCATGACAGAGCAAAATAGGGCCGATGATTTCACCTGCAATGTGAACTTATATCCCGCATGTATAAATGTACTAGAGATAGAGGAGCTGGATTTAAAGTGGGACAACGCCAGAGGAGCTGAGGTGAGCAGCACAGAGAGGGACAGACAACGCATCAGAGGGCTCATCTGTCTGAGATAGCTGGGTATAATTAACACGGCTTTGGTTTTTAATTAATCTGCCTCAATCAGAGTAGAATTTCTATTCTTGCAGTTTGGACTAAATTAATTCAAGGACATGGACTCAAACAGCAAAGTCCACAGACTGTGTACTCCAGCTTTTTCCTCCCCTCGGTTCTTGATTTCTTTCCTGTTTTCCTTTTTCTCAGCGTGCTTGTCCAAGAGTTGTTTGTTCTTCATTTCTTCTCCCCCGCCTTCCCTCTGTCTTTACTTCTTTATCTAATTCCTCTTCATTCGGATCAACTCTGATATGATCTAAATCTGGCACCTGCCTGTAAGTGAAAAGAGAAAAATATGATGTCCTGTGTTTCCAACATTATTCTAGTCACAACCTTGCCTGCTAGGGAATGCGCCAACCCTGCAGTGCCCTCCAATGGTGGGTCTGTGCCCAGGGAGGACGTGGCAGCACCTGGTCACGATCCCGATGGCCAAACTCAACCAGCTGAGCCCTGAAAACAACCACCATCTGACCATCTGACAATAATAATAATCTCTCTGTCACACTGCCAGCTCCATGTGGCTGGGACATATGAGAGAAGCTATTACTCTGCTTTGCTGGGGTTTACACTCTCTAATTGTCTATCTCCTGTTCGATCAGTTGATGCTATACACTGGATAGAGACCACTCTCTGGTCTGCACCCCCTGTGTTCATCTCTGTTTCATTCTTAATGGGAAATACATTAAGAAGAGACAGACATATTGGGGATTGAAAGCAGACAATGAGAGATCACACAGGGCTATTTTTAAAAGAGGCTTCATGAACTTTATGCAACAAGTCCAGTTTACATGTGAGTAGGGGCAAGACTCAGCCTGCCTTAACAGTGATATTGGACAATGTGCTCTGTAGCTCTGGAGAAGCTATCCATAGTTGGGGGGGGAAATCTTTGTGTCAGTTTGGGTTGCTGTCTAGCTGTGTAGTGTTAAATGTATAATTCAGTGTTTTTGGAGCTTGGCCCATGTCAGAAAATAAAAGTTAGACCATGTCACTGGCACTTTAGTTGGGATTCTTTCTAAAGTCTGTCTCTTGTAAGTCTCACAACTTTCAGGATGTGCAATGCTAAAAAGCAGGAATGCCACTTTAATCACCGTCGGGGCGATAACTGTAGAGAGCTGTTTACCACATGGGTTAGCTGTCTGCCCCTCGTGTTACTTGTCCTGTTGGGCTTGTCTAAGTGCGGCTCCCAGATGTCACTGCATCACAGACTCCTTGTGCTATGAGTAAAGTGTTAGAATATGTTAGAATAACTGATTAATGCAGAAAAACAAAAAAACAGACACAAATGTATTTTCTTTAAAACAAGTGTCAGTGCTGTCCCTTGGCTGGTCTCGTCATCCCCTCTGTTTATCATGCATGCACTACCGATTATCCCTCAATTCTGCATGAGGCTCTCACTGTGATGGATCGAGGTAACACGTGACACAAATCAGAACGATATGAATGTGAATGTAAGCGCTGGTGAAATTTCCATGGCTTGAATGTTTCGTATTTGTGGGAAATGGGAATGAGAGACCTGAGAGAATTGTCTATGAGACAGACGGTTATTTTTCTGTGCGTCAAGGAGTGGTGACGTTTGCATTGAAAACATCTTAGAGACTTGCTGACGACATAGTGAGAGAGTGTGTGTGTGTGTGTGTGTGTGTGTGTGTGCAGCACAGTTACTTCTCTTAATGGTGTCCAGCCCACCGCTCTAAAAAGCATGTGCTCCTTCTAAAATGGGAGCACATTGAGGCAGGGTTTGTCCAAAAAGCATTTGTTTTATGCTTTGATCCCCTTTCTAAATAGCCACTTTCTTGGCATCCTTTTCTCCTTTTAACTGGACTGAAGCGAAGGCCGCCACCAGTGAAAGAGATCCAATGGGCTTGTTTTCTGAACTGTTTTCTGTGAGGAGATGGGCTAAAATTGGATGAAAAGTGTGTCTAAGTGTGTGCCTGTGCAATCATGCTTCAGAGGTCACCACCAACCTATGTGTGAGTGTGTGTGAGTGTATGCATATGCACGCGTGTGTGATACCTAACAAAGGGAAAAGCGAGCTCCCTTCACTGCTGACGACACCATTCTCTGCCTCAAATAGAGCCCATTAGAAAATGAAACGTTGGATGTGCCCCTCAGCGGAACATGTATATGACCACATCAACCTGAAATCTCTTTTTAGACATCAGCATCTTTTCTCCTAAAATAGAAGTTATACTTTCAGTCCTGCTCTGCCTCAGGTAAACAGGGACAGGGTTTTTTATTGATACTTTTGATCTTGTTGTCTCACAGTTGGAGTTAATTAACTGTTTGCATGCAGGTGGGATCCTGCTCTGCTGTGATTGGTGGTGCGGCATCATTCTTGGGTGTAACTGGTTGCTGTCCTTGGGGAGGCAGGCAATGACAGTTGAAGTAATTGACTGTTAAGCTCTTATGGATTTACTGCCGGCTAGTGGTGTAGCAGAAGCTGATCAGCCTGTACTGTACACACACTGCTGTTTATACGCCATCGCTCTCTTACACATACGCATTTACCCAGATGACAAACACAAACAATGGAAGGTATGAATCGATGACTGGTTTCCATTAAAGCCCAGCTAATTGTGGATATTTGTATTGTATATAATCTACATGACGCCATTGTCCTGCTGTGTGTACTGTTAGAGATGGCACAGGGATGGAATTAGGATGGTGTCTCTGTTGCTGTTTTTCCTTGGGCACCAGTAGCCAACCATAAGGTGTTGTGTTTGTCAGAGCCAAGCTTTAGCTAGGTGGAGAGGTGCCCCTGGGAGTGTGTGACTCACCCATGCTTGTGTGGGTATGTGCACATGCGCGTGTGTCCTCCATGCAGAGGGTGCGAGGTGTTGGCAGGGCTGTCATATTAGGCCAATGGCGTTAGACTCATTGTGTCAGCTCCTGCAGGCTGCCATTGATGCTCCTATCATATAACTCTCTCTTCCTTGCCCTGAGTGTGGCACACTGGCCACATTCTTGTCACTACTTTCCCCTGACACAGGCGTGCGGGCATGTGGGAGCGCATTTGCAATTGCGTCTGTGCAGCTGTGCCTGAGTGTGCATGTTTGTTTGTGCCTGTGTTTGTGCTTTTCTTTGAGTGTGTGCACTTCCTTCCTGCTCTCACAGCCCATCACGGTGCTCCTGCAGAGCACTGCTGCATTTCTGCATCATTAGGTGTCTCCCTTAGGCAGCGCAAGAGGCCGGACCCTGCAGGCAATGGATTGAGACCAGAGAATAGAAAAAATGGGAAGAGGATGGGATGGAGGAGGAAAGGAAAAGGGACAGTGTATTAAGAAGCAAAAGATGTAAAGCAAAGAGACTGAGTCAAATGTGGCTAACTGAGAGGAAAAATGAGAGAAACTGAGAGTAGAACTATTTAGGGAGAGCAAAAATGGAGACGGAGTCACTGGAGGAGCATTAGGTGAAAAAGAATGCGAGGAACATGGAGGAGCTGTTCAGTCAGAGAGAGACAGGGAAAAGAAGGTGAAAAGTGACAGAGACAGTATCAAAAAACTTTTCATGTCAGTGTGTTTATAATATGTTGTTTTTCTGAAAACTGCCAGTGAGGTAATAATACTTTTATTCTGCTTCATGAAGTGACTGCATGAGGTTGGGATGAAATGAGGTTACCCATTTCACTTGTGTCAAGAAAACATAACTTAATTCAAGACGATACATGTACAATATAATTGAGGGGGGGGCTACAAAGGAGAGGGCAGAAATTATGCTGTCTGCTCCTATTAGCTTCCATACACTATCACACACACACACACACACACACACACACACATACATAAGCTTATGAAGTTAGTGCTGCAGAAAACATCCATCCTAACAAGCTATTCAAGTAAGTCTTGTCTCAACTTGCCTGGATAAAGAGGAGGGGGATACGGGCCATAGTTTTGAAAATCGAATTTAATCCAGCTAAAGCGGAAAACATTATTGAGACACTAAAAGACTGTCACCTAAAACTTCATTGTATTTCATTTCACATACTATTCTGTGAATTTTCACATATTAAAAAGCTAGAATGTTTTATTTATGGTGAAAATGAAATTGACTGGTTAAGACTAAGAATTGGCAGGAAGACTTAAAAAGAAAGTAGAATGAAGTCGAGACAGAGGAGGAGTGTCAGGCAGGACGGGGAGAGATAGATGATGAGATGGTGAGGATGACAATGGTGTAGAGAAAGAACAGCACAGAAAGAGGGAGGGCAGAGTTACATAACAGCAAAAGAGAAAACTTGATGAGCTGCAGAAGGCACACATTCCATTCAAGATGCACAACTTCATAGTATATGCACAGAGTAAGATGCTAAATTGCAGTCAGTATAAATATTGCCATCTACTCTATTGAAAAAAATAGACAAACAGCACTCAGAGGCCTCTACCACGAACACAGTACAGTACACAGTGGTTCGCTTGTGAATAACACAGCCAATTAAGCAGCCACAACACAAGGCTCATGGCAACTTGGGGCCTCAAAGGACTCAATTACTGCTCTCGGTTTGCAGGGACAGAGGGAGAGGTAGCACGAACGAGTCGCACATTCCTCAAAAGAGGATAGTGTGGTTTCCCTCTACTGGAAGTACAGAGGTGTTTTATTGCTGTCCATATGCAACATGGGTAATCAAATATCATGACAACAGCGTGTTCTCAGAGAGTAATGGTGTTAGGTTGTTTGCTTTTTTTTAACAGGGAAATGCCTGGTGGGGATTTCCCGAGCCAATGTTCTCCTGATGTGTAACGGATAAGAAAATGTGTATTTGCAAAAGTTGAAACAGGTCATTTACAGTCTTCTTTCTTATTGTCTTGATTAATTGTTGCGGTTGATGTTATTAGGTACTGAAGCGGGAAGTATCTGCAAGCAAATTAATTCAATCTGTGAACATATTGCACTCGCTCATGGCGGGTTTGAGTACAGTAGGTCCGCCTGTTCAATTAATGTTTAACATGGCAGATCATTTCCGGTAATTTCCTGAAGAAGATATTATATGATATAATAGGGTGGTCTTGTATCAGACAGTGTAAACAGGCAGGGCTGAGAAAATGAGTGAAGAACAATGGAAATTATTTCCTGGCAGTAAAGCCAGTTTCTGGCACACATTTGTTTGACAAAGGATGATGGGTAATGTAGTGAGGCAGATTAAATGAAAAGGGGTTATTACTGACATAATGACGCTGAGCTTTTATTCCGGTGTATTGTGGTCAGTAATTACAACCACTGGTTCACACATAAAGGGCAGTGGTACCAAAGGCTGCTCCCGTATTGAACCAAATCAAAAATAATCACCTTGAGGGGAAAAGAGAAGAGGGGAATAAGAATGGGCTGAAGAGGAGTGTAGCAATTGGAAATGATCAAATAAGAAGAGGGAAAAGGTCGACAGTGAATGTCATCTTTAGCCCGTCAGTCAGTGGCTGGAGCAGAAGGATGTTAAGACATTTGCCATTACAACAAGATTTATGCAATGGGTCATAGAGGTGTGTGTGTGTGTGTGTTGTTGGGAAATGCAGAATAAATTATGTGCTGCATGTGTATTCAACCACGTTTTACCTACTAATCTCACAGACTGTTGATTTATGAGGACAATGAAGGGTCCATCTGTCCTGGACTGGAGGGTCTGTCCTTCTGCAGATGGGGTTTGGAGTCATCAACAACTGACCTGTCCACAAGCTGGCAAACAGGCTGGATTTAAGCACCAGAAAAAAGGGAACTGCTAAAAGAGAGATAGCTGGGAGGGAAATGAGAAGGAGAAAGATAGAGAAAGAAGAGGAGAAATACCTAAGGGTGAGGTGATGTGTGAGAGTAACTTGTCATATCTGATGGCTTATACCCGGTTCTTGGTGCTTTCCATTTGTCACTGAATCAACCAGGATTTATGAGCTTCTTCAGAGCTACAAATCCTGATTATGGCCCCTCAGATAAAGAATGACACCCAGGTGTTAAAGGGAGCGTGTTTGTGTGGACTGGATGGTTTAATTTTCCTTTGGGTAATGGGAAGGGTGGATGTGTGTATGAGGAAAATGCAGAGAACACCTTCCCACAAACTCTGGACAGCCTGACACGGTGTCGACACAGCGCCAGAGCAGCTTGTTAGTAGAGCAGCCGCTTCTTCTGTCCTTTCTGTATCTACGCAACATCACTGTCTTTAACGCACGTAAAACAGAAGTAACTCTGCCTCGGGTTGCTGCCATGCATGTGCAGTGCGAGTCGTTGCGTGCCCTGTGTCGACAGCTGTATTGTATGTTTTGTCAGACACGTGAGATGAGTGGAAAACACAGCTGAAACCAGCTCTGAATGTTATAAAATAAAAATGTTCTGTCACCCCTCTGCCAGATGAATATTTATCACAGTGGATATGTGTATAGAAACACACATCTGTAAAGTGGTATCGCTAACAAACGTCACAGTCAAATCATCATCAACAGCTTGAGCTTTGCTGTATTTACTCAGACAAATAGTCAGTGACAACTGAACAGAAACCAAGTGGGTGAGCTCTGCATATGTGACAGATGGTAAGTGAGGTTTTCTTTCCATTAAGACTGATGACTGCCTGTGACTTTCCTACAAAGACCTGGATTACTTATGAATTCAAGTCATAAGATTCACATTCAGTGTCATCCACAGCTGTGTCGGAGCCCAGAGGAGAAAGCTGCTCTCCACCTCTGCAGTGATGTACTACCATACATGCCTCCTCCTCCCAGCAGTATACAAATCTCATTAACAGTATCCCCCACCTCTCTGGCATTATACCACCTCCCAAGAAATAAACCTAATCCCCCAGCACTGAACAAACTTCCATAATGATGTACCCACCTCCTCCACAACTATGGTAACAATCACATAAGGCAGTTACAGTTACACCTAACATACAGCCCTGAGCTAAGCAGGGTGCAGATGGGCGCTTTGATGAAAGCTAGCATTATGACAGGGAGTTATGTTAAAGAATGGCAGACATAAAAGCAGTTGGTGCCTATGATAACAAAAACCTTTGCTCACAATCTAACAGACTGCCAGGCTATACCACAGGATTTGCATATTCTAATGAGCCCAATGTTCAGGGTTAGCCGCTTACACTAATGACGCGTTTAGTTCTTAATAAATCAGTTAAGGCAGCTCCCTGCTGGAGCCCAGGGGGCTGCATTGTATGAGCGTGCACGCATGTGTGAGCGTGCACGCATGTGTGTGTTGATCTCACTGAGAGTATAATTCATTGTAATGTAGCTTTGTGATTGTGTATTTGTGTGTGTGCTTGTGTGTGCCATTATGCTGTAATTTGGTGAGAATGTGCAAGTGAGTGAATAAGGCTGTTTGTGAGCACTTAACTACTTTTATCTCAGTGCGTGTGCCGTGTGTGTGTTTTGTCTTCTGTCTTTAAATGCATGTGTATGTGTGAGATCTTTGTGCTACACAACTAAACTTCTTTAAACTGTGATGCACTTAAACTTAAACTGTCCCCAAAACATACAGAGAACTAAAACGTCAGCTCCCTGCATGTGTTCGCCACCTCTGCTGACAGTGCTGCGAGGAGAACAGTTGTCGCCGTGCACTGACAGTTTATAACTGAACTGATGTTACAACACACTTCAGATGCCGACAAAGGCACAAAAATGTGATTCTCAGGTAAAATGTGAGATGGTGCGTATGCAATTTAATAGTTCCAAATAAAGCCTGCTGAGTAACTGCTACTGGAAACAGGAGGAGAAACAAAGACGTGCTTCTGTGCATCTGTTAGACTCAGAGAATCTGTGAATGAAATGAGAAAACTGACGCTGAGCCAGATGTTAATTTCCCTGCGTGAAGCTCCGGTTTGTTTCCAGTCTTCGGGTTCTGGTAGGTCAGCCAGTTATTTGAACAACATGGAATCAGTCCTTTGTCACAACATTATTGTGCCAGTTGCTCACACAGAGGGGAGTGACAAAAAAAGAAGCCTTTCACAATTTCGTCATGCCACTGCCAATTCTGCCCAGTGGTGGTTAGAAGGTCGTTGGGCCATGGTTCTATCAGAAGGATTAGTCCTCAAATGGGATTAGGCTTGTATGAAAAAAGGAAGAGAAGGGGGATGGATGCTCAAGCAAGCAATAGAGCAGAAATATTTAAATGCAGACAGACACATTCAAGTGAAGAGATCACTTTATCATCATTAGTGAGGAAGGGAGAGGAAAGTCTATTAAGAGGGATGGAAACTGTATGGCGAGATATGAATACTACAGTTTAATAAAGATTAAAGATAGAAAGATTTGGAAGAGTGCATGACAGTGTAGAGTAAAGACCAATGAAATTATGTTTCATTATGTTTTATTTTCGTGAATTTATCTCATCTCCACTGAGCTTTCTTTCCTTCTTTCCTTCTTTCTCTCTTTCTTTCTTTCTTCCTTTCTTTCTTTCTTTCTTTCTGCAACTCATTCTCTCGCTCTTAAGTGAGCCAGAATAATATCTGTGAAGACGCACTGGAGTGGAATATCCTGGTCACCCATCCGGTGTTACGAGGACACTACAGTAAAACACACAAGTCCTCACTAGCACACACATGTACAGTTAGATGGTGTCCACACACACCAAGTGAAGTGGGATGGTTGCGACACACATGGCTTGGAGTGCCAGCGGCGTCTTGCTGCCCTGCCACCATGGCCCCTCTGCATGTAGGTCAGCCTCGGCCGGGGGCACACCACCCTTACCCTTCCTCCCTCTCTCCCTCTCTCCCTTGGCTCCCTCTCTCACACTGCCTCTCAGCCCTTCCTTACTAGATTCTTCCTCCCTCCTTTTCTCTTGCCTCACTCTCAAGAGCAGGGCTTTTCAACTACAGCAGTGCAGAGCTAGGAAAGTAGATAACCTGATACTAGATAAGGTGCCACAGAATCTCACTGTGTGCGCTATATCTGAAATGTCCCTGTGTTAAACTCTGTTCACAGTGCTCTTATTTACCCGAATAGGAAAAGACAAAAGGGAAAATCCTAATACAACTTATTAGCCTCAGTATAACATTAACATTGCTTTGTTTACTCCCTAGATGTAGGCCCAGTGTTCTTTTGATTTTGCAAGACTCACTCTCTTGCTGTGAAAATCATTTATCTCCAAATCATCAACTTCTTACCTGGTAAGAAAAACAGCTTTATCCTGAGTGTGTTGGATTTTTCAGTTGTGTTGTTTTTTAATTGTTATGTTAAAAAAATTTTTTGAAGATTTATTTTGCAAAACTTTGTCCTCCAGTTTATCTGAGGCAGTAAATTTGAGACACATTGTTTTATGTGTTTTATGTGTATTATGTGTATTTTTCCTGCAAAGCATCCCTACACAACCCATAATCTAAAAAGCAGAGGAGTAATACTGAAGAAACAACAATCAAATACATTCCTACCATATATTTGGTTATAAAGCAGGACACATTGTTAAACACTTCGAGATTTAAAATGGCAACATTTAGAAAGTGAGTGGATATAAGTATTTCATGATGAAGCAAACAGATTTCAGTTATCCAGAAGTTTTCAGAGCCTGACAGGTGACTTTTGTGCATCATCTGATTCTGAAGTGATGGAATCAGGTGCTTTGTTGTTATTTCACACACACCCACACCAGCACCAGGAACAGAGAAAAGGGGGCCTTTAATAATCTTATCACCTCAGTGGGGAGGCTGACAGGTTCAAATTAGGAGGCAGAGCTGGTTTTAAAGCATCAGAGCCAAGGAGGCTGTTCTGCAGTGGATGCGAATGACGCAATTTGCTTAATCACCATCGGCAGGCAAAATTCAGTTGATACCTGCTTTGCAGTTCTTGGCCACGATGAAGTATGTCAGCATGGGTGACTCCTTGTGTTTATGAACAGTTTAAAGCTACTGCTATTGTGTTCACATGTGGCTGCCAATAATGTTACAAACTAAATGGGTCTAAATGTAGATTCTGAGTCTTCTCTAACTCATCCTGCCCACCACATCAAGAGCATAGTCTCTTCAGCCCTTTCTCTGTAACACTCGATTGCATTTGTAAGCACTATATAAACACTTGTAAACTGTTCAGAACTAGTCTTTAATGTAACATCAGCACTTTCCTTAAAAATCTTTAGTTTATTCCCAAGTGGGTGCAAACGCCTGAAGTTTCAAGTGAAGTTGTAATCAGTCATCAGAGATCAGCACACACCAAACACACAGGCCTTCTGCTGTCGATTTCATCCATGTAGTCATGTCCATTGTTGTTTAACAGGTCGATATTCGGCCCCTGACTTTGTGTGAAAGTAAAAAGCAGACATTTTGGCAGCAGCATGTTAGCTAGCTGCCAGCATGAAGGCAGATTCCAATGACTGCACAGGGACAGAGGCTATTCATTGGCTGCTGGAGGAATCGGACAAATAGGTAGAAAATTAATTTGGGTGCATATTCTTGAAATATAATAAGTGCAGCTAGTACAGTCCTGGGAAAGCCTAATAACTAAATGAGTTTAAAGATTAGGATGGAGGGTTGAGACGTAGCTGCTGCTGTGAGTCTACAAGAAAATATCTCTTAAATGGATATGAACTTTCTTTCTTTTTGGCATCACTGGCATCGACCTCCCTGTCCAACCAGCTGAGCTAATCACCCACTATGCACTTCTGCTATCTGCCTGTCTAAAGGCCATTATTGCTGTTCAGAATTTGATAGAGGGCCTGTGAAAACGGTGCTCGCTGCTTTTCAAATCATTTCCTACAAATTACTGTACCACCAGGATGCCTTTCATCTCTCATTCACTTTGCCCTCTGTGCTCTTTATGTATTTTTTCTCCTCCTGCCACTCTCCAGACCTCCCATCCTGGCTTTTCTACATTCCCTTATTCATTCCTTTAATACCTCCATCCCCTGTAACTTTTTTTCTTCGTGTGCTACAGTAGCGTGCAGTTGCTTTTCCTGCTCCAGTCCTAAAGACTACAAGACTCTTGGGTCTCATCTAAAACCACATTCAGAAAAGAAGATGTTACGTTACAAGATTTTTGTCACAACTTTATTCTTGTTTGTTCTAATGACGGTAATTACCTCACAACAGAAAAGTCTGGATGAAAGCAACATATGACAAATGCTAAAAATGTCTTAATTTGCATGTATGAAAACAGTCGGTGCTGCAGCGCATTAAGTGTTTGTGTGACATCTATATGAGACAGCACTGTGTCAGTGCAGTGGTTGGGGCTGGTACCCAGGGCATCACCTGAAGATGATGCCACCCACTGACATTTCACACATAACCAATCAGAAAAATCCACATTTGTTGTTATTTTATTCTACAGCATATGATACTTACAGATCTGAAAGAAATCTCAAATATCCTCAGCATACATAAATGTAAATTATTGAATCCCTGAAGTAATCACAACACAGTCATTTTATGCAGTGTTTTTATGGTGAAACTTTTACGATCTTCCCTGAAGACAAAAGAAGAAAATCTATTCTAGACTGATTTTATTTATTTATTTATTTATTTATTTCAGTGATACACATTTCTTCTCCTCTGTATTATTCTCTGTGGTTTTCCATCTTTTTCTAAATTCTACCATGACATAAATTGCTGCCATAAAGTCTGAAGCTCCACCCACAAGGTCTGTCTTTTATCTTCATCTCTCCCTCTCTGCATCTTTCACCATGGTGGGATCATCCTGGTTGTAATTGCCAGTATGAGTGATGGAATGGTTCTGTCAGTGTTTGCCTGATAGCAGATCTACACACACACACACACACACACACACACACACGCAAGCACACTTGTGCACACAAAGAAACACACACACACATAGCCCAGTCACATTACATATGTGTGCTCACAGAATGTGCAAACGTTGGCACCCACTGGGACCTATGCTCACACACACACACACACACACATACACACACACACCCTCACCTCGGTGTGAAGTAGCTGCAGGTGACAATGAGTGAGCTCTCCATTTCCTCTCTCACTTGTTGGCCTCTCGTTCTCTGCCTCCCACCAGGCCATAGGCCATCATGCAGTCACAGCAAGATCCATATCCAGAAACAAGCCCCTGTAGCCGTGGCTGCGGAGTCAGGAGGAAACAGGGGCGTAGGCTGTTCTTTATGGCCGTTCTTATTCAGGTGTTTGAGTGTTTAGTGAGTTCACTACAAATCTTATATCAGTAATTTTCCAAAACATCATAAATCCTAGGCTTGAATGTGTTTCCCTTTCTTCCAGCCAGACCATGTGCTCTATTTCATTCACTGCAGTATAACAATCACCTTGCATGGACTGGCAACTCACTTGAGACAAGTAACTCATCACAACAAACACATTCACAACTGGTTTTATTTTCCCTACAAAGGTTTTAGGTTGTTGCATGGAAACTGGAGACTCGAGAGTCAATTGCTGAACGCCATCCCATTCACAATCTGTGCTACAACACCGAAGGAGCAGACCCAGTAAACCAAACAGGCAAACATAGACATTGTCAACAGCATAACGTAAATGTTGATCTGAGTCAAGTCTCATGTCTCAAGATGGCAGAGCTCTCCACCAGGTCATTCATGTAACAAGTTGGCAGAGGTTTATAAACCCAGTGCAGTGGATGGGCTAAAACAAGCTTAGAGGAGAAGACACACAATAAACGATGCTCTGTTCTCTCCTTTGTGAACCACAGTGTGTTTCTGTGAATGCCCCATATTGATCACACAGCAGCTGTGTATAGAAAAGAACACATCTGATTGTCTGGGAGGTTTACAGTCGCCTTGTCCCTAATCGTTACCTCCACCTTTCCATAGCTCTTTCTGATGAATTCATGCACCCTCCCTGGTGCTCTCCACTTATGTCTTCCTCTCAGAATTTCTTCCATCCTTCACATGAAGTTATTTTTCCTGTTTCTTTTTGAAGAAACAGGATTGACAGCGTCTCTCTTACCACTCCACACCAACATTTCTAACTTTCTTCCATTGATCCTGCTATCCTTTTATTATTCCATTCATTTCAGCCCACATCTTCACATCCATACGTCATGCTCCTATCTTCTCTCCATCCCACCCTCCATTTCTTTCTCCTTCCTCCTTCCATCACTCCCTTCATCGCCTCATCTAGCTCCATCTCTCCATAGACAATCTGCCACCACTGTGCCGGCTCCAGCCCTCCCAGAGTGATCCCGTTAGAGGGCTAATGCTGTGAAAAATGACAGTGAACCGGCACTTTTACTGCCATCGCCGCCGCTTTGGGGCCGCATGCCGCCCACAGCCCTGTTGCCTGGCAACTCCCCAGACAGCTTCCCTCCAAAAGGCAAGGGCTCCTGTCTGCTCTGCTGCGATAGAGACCCGAGCCTAATAAGCATTATATCTCATTTTGTCTTATCATTTTGTTGTTAGTGACACAAGTTTGCTCGGAGCTGAGACTATGCAAAGAGCACTGATGCAGAATGTGTCTCACATATTGAATGAACAAAATGATTTGCAAGAAGTGTGACTTCTTGGAGCATTGTTGTTTGAATAAGAGGTTACTCAGCTTCGAATCATAAATATACATAAATGATGAAGATGTATGTGATGCACTGAAGCTTTCCATTGGAAAAGAGCGGAGGAGCTCTGACCCTGTTATGAATTTCTTGGATGCAAACTGTGAATAATGTCCATTTTTGGTACATTTACACACAGAGTCAGTAAATCAAAACATGAGGATGGTTGATAGTTGTCTCACAGGCTGCAACTGTGATGGATTTGAAAACTTATTTTGCCATTGAAGCCTTAGGTAATGGTAGGCTTCCCCCTTTCCTGTCAGTAAAACCTATAATGAATGTCCTCATCATTTTTACTGTCCAGAATTCTGCTACTTGTCTTATCATGTCCATCAGTGCAACACTATAAATATGAAAATTGATCACACTGATCTGACAACAGGGGAATGAATCTCCTCAGCTACTTAAAATCAGCACAGTTAGTCATATTACAACTTTGTGTTGCGTTCAATTCAAAGTGATACAGAAATGTTACCGGGTCTGAGCTGAAAGCACCGCTTCAACAGACATCTGAAACCAACAGTGTTACGTATTCCCTCTCTGAAAAGGGTCTGAGGTCTTCATTGGATAACTGAAAGGTAGGTGGGCTGAGGTCTGCCTTTGTAAAGCCTCATCTTCACTGCTATACCAGAGGTGTACTTCAACATGGCCAGTGTAGCTTTCACAACAATGCCCTCATTGTTTACACAAAATCCAGAACTGTATTACCTCCTGTGAACAGAGAGGGTTCCCTGCCACCGGCTGCTGTGCAGAGAGTTGGTCAAACCAGGGCATCTCATACATAACTCATGATTTTCTCATGCTCAGTCCCAACACATTACAAAAATAGGCTGAAAGATATTTTTCATGAAGAAGTTAGCTGTGTCTATATGATGGAAATGTCATGCTTCAGTCTCACAATCCTTCTTTTTTCTGAGCTGTGTCAACTTATTATGTCTCCTCATAAAAGATAAATAAATAAATAAACGAATAAATAAATGAATGAATAAAAATAGCTTGCCTGTGCGTCATCACCTGCCCCACTTTTCTCTCTTTCCACCAACTTCATGGCTCTCAAAGCAGAAACCCAGTTCTACCAGCCCTTCACCTCAAGTTAACTACACTCTAATACCCCAAATATTCACAGATATGAGTGACGTGAGCCACGTGGTTGCCACAGGAACTCTCAGATGGGTTTACGTGAGTGCTTTGATGGATTATCTAAACTTACTGCCACAGAAACAATCTTCACTGTTTGATGTGTTTCTGTTTTAAGACATCTGTGGTTTTGAGGATCGTCAGATGTTGCAAAACTTGACTTAACATCCGTGTTGTGTGCGTGTGCATTTGTGCTGGGGGAGTACCACTTGCCATCTGTGTCTCACCAAACTCTGTGTGGTGTGTAACTGCATACGTAATCCTTTGCGGAATTGAATGTTAAAAGCAAAAAAAAAAAAAACAACTAGTGCACGCTGGATGAGCAACACAAGTTTGAAAGTTGTGTTTCCAAGAGGGAGGCATAGGAATTAAAACTCGAAATCTGCACTGCAATACAACACATAAAGGATTTCTTGCAATTATATTACACAGGTCTGTTCACCTGTGTTAGGTGAGTCAGTATACCTCTTAAAGCACGAGTTTCCCTACCATCCTATAGAGAACCACTAATGTAAATCCATAAAAGTCAAAGAGAGAAGCATGAGTAGTTTTAGCATTACCCTTAATGTGAACTGAATGGAGAATATGGGGTCAATATGACTAGTGGAAGAGATATTTTGCAGCACCTAGAGGGATGTGTGTGAGTGGGTGTGTATTTAAGTGTGATGAGAGCACTCACATGAAGAACACTAAATAAAGTACACAACCAGAGAGGAGTGTATGATGATGGAAACAATGGCAGCATCTCAGTATTTTTTCTATCATCTTGCTTTTTTTGCCTTGAAGGAATTTGCTTATAAATCAAACACTGTTCTGTAGATGCCTGCACACACGCACGCATGCACACACACACACACACACAGCATCTGCCGAGCCATTAGACATGTCGTACTGTAAATAAGTCTGAGCAGACTCACACACAGACTCGCATGCACACACACACCTAAGGAGCTGGATGGTAATATGCCCAGCCTTGCCCCAGGTGTCTCACAGTTGATATATTGGTGTGGCTTCAGATGAATCCACACAGGCCAAACTAATGCTCTTATTAAAGGCTTTTTAAAGCTCTGCCTAACAGGGAGAAAGAGAGAAAGGAAGTGATGTGTTTTAGCATATTAATATCCACCTCGGATGCTAATTTGCCCTTTGAGTCACCTGTGTCACCAGCCGCAGTGAAAGACAAGTGGAAATGAAAAGAAAGCAAGAGAAACGGGGCGACAGGGACAGGATGGAGAGATTGCATGACGGAGCCTGAGCAAGAAACAAGAAAGAAAGGGGGAGGTGTAAATCACATTAATGAATAAGCTTCATTAGTTGTGCCCATTAGCATACTAAGCATGGATTCATTTAACTTCAGCCGACTTTGGAGAAGCCCAGTGGCCATGATGGGACACAGTTTGATTACACACCTGGATATTTGATCACTGACACCTTTCATTCTGTGTAGCTGCGGACAGTCTGTTTAGCGTCTGTCCGTGAATGTGAAATGAGAGCACCTGCAAAGAGGAAACTAATGTGGGAACACTTCACAGGCTTACTGAGGATTTCCTCCTTTTTGAGCTCATTCACTGGTTTTCTCTGTTGGTTTTATCACTCCTCCAGGTAACACTGTCTGCTTCACTGTAACCAAACCTTTGGGGCCTGCTACAGCTTATTTGTTCATCTGTCTAATTTGCGTAAGTACTTTTTTGTTGGGAGTTGCACTCAATTCTTTTCCTGTCCATGTGTTTGTGTGTCACTAGGCGGACCCCCAAGGCCGAGACATCGCCATCCGTCCCTTCTTGGAGCACTGTGAGAACACCCACATGACCATTTGGCTGGGCATCGTCTATGCCTACAAGGGCCTGCTGATGGTGAGAGAACACCAAATTTCTCTGTGTACTCAGAAGTCTGCTCGCACAAATGTGCAACATCTGCTGGTGCAATGCTTAACAGACTCATTAACATCCAGGTCTGAGGCTTGAAGTTTTTTCTTTTCATATTATTGTTGTTATGTTACTCTATTCCAGAAATGTGCACCAGCATTAAACCTTAGGTTTCTCCTATAAATCTGTGTATGGACATGTGAATATGTGTGTGTGTTTAGAGTGTAGTAGAAAGCATGTATGTCACAGACATTGAAAAAGGAAGAATCCCTCATCCAGTATGGACAGAAATACAATAATTCAATCCAATAGTGATGTATAGAGGTGACAAATATAATCAAAGTAAAATTGCAGTACGGAGAATCAGAATGACAGCATTACACAAATAGGCTGCAAACATAGATGAAGAATGTGGATCAGTGAAGATGGCTCCAAAACAGGAATTATACGGGCCATATGAACTCCTCTCTACTGTGACGACTTGGAAAGAGACAGACTACATTACACACAAGTGACTGCTCACATAACCACTGTAAAACCACACATTGCAGTATATAACAGTTCAGCCTGTGCTCTAACTTCTACTAATTTCATGCATATAGACCATAAAGTGACAATGATGGTTTTAATGGTCTTCCAAGCATCGTCATCGAATATTATTATATTTTTTATCTTGACAGATCAGCAGTACTGATTTGCTGTCAAACAAATGCGTTCACTGATTTCATTTGCATATTATTCATAATTCCAGTCTCATCAGTGGAGTACAGTTGATTCTGCAGGCAGACACTGAATATTTACTTCTATGTATAATATCATTGTTAACATTAATATTTTAGGAATTCAGTTCACTTGGGCACTTTGGCACTGACAAGATGATAAGTGCAGGGGCCCAAGTCTGTGCGCTGTATCTGACCATGTACCTGTCATGGTGTGTGAGACACAGTTCTAATCAAACTCTAACACACCTTAGGAATTTTCCATTTCCCCACCACATGTTTTAAAACCTCCGAGAGGCAGGAGCACCTGTAAATTATGCAAACCTCACTACATTCACAGTGAGGCGAAGGCGAAGGAGAAGGAGCGAGACACAGCAGTAAATCATCTTAAGCAGATTGAGAGAACACAGAGGATGCTGCGTAAAAGATATCACAGAGAAATGTCAAAGATGGTGAGGTGGAAGGAGGGGGAAAATTACGGGTCAACAAGTTGAAGGGCTTTGGTGTGAAAATAATAAGTGAACAAAGAGTTTGTATGGAGTGATTGGCAGGAGCCCACATCTGTATGAGACACAGAGGAGAGGGGACAGCACAGCAAAAAGAAGCATTAAAGCTTCAGTCACCAATGCACACACACACTTACACATGCACAAGCTCACACATGAATACATGAACGCACACTTCACCGAAAACCTCACACACACACACACACACACGTGCTCACACACCTGAGGCGCACTAATCTTCGATGACTGTTCTTTTAATTCTGCCGCTTGTCATTCCACTAACTCTAATTTAGACTTGAGAATAAGCAGGCAGGCCACCTTACACAGCACGCTGAATTATTCAGCAGGCCGTGCAGGCTGCTGCTGCGGCTGCTGCAACTCTAATGTTCCTCCAAACAATTTATTCTCTCACACTAAATAAACATTTTACTAGCATGAAACTGGAGGCTGCTTTAAAGTGTCTCTTTAGATTATTTCTCTCCTCATTAAGACTTTATCATATTATGAAGTCAATTTTTGTTTGCTTTTTTTTTCCATAAAGCGAGTGAAATCTACACTCTATTAGTATTTATGAAGAACAATAAAGAGAACTAAACATCTGCTGACCCACAGAGGGGAGTGCAGACTTTTTTTTAACCAGAGGTAGATATTCTTTCAGTCATTCTGTGATGTAATACTTTCCCAAAACTGCTGTAAAACCATTTCCTACTCTATCTGTCTTTTGCCTCCTAGTTGTTTGGCTGTTTTCTGGCATGGGAGACCAGGAATGTGAGCATCCCCGCCCTCAACGACAGCAAATACATCGGGATGAGTGTGTACAACGTGGGCATCATGTGCATCATTGGCGCTGCTGTGTCCTTTCTGACCAGAGACCAACCCAATGTCCAGTTCTGCATTGTAGCACTAGTGATCATCTTTTGCAGCACAATCACGCTCTGTCTGGTCTTCGTTCCCAAGGTCAGTTCATGTGTCAAAGAGAGAGATAATGCGTGTGAGAGAAAGAGAGAGAGAGAGCAACAGAATAACTCTGCTTTGTCAAAAGCGTGTTTAATTATCACCCCATTCACACACCACACTTCAGCCCTGCGCAACAAAAAATGCAACGTAAACAATTATGTGGCGCTTTCCCATGTAATCTCATCCTCACGTAAACCCATAACCCCTCCTCCAGTTAATCACCATGAGAACCAACCCAGATGCAGCCACCCAGAACCGGAGGTTAAAGTTCACCCAGAACCAGAAGAAGGAAGATTCCAAGACCTCCACCTCGGTCACCAGCGTCAACCAGGCTAACACTTCTCGGCTGGATGGGCTTCAAACTGATAACCACCGCCTCCGCATGAGGATAACAGAGGTCTGACCTCACACACACACACACACACACACACTTCTTTTCTGATCAGAAATTTACATGGCAGGTCAACAGTGCAGTGGGTAGCAATGGTTTTATTACAGTAATAGAACAGAGACATGTAACCATCATGAAAAAGTTAGAAATTGATCAGAGGTTCAAACTAGAGAAAATCATTTCACTGGACTTCAAAACTGGCTCATCTGTAACTGTAATCTGTAATCCACTGACTGTTGAGAAGGTGTTGTTAGTTGTTAATAGCAAGTCTCCCCTCTTCAAGAGATGCTATTGTCACTGAGTGTTTGTGGTCTTTGTCCCGGGCAACTCATTATTCATTTCTTAAAAATGTTCATCCATTCTGACATTGAGTGGCATTTGATAAAATCCCTTGGCAGTCACTGTGGCTTTCTATCAGGTCTCTCAGAGATGAACTGTTGTCCTTGCTGTTGTTCATGACTGAGGAGTTAGTCTGACACTCTGGGCGGACAAGTAAAGTTACTGTGACAGGAGCCTTTCACATTCTTCACTGGATGGTGAAGAATGTGGCTGGAGCAGTTGCTGTAAAGTATTAGACTCCATGCTGGGTAATATTTTGTCTGATAACCTTGTAGCTGATTTGAGGTTGTCTGTGAATAATTTATGCAAAGTAGTTGTGATCAAAGATGGTTAAGTTTTTAACAACATCAACTAATCATTGGTCTGTTTCTCTCTTTAAAAAGTTGGACAAGGAGCTGGAGGAAGTGACCATGCAGCTGCAGGACACTCCAGAGAAAACTCCGTACATCAAACAGAACCATTACCCGGACGCAAACAACATCCTCAGCATACGCAACTTTACAGATGGCAAAGGTGAGAAGCTGGCTGCATGTTTTATCAATACCCCCCCCAAAGTCTGGGTTCATACTTACAGAACATTAAGGTGGAAGAAAGGCCAAACATTCCCACACTGAACAGGCTGTGTAAAATCAGCTTATCACAGTACGACGACCTTTCACCAATTTACAGCACTCTGTGAAATATGATCTGCTTAGAATCAATTTATTTCATGAAACCACCAAAAACCACTGTTTCAGTTCTATCATAAATGGGGCTTCTTCAACATTATTTGACATTGTGTTGAATAATGCGTTTCAGATTCAGAAAACAACTTCATCAGTTTGACTGCCCATGTCCTGAAAAAACTCAAAACACAATCGAAGTGTGTCCAGGGACACAAAAAAAGTGATGGGCTTGGCTGTTTGTCATTGGTGTTTGTGTTGTCAAATTGATACAGTTGTTTTCTGAATTTGCGCGTTTGATTCTTTGCATGTGTTTTCCTAAGCTGAAGTGCTTTGACCTCTTATGGCCACCGTAGAAATGTGCAAAATGTTTCATTATTGCTGAAATCCAAGATGGTTAAGTGAGAGCTCAGCACTGCTGGTGGTGGCTGAAAACTATATCACAGCAGTCCTGTCTCTCACTGCAGTACCGTGTGTTTAGTTTTTCATACAGTCACGTGTACCACTATAACTAGGCTTCCTATGTACAGATTCTATAGAATAATATACATCAAAATGGTTAATGTCACAGTATCATAATCCTTAAGACATCCACGTAATAATTATTCCTGACAACATCTGAACTATGTGTAGTGGCATCAGTAGGATTATAATGCTGTGTTCAGAGCAGCAGAATACCTTGAGGTTTCTTTTTTTGTGTTTCTGGAGCTCCTGTCAGCGGCAGGTGAAGAAGGGAGACGGGCACACTCTGTCTGACAGACAGCCTGTGACGTCTCTGAGAATGAGTCATGAGATTAGCTACAGTACCTGAATACCTCAGCACTGCTTGGCAAGTTCAGAACACACTGTAGTCACACTTTATCAACTCGTTCACCTTTAATTATAATACTTAGAGTGTGTCTACACTCGAGTTTTCACCTAATTGTTTGGTGTTTGGGGTGGGGGCAGTGGCGCTGTCTGCTGTCTGTTGAACAATGTGCTTGAGAAAACATATGAGAGAAGAGTAAAGAAAAGGGAGGAAGCAGTTAAGATGAATCATCACTGGGAGAGACAAGCAGATGGAAACACAAGGAACAAACTGTCTGAATCTAATATGTAAAGATACATTGCCTGATTCATGCTGTTTGAACTGACACAGCCATATTTTAGATATTATAAAGCCAGGCTGCTAAAATTGAATCAGTGAACCCCAGCAGCATCGCTTTGCATTACGCACCATTTTAAGAGACATGAGCTGATGGTGATGTACAGCAGCCAGATCCGGCACGTCTGATGCACACGCCAGCACAAAGCTGCTCTCGGGGGTGTCTAATGGATCTGTCTGAGTTTGGGAAGGTAAGAGAGCAAAGCAGCTGCGCTCATCCTGCGGATTGGGAGCAGAGGATGTTAGAAATGTTCGAGAAGCTTCTCATCTGTGAAGGTTCATAGTTACGCAATGAACTGATGGCAGTTAATCAGAGAGCGACTGTCTAATGCTGCTCCTTTGTCTTTTAGTTTGCTCTCTGCTTCCCTCTGTTTCTCCTTCCCTTCTCCTCCTCGTCTTTTGCAACTGCACACACATAAACACACCAGACGTACCCCCTCCTGTTGTAGTCCAAATATTGGCTGGCTTTAAAATGATATGAGGTGGTGGGGGGTTGAGGGGGTTGGGGGTTGTTATGATGTGATGGTACACTCACAAGGATAGATCCCAAATAAAAATATGTGTGTTGGTTGGAGCAGCTCAGTGTTGAGAAGTCAGTGCCAAGATTATTTTAATTAGTAAATAATGAGCGACCATCTGTGAGATTTTTGACCTTCCTATATTTATCCACCCAGAACCTGCATCAGATTTTGTTAATCAAGAGATGTTTCAGTGGTTTGAAAGATTTTACAAGACTATTTAACTGTTATGGCTCAAGGCACTGTTTTTGTATCATGTGTCCATAGAAATCTTCTTACACAATATGTCGATTTATGAAAAAATTCTGATATAAAAACATGTGGCATGTTACCTGAAAATAATTAACCAGCCTCAGTTAGCACATTGTCTTACTGTGTGATCTGGCAGCAGCTGACAGCTGATCAGACTGTCTTTGCTGAACTTCACATTGTGTGGGCTCATGGAAATAGATCTATTTTAATCGTTATATGTGCTCTCTTGGTTATGTTGTCAAGACACAATTACCACCAAAGACTTGTCAGTATCAAGATGCATTTACAGAGAGATTTTTTATATGAAGAAAAACAGAATGTGACCAGCAGTGTGTATCTGTTTTCTATAATAGTGAATACAGTATATGAATCATATTTACAAACGGTATGGATGCAGGAACACGAAATATGTGCGACCTCTCCAGGCCAACAGCTGGAGCTGGTGGTAAGACTTTATCTCTGCTAATGGATACAAATATGAAACCCATGCAGGGAGAGCAATTAGTCTGTTTGTATTAACCTTTACTTAAACAGAGCAGAAGTATTGATAATAACTGAAGTCTTGATTTCAAGTCACCAATATGTTCTTATGTTACACATCTGAGGCTGGTCTCACACTGTACACACACTGACTTCACTGTTATATTTCTTCACACGCAGAGAAAGGCTTCAGTCCCTGGGATGTTAAACTGTTTCTGAGGGGAGCAAAGGAGACAGAGGGTTTACAGAAAGTGAGTTCAGACAAAGACAGACTTAGAGAGAGTTAGGTGGTACTCACAAACATCAGCCTGACACACATTATGGAAATAAAATCACAGGTCATTAAGCCTCCTTTAAAGATCTCCAGCGTGTAAACTTTTCCCAGCCTCAATCTGCTATGCATGAAACTCATCATCATCATCATCGTCATCATCATCATCATCATCCTCATCATCGTTGTCGTCAGCTCCTTACTGTAGTCATCAGTATTCATAAGGGAGCTGATCTGAATGTATTGGGGGCTGTGGATGAGTGGCTGTTATAAGAGTAGAACGGCATGTCAACAGCGATTACACTCAACAACACAGCATCTCTCTCTCTCTGTCTCTCACTCTCTCTCACTCTCTCTCTCTCTTCCTTTCTCTTTCTCCCTCTCTATCTTCCTCGTTCTGAATATGGCACATGGTGATGCTGGTGTTTTCTGACATACTGTTAGGTTATTTATTCATGGGAACGTGTGAATCAAATATCATGTTTGTGACTGTGCGACACTTGTAACAATTATTACCCTGTGGACCAGAAAATCCAAACAATCACACTGAAACTGAAAATGATGCTGATGACCTCAGGGCTCATTTTGTGGTTTTCTTTTTCTTCTTGATCACTGCTTTGATTATTTTTGATTAACTGTCAATTCAATCAACTGGTAGTCAGTCAGTCATCCCAAGTTTACAGAGCACGGCGGGACACTTTATATTGCATGTTCTGACTGGCAATCTAATGGACAGATTTGTATAACAGGACAAAAATTTCACATTCCAGAAGAATTTTTAAATGACTTCACTTACTGTTTGCTGTTGTGTATTAGTGTTGAAAATGTTGTTGAAAATGTGTTCACTGATCATCAGCTAATCAGTTCATAGTTTTAACTTATGTTAATAAAATATAATGAATAAATATGGAACTGTAAGAGTAGATATAACGTTTATGCTGATTAACTCTTGCTCATTAAGCATTTACTCTTAAACCTTTAAAGTGTCCTACAGTAAAACTCCTACTACAATCCGCTTAAGGTGTCACACGGCCTAGAACAGGCCCTGTGGGGGGAAAAAAAAAAAAAATCATCGCCCGGTACTTTCTTTGTATCACAAACACATTCTGTGTCTGAATCTATAATGAACTATATAAATATCTCCGTCTGTGCTTTTAACACAGCTTGAGAAGCACAAGGTTAGGCTCTTTTCAAAATGCAAAAAGAACTAGTCTGCTCTAAAATAGTCCATTGAGCTCAGATGGCCAATCAGGGCATGGAGCACTGTGATCAGTGAATCAGGTCACGAAGTGCTCGGATATCTGGGACAACAGGAGAGAAAACTCTGTGGGGAAAAATCCTCCCACTACTCTCCAGGTGCTACTCTGAAAAAGTGATGTTTGTTTACTGTAATTCTCATTATGTTCAGCCTTATCGACTCCAACATCATCTGCAACATTAGGAAAATGCAGAAATCATGTTTTGTCCTCTCTGCCTTCTTCTCCTGTCCTGATAAGGACTGTTCATTCTTTTACTTTGTGTCTGTTTTCGCTTTCAATGCATATTTGTCCCACACACTGACAGTTTTTTTTTTTTTTTTTACCAGTGCTATAAATTTCATCCTGCAAACTGAGTGAAAATATAATATTTATTTCAAAAGCCAACATTATATTTTGACCCTGTTAGCCTAAATAAGATATCATTAGCCTGAATGTCATGTCTACAGCGTCACCTCAATTTCGAGCTTTTCATTCAGTTCACAAACAGTAACAGCAACATTTCAGAACATGAACATTTTGACAAGTTGTTTAAGGGACAGTTTGAATTATATGACGTACATCACTTATAGTAGATGTAGCACACTCTCACTCTGGGAGCAGGCTGAATATAATCTACTGCAGGTAATGTACCGACTACTCACACATACCTGACACAACCCCACATCAAAAAACCAAAACTATGCCTTGAATGCATTGCCTTTGACATCACACAAGAACACTTGTATGCCTTTGTCAATCCCAGAAGAATCACCTCTCCAGTACCTGCAGGGCTGCCTGCTGAGGAAAAACAAGTGGTGTCATGTTTTCTAGATATTGATATCAGCTGGGTACAAATTTACTGGTTCTTATGACAAAAAGTGACAAAATCACTTTTTGCATGGTGTCAGGACAAAAGTCTTTGAAAAAAATAGAAGAAGCATCTTTCATGTTCATGATGCCCTCCTCCCAAACAACTGAAGGAACAAATGAGGATCCTGACACAGATAGCAGGACCAAATGTTTTGGGAAAATGGCCTTAATGTCAGGTCTCAGGTGCTGGGCATGAGCAGCTGGTATCAGCTGAGCAGTTAAGTCTGATAGCCCTCTTGACACAACCTGTCACATCATTTATGAGGTTTACATGTGTTTTCAATGCAGATGGTGAGAAGTCGATACTGAAGAACCACCTGGAGCAGAAGCCTCAGGCGCAGTGGGGCTCCATGGACCCTTCCAGAATAAACAGAGGTCCCCTGGAGGATATCAACTCACCCGAACAGTGAGATCTCCCATTTCTTCAGCACCTCTACCCCCGTGTCCCTCCCCCTCTCCTCCCTCTTGTCAGCTTTCTCATCAGACTGCACGTCACACGTATCACAACCACCAGCCGCTCTTAGGCAGTTGCTCTGGCAACAGAGCCCTGTGAAAGCATGGGCTGGCCCTGTACATTTTCATCTCCCACGCACATCAACATACATATAACCACGTAGAGTGTATGCATGTATTCTCCCACCATACAGGACTTACTGCAGCCTGTACGCTCGCCGTGAAACACTTACACACGTGCGCTTGTACAGTGTGAACACATTCACCTGGAGTCGATTGATTTGTTGTCCCAACTTGTAAAAGAAGATGGTCTTGGACTCTCAAAACACTCATGCGACAAATGCAGATCTACATTCACTTATTATTCATAAGGTGGCGGAGCTGAAGGATGTCGACTTCATCAATGGGGGGGACACTTCATGCATCATTGAGAGCTCTCCCTCCTTTATTCGTTTAACCAGAACCAAAAGAAGAATGCACAACATAGTGGGATACACGGACAGAGAAAGAAGAGACAGCAGGCAAGGAGGGTAAAATACTGAGGAGAGGGCAGTTACAGAGAAGAGAAGGATTCAGACAGAAGGATGTTTAGATAGGAAAGTGAGACAAATAAGGAGAATGAGAGAAAGAAAGAGGTAGAGACTCACAGAGGCTTATGTAACCAGTGATTTACAGCTCGCATTGGAAGCAGCTCTGAAAATAGACAGGGAGGAGAACAGAAGTAAAGGAACACTCAGAGCTATTCCCATGCCACATGAATGTTTGATCACATGGAGGGAAGAGAGATGAAGAGGCAGTGAGAGAGAAAGAGACAAATATAAAGAAGTTAGTATGAAGGGAGGTGAGGTGGTGGAGGAGGACGAATGGTAACACTTTGTGACATGACAAATGCAAAGTCACACACCAGGTGCATGTAATTGTCAAGTGCAGCATCTGTGTTGTATAGAAAACACAGAATATACAAACAGAAGCTCCCTCAGCAGAGAGACTGTGTTTCCAGCAGAAATGGGACAGGTCATGATAACTGACGAGGCCTGAGAACTATTAATATTTTAAAGTTCACCTAATTAAGACATTTTTCTAGGTCTGTCGCTGACTGAGCTTGAATTTCATTCCCCCTCTTAATTTTTTTTTTTTTTTTTTACATAACTGGCATTTGGTTATGCAATTTTCTTGCAAACGGCTGGCAGTGGCACTGGCTCTGGCGAGGTAGGGTGTGAACTGTCACACCAGGCGGAAGCATGAAATGTTCTTTTTGTCAGATGATCCCAGAAGCTGGGAGGCACGGTGGATTAACGACTTAGAAAGGAGAGAGGAAGGGAAGGCGGCTGCTGAAGAATACAAGGAAAACAATTAGAAGAATTGCTGAGAGTTTGCATGAACTATACTTTGCCTGTCTGTTGTCAGTAGGGATGTTCATCATTTCCCTGTCAATTAATAGGAATTTTAGCGAGTATGAAAACACTCAAAAAGCAGTCAACATTGAGTGGGGTTACCTTTTTTGTCCAGTGTGTTTCCAACCTTAACATCCACATGCCTGTGCCGCATGTGGTTATGTATTTCGTCTGTCAAGTGATTACATGCCAGTTAATTCTTACACAACACACGTGCAACCTTGTTTTCTTTTTCCTGCTCAAAATACTACCAGATAAGATGTGGTCTGTCCTACTTTTCCACCTTACTTGTTTACAACATCAGGGCTTTAGTGTCAGTATCGGATGGCTGCATAATGCAACAGCTACCCAACGTTGTACATTAATAAAATATTGACAATTAGTTAAACCAACCAGTCAGTCTGGTTCCCTACATCTCCACACAGCTATCAGTTGTGTGTGATTTAAACAACATCAAACAAAACCTGTGAGAATCTTAACAGTAAATTGGGCAAATCTACTACATGGCCTGAGAGAGAATCAGACCGTAACACATTATTTTCCCCCTCTGTCTCTCCCTTGTGTCTTTGTCAGTACTTTCAAATCTCTCTCTCTCTCTCTCTTTATATATATATATATATATATATACATATATATATTGTGTAGAGTGTTACCATATAATTGCCCTCATTTTGTCATTTTGTGTATGTAAAAGTTTATGAACATAAAGAAATAGTTAATTTTGGATTATTTTGCAGGAGTTTACATGCATATTTCAAGATTTCATCCCAGGGTATAATGTTATGTGCCATTTATGTAGTGAAGTGCAAAGTCAATAAGGTGATAATGCATGTAGAGCTTACTCCTCGTTTTACACCATGGACCAACCACAGTTTTTACCACAGACAGAAATAATGACCAAAGGTCAATAAACATCGTTTATTTTCTTTTTTTCCCCTCTCCTTAACCAAATGAACAATTGAAAATGGTAAAATGCAAGACACATAGACTTCTACTGAGTGCACAATGACTGCATCTTATACAATAGCTTTGGGTGGTGCCATATAAACATATTTGTCAAATCATCCAATATTAACATTGTGACTTTAAGATACAAGTAGAATAACTGGAAACTGCAGGTTTCATGAGAAGTTAGAAATAAACTAAAAAGTCACAGAGAATTTTAAAGTTGGTAAATGTACTTAGTTACTTATGACTGACATTGTGCCTTACCTTCTCTATCTGCAGCATACAACGTCGACTCTCCTTGCAGCTTCCTATCCTGCACCATGCCTACCTACCTTCCATAGGAGGGGTTGATGCCAGCTGCGCCAGCCCCAGTGGCAGCCCTGGTTCCAGCCCACGTCACAGACACATGCCTCCCTCCTACCGGGTAATGGTCTCTGGCCTGTGAGCTTCATTCACTCCTCCACCTGGCTCTTTGCAGAGGAGACATATATGGTTCTTTTTTTCTACAACAAATAGACTGATATCATCAGCGTATGTGCGTATTTTGTCTCAGAACAAGGAGGACAGGGGGAGAAGAGAGGGAGGGGAATGGGCCGAGTTTCACTCTTTGTACCTCTTCACCCCGGCCTCTCTTGAGAACTGAAACCCTCAGTCAGGAAGGGGTGCGAGGAGACAGAGGGGGCACTGGATGACCCTATCAAACTCCCACAATTCACAGCAATGTCCCCTTGTTTGTCTGCTCCCCTTGCCTAGGCATATACACATATGCACAGTAAAACAAACACAAACATACACAAAAACACACATGCACGAACACACTGACAACCCAATAGCAGAGCAGCGGTGGACCAGCCCTGACATGACGTGTAGCCTTATCTGCTTCAGAGGGGATTGTCTGTTTCTGTTCCTTATCTGTTGTATGTATCTGCTCACAGCTATGCGTGAGCTCGTCATCAAACTTGAGTATTTCACTGCTTCAGTGACTGGATACAGGTGTGGAGATACGGAATTTATAAAAACCCAACAAAGAAAATCCAATTTACTCCCCGTCCACTTCCCAACCTCGTGGAGACGTGTAAATATCATCATTTCTGACTTTGATGTAAGCTGTATGCTGTAAGCTTTGTATATGCTGTGAATGGACAATTAAAGGGGTTCAAGGAGTGGAGTTTGTGAAAGATGCAGGTAGACAAATGAAAGCTTAGAAAAACATGGCATCCTGTATGAAAGAGATATGAATTAATTTGTGCAACTGCTGATGAATTAGCTTATGGGCAGCAAAGTGAGATACAAGCTTGTGAGTCACACAACATGAAAAGGCTCCAGAGGGCCACTGCTTCAACGTGGAGTAAGACTCACATGGCTGTTTTTTGTTTTTTGTTTTTTTTTTTTTGTTTCACATTGCTAAATTTGCACCGCTGATTTTTGACAGATATTTCACATCAGACTTTGCATAGGCCTTCCATATTTATTTTTATTTGATTTAAATCAAAAATAGATGACTAAATAAATGACTCAATCATTTTAATACATCCTCAGAAAGCATGTTAAACAGAATATTGATATGCCTTTTACCAGGTCTCCAAGGCTGCATATTATGTTAGATAATAGAGCTACAAAACACCACAAGAGTGTTCCACAGTTGTCTTTTAATGCGTGTTATATGCCAAGAAATGCACACATTCAGATGTACATTTAAAACGCAAGAGAGCACCTTATAAATTCAGGTGCTTTTCAGTCGAGGCATTAGTGATGGGCCTGGTCATATCGATTCCCACAGAGTGGTCTCTACAGACTGTTAAGATGTCCATCTGATTGAGCCCTCACAGCTAACCAGCACAGTAAAGGGCAATGAGGTTCATGTCAGTGACAAGAGGGCACAAGACTCTGGTGTAAAATTCTTCTGAAGAAATAAAACTCAAGAGTTGCTGGTGGAAAGGATGTAGGTCTACTGGATCCACAGCTAGTCTGGATTAAACGGTTGACCTGAATTTCCATGAGCGGACAGTCAAGACAATGAATGGATGGGGGCCTCAAGAAATAAGCCCCAAACAGCTGTAGCTTTCAGTTCCAAGATGGTGATGACACCACTGCTGGTCACAGTGATAGAGCATAAAGCACAGACACAGGGCTTTCTTTCACAGATAATATTGAGTGTCACAAGAAATCACTTCACACTTAGCAACAGTGAACATACCTCAGTTGCTATGGAAATGTAATTCAGTGCCGTTGAACTCGGCCCAAGAAGGCTGCACTGAGCAAAACGGTCATCGACACAGTGTTGTCATTTTTTTTGTAAAACTGTCCTCATGCAGGAGAAAAGCAAACAGGGACTCTGGACTCAAAAGGACTTTTTATCGAGTGTGAGGTTTGTTCTCAGCATATGTTTCACCATTGGTGTCTTGGTTTTTAGTTTTTAAGGCGTCTGTTGAGCGCTGTGCCTGTTGTCTTATATTGTAGCCTGCAGGAACCAACAATACATATTAGGGTGATTATGGCGCTGACCCAGCAAACTACAGCATTGGCCACACATCTGTAAATTGTACGTGTCATAGATTTATTTGAATTCAATGCCTCAATGCATGGGACAGTGTGGGAAAACGTGGTGAAAGCTCCACTTAAGCTAGAGTGGATTTCCTCGCCGAACTGGTGTCTGATCAAAAACACTGTCAATCAGTCTTCAGCTGCAAGGTCTGTGGAGGACAAGGGGACGAAGCGGGAGGCGAGCCCAGCACAGATCCACCCGCTGTCGGACATATCACGGTGTCTCCCTGTGAGAGCTCCTCCCTCTTCCAGCCCCCCTGCTTAGCACAGGAGCAAGGAAATCCCGAGCACAGACCTCCAAGGAGTCACGGCTTGTCCAGCACCCTTGCCAACCAGAGAATCACAGTCACTTGACAAGTGAGTGAGAGACATTGTCAGAGGATTGGTTCTTCCTTCAGGAGGAGAAAAACCAACCGCACATTTTATATATTACATTATATGTGATTGTGTACAATTTGCTGATACCCTGATGATGGTGTCCATGTATGGAATATTTGGTATTTGGCTTTCTCAAGACGGCATGAAATAAAATGTATAATTCACAGAGTTACCTCTGTTTTTGCAACTGTCGTGACAAATCCACTCTGTTGTTTCATCCTCTCACCTGCAATTGGTTTGACGTATACTTCCTTACAAAACATTTTCTTTTCAGTTCTTTTAACTTGTCAATGCCAAGATTCTCAGTGACAAACTCAACTTTATCTTATCGACTATGCTACTGGTTCAGCAGTTATTCACTGAGGGCAATAAAGTGAAGGTAGTAGCAAATGATCAATCTTAATAACCAACTCCTGGCATTTACCAAATTAAAAATTTCCTCTTTTTTTTTTTTTTTTTTTTTTTTTTTTAGTCCATTCAGAATGCCAAATGCAAATCATCAGGTATTGTTCTAGTTTTGAAACTGTGCCCTGATATATTTTTTTTTCTCTTTTAATACAATTAATTTCAATCTTTTTTCAACTTGGATGAAAAATTGTTCAAATGCAACTGTAGTAGGTCAAGGGCTCATAATTTCCTGTAATAAATAACATCATGCTGATGGTTTGTATTTGCCACAGGTCTTTTTACCTCTTTAGTTCGAAGGTCAAAATGACATATACGTATATAATTATATCTTTGTATGTGTCATCATCAGGGTTTCTGGAGAACACGAAACATACATGTCCAAAAATATAACAATATGACGTATATATTAAGTGGAAAAACACACAGGTCCATACTGTTACTGTTTTGTCAGTTAGATATGTGGTATCACATGGCGTTAAGTTCAATTAAGAGTTTAAAACGGTAAACAAAACCTATGTTAAATGCAACATGTTGAGGGGCAATAACTTGTTTTCTTATTAAAGAAAGAATAGAGAACTATATATGTATATGTAAAGATCTTTACGTACATTCTCATTTTTACATAGGAGATATTTCACAGAAACGCCACAAGGATACTTGGAAGTCATTTTTTTAATTTACAGTATCTGTAACTATGTTATGTACAGATGAGCTATAGATATGAAAAAGTTGTATAAAATAAGTATCACACTTGGAACACCTGAACATTTTTGGAGCCATTAGTTGTTATTGGGGTGGGGGGGTGGGGGGGTTGAATAACATTCTTCTTTTATTGTCTGAATGTTATGGACAGCCTTTACTTTTCACATCATCGTTAAATAAAGTGAGACTGAAAATAATGAAATGCTTGTTTTCGTCTGCACACAAGTCTTTGATGTAGTAAAATGACTCCTCTGAATCTGTAAAGCATGTTTGTATTTACAAGGTTGGCTTTCAAGGAGGTAAACTGATAAAGGCATCAGCTGAAAAATCTGTGCTTTAAAGTGACAACATGTTGTTGTAAATTGATGCTCTTTATACAGTCAGGTATTTAAATGGAAAATGCTTAGTACAGGCTATAATTAGTCGTTCCACAGTCAGCGCACACCTCCACTTATTTCTTTTTTAACTTTGGAAAACATCAAACTATGGATGACTCAAAAAAGAGGACTCAAGTACAAGTGGATGTTGCCTATGTTTGAGTTGAGCATGTTCAACATTTGGCTACTGTAGTTACTTGCCAACTCTGGAGCTGAAACAGGACAGAGCGGGTGCTTTACAGAGAATGGACATTTATGCCACAAACATTTACACTTATATATAATAATATATTTTCTCTTTTGAATTGAAAAACTGCAGTTCCTTTTTCACCGACATTTTTATAGTAGCACTTTATCATATTATCATGATCTATGCTGGTGCTTTTTCTTCACAAGTTCAGTTGTCCATGTGGCAATGTGCCAAATGTTGGTTAGAATCAGAGTTTGTTAGTGTAGACTGTAATCCTGCTGCCAGAGAAACACCTCCACTGGCTTTTGCTATTGCAACAACATACTGCATCTACTGTGGCTTGAGACCAAAACATGTAACAAACACACACTCACATAGTCTTTGGAGACAAAATATATATATAAGGATGTATATAAGGCAGAAAAGTGAAACAGGATGGACCCTGAAACACAGGCACAGATGATGAAAACAACAAAGGAAAAATGCAGCTCTGCAAAGCCTTGTATTTCAGGGTCCACAAATAGCTGAACATGAAGTATTAAGAGATCTGTTCAGGTTAAGATGTTTTACACCGAGATAATGTAGCAAAACAAGCTACAAGTTTAATTTAAAGGGTCACTTCACACAAATTAAAAAAGGCATAAGTGGTAATTTATTAACACTTAATAAATCCATTAGTTTCAACATACAAACCTTCATTAAAGACATTAAAGTGACTTATATGGAAGCAGCACAGGGCAGGTTCTGAGAAAACAGTCCCGTAGCTATTCAGAAAGGTCAATTAACATGTTTAGTGGTGCTCACTGAAACACTGTATGTGAAATATTTAACAGCAGCCACTGTTACTCTCCTCCACAGACCTCACTGTACAACTCCACTGGAACTGCTGCAGAAATGGTCCATAACGGTCACCAGTACAATGAGGACTGTGTCTCTAAAGACACGAATTGATTTTCATAACATGTCATTTTTCATCTGAGCTCAAATGAATAACATTTGGGTTACAATGAGTTTAGGAAAACCCAGATCTCTAAAGGAACATTTTGGCCTTTTAAGATCAGTATCACACTTACATATGCACGCAAACAAAGAAGCATGAATCAGATCTCAGTTACTCAGCTTCAGAGGTGCTAGCAGGTGTTTGAGGAGAACCTGGCTAACAGTTTCCTCCTTGCTTCCAGTGTTTATGCTAAGCTACGTTAATTGCTTCCCAGCTGTGGCTCCATATCTTCTGAGTCCTCACACCTGCCTCTGTCCAAGAACATACAGATACATACAGATTTTCCCAAAATACCAAGCTCCTCCTTTAAGGTGAATTGATACTCCCTTTGACTTTACAGCACAACTGATAACCTTGTGACGGCTGTAACTGTTCATTTAACTCAGCAGGACGTGAAGTGAAGTTCAGCTTTCTGATCCAGTGTGATGCCTCTGCTGCTGCTGCTTACTGATTCAAAGATAACCACAGATTTTTGCAGAGCCGAGACGCTACCGAGACGCTCCAGTGTGTGTGTGTGTGTGTGTGTGTGTGTGTGTAAATGCTGCATGACCTTCTCTCGCATCTCTGTGGGATCACGCTGTGCAAATGGAAGGCGGGTTGATTAAGTTGACCTGGGTGTCAGTGGAAGGGGAGCGTGTATGTATCCTCCTTCACATCAGATAGAGAAATGCATTGGAGAAATGAAGGCCTGGTCGCCAAGTGCACAAGCCCCCGCTAATATATCCAATTTATCCATCTCGTTCATGCATGTATACATTAAGCTGCATTGATCTGGAGATTGAGAAGGACAAACACAAACACAGTCATAAATTTCATTGGAGCTTCTTTGACAGTTTTTATGCCACAGTAACTTTATTTTATGAGGGTGTCTGAACGCAACACCAAGGTTGCGTATTTTGAAGTGTTCTGGCAGCTGTTGACCAAAAATGTAGCCGACACACAAAACTTCTGACTCATTGAATCAATTAATCATATTTCTTTCATCCATGCCAGTGGCACAGCTTTATGGACGGCAGTGACACTGTGGCAGCCGGTCCTCCACTTTGATCCAGACCAAATTATCTTGACGTGAATCAGATGAATCATGAATCAATCATGGTTTGATTTACTTTGAGTGGAAGGAATCACACACATCTTTGGTTGTGATTTCTCATCCAGTACTATCATGTGTGTATCATTTATTTCAGTTAATAATATTTAAGCTGTACTTTGTGTTTAGTTTCAGTTGGCTTCTATTAGCATGGTGACACACTCCCATAGTGAGCATGTGATCAACATGTTAGCTATGTCTGTGCAAAACAGCTTCACAAAGTTGCTAGAATTGCTGTACACATTATTTTCTAAGTTGCAGTCTGAGGAGACAGAGGTACGGGGCCACTGTGGTGATGACAATAGCCTCTGCATCCACGCACATTTCAACAGTAAATTCATCTCAAGCAAACAAAGTTTCTGTTCTTACTTTTTTTTAAACCCATGAAACGTGTGTGATTGATGATGTAAATTTCCCTGGACAAACAAACTCAGTGTCTTGTCCTCATGAGATTATCTTTATCTTTATCTATTTTACACCTGACTTTGTACAGATGATCACAAAAAATCCTCGTTAGGATGCAGTAGGATGCGCTGGGCCAGGAAAACACACACTGCACAACTCCACACACACACACACACACACACACAACGTATGACTCATTCAACAGACACACTGAACACACACCTGCAGCACACTTACAACAAAAACAGAACGACAATCTTTGCCTCAGAACATGTTCCTGCTGCATGTTCTTTCAAAGGCCGAAATGTTTCAAGTTTAATGCTGTAATAAAAAAAAAAGAAGCTCTTCACTTCCATTAAGATCATGGACTATTCATCTGGGAGAAGCGACGCTGGCACTGAAGCATAATGCTCCAGCCTTCGGTCTCTGGAGCCATAGTTTCTGAGGTCCCAGTAACCTTTGTTAGTGCTTTATTACCTGTGCCACTGGTCACCATTTTCCCCATTAATCTGCAGCATTCAAGGATTTTCAGACGTGACTTCTAATCCCTCCTCAGTACCACATTATGGCAATCCAATCTCATCAAGATGAGTGGTCAAGGGCATATTGGAGCAGACATCTGAGAGAGGAGCATATGCCTTATGTATTAGTATGCTAGTCAGAGCAGAGAGCTGAGAGCTCCTCACACAAATGTGTTGATGAAAATTCCCAGCAAGATAATCATTCATGTTTAAATTGAAACATCACTGATAATGATTCAATAATTACATTATGCTATATATGATGTGGATAATCCCTTGATGTATGGCCGTATTGTCCCAAAACCTCATTTCACTGTTTGAAAAACAGCCATTTCCTGGAGGAGCGTGTGGGGCCCAGGCTGACTGATGCCTCCATACATACCAGGATACGTGATTAGAGAGAGAGTTATGGCCAGTAGTTACAATCACCTGCAGATACATTTATGGCTGACATATAATGACGGCACACTCGGCTGAGTCCACAGTAAATCCAGAACGGGAAGACTTCTTCTGTCCTTGAGATTTCTGTTAAGGTCTTCACTCAGTCTCCAAACGCAGCTGTGACCTACTCTAAATCTGCAGCCTTCGATAACCGGACAGCGTTGCAGTGATTTATCCTCGTCTGCTGTTTAATGCACCTGTAAAAGACCGTACCAATGCTTTATTTCCTCAACTACAACTCATGCATACTTATTGCTAACAATACTCAAATGGATGTGGCTCTCAAAATGAAAGTTGGACCCCACAAGAGCTCTTTTCATATGGACAACTGAACAATTTTCCCACTTCAGGCCACAAGAAGTTCTTGAATTTAAACCCAAAAATTAAAAAAAAAAAAAAAAAGAACAGAAAAAGAAAATGCTTGGTTAAACCAGAGGTCACCACCAGGTGCTTTGCCACCTTTCAGTGAATGGATGAATGATTTGCACAGTTACTAACTAAACCAAACACACAGGCCCTATCCATCCACTCTGCAGCACCAAATAACTTTATGTCAGTTGTCCATCAGATGAGTTATGCTGTCAGGTTTGTTTACATCAGATATGTTGTAGGCAACATGCAGTGATAGCAGCTCCTCCGGATAACCAAGCAGATATAAACAAACACCGAGTAAGAAAACCCATGTTTGTTTACACATTGCAAAATGACGTGTTACCAAATTAGCCATTTTAAATTCCTATTAGTTATGCACCACTGAATATTCTGACATCTATCACAGCGTTAACTCACAGAGGCTTCTTTCCCCCTGATTTCTGAGCACATTTCTGGATATTTATTTGCACTGGTGTTATCATGTCTTTTCAGGTTTGACTAAATCATGACTCCCATTTCTAACACACTGATGTGACGTCTGATATGAGTTTTGGGTTTGACTTGTTAAATCATCTTACACAGTCAATATGTTTTGAAGATCAGTGTTTTGATATGACTCATGAATAAATGTAACCAGTAACATGACACTATGAGCTCTTCATGCTAATGGAGAACAGTGGGCAATCAGTGATTTTACCTATAAACAGACCTTCATGTAGTAAGTACAGATAGTCAAGGTGTAGATATAGAAAAGATTTTTATTAATTGGTCATAAAACAAATAAACACCATACAAGTTGTACGATTCACGACCAGAGAAAATACACAGGTCAAAATGATCTGATCACTTCCTTGATATGTTATTTTAACAACACAATTCACTGTTAACTTGGATAACCTGTCTAAATATGCAACCTTTACAGATATCCAGCAGCATCCTCTTCTCCCAGTCTAAAACACACACTGAAGTGTCTCAGTAAAATACCACCCTAAGGTCATGGTGTTTTCACCATCTTGCTTCCACCCATCAAATCCGTTCAGCTGTGTGTAGACTACGGGGCATATATGCTGTTGGTCCGTCCTGCGACTGACCCATGACTGGACTTGTTGTCACAGGGAGTGAATGGCTTGCCAGTGAGCAGCTGTGGCCTGGGTGCCCCAGTCAGGCCTGTGGCCCTCAGTCCAAGTGTCTCTCCGTGTGTGTGAGGGACATAATGGTGTCAGTGTTGGTGGTGCTAAACAGCCAGTTTGTTGATGTTGAAGATTTTGACAGTGTGGTCGGCGCTGGCGCTGGCGAGCTGGAGCCAGGAGCTCTCCTCCTCGATTTCACTCTCTCCGTCAGGCTGTCCGTCCTTCTTGTCGTCCTGTTGGCCCGCTTGGCCGGCCCTGGGCCTCCAGCGGAGCCTCTTGACTGCCAGAGCGTGGCTTTGTCTGAGAGAGGACGTGGTGAAGGGAAACAGCAGGACACTGCACTGTGATGGCAAGATGCATTTGAGTAATTACCCCACATTAACCACCATTCATACTCGACTGCTGTGACACCTCTCACTCCCAATGGAGGGATTAGATACAAAAGATTCAGTCAACAAACAGATTAGGTCCATTCATCTGATTCCAAAAGTTGTTAAAGTGACTAAAGTGTGACCACCAGCAGCACTGAGGTACACAAACAAACACACACTTTCTAATGCAATGAAGTCACCTGAGCTCAACCGAGAATGACTCACACACCCATGTGGGACAGAAAACACACAGAATTGACAAGTACCTGTTGCTGCTGCACCTGCCCCCACCTCCATCTTCTGCCCAGTTTAAAGGAGAGCAGCCTCCAGCAGCTGCTGCACCTCCCTGTGTAACAGCCAATAGACAGCTGTTCAGCAGCCACACTGACTGGTGTCATTAAATGTGCTGCTGGTGACCATGAGGCCTCTCCGTGTTGCTGCATCTGATGAACTTCAAACGAACCTGGTCTGTGTGTTTTTAGAGTTGTAAGGATACAAGGTGTCTGTTCCTCCACAGCTGATCCAGCCTTGTTCTCCAGCAGCCTCCTGCTCAGGGCTCCACCTGTACAGCAGGATTCTCCCACACTCCAGGCCAACTGCCAGCAGGTAACTATGGCACACACACACACACACACACACACATTACAGTGGACCAAACGTTCAACCACACTCATGTTTATAGCTCAAAGCTTACAACAAAACTATATATTTTCATTAATTATAATAATAACAATAATAATAGATAGATAGATATTTATAGGTGCCTTTCAAGGCTCTCAAGGATTTAGATGCACTCTCACAGTGCCCTGATGAGACCTGGTCGACAAGCCTCATAGCTGGAGCTAAATATGGAGTAAACTTTAACAACAAGCAGTGAGTTCTGTGTATTAGTGCTTGCACAGATACTCACATACCTGCTTTCTGTGAATCATTTTAGTCATTTGATAACTCATTTCCTCAACAGCATCTCCTGCTGCTGATAGCTCTGGCTTAAAAACCTATTTCTGTCTCACTCACCTGTTTTCAAATGAAGGGATAAAAATAAAAACATCTACATCCCAAAATAACATCTACACAAAATCAAAGTCTTCAAGACAGATATTTGTTTATGATTTGGCCAAAATGCACAAAAAAAGCTTTCATGTACAATTGTGTGTGTGTGTGTGTGTGTACCTGTTATCAGAGCAGAGTACAGGGCAGAAAGCGACAGCAGTAGCTGCATCGCCCACATCCAAGATGGAGGAACAGGGTTTAATCTCAGGAGGAGGCACAGAGTCTCCGGTGTCCTCTAATCTGCACGGGCCCCACACTATCACCTGGACACACACATACACACACAAACACACACTCAAATGAGGAATCAAAAAATTGATGCCATCAGTTCATCAGTTTCACCTTCAAGGCTAATTGTTTGTTTTTTTCTCTTTGGGTTTTTGAATGAAAATGACCTTCTTGTCCCGACTGGATGTCACAAAGTATTTGCTGTCAGGGCTCCAGTCACATGACCAGATGATTCGGCTGTGCACGGCTGTGTCCTTCCCTGTGTGTGCGTGCAGCGAGAACTGCGGCTCTGCGTGGAGGCGACACACACAAACAAAAAACAAAAAAAACAAACAGATATTAAGAGAGATTACATTTTTACGACGACACCATTTTTGGCAAGAGATGAGCTGATAGTCAAAACTTTGTCATGATTAAAGTAGCATGACATCAGCATGTCTAGACCGCTGCCTCAACAAAGGCTCTCCCGAGTGACAAATAAACAACCCAACAAGACAGAGAACCTCATTCCAGCCCTCCATTTCAGTCAGTTTTGGTTTATGACCTGCTGCTGTTTATTTCCCAGGCCTAAGTCATTTCAGACCCCAGATTGGTTTTCCCCAGAGAGCTTGTTTGTATGCTGCTGGCAGCCGCCTGTCTGCCCGTACGCAGCAGTGGTTCACACAAGCACTCAGTAACACACACACACACACAACTGAGCCGGCATGTACACACAGCCGTATAACCACAGTGTTGCCACAAAAGTCTGAGTTAACCACCGTGTCGTGTCTGTCTGAGCACTCACAACATTCCCCCTCTGCAAAATGAACACACACGTATTGGAGGTGTGTGTTTTTGGGGCACACACGGTGTTGCATCTCCTTCCATTAACACTCTTTTTTGAGGACCTGGAAGGGCACGTTGGGACATTCAGTCTCATCACAAAGAGAGGGAGGCCAGAGACACACGGAATAAAAGCATAGAAGAGACATGGCTCCCAAAATACATCAAGACGAAAGAGCAGCACATGAGGAAGGTGTCACAGATTAGATAAGAAAGCTGTACAAAAAAAAAGAGGAGAAAAGGGAGGAGTGAGAGGTAACAGTGTCTCCTTAATGGAGAAGTCTGGGTGCTTGACCCAGGAGGAGGGAGAGGAGGAGGATGAAGGCAAGAGGAAGCAGTGAGACAAAACAGGCTGGAGACAGAGAAAAAGGTGAAGATAGAGGAAGTGAGTTTGTTTGATCAGCTCTGACTTCGTTTAACCTTCCCTAGTCTGGCTTGTGAGACTGTGTGTGTGTGTGTGTGTTCTTTACAATCACCTTGAGTGATTTAGCAGCCAACCAGAACGGACGGGATCCAGCCACACTCCCCTCCCTCCCTCCCTCCTCTCCTCTCCTCTCCTCTCCTCTCCTCTCCTCTCACACACACATGCAAGCACGCACGCACACCGTCCTGCCTCTGTGCAGTCCACCATACAGGCAAACAGTGCAGGATTGGTTAGCCTCTGTCAGTGCCCATTAAGACTGCCCTGAGCAGCCAAAAGAGCCAGGAGATGTGTTAGCGGGTGCAGGTGGGGGGTAATCCTCTGAGCTTAAATGTCGTGTTCTGCTCACCTTGGATACAGGGATCAGGTTATTTGTGTGAGTCGCCGTGCTGAGATTCTCTCATATAAACAAACTCTCCAGGAGAGAGCTCTTGTTTACAGAGGCCCTGTAGGAGGTGAATGGAGAGCGAGGACGCACAGGTTCTACAGGTTCTTTTCTAGCTCAGGGCACTGACCATAGAGACTCTGATCCAATAGTATTGCTCGTTTTCTCTGATTAGACTTTAACTGTCTTGTTGTTTGTTTACAACAGTGTACATGTTTCATAGCAGCAGTGCAAAGAGCTCACATCTGGCCAGAACCTGATCGGGGCCCACAATGATCTATCTTTGAAAAGTTACAGATCTTAGTTGTGTTTACGAAATATTAACCAAGTGTAAAAGATGATGGGCATCACCATGTTAAATTTATTCATTATGGGGTGTGCCCCATATACAGAGGCTACCGTCGTTACTGCAGCGGCCCTGGTTTGATTCCTCCGGTGGCCCTTTACTACATGTCATTCCCTCTCTCTCTGTCTCCCCATTCCCTGTCTCTCAACTGTCCTATCCATTAAAGGTCTGAAAAGACATAAAAAATACTAAAAAAAAAAAAATCAATGTATACATTAAAAAAAAGATAAAGCCAGTAGACAGTATGGATTACATTACATGAAACTGTCTAAGATGGAAAATGACAGCTGCAGGCAATGAAGATGTGAGCTACAGTATAACCTCCTCAGATGAAACCAGGCCAAATCTACAAGGAGTTGCCTTGTGTGCACTAGAGTATCTCATTCACTTAATTTCTCATGACCGTGCAGAAACTGACAGTGTTGACCTTCCAGAAACAAATCTGTTTTTCTAACCAGTAAAGTCTCACAGAGGGCGAAGATCAAGCGGAGCAGACATAATGAGTGATACAGATAGTGACAAGTGAGGCTTTTAGATTGATGCTCAGGAGCCTGAAATCAAACCAAAGGCCCATAACAAGCGACGTCTCAGGGGTTTATGTCTGTGTATCTTCAAACAAGCGTTACACAACTTCAGAAATGTATTTACAGCATCGGTAGTTTTCTTCGTCACCGTGATCCTGACATGACATGCACGCAAGCTTATATTTGATGAGCTATCGCAATCTGTTGCAACTTTGCTACACTGACAAGCCCTCTGGATATAGATGACATTGAATGAAATATATGGGAAGGCATCTGTTTTAGTCTGCAGAGTTATTGTGCATCTATAAGCTCCTGTAGCCCATTTCAAAGGAGAGCTGCATCGACCACCCAAAGATATTAATACTTTTCTTAAAGGCAAGGTCTATTCCGCTCTTGTGCTCAATTTACATAAACATGCAGGAAATGTTGCTAAATTAAAAATTAAATAAATAATTAAACAACCTTTCCCTTATTAGCTCCTTTTTTGGGACTATTTTCAGTCAACGCATCACTTGTTTGGCTCTTCACAGTGTTAATTAGGGGGATACTTCCAATCAGGCCAGCTTGACTTGGAATTTGATTTGGAACAAATCTGCCCAGTGGGTTTACCTAATTTTAATTAATTTGAATTAGGCGAGCTGGTGTTGTCTGCCAGTAAGGCTCCAATATTGTCTCTTTGTCTTGAAATTCACTCAAACACATTTTAATTAAACTTGATTTATTTTCAAAGCACCGTGAAGAACCGTCGTCTCATCCTGAGCCACAGCATCCGTGAAAACAAAATCCTGACTAATACAATTCTTAAAGTTGGACCCCTGCTTACTGCCCCCCCCTCTCACCTGGATTCTCTGGTGTGGACTGGTTCCGTTTCCATAGAGACCAGGTGCGGTCACGAGAGACGGCTAACAGGAGCTGTGCGTCAGGTGAGAAGGCCATCTGGGTGACAGTGAGGGTGTGGCAAGGCAGCGTCTGCAGCTGGCGCCACGTAGCTGTGCTCCACAGCAGCACCGCTGCATGCTCAGATTTAGAGGCCTGGAGAGATAATTTGGATTAGTTATTAAAAAAAAATACAAAAAAACATCTTTAAACCCATATTTACCCTCTTCTGTTTGATATTTTTAACTACTTTATGAATCCTGTTGTGAAAATATTATAGTTCAAACCAATGTGTTAAAGGGAAACTGATTGTGACAAGACGAGAGAAATCAAAGGCAGAAAGAAGAACATTTGGAAGAAACAAAAGATGAGGGGATGAAAGAAAGAGGAGACATTCAGGGTGAAGAAGAAAGGACGAGATAGTGTATGCGATGGCGTCCATGCGTGTGTCTTCTCAACCAAGGTCACCACAAACTACCATCAATACCTGACTGACAGCACTGTCTAAACCCACTTTGTGCTTGTGTTGCAGTGTCAGTGTGTGTGCATGTATGTCACGATGCTCTATCTTCTCTGATCTAACACCCGTTGCCCAGGGGTGTCATGTAGTCTGGACTGCGACGCGGGCTCTGGCCTCGGTCTTATCGCACTGACCTTGCATGCGGATGCCACCACCGTCCTGGCGCTGTCAGACGCGAGACAGAACATCTCAAAGCCGTGGCCGTAGCTGGAGGAGACAGAGGAGGACGAATCACAGGGATTAATCACGGGCCTGCACGCTGAATATGCGGAAGGACACACGGGATGTGAGAGACAGACAGGTGAAGGGTGGACAACAACAAAGAACATGCTCCCGGTCTGACATTAAATTGAGTATTCTGTTACTCCAAAGCGGCGCCCTGACAAGCTCCCGGGCTGCAGCCGTCGCCGTTCGCTGACAGGTAAATAAGCAGAGTGTGAAATTTAAATGCTGATCTGCGATGACTTGTCTTTCTCCCTCTGACAGAGATGAACAATGATGAAGCCTCAGCTAATCATTCACAGCCTAATTACTTCTCCTGCTTACCATCACCTGGTTGCTTTAAAATGTCAACAAAAAGAAACCTCAGGTTGCAAACTCAATGGAGGCAAATTCTTCCCCGACCAGGAAGCTTTTGAGTGCTGCAGCAATTTGGCCATGAAGGTGAGATTATTATTTATGCCACAAAAATAATTCAGACACTTACTCATTTTAATCTGTCTATTATGTGCTAAATGATTCAAGGGGGTGAAGCCAAATGGAGGCAGAAAAATGCTTTTCAACACACACAATGGCCAAAGCTCGAATAAACAGCTCTGCCGTAGGTCATGTTTATGGCAGACTGACTGGTAAATGGATTTAACACTGACCACAAATGGAGGCAATATATTCAACCTGGAGAACAGGCTCATGGGATTTACAGGAAAGCTGGAGTCTGATTGGTTGATGAAGACAGGCAAGGAGACGACCAGGAGCTGAGGGAAGTTCAACATTAAAGCCCTCAAACAAACAGTTCATCTAGAAATGTTGCTTTATTAAGGGCCTTAATAAATGTGTTGTTTACAGAGCATATGAAATCTATACAAATGTAGCATAGACGGTGATTTTAAATGGTGTCAGGACTCTGGATGTGGTTTGTACCAGCAGGTAACTGAAACTAAAGGAAAGCTGAGATGATTTGGATACACTGTTAGCAAAGAAACATTTTACGACTCACAGTTTCTGGACTTCAGGCCACAGTGTGTTCTGGAGAAGATGATCCTCTGGTGGGGGCTCTGTGCACACACACACACACACATTCAAAACACACACAGAGTTAACCACAGACCTCAAAATCCTTACATAACTGTCATTTGCAAAGCCCTGAAAACTGAGCCGTTTTAAAATTTGAATACAACCAGTTTCCAATTTACTAAATGAGGATTACGCCCAAGTGGCTATTATAATTTCCCTCCTTTAAATCCCTGTACTGTTAACCTGCGGAGTGACAGAATGTGTGCACATACGTATGTGACAGGTCTGCAAGTTAAGGAGAGAAAGAGACAGAAGAGGTGCGGTACCGAAAGACTGAGCAAGCTGAAAGCTACGAGCCCGACTGAGAACATGATTGATCGCCTCGAGACAATGTTCCCTCACATTCACATACTGCTTCTTTTAGTATTTAGCGTGCATGAAATCCTCAGCTCTTCACCCCCACCCCCAAAAAAAAGAACAAAAAAAAAGGCTATTTTGCAGCAGCTGCAGCTTTATTTCCATTTCTTAGTGGCTGCTGGCTCTGAGGGGGATCAAATCCAGCCAGGTGCCAATCCTCACTCTCACACTGCAGGCTCTGCACAAGCCCTGTGCTGCCTTTGTGTTGCATGTAATTGAAAGCTACACTCTTTGTGTTTTTCTTACTGGTCACTGGCTTTCCCTTTTGCCTAATTATTCATTTGTCTCACTTCCCATAGAAGCTAATCAAACGAGTGAGAATGCATTGTTAACAACAGTCTCTGCACTTGGTTGCTCCCCGTGTAGCCCCGGGGTCATTGATACTTAAACTTCGCAATCACATAAGCCTGCTTTCTAATTAGCATTGCAGATTAAGGAGTGGCTTCAATCATGCTGATGACAGCCCTTCACACCCTCTGGCCCAGGGGCTTCAAACAGCAGCGCTACATTTTCCTCATTTAACTCCCATCCCATTTGTTCAGTTCCTTTGTTTCTTGTATTCCTCTTTTACCGTGTCCTCTTTGCATCAGTTAATAATTCTCCTTCCTGAACCTGTCAAAAACTTTTTTTCGGCTCAGTTTCGATTCTGTAATAAGACACAGCAATTTTACTGCCCTGTTCCTGCATTTTTATTTTTGCCCCTGCTTACATTACTGTTTCCTGTCACCTATTCTTTCTCTGCTATAACCCACCACCCCCTTCCTCTCATGCCTTCTCCTGCTGTAATACAGTCAACCTCAGGAAGTGCGGGAGTGGAGCCTGGCAAAAGACGAGTGTAATAACCATCTGTCCGTCCAATTGCATATCATTGTCTCTTATAAGAAAATCCAGCGACAGGCAGACAGGAAGTTCTAATGTGTGCCCAGGAATATGTATCAGCCTATCAGGCTGTAGAGGGAGACAGGGATGTGTTTCAGCTCCAAAATGTTTTATGAGGGAGGGTTAAATTAAATATAGGTTTGACAACCACGGTTTGAAAAACATTCTGATATATTTAAGTAATTTTTGAAAATGTATTTTATGTAGCTTAACAGTACCAGTAATGTTGAGTGGGTGGAAGTAAGACTCCTGGTATTGATCAGATACACTGTTGAACTGCTGCTCTTCTTCGCTGTTTTTTGGGGCAAGGTCACCTGTGAATTAACATACAGTTTCTGTAAATATATATTTATGCTGCATGAAGATAGAAAAAAGCAAACAAAGCCACAATTTAACAAGAAACACTTGTCTCCGGAAAAATTGATCACCAGATAAAACATGGTCCCCAAACTGAGCTGCAGAGCTGAGCTAAGTGCTTTTACCTTGAAATACAGCCTTGTTGGACAGACCCAGGGCAGGTGTGCTGGCTCCTTCTGGGAGGTTGGCAGCATCCTGGCAATGAGCAGATAAATGAAGGAATAGAGACACGCACACATAAACATCAATAACCAAGCAGTGGTCCACTCAGCACATTTTACAGATGGAAAACAAAGTGAAAAAGCCACACCCAAGAAAGTTTCAGAGAGATCTGTTTATGAGACAGAGAGCAAACATATGGCTCAGGGATTTAATTAAAAAAGGCTTCAAAATGTGGTCATAGACAGTAATTTAATACGGCACTCACACTGGATGACAGCAGCTTTTCCTTTGACGTCCCAGAAATATTAGCATAGTTCTCCACGAAATTACGAGGTGCTTGAAACACTCTGAGGACCTTCTCATCAGCTCCAGACACAAACTGAAACCTTCCGACCATGGCCAGACACTGCATGTCGTAGCCATGGATTTGTGGCCGCGAGATTTCGTGCCAGGTTGCCTGCAAAGTGATAAAGACAGAGAAAGATTGTTGTGATCCTGAGAGGCTTTGCCAGCATTTCAATAGATCCTCTGACATCTTGGGACGGGGGGATTCTCGGCTCTAAATCCAGGCATTTGTAAACAAGCCAAATGTGAAATTGATTCTCCTGTTCAAATAAAACATTTCCAGATTAAGATGCAAAGTGTTCTCACAACGGGGGAGGGAGGGCCCCGCTACAATGACTGGATTTCTTTTAGCGTTGGCATGAGGTGGCAATAACTCAAAGTGGCATCTTGAATAATGCTATGACGACTGGAACCTTGATTATGTTTCTACCTGAACTGAATGTTTTATTCTGCCTCTAACAATTTCACATGGATAAACCTGAGGTGAAGTTAGAGGTGGGTTTATATAGTCCTCCCTAATCCAGAGGAGCCTCCTGCAGTACTGCTGGGGGGGGGGGCATCAATCAAACCCAGGGGATCAAGTCTGGAGTCACTCCTTAAAAATATATAATTTCACCTGACAAATTTGGCTCACAGAGTAACACAAGTGTCTTAAGCAGTTTCAGACAAACACAGTTATCATTTCCTGTTTGAACTGCAAACACACAAAGGTTCCTGTGGGGTTCCATGGGTGTGATGGTCTTAAAATGAGTGTGTGGTCAGGTGCATTGTTTGTGCGTTACAATCTCAAGGCAGCTCCACAATGAACCCAAACTGTATTTACACCTCTCATTATATAACATAAAAGGTGACTAACATTTTGATGTGCATCGCTGCTTCCTTGAGGACTTGAGTGCAGTGCACTGATCTGCTGTGTGACTGAACTCACTGGTCACTCGCAATATGTAGCAACCAACTTAACACAAACAGACCAATTCTGTGTGAGATGCCATTATAATAGCAAAAACCATGTGCCCTGTGCAGTGACATGTTAAACAGCAAAAGAGGAAATGGAGATAATTACTCTTGCACCATGAACTGTTATCATTAAGTTACAGTGTCTGAAATTCAATCAGGACCAGAGCCTCAACATATTTCAGTACAACACATACAGCTCTGGACAAAATTAGAGACCTCTCCAAATTTGTCTGAATAAATCAGCATCTCTACATATAAGGCAGCCGTTCCATCCCAGTGTCTATTGAACTCCAACAGGAGCAGACCTCATTCTACTTAATGAGGCACTGATTTGGTGATCACCCGAACCGAATCTTGTTTGGTTCAGGTGAGGTGGGGTTATTCCACCAATATTGATTTCTGAACTTCTTCCAAGTTAAAGAAATTAGTGCTGTTTTCTATGCATTATTCTAGGAACACCGAAAAAACTACATCTTTTTTGTTATTTTGACCAGTTGTCATTTTCTGCAAATAAATGCTCTAAATGACAATATTCTTATTTCAAATTTGGGGAAAATGTTGTCAGAAGTTTACAGAATAAAACTGAAGTGTCCATTTTACTCAAACACATACCTATAAATTGTAAAACCACAGAAACTGATAATGAAGTGATCTCTTAATTTTTTCGGACAGGTTAATACAACAGATCACCACTGAGAGGAGAGCATACTAAGTGACCACTGCATAAAAGAGGCAATAAGAAACAGAGGCAAATATTGTGAACAGCAAAACAGTCCTCCAATCCAGTGTTGACATGCTGATGCCATTAGTGTGAATCGCAACCTCTGTTTTCAATAATGGCTCATGAATAAAGAAATGGGATGTGGTAGCTCTTTATTCACACTATAAGCCACTGAATGTAGTGATTTATTCAGAGCCCTAATATGTACTGTTTTTAAAAGGTATGAACAGCATATTCATAATAGTCCTGATAGGGCTGAACGATATAACAATAGATGCAATTCTATTTCTGACAGAGCAACATCCTCGTTATTACCTCTGGCTGTATTTTGATTTGGATTCACTAAATATTTGCCTCAGTGAACCTAATTACCTTAACTCTGTTTTATTGTTTTACTGGATGAAACTAAAACAGTTAAACATGTTAGTTGTGAGACTCTGAGCAGATTTTTTTTATTTTTTTTATTTTTACCAGTTTTCCAGCTTGTTTCCTCCATGGAGTAAAGAGTCTGGTGGTCTGGTCTGAGCCCACGCTGAGGATGAACTCACCCTCAGGATCCCAGCTGAGGTCCTGGACTGCATTGAAATGACCTGATATAACAACCCCAGGCCTCCACTCTCCCTGGACAGAGAACATATGAGAAACAGACAGTTTACCACTTTAAACAACAGAGTTGAACTGAACTTCCACTCAGCAACCTACACTGGCTAGCCGTAGCTGGATAAAACGACTTCTGGGTCTGCATCATCAACTTGAACTCAGTCGTGCAGCCTTATGCTCCTTCTTGTCTAGTGATGCACACAATGAAACTGCAGTCCAGACTCAAAGAATCTCTTTTAATCTCTTCTGAGAGCACCTCCTCTACCTTTAACACTCTAACATGCTTGACTAGCACTTACTATGCACTTCTGCCAAATGAGTAAATGCAAATGTAATTTAATGTAAACAACCCTCGATGACCAAAACCCCCCTAACGCGGAGTGTGAGTATTAATGGCAACTACATGAGAGTGGTTGATTATAATTTAGGTGTTGCTGTTTAAGAAGTCAATCTGAATTAGTTATCACCACCTCCAGCTTGGTGCTGAACTTTAAATTCACCTGCCAAGTGGGTATAATTGCAGTGCAGTTATCTCTGCACTTACGATGTGACTTCAGACCTCCACCCTTTCTCAGGGACTTCCCAACAAAGACACATGCTTGGCCAGTCAATTTGAGTGGCAGACAGGAGACTCGGTGTGACTAATTATACTAATCACTGGCTCTCACATGTTGTGTAGCAATTCACCAACACTGAATCTTATTTCAGGCACATTTGCCATTCTACTACTTTGAAAAAAAAGGTTGTATATTTCATTTGCAAAAAACAACTTCAACCTGGGAAATGGAGGCGCAGCTGAGGTCATGACTCTCTCACCTCTTTGTCTAGGTCTTTGCACCAGAGATGGAGAGCTCCGTGAAAAGCATGAGCGACAATCATGGAGCCATCCGGGCTCATCTGGCAGCCATAGAAACCCAGAGTATTACCACCAACCTCCCCTACACGCACCTGGTGAGAAAGAAAAAAAAGAAAAAAGAAAAAAAAAAAAAAAAAAACATGGTGTGAGGGCGATCGTTCCTGATCAGAATGATCAACTCATCTGCCTTTTCAGCACATTCATATCTGACATCAGGTGGGTGAAGATGAAGAACATTTGGCTTCTGGGTCAGTGTCACTGACTTGCTGCATCAACTGCCACATATGGAGGAAAAAAGCATATGAGTAAAGTAGGTTATATATTTTTTTAATGCAGCTATTTCTGAGAGTCATGAATTGAGCAGCTGCCTTCATCCTATGTGACATTCAGACATACAGTATTGTATATCTGCTCTGTCAGACACCTGGGGTTTCTGTTAAGGCTACAGGCTCAGATTTACAGAGCCAAAGTTAGGGTTGTCAAGTCTGTTCTCAGTCTCCAACCAACTTACTAACAGCCTCTATAATGGTGGAAGCTGAAAAAAAACCCAACAAATTAAGCTGACAAGTCAGATGAGAAATTATGCAAAACTGGTCTTATTAGGGCTGAATAAACTGTGTTGTGTGTGTGTGTGTGTTTTTTTAACAAAATAAATTTGTCTAATACAGAATGAAAGCAATTGCAGCATGGCATATCACATTAAACAAATAATCATGAAAAATGGCAAAGCTTTGAGAACACAGGCGGATTTACATAAATTGGATTTGGGTGAGAGCCTGTGACCCCTGCATCACGTTCACGGGGCTGATCGTACAGACAGTGTAAACCCTCCATAGGCTCTGAGCTTCCTCTGAATATTCAATCCAATTTAAATTTGCTTCTAATCTCAGCTAAGAACAATGTTATAAAATTTAAAAACAAATTGCTCTTTTAGGATTCCCACCACCTGTCCTGGCCGGGCCACTCTGCTGTTGTGTGTCAAGACAATCCTGTATTGGATTTTGTGGATTCAAATCACTACCAGGGGCAGAAAACCCATTTTGATGTAAGTGCAGTTACCAATTACACTGACAAATGAAAATGCACATGTCTGAGGTCATTCTAAGTCACATTGAACTTTTTTTTTTTTTTTTTAACAGAGTGGAGAAATCAACAAAAAGGATCAAACAAGTACAGAGAAAGTACCAAAAATAAACAATATTCAAACCTATAAGGAAATAAAATGACTCTTGTTGGAACTATTAGTGTTTTCATGCTGTCACTGAAATTATTGTCCATAGAAAAATGAAATTTAAATACAGAAAACAAGAGTCTTATTATCACATCCTATTGCTTGCATAACCAGTGGGATTCAATGCAGGATTATGGGACAAGATAGAAATGACTGAAAAAAGGCTATATATAATGTAAATAAACAGGATTTCTCATTTAAGCTTCAGAGAGATTTTTTGGATAATGAGCCACCAACAGATTGAACTGCAACTGCAAAAACAGCTTCAGCCTTGAAATAATGAACACTGCAACAGAATAATTCTACGTCCTGCATGAAAAGTCATTTACAGTCACAAGTATCAGTTAAAGCCATGGCAGAAATGATCATGATTATCTAATCACTCTTGAGGGTTTATACCTGTCCAAGAAAAAACCTTCTTTTCTCCGACAGTCTGGGAGCATTCTGTGGACCAGACAAACTTCTCACTGCCACGAGGAACTCTAACAATTACAAGCTTTATCGGGCCCTGAGGCCTTGGAGGTAAACTGGGCCCAGAGGGGAGATCCATTCAAATCGATAGCAGCAGAACCAGCTCCAGAGAGCGCTTCACCGCTCCCTCAGCACCACCGTGGTCTGTTTCCAGATACGACTACATTATATCTCTTCCATCTTTAATTAGCTTGTGACTTTAATGATATGGACGTTGGCTGTGAAGGAATGCGAGAAGCGCTAAATTCACACTCAAGTGATTAAAATCAGAAAAGATGTACAGCTTAGCTTATTATCTTTTCTTGAAGCAGGGAGTGAGCGCATGTTTAGCTGCAGCTTTGACCTGAGGCACACTGCAGGCGACACACAACAGAAAGTGAGGCCATCCATTACTTGTTAAACAAACTAGTTGAAGGGCTACATGTAAACACACCAGCTGAGGCACACACACATAACTTTGCTGTGGCTGTCTATGTACAAGGCAGTGAATCGCTGTCCTCGGTGAAAAGCCCTCTTAGGGAACTTGCGCTGGTCATCAGTGACCTTCAAAATAATGCCTGTCTGCAGGCTGAAGCACAGTGGAACTAATGACAGCGATAAAGGCAGGCATTCACTTTGAATGGCACAATCCTGCAGCCATCCACAGAGAGAGAGAGAAAGAGAGAGGGAGGGAGGGAGGCAGAGAGGGAGGGAGGTTAAGACAGACAGTCAGGTAGAAACATAGATGGGGAGATTGAGAGAGAACGAGATGCAACATTAAGCAGATTGATTTTAAAATTCTGCACACAAGAGCCGGCCGTAAATCATGTAAAAACTCACGAGAGGCAAAAAGCTGTCATCTGTCTTGTTTACGAGAGGAGGAACAATATAGGGGATGCGCAACGTGCCTTATCACTGGCCGGCGGGGGTGTTGGGGGAGGGATGGGAAAAAAGGACAGCGACACATGGAGGGCATATATCATTCTTGGAGGGAAAGAGAAAGGGTGACTGGATAAGCAAAGCTAAGGCTGGAAACCCCCCATACAGCACAACAAACAGGTTTACACATGAACTTTTCTGGCTCAAGTGCTGACAAATACAATAAGAGACTGACCTTTAACTTCTCTTAAATTATCTTCATCATGTTTTAAACTGGTGAAGTCTTTTGTTTGTCATCATGTCGTCTGTAGGGCCTGCTCAAAGACTGGAAAAAGACCAGCAGTATACCAGTAAGTGTTAAACAGAGGGCAAGCCTGCTATTAGAAAAGGTCACTTGTATATTAAAAGCAAACCTGGACCTGTTTGAGGAAGTTTGGGGACCATCTACTGCGTTTCTAAAGTCTACAGACTTGAAAGACAGACAAGAGGAGGAATGAGAGCTCCTTGGTGGAAACTTTGGTGAATTGATTGCATGCGTTATGGAGATTTCTGATGTTTGAAGACATTGTTTGATGTCTGAGAATAAACTTTTTCTGAAAGCTTTTGTGTGTTCTTTTGTTTGCACAGCTTTGTTTAAAGTGTGGACAGGCCATGAATAATAAAAAATACATATAAATAAAAAATATATATGAAAAAAATCACAGTGTGGCTTCTGTTGTCTCTTTCTTTTGTCCAGCCAATGATCCACAATCCAAAGATGGTGAATTTCTTCAGTCATATGAAACAAAGGAAAATCAGACAACCTGAAGACTGAACGATACCAGATGTTTCACCCATCCATTCCATTCAGTATTTTTACACAGTGTGTGTGTTTTCATACACATGATATTCGAAAATTTATTATTCAAAAACTCATTCTAGTTTCCGTGCATCTGTACGATCTGCCATGTGGTCGAGTGAAACTTCAAGAGTGTACACAAGCTGAGGTCTGGAAATAGGTTATCTCCCCAAAACACAAACACACACACACACACACACAGAACATCCCTCCAGGCATTGTGGTGGCCCGCTGTGGTCAGTCTGAGATGCTAATTACCAGTGTGTCTCGTTAGTAAGATGTACTTTACGCAGCGGTGGGCAACGGCCACCCCACTGCTAACCCCACTCTCCATTAAATCTCACCAATTACTCTAATCAGTGTGAAGAAGTGGAGCACTTCTTTGTAAAAATCGATTAATTAAGACACACATGGCCAGCCATTTAGCGCTGCGGAGTCTGCTCTGCCAAAAAGTTCAACGTCCCATAGAAAAGCTTCTGTGAAGCCTGCTCACGTTACAGAAAACACTCAGAGAGGACCAAAGGCTTTCATTCAGACCAACGTGTAACGATAGGGACAAAATGTAAATGGTGTTTTATTCACTGGCGTTTCATTGTCGCGTGTGTGTCTTTGTTTGTGTGTGTGTGTGTGACAGAGCTTCACAGGTTAAGCTTCCTTTGTAGGCAGGGAACCTGTCAGTTCAAAGGTTTTGCTCTCAGCTGAAAAGGAAAAAAAAATATGGGGAAAGAGAAACAGAGGGGAGTCATCTACTATGCACTTTCACATTTGACAAAAAGGTTATTCCAGGTGTGGGGGATTATTTATTTATTTTTCAAGAGAAAAAAGGCTGAGCTGGGGAGAGAGACCGGCCACAACCAGCCTTGAATTCAAACTCCCACTGCTGTGTTTCTTTCCCACTGACCACCTTTGTCTAAATCATATTTCATCATATTTTTGAAGAATATACTTCTGTGCTGGCTTCAGGGCCTAATCATCGTCTCTTTGTCTGAGAAGAGTCTTTCACAGTTGTTCCTTTCACTGGGATTTTTTTTTTTTTTTTTGGTCTTTTGCTCGTCACTGTGGATGTGAATGATGAGATCAAAGGTGAAAAAAATGTAACTGATCAAGTGTGAAATCTAATCGCCTCAGAGTGTGATCCCACTCAAGGTGCCTGCCATGGCCAGGTGAACCCTTTTCTGCGTAGTTTGTGTGCATCTGTGGGACATATTCTGGGACGTCTGCATGCATGGTCACGTGTTTGTCGGCAGCTGGTTGGCTGACATTTTTGCGACTCTGAGTCACAGTATAAGTAAGTGCTATATTCTATCGGGTGCGTGGAAAGGTAATCTGAGGTGCTCCTGGGCCACCTGAGAATTTGCCAGTTGTACGAAATAAATAAATAAATAAATAAAAGCTGTGGGGCAGATGGGCAGAGGACCGCTTTTTCCTTGCCATCCACACTTGTGTTAAATTTAGCCCCATTCTGGCACAACAGCAGCTGTTGGGAGCTCAGAGAGACGAGGTGGAGGAGAGAGAAAGGAAAAGAGGAGAGGGATGATGTGAGTGAGGGAGATGAGAGCGGAGTGGAGAAAAGGACGGCAAGCAGTGGAGGGAAGGAGGAGGAGGAGGACAGAAAATGACAGAGGGCGGGCGTGAGTAGTGAAAGGGAGCAACAGATCACGGAGGGAAAAAATAATAATAATAAGGAGAAAAGCAGCACAGAAGCGCCTCTCCACCCCGTCGGATGTGTTGGGGAACGGGCCGTAAAAGAGGGGGTTCAGTGTGAGTGAGTGATAGAGGGGAAGATGGGGGAGGACAACCTCGGCTTGTCTAAACTCACAGTGGTGCGCCAGGCTAGGAGCCTCTTCATCACTGTCTATCACTTCTATTCCTGACACCTCAATGTCAGGGAGAGTGGAAACCGACGCAGGGGCACTGACAGCAGGAGAGAGGATACCGGGGGAGGGCTCGAGCTCCGGATCATGTCAAGAGCTAGTGAAAGGGAAGCTAGCAGAGATAGAGTTGGAGAGTGGTGTGTGTGGGCCTACGAGGATGTGTGTTCGCTCCAGAGAGTGACTGATACCGCATGTGTATCTACATACACCATCCTTGTACTCCAGTTAACACTGACCTGCTCCACCCAGACTCCAGATCCCTCCTCAGGAGCCCAGAGGATCATGGTCTTGTCCATGGAGGCTGAGAGGAGACTGAGAGGCTGTTCCAATTCACCACCTTCAGGGGGAGACAATCAGACACAGGGATCTACACAGGAACCATGTTGTCCATAACATTTTTTAACCATGAAACTGGAAAGTCTTCCAGTCACAGCTGCTGTAATATTCTTTCAACACATTATCATTGAAGTCATTTAACAGACAGGGAAAAAACATCCTGATTTCATAATAAAAGCAGCAAGATTAGGAACCGTTGCGAAAAATAAACATCAGGATGGCAGCTGTGTTTTTGAACTGCGCTCTGTGATCTTTTGAACTCCCGAGTTTCGCCTCCACAACATTTTAGACCTTCTACCATTTCTTTTTAAGGCTGCACAGTAACCACGATCACGATTCTGTCTCCGAAATGTCAATTTGTATGCATGACGCCTGCTCTGGTGCAACAGTTCAAGTGGTTTTTAATGTGTACTTTTTCCTGCAAGAAGAGAGAACCTAGCAAAGGTAAGAGTTGTGTGGTTAACAGCTCGTTCCTCACCAAACACAGCAGTAGCTGTGGGCAAAAACATTTTCCCTTCAAAGACCAACAGCAAAGAAAGTCCAACTCAATTTTTGTGTGGAGATTTAATTTGTACCCACATGTTGCTCTGTCATTTCATAATTAATATCTATTATAATTACAACATATATTAAAAGCTGTTCTCGATGATAACAAAATAATGTTTGTGAAAACTGGAAAAACAATCAAGACAAAACAATCTGATTTTTTTAATACAATCTCTGCTGTGGCCTCTGCACCGTGGTTGTGCAGCTTTTGTTGCACGAGCCATCTAAATATAATGATGAACACAAAAGCTGTGATGGTGTGAAGTGATCTTGATGTAATGAGCTTTTAAGGCAACCAGAGTTTAAAGAGAAGATTTAGCACATCTGGCCGTCTCTCCCTTGAGAACTAATTAAGCCAATAACTTTTCGCACTTATTTTTTTCCCCCTTCTTTTTTCTTTGAAATTGTCGCCACAGAGCAACAGCAAAAGGAAAGAAACAGTGTCCCCGTCCATTTACTTCCACAGGCTGCAGAAACAGAATAAAGTTACTGAAATGTTTAGAGGGATTTGTATCTGACTTCGAAAAGAAAATGTTTGATTTTGTTTTCGACACAAACTGTGTGTGATTCCCAAAAATGTTAGAGCGTCCCATGAATGGACTTCAGTGACCAGTCCTTTCCCTGTTCTTTTCTGTTTTTAGAGGAGACATATTATGCTGTTCCATATTTTAGAACATCGTCACAATGTTATAATGTCATATGTCCGGGCTGAACCTCTGCAAAGTTGCACAACATGAGCTGTAGAGCTCCTGCTGTAATCCACCCACCAGATTTCACATGGTTTCCAGTCTCTCTGAATGCTCAGTAACAAGATCTCCATGGGATTTGCGCAAGACCTGACGTCAGGTTTTACTGTCCAATGGACAAATGCTCAAACTGGAGGGATCTGCCCCAAAACATGCCCCCAACCGGCATCTATAGGGAAAATCCCAACTGTTTTCCTTCCCCAAAGAAGATGAAAATGGCAGGTCAGACTCAGGGTCCAACATATACTGAGGCACCTCATACTGGCCATGTTTGTAAAGGTGACTGGTGTGTATTTAACAATGCCAGGTAAACAAGCACACGTGGGCCTCCACTGAGCGAGCCAGTAGAGGGGCAGCAGCAAAACGAAGCGTTTCAGGAAGTGATTGAAATCGGGATTTTTATTGACATCTGTATGAGACAACCAATGAAGCTGAAAATCATGCAGAACTACTCTGTAGGTGTTCAAAACTGTCACAGTGGAAAGCAAAAAGCAGTAAAATATGCATAAATAGATCTACCTTTGTAGAGAGGAGGCTGCCAGTGGACTCCATAGACCCAGTTCTCATGACCTGCCAGGACGGTCTCAAGAGACACAGCAAACACTGAGGACATGTCTGTAGCAGGAAGACCAGATGAAGACTGTTATCAAATGTCAACATTATGGACATGACAGGCGTAGCTCATGATTCAGAGCTTCAGACATTTCCTGCTTTAAAAAAAAACAAACAAAGGTAAACACACGTGCGCACGTACACACTTGATTCTTTATGGAGGTCGGTAACCACCATGTGCCATTAAACCATCAAAAAGCGTGTCTCTTCATTTGGTTAATTAGCACCCTTTTTATAATCAAGCCAGCGTGGCCCGCTCACCTCTGTCCCTCACTTCAAAAACGTCCTCTTTCATTTTGATGATGGTGTGATCGTCCTTTGTGCGGGTGTCTGTCCCAGACTTGGCACACAGCCTCCACACTCTGATGAGACAGTCCTGGGAACAGCTGGCTAATAACAGCTCCCCACCTGAAAAAGCCAGAGAGAGAACATGAAAACCTTCCCGACTGAAAGACGTTTTCTGTCAACTCTTAAACTCCCTTATCACCAAATTTATCAAGACTAACTTAGTTTGTGATATTTGCTCTCCTGTGACGCTTTGACAGATCAATTGTCTTTGTGTATTACGTGGTTTTTATTTTTGTGGTATAAAGACAGTTACCCCTGCAGAGGAGACACGATGCTTAATGTTTCATGTATTTCAGGTTGATAAAACAATAAAACTGCATGAATACATTTTGGTGACTAAAGTACAGACACAAGTAAACATAAGGATCAGAAAATGAATTACAAACTAAATGTCAGCATGTTTACAATAGCATCCTATCATGCAGTGAATGTTAGTATTAAGCTCAAACCAGACCTGACCATGTTTGGACAGATAAATGTTGGACAATTTAAAGCTGACTCTGATATGCTTAGCCTACAGCAGAGATTAGAGCCGAAATCATTAAAGTCATTAATTTGTCAATTTATGGATTTGTTGATCACTAGAAAATACACCAGGAACTATTTTAATAAGCCTAACATTTGCTGCTTTCTTCAATGTGACCATATCGTACATTTAATATTATTTTAGAATGATCATTCCTAGGTTTGGGACAGTTGTTAAGACAATAAAAGCCATTTGAAGACCTGGGTCTAGGTCCCTAGGACATGATTAAACTGACACTATTTTTCTCAAACATCATAACCAAAATGATCAGTTGACAAATTGATTAAATTGTGTGCCGCAGCCCTAGGAGAGATTATATACACACCTGACTTTTACTGTTTTCTGGTGTATAATAAGCACTGCGGCTCAGGTAGCTCGTCTGTAGACTTTCAAATTCCTGCTTTCGTCAGTTATCTGCTAGAACTGTAATCAAGTCAGAAGTGAAGATTGGTCCTGACTGTGATGTATCCAGTAAGACAGCAGGAGTGCAGGCTAAATATATGTAGACAGGTGGTAAACAGAGCACACGCCACTCTTCCTGAGTGCCCCTGTCTCTCACATTATGTGTCCCAGGTTTACTCCAATGGCCACTGGCCCAGTTTTGCCTCTGCCAACATAAACAGACATAATAAAAAAAAAGTCTCCTGTTGCTGCCACCTAAGGCCTCCTGCATGTCTGGAGATGGGGGAGGAATGCCATTATAGTTTGTCAATCACAGTGTAATGGCACTGATGATAATGACAATGTTGACTGGTTTTGATTCTTGCCTGAAACTCTGCCAAAACTGCAAACACTGGGGACTTTCTTCAGACTGTCTGACTATTTTTTATACAACACTGTTTTTGAAACACGATGCAAAAAGTACTACCCAGAGGCATGGACAAAAACTTCTCATTAACATATGACATTTTAAACATATCAACATTGTTTCTTTCATTTTTCCTGTATAAATTAGAATAATAATCAACTTTACAGGCTGTTACTTAAGCAGGTAATTCAGTCTTTTTGTCATAAACCCCTGATTTACTACAAATAACCTTGTGACCAGCTGAACCAGTGCTGATTTCAATCTACTGCTCAGACAGATGGGATTAAAAAAAAAAAAGAAAAAAAAAAAAAAGGATTTCAAAAAGAAAACCAACAACATGTAACAGATGTGATAAACTGGACCTCGAGCGCTGCAATTTGCCATCTGCCGAGTCATAAAAGAACCGAAAGATTTATTTAACTACTATCACAGCGGAGAGAGGGTTTTTGTCATGCCCGGAGATATTTCATATAAACAAACTTCTGTGTGTCTCTTTGCTGGCTGGCAGCTTGGCAGCATGGAGTAGGTCATAGACTGTGAGTGGGAAGGAGACGCTGGTGGAGAGGGCTGGTTAAGGACATGAAATAGCTTTTACACAGTCAGAACAGTGCAGTAATGAAGTGCCCTTGAAGAGGGTTACACAATTAGCAGAGACTGGATTGGATCCATGCATTACTACGTGCTATCACAATACTGCAATTGCACATTGGTTTGGGAAGCTGGACTGGTGTAAAATGATGGACAGACACTGTATGGTCTTGATAAAAAATGTATATATATATATATATATATTCTGATATAGAAGGAGAAATTAGCCATTTTGTTTGTTTACTTTTTGCTTTAAGGTCAAAATTTGCCTCTTGGCCGTTCTCATCAAATCAGTTGAAGGCTGTGACCGGAAAGCTCCTCCTACCACACAGCCCTCTACCAGTCACACATTACTGGACTCCAAATAGCTGCATTATCCAGCCTAGCAGGCTTGCTTTAGATAAAGCAAATATAATGGAAAACATCAGCCTTCAGACGATATCCACCACATTAGGAACAAGCAGGTGAATTAATCTCCCCATGTACAGAGCAATTGTAGCATATTTCAAAAAACATTAGAGAAAATGTTTTTTACTTATTTAAAAAGGAACATCTGCTCCCTGAGTCCCTTACCACATCTGCAACTTTGTTGTTTGCCTAAATCAAATTGGCATAAAAAAGAATAATACGACAGGAAACTGACTCTAGACAACTCCAAACTAAGAAACGTTATAGTATTTTCACTGAATTTCACCTACACTGTCTCGCCCATGTACAGAACTCAGCACATGTGGGAATATGGCCATCTAACCCAGTCCTGATGATGTAGTCGTTACTACTGTCATCACCCATCATCAGGTTCCTGGGCTCAAATCACAGCTCTGGTGTCTCTGTCTGCACTTGAGAGGATCCTATCCACTGAAACACTATGATAATAATACATTACAGCATAATGCAGCACTCACCTATAGATGCCCAGGCCAGTCCACGAACCCAGTCCTCATGTCCTTGTAGTGACATTGCTTTCTGGTACTGTTGTAAAGCAATGTGAAAACATTTCAAATGTTGCCTTCAACTTTTAGAAAATCAAATTTAAGAGTTGTCACTTGATATATGAGTGAGTTCCATGCATCAGTAGTGATGTGAGTTTACCTGTCCATTGGACTGCACATACAGATGCACTCGAGAGTCATCACCCCCGCAGGCAAGTACAGGAACTGTGAAAGACGAGATTTAGGAGTCGTGCAAGCGCGCACAGACACACACATACACACATGCACGACAGGCTGCACACATTTACATCGACTGCACATCTAAGCTTCATAAACTGGAGCAAGGTGGATAGGCATGTAAAATAAAAAGGCAAAATGACACAAGACACTTCAAACTCAGAGCGTAATTTGAATATGACATTCAGTTAGCTGCACTAAAAGCAGTGGTACAAATTGAGATGGAAGACATGAGAGGAAAAATGTGCATGTGAGCGTGTGTGAGTGTGTGTGAGGTGCACAACTTAAAGCATGTCTATGTAGGAACAGCTTAGGCTTACCTCTGCTGCCTGGCAACAGTGCCAGAGAGACATCCATCATGAAACCACTGCCACATGATATGATGTGGAGGCACTCAGCTGAGGAGCACACATGTACATGGAATTACACTTTCACTATACACTGTGAGTTATATGACATAGTTAAAATTAAAACATATCAAGCTACGGTAAATTGTGAAGCTTTTGAAGATTTCTTTTGACCGCTCAGCTCCTCTCATGAGAAGAGGCTCAGTCTCCACAATCTGCAAACAGGCTCTAACATATCATAGCGAGTCTCATTATCTCAGAATACACCCCAAGGTTCAGGCCGATCCACAAACACACACTCTTGTTTTCCATGACTGTCCAGCAGCGTCATTGTTCATCTGCGCTGACAGATGGACAGAAACTTTCAACAAAGAGAAGCTGTTACAAGTGACAGCTTGAAAAAACAAAGTCGATATGGATAACAGCTTGGAACACCACTGGTATTCAACTGCAGGAGGATATTAAATTAATAGTAAAACTACAACAGCTGTTCAGAATGTGTCAACTTAGAGTATTTAGAAAATAAAAGGGAAGAGATTACACAGTATCTACAGTCATTTCTGTCCATATACATCAGACTGTGTTGACTTCCATAGATGAAATATGCTGATTGATCTTTAAAGTCTGACCTTCTATTGCAAGTTTATGTAAGTTAAACAGCTCCACATTGCTGCAGAAGGGAGTCAAGGGACCGTGGGATTTTCTCCCTGGTCTTCATGAGACGTTATTGATTTATTATTTATTGACCATGGTGTTTGTAAACACTGCCATACCTCGTAGTAGCCACTAGGGGGCAGAGAGTCACACTGTACATACCTGAATAAAATAATAAATTGAATGTTTACTATTATGACTTTTATTCTGTGTGGGTAAATTGGGTGTTCCACATTCCCAAAATGCCAAAATCCCAATTCAAATGGAAATCTTAGTCAGCAGTTGGACAATGGATCAGTTTTGTCTGCTCTTATAAAGTTGACTCCTTGAGAAAATACTTAAATACTCAGTGGTTTCTAACATGGCTATGTGAATCCACAAACACTGTCAAAAAAAAAATCCCAGGGTCATGAAAGGGAAAAAAGGTGGTAACCATTTAAATAAACAATTACTGCTACAAATCACTACTGTTGAGTACAGTTTCAAACACTCCTATGTACAACAGCACAACAACTCCAGAGATGGACACAACAACCTAAGTCTCATTTCTGTTTATCTTGTACCTTCTTTGTTTTCACTGCAGAGCCACAGTCTGACTGTGGAGTCGGACGCTGACGAGGCCACCAGGATCTTTGAAGCCTCCATGTAGATGGCGTCCACAGCACAAATTGCCCCGGTGTGACCCTTACACTCCACTGACTGGCTGAACTGGAAATGGCAGAGAACAATTTAGAGTGTATATGTGAAAGGAGAAGCAGGAAACTGTTGAGTCAGAGACACATTTTTGTGCAGCAGGTGGCTAACCTTGTCATTTTGAGCCTCCCAGAGGATGAGCCGATTGTCAGAGCCTCCTGAGACAAGGTAGCTCTCCAGAGCTGTGACAAGAAAAACAACACGAGTAAGTAAAGATATATTAAGCATACAGCATATGTACCTTTTGGCCAGGGTCTGTTTTTCATGGCTTGGGACTATGCCACTTACAGTTACCACTGATCCATACAATAACACCGTCAGTCAACAGCAGGCTTAAAACTTTGTGGTAACGTTGGAGGAGAACTTTCTGAACGCAGAGGGACGTTTTTTGGCTTTGGTCTGGAAGAGCCTGACTGAGCCTTGAACTTAACGCTGTGACTGTCCAACACATTTTGTGATAAATCTGCATCTTGTGCAGTGAATGGAAGCAGATCACTGCGCCCAGCTTTCTCACAAAGGTCAATTTTACCACAGCACAAAAACAACTAAACCTGTAATGTTTGGATGCCCATAGAAAGCATTACACAGTTTATATGCTTATGGTACATATATCATTAGGAGACCTAGTATCAGACAGACTGGGAAGGCTTCAATGAAGAAAACTTCAAGATTTAGACGAATCACTTTTAATCAACTCTGCACAGTAGGTCTCTAGTGGTGTCTAACATGAACACATGACAGCCAGATGTTTGACAGGTCCACATCAGCCTCTTACTCCTCGTGCACACTCACCAGAGTCCTCTCTGTGAACCCACTGGACTGCATTCACTCTGCCCGTGTGTCCGTTCAGCACAGCGACAACTCTTCTCTCCTGAAGTAGCAGCAAATGATGTATTATTATTATGATCATTATTATTTTTATTCACAGTGACAGGATGCTGGTGTTGTCGTTAGCCGTGACAACTGAACAACTGTAGCTGACGTTACAGGAGAGATCGGACAGACGTCAGTACCTGCGGGTCATACAGAGCCACCGAGTTACATGTCCCGAAGGCAATGGTCCCACCACGACTCCAGGAAACAACATTTGGTGTCCTGTTGGCACAACATGCGACATGGCATGTTTCAATCACAGGCGCCGCCATCTTGGAAGCTGAAGTTGTGGTGTTGCAGTAAATACGGCTGTAGTTAAACCACTACGTGCTGACAAAGGTTCCGCATCTACAGTTCAGCACATGATTTTGATGATAATATTAGAGACGTGTTCACACACACGTTAAACGCCTACACAGTGATCTGTACTACTCCTAGTATGTTTCAATATGCTTTAAAGTAAATACTAGGGCATTGTAATTCACTCAAGTGCACTGATGAGTAATGCCCACTAGATGGCGGAAGACAATCACACAATCTGGAGAGGCCGCTCGATTTTAAAATGGTCATAAACTGATATTGATTGGCCATTTCTACCTTATCAATGTTTTACAAAGCCTATTGTTGGACGTATTTAAGAGAATAATTGGACAACACTACAGAATGGATCATGCCATAATATGTCCAAGGGCATAAACCAAAGTATATTGAACATAATGTATTTGGATTCACTGTGGTACAGTAAAATGGGTAATAATTCAGTGTGTATTTTCCCTCCTTACCCTTGTACAGGGCCTGGCCAAAGAAGATCTGTTGAGGTTTGGAGCCATGTATGGAGACATTTCAGATGGTTAGATGAAAAGATGCTTGAGGATTTGACCAGGTTGGTCTAGTGTCAGTAAATGGCACTGAAGAAAGTAGGAAATGGCATTTTTATCCTCCTCCTCCTTTTTTAAGAGTCTGAAAACATAATTCAGTGAAATGGTTTAAAGTCTATGTTTTTATATCTGTTTCACCTTAATCTGTTCAGAACAGTGCGAACCAAGGTCAAATCTACAGCAGTTATTATAAACCAAGTTCTTGATGAGATTTTACATTATTTTGAAATTGCACAAGCAATAATAAAGATAAATACATGGCTATGTCGGACTGTATTATCACTTTGCCAAGTGTTGACTGAGGTTGACTGGTCGCAGCTGAGCTTGCTGCCAGACAGCGTTGCTTGTTAGAAAAAAAAAAAAAAAAAAAAAAAAGCCTCTGGGCCTTTTGGATTTCAAAGGTTGAGGCGACACTTTAATTGTCAGAAGGAGTTTCCAAGCACCTACTTGACATGATCAGGGGGAAATAATGTGATGGCATGAGTGAGCCCTTGAGATGATATGATAAATAACAATGTAGCAAAGGCAAACAGGGAGCCAGAGAGGAAGTGTGAGGGGAGGGAGAGGGGAAGAAAGGGTGCCTGGGTCTTTTTTGGCTCGCCTCCAACCATGCTGACTTGTGGTAGCCCAAATGTGTGTGACAAAGACAAAACAGACGCACTGTCACCAACAGCTGGGTAGAAAATAGATTGTTTTTGTCTTGCTATTGTTGTCCCCACGCTCACTCATTCTCAGAGAGATGGGATTTAAGCTGACCTGGCAGGGTGAGTGGACCTGTCTGTGGAGGTACCCATGCATCTATGGCTCTCATCTCAAGAGAGACAGCTTGGCGATAGCTGGGATGCCGCCAAACAGCTGTGTCTATGAAAAAACACCCCTACTGCCTTTGAACCGCTTTGACTAAGCATTTATCATGCTCTTGTGCTGAAATCCTGTACCTGCTTACATAATGCAGGATTAGTTTGATCAAATGTGGTCATTGCAGGTTATTTTTTTCTGGAGAAACGATGCCATATATTTTTCATAGACAAAGCAGAATGAGAATATGCCTTCCTGTGCGATGTTTTGTGGACATCTTTGCACCACACTAAGTAATCCTGTGTTTTTAAAATGAATGATGGGGTTAGCAGGGGAGGACACTGATAGATTTATGCTCTGTGTTATATAATCTTTTCTGTCCCCTTTTTGACTTTAAATGTCATGTTATTTTGAATAAGTCTTTTGATACATGCATGGAAGGAAGATTGGTTTGTTAGTTCAGAAAATGTGATGCAATTCCAATCTATTTCCATTTATCTTTTTTAAATTTCACACAGAGAGTCAAAATACAGCCTGGCCCCATAATTGAGAAATTCTGTCCTCTATAATGCCCACAAGAGAAAATCCACTCCACAACCTTATTCATCTAGTATTTATGAAAGCAGAAAATTGAATGTCCTTTACAGCGAAGATAATATCTTTAAATGTTTTATTCATTCCTTTCATTGTGCCATATGTTGCCGTCAAGTGCTCCATAACTCATTTTGCCTGAGGAGCTCTGAAGCCTTTTTGGGAGAGTGGATAGTAATTTAGGGAATCGTTATAATGAACTTCATACTTAAGGAAATACTTAAGGGGTTGAAGGACGCTAGAGAACCCCTCTGTCTTTCTTTTGATACTTTAATATTCTTCAGGAGTTTGCAGAGTCTGTCTCATTCAATGCCATTATCTTACTTTCTCACCTACACACAAGCATGTTTAAACACTGTGGTTGAGACATGCTAAAATAGTGCAGGTAATTACTATATAATCACACAATAACACTTATGAGATCTCAGGGGAGAATCGTATTTTAAAACTATTCACTTTGTATACTTTATCTGAGCTGCATACATGACTTCAAGTTTAAATAACTAAACTACAAAATAAACCTGATGGCTAAAACTTTTATAGTTTTGAACTGACAGTGTCATGACCCTAAACCCTTCTTAAAAAAAACTTCGTTGTACTTTAAATTGTATTTTTGAGAGCTGCCAAAATCTTGTCCTCTAAGGGAGATTCACATTTTTTTTCCACATTTTCATGTTTAGTTTTTTTCTCTATCAGTATGATGAATATACCAACACTGAATCTATGTGTGGTTTACAGATTACATTTTGTCTGCTATGCACAGACACATTTTCACAATTGAGAGTGACCATGTATTAAGCTTGCATGGCATCTTGTCACTATATGATGCATAACGTTGCCATTTTTCTATACATTCTTGTGTGTTTACACATCCAGAGATTTCAAACAGCAGAGAGCATCTGTACAAATGAGGCAGCCATCAGACAAAGAAGCGCTGGATGGAAACTGAATGATAATGAGTACATGCAAGGTGACCGTGATTATGCAACAGCTGAAATGGAGACACAGAAAAGCCAAGATTACTGGGCTGGGTGTCTGCATGGCACTTTGCTGCTGCCTGGTTGTGTTGGTGTGGAATTAAATTAGCCTTGTCCCTGAGGGTGCCTTCTTGGCAGAAAGAGGGTGGCAAATGACAGACAGATGACCTGCTCCTTATTAGCATTGCTTCTTTATTACTTTTTTCCAGCAGATTATAATGCCAGCTTCTAATTCTGTTATGTGTATTATTTGGAGGGACAGGGACTCCATACTGACAAAAAGACCTGTGAACCAGCTAGGATTAACCTCATCTAACATTTTAAACATCTCCCGAAGCTTTTAACTATAAAGTGAGTCAGTAAAAACAGTGCACAGCCAACTGCACATTCAACTAGGGCACTTCACCTCACTTTGACCTCCCCTCTTTCACAGAGGCCTCCTCAGTCACTGTATCACGCTAAAAGGGTGAGTTCAGCTGCAGGTTTCTGTCATGGCCAAACTGTAGCTTCATGAATGTTTTCAGAAATATTTCCTCTATACTAGTTCATCTGACCAGAAGGTGTAATGGTTGCCCTGAAGGCAAATGTGGATGTGTGGATGGTAGTGTGAAAAACATGAAGGACTGAGCTGCTGAACACAAAGCATTATCACATATAAAACATGTATAAGAAGGGTCATGAGCACGGAAGAACAATGACACAAACTTTTCTATAAATTATCTTCTTGAAGTTTCTCAAAATTTTCACCTTTTTAAAATGCAGAGTAAAAAAAAAAATCCTTCGGCATTCCACCACAATCCTTTTTTGAATCCCAAATTTTCAAGCTACTTATCCATCAAGGGAATATGACTGAGTGTACTCATTCTACATCTTGCAGTGTGCAAAATCACTATCTCTTTAGGCTCAGCAGTTCCTGTCCCAGGAGCGGTACAGCCAGAAGGAATGATCCAGAGAGAAAGAGAGAGAGAGAGAGAAGTCAGCACTTCTAAAGCATGGAGAGAGACAGTAGCAGCTGTTAGCAATACAATTGCACTATGCATGAGCATCTTTTATTTAATGAGTAATACCCTTGGACTGTGCGGATGAGTATACACAAAAGGGACTTCCTGCTTGTATGGGTTTTCAGGCAAATTGTCAAAATGCAATGTGCCTAAAAGAGATTAGAGACAGAGAAGCAAATATTGAATATTCCAGAACAAATGAGATATTGTTTAGAAAAACAAGCCGGCTTCACAGTTAGGAGTATGGCACTGACAAATTCAGTGAGAATATGCACACCGTTATGTTTGTTGGAGGCGGTGGATTTGAAGCTATTTGTTTAGATGGTAACTAAACTATTTGTCCGAAAACTTACAGGATACATTATATTTCTTATCTTCGTCTGCCTCTTGCATTATCTACTGTGACCAGAATCATTTAAGCCAGGACAAGTTGCTACAGCACAATGCAAGTAGCCCGAGTGGAGCTTGTTATCATCTTATCACTTGGAAAAGAGCCTCAGAGCAGATTAACAAAAAATACACAGATATTATCTAGTTAGTAGTAGAGCCATTCATCAAAGAGGAACACAACCCTGTTCGCTCACAGCAGCCAACTGCTTGCATGCCTTTATAATGATGCAGTGTGTGTGCATGTGTGTGTGTGTGTGTGTGTGTGTGTGTGTGTGTGTGTGTGTGTGTGTGTGTGTGTGTGTGGAGTGAAACCTATGTAAACAGGGAGGGCTGAACTAAAGCATAGCTTTGGGGTTTTAAATAAATACTGGCTGGGCCTGAGAGCAGCAGACAGTCTTAGCACACACACACACACACACATGCACACAGTGCCATTGTCTCCACTGCTGACACAGAGAGCTAGCCAGCCACTATAGTCACCATAGTTGATGATAAAGCAGGCAGCAAAAGTCCTCAGTAACAGTGCCATGGTGCTTATAACCTGCTCTCAGCCATCTGCTGTGTTTGTAATATGAAGTGTTACTCACCACTTCTTGTCCAGTGGCCTCTCAAGTTAGACACTGCTACTGTAGCCATCCGAGGATAAAAAAAATCTGGCAATAGTTTGGTCAGGCTCGGATCCAGAGAAGCATAAAGTTAGCTGTGGCACAATATGGATTCAAGTTATTGGCTCACAGAGGAAGAAGAGGCACGGGGTATTGTTACGGTTAAACTTTTGTTTCTCACATGTGACCGCAAGATTTAAAGATCTCTGATGAAGACAAATTATATAGGTAGCAAGTGTGAAAGTATAGGACGTATGGATAGTGGGCATCATCCCCACAAAAAAAAAAAAAAAAAACATCCATGTGAGTCATTTTGGCCTCCAAGTCTGTCAGCTAGTTTAAAATGAAATGTCATCCTATCATGTCTCTCAGGGACATCATAATCTTTAGAAAAAAACACACCAGTTTGCAAAATTGCAATAAAACTTCAAAAGACTCAGATCAACTCTGATGGATTTGGACTGACAGATCTATTGCATTGCTGATGTTTTGTTTTATCTCTTTTGGCATTTTCTAATCTTGCGATCTGTATTGCGAAAGTAATTTGGGGAATTTGGGAGATGTGGGTGTGTGTTAACTGTTGGTAACAGGTAAATGGGGGAGATAGGATTCATACTCTTGTGTATTTATCCTCATATCCTTCTGTCTATAAAAGAACTAGAAAAAAAAGGTTGATCCAACCCACATGTCTAATTGAAATGATGGGTTTTATTGACGGTTTCACACTAAGCTGTTGAAACCATTTTCATCTATTCTAAATCTGTCTGTGGAGGATACATTTTGTGAGTCTGAGCACAAAGATCTGTGTGTTCCAGTTTGTTTTAGAAAACACAACAGCAGCAGATGCTCCGCTGTGTTTTTTTGTCAATGTTTTTTAGCAATTTAACTGATTTTAAGCAAAAAAGCTGGACCTGTATGAAATCATAAACTCATTCCAGTTTAGTTAAGATATCAAAGATCCCTTCCTCAATGTGGAGCACGAGTAAACAGCACCTGGGTTGGCAGATTGAAGAACATGATGATTAATGCCTCCGTCAGACTAACAAAAGGTAAAGTTGGCAGCTGTGTTCGAGTCAGTGCAGCTGGCCTGTGTAGCTCAGTGCGGCTGACTTTGATTGGCATATCTGGTGTGTATTTAGGGAGGATGATGAGGGATTCTCTGACTCCAGAGGATAATATGGGATTCTTTGCTCTGCTAGGAAAACACTGCTCCTCTCTCCTGAGGGCACTGGATGCACAGTGGTGGGAAATCTGCATGGATGGAAGGATGAAGAATTTCTAAATCCCCAAAAATCCTCCAAAATTTTCATGAATGGAACCTACACAAGACAAACAAGATATATATAGCCTAGTTTGCACACTATAGAGTAACTGATGCACTGCAGACCACTTGGTGTTGTGATTTCAAATACTTCATTCATATGTGTTGGGTTTGACTGATAGACTGCTGACAGGACTATTATGCCTTGATTTGCATAACTGCTGTAGGTGAGTGAACAAGCAGAGTAAAATCAAAGTAATCACTGCGAAATGTCACTGAGCTGCACATGAGCCAGCCAGCAGTGAAACCTTAAGGTGTGTGTGTGTGTGCGTGCGTGCTGCTGCGTGTATGTGTGTGTGTGGTTGCCCACAGTGGTGTGCTGCAGTCCGCTCCCCGCCGTAGTTGAGTAAACTACATGGACATTAGCGGGCGCAGCGGCACAACCACCGGAGCCAGAGTGGATTAAAGCAGCGTGCGTGTGTAGAGAGCCACTCGACAAACGACAGCGTAACCGAGTGAGAAACCCCCGGCGTGTAATAGCAGGTCCGTCACACCAGTTTGCAGCTGCGAAACAGCAGAGGAAAGCCTTTCGGTGAACTCCGTGCCGTGTTATTGTGTGTGTGCGCCAGGCAGGGAGAGCTCGGCGGGAATGGCTTCATCTCCGTGCGGCAACAGTAACTTTGATTCCGGCCTGGAAATCAAAACTCGCTCGGTGGAGCAGACGCTTATTCCTTTAGTATCGCAGGTGAGTGCCCCGTTAACCTAAAACAAGTCGTTATGTCGTATTTCCTGAAGCTGCTGTACTTTCAAAATGCGCTCGACGACAGCCGTGTTGAAGGGGAGAGGGGCTAACTTTCATTCTCGTGTTTATCTGTTTATGTTTACGGCGATTGCGTGTTTCCTCCTCGTGCTGCGTTTAAAGTCTGGCTCACGTGTGTGTGTGTGTGTGTGTGGAGGGGGGGGGGGGATTACTGGGAGCTGCTAAATTGTAAACACCGTCATATAGTCGTTACCAGTTAAGATAATACACTAACACTCCTACCTCTGAGTCGACTTGTTACAAGCAGCACCCAGCAAAGTCTGTGGAAACATGGGTCGTCTAAACTTTGAACATCCACTGAGATAAACCAGATTTATGGTTGTTGTGGTTGTTGTTAGTCAGAAGTTTACATAACAGAGTGCTACAGTGTTCTGTGAAAAGGGAAGTCAATACGGGAACGACTGCACAGATGATCAGCCATCCAAAATGAATGCAATAATGACCATGACTTTAACCTGTTATTTTGCTGGAGGTCCAAAGAAACATAGAAACAAGAAACATCCTGGAAGTCTTCAGACTACACTCTTGGAAAGAAGCTACTCTTCAAGATGGCATAAAAGTTTTCCCAGAGTTGTGTGTGTGTGTGTGTGTGTGTCACTTTTTGGCCAGCCTGAACTGCACTGTGACTCCCACCTCTTCTAAAAGGACCACATTGAGGCACGTGTTTCGTTTTTCAATAAACAGTAGAAGATGAAAGACCCACTTAAAGCCACTGCTCTCTTTCAGCAACTCCTCAGTTGCACACTCAAATCAGTAGTCCCAGCCTTAAAAGCATGGAGTCTGGGTCAATGACTTAATGAATCAACTTACTGTGCAAGTGCAACAAAGTAGGCTACAAACTCAGAGGCTTTTTTTGGTGATTTTTTTTCCCACAAACAATAATGATGAAGGCTGTTGTTTTAAACTTTAGGAACAATTACAGATGACTCATTTGAAGCGCCTGCTTTTAGTGGCATCATGGCTATTTTTTTCCACTGCTGCATCTCACATGGGGAAGGGAGCTCCTGAATGGGGGAATGACCACCAGCCTTATAAATGCTAATATTCCCTTGTTGTGCGGGGAGGCTGCAGGGGCAGAGACCTGTAAATGCTCTCTGGTTTCCACTGGGAGACAGTGGAAGATAGAGGCACCTCATTGGTGGCTTAACAGAGTCTGGACAATACCATGATGGAAGGTCCCTGACACCATCCTTCCCCTTGTGAACACTGAAAGCCTGCTTCCTCCCTCTCTATGCACTGGCTCATTTAAAAGATGTGAGGTCACACTGTACTGAATGGATATGGGCTTGTTTTTAGAAAGGAACATCTGTTTGGTGCTTTGCGTTTTGTGTCGGCTGTTTTGTATTTTACATGATTTTGATTTCAGTCATGCACAAGTGCACCATAAAGAAAATTATGTTGTAATTTGATTGTAGCCTCAAGGGTAAATCCATTGAAGATTTAACCTTTGATGCAGGGAGAAGTGGGTGCAAAAAGCTGCTGTAATATTGAGCAAGAGCACATAGTAAAACTGCTGCCCTGTGCGTTATCTTGATAATATTTACTGGAGCAAACTTATGGTGCACTCCTGCCCGCTGTGAAGGACTGGCTGTACTCCAGTCTATAGCATAGAAGAATGTGCTGTGTACTGTAACGGGATTCAGCATATTAAAGTTCACTGTTGAATAGTGGGCCTCAAGGACAATGTTTCCTAACTTTTCTCTTTTTTTTTCTCAGTGTGAGGCATGTCCCCATAGCAACAGAGCTCCGCAATGCTGAAAGAAACAACATTTTCCAAGGACCGTAACCTCCACATATAATGTTTTGTTGGTGTTGTTGTGTCGTCATCAGAAGAGCGGTCATCCAAGTCAGGGCCGACTGGTGCATTAGTTTTACCTGCAGTGAATCCTATTCAGTCAGTGCAGATACGTACACACAGAGAGCTCCATCACAGCAAACATGCAGCGCTTGTAGAGCTGAAACAGTTAGTAGTTAATCTGTTGCTGCAGCATTTATCATTTGAGAGAAAAAAAAACATTTTCCACCTAAACATGTCTCAAAGTTTGTGGTTCCAGTTGCTCAAATATAAATATTTGCAGATTTTCTCAGTCTTGAATGAGCCTAAACTGAGTGTCTTTGGATTTTGGTCTGTTGGTTAGACAAAACAAAACATTTTGTGATATCACCACTGGATTTCAGATTTTGATACAACTTTTTTTTCTGTTTGTTTCATTAACTGCTTAATGACTTAATCTAGAAAATGATTAGTTAGTAGTAGCCCTTCATGTTGCATAGTAACTTGATTTTACCAGGAATATAAACAAGGAAATAAAGGGGCTGTGCTGTGTTTCAACTCCACAGAACAATTCATGGCCTGTCACTTGTTGTATTAGGGTGTTTGTGGCATGTGCAGAAAAGGAAATCTGTCTAACCATGCCAATAGTCATCAGAAAGACTGATGTTGAAGCCAGCTGTGGTGCTCTTACTGCCTTTAATCTGAGTAAGATACACAGCTAAGAGGTTTACATGGTAGTTGTGAGAATCAGTATTGCCTTACATGGTTTTTAATTGAATTATTATAGGCAGTGCAAAGTGCATAGTGTGTGTGGGAGGTGCTGTGTGGCTTCTCCTCTTAAGGAGCTTTGTATGTGTGTCTGTGTTTGTGTGTGGATGCATGCTTATGTGTTGTAGGGGTCTTTAGATGGCTATCAAGGAGGAAATGAAAAAGCACTGTCAGTGAGAAGTCGGTATGATAAGGTATCATGGTGTGCACTGTCCCCTTCTTTTATTATGTATCTCCTCTCCTCATTATGTTTCTCCTCTTCTCTCCTCTTTTCCTCTCCTCTCCTCCTCCCTTCGCTATGACGTTGATATCCTTAGGCCTCTGTTATCAGCTTCACTCCCACCAGGGTGTAATTATAGGCCTGGGAGACTCCCGGCCTCGCACTAAGCACACACGCACACACATGCAGACACACACAAACACACTAGATAGACACATGCACACAGTCCCACCCACCTTTTTATTTTCATGCTCATATGTCATACTGATTCCTTGTGTATGCATTTATCTTTTTGACAGTAAGTCTGAACGTCAACTTCACTCTCAAAGTTACAACTGCTCTGAGTTTTTGCAATTTAAATTCAGTTTAAATGTGCTTGAGTCCTGTTTTTCTAATGTGGCCACCTGGATGTTTTCTAGCTGCATCCTTCATCACTTTGACCATTCACTTCACCCTTTTCAGAGGCAGAAGGGGCCTTTTCCTAATTTAGCAGAAGCACTTCCCTCAGCTAGGAATCCACTAATGTGCTTTACTTCACCTTTTCTCCTTCTGCCATCTCCATACCAATGGGCTTGCATTGTGAGGGGCATGGTGGGGGTAATGAATTGCTCTGGTGGTGGTCAGAAATGTAATGGGCATCACACAGAGAGAAGGGAAGCTAAGCAAACTTGTCTGCCGTTGTGTGTATTCCTACCTGTGATGTGGTCTGTTGCCAGCTGGAAGGCAATTAGTGATAATCTGGCTGCTTTTTCCTTGAGATGTGATTCCTGTTTTGAAGTGGTGATTAGTGAAATAACAGTTCTGTTCCTGGGCTTTTATAATTGAGGTGTGTTCCTAGTAAAAACACAGCGACCCTGTCTGGATGCGGACATGGTGGTCCTCAGACCGAGGAGGTGTAAGGGTGTTGTTTTGAGGTAAAGACGTGTGGGAACGAACAAGGGCAAGGGAGTAATAAGTGAGACTTTGATCAGATGGGTGAACATTTAAACGCTTGTGACACACTGGCCTTGTGATTACATGGCTATATGGGCTTCATCGTTTTGTGCGAGGCCAAGTCAGGAGTTTTTTAGAAGATTTCTGCTATAATTGGGCCCGGAAAATCCGTTTTCTGTCCAAGTTTGTTAGCGTCGAAGTTGTCATGCTTCCAGGGGTTCTGTGGTGCTTGCAGTTTTGCCTTCTGATGTGTTAAAAAGGACTGTGGGCAAAAAAGCTTTTCCCCGTTCATTTCACTCAAAGCTGGATTGAAATGGCATATTTATTACCCAAACAAAAACTCGGTGGCAGTTCTGCGGATGTGATTTTTCTCAAAGCTTTAGCATTTTGTTACAGAAATTCCACATTAAACAAAATGCTGACAGAAAAAAAACCTAAACATACTTCTCACTTAACAGCCCTGTAAGCACATCCATCAGTCAGATTTTCATTCCTCTTTCTGGAAATATTGTAAATGGACTTTTATTGAGGTACGAGGCACTATTTCCATCTTAATGTTCACAGTCCTGTGTTGGGGTGACATGACAAACGTCTGGGTAGTGAAGTTGTTTTTTATATCCAGACAGAGAGGCATTACTGTTGCCATGAGCCCTAACAGATCTGCTTCCTCCAGCCGTATGATGATAATGAAGACAAATGGGTCTCTGGCATGAAGGTGAAACCACATGAGGATTACAGTGTTCCACAAACACGCATGCACGCACACACACCCATTCACACTCTCAGACCAAAACATATTTACCTCCTGGGAATGGGTCAAAAACAGCCTTTATTGTGTGAGTGTATTTACATGGGAGACAGGTGGGGGACACCAGTTTTGTGTACCATTGTATCAGCATGCTTTGGTATGTGGGATTGTTTGCTCGACGACAGAAGCTAAATGAATCATGTGGAGTCACCTGCATTTTTTGTCTCCACTATGACTTGTCACCTTATCAGCCTTCAACGCTTTGAGGCCTGAGAGTCTGATAACACAGTTTCAGTGCAGGTCAGACTGCCATTATTTTTCTGTTGTGCCATTATGAGTGGAAAATTTGAGGAATGGCTGATGTGTACACCAGTGCGCATGCCTTCAGTGTATTTGTTTTTTTTCATCAACCTTGGCTGTCAAATGAAACAGGACATAGTCCCACACGCAACTCTTTTCCTTTTACAGTCAAGTGTTGCATTAGCCAGTTACTTTCATCAGTCACATTCTCGCTTTTGACAATTACACATCCTCCCCAATTCTCATTCACAATCTATTTTTTGGTATCTCTGCAAAGCACACACATGCAAAGCCTGCAAGACCACTGTGCCCCCATTGTCCTCCTCCTTGCGCTTTTCTCGCTATTGCTATCAGGGGAGTCATTACAGATTGCTGTTCTCTTTAAGTGCCGATAAAAGGGTCTGTCTCACATGTCCATCCATTGACCTCTCCCTGGCTAATATACTTACAGATGAGAAAGGTGTGTGTTTGTGCGTGTGTATGTGCCTGAAACCTCCAAATAACCCAGCCTAAAGGGATCAGTCACACAGCAGAGTTAACTTTATGGTGAAAAAGCCTCACCCTCTTGCCATTTAAGTTATCTGACGGCTGTGGCTAATAGTGATAACCGCTTTTAATTGTCTGAAGGAAAGCTTCTGCCTCCCACCAAGATGTATTGCTACAGCTGGGAGGTTGATAAAGTATTGATTAAACTTCCCATTATTGGAGAGCTTCAGAGGGGCATTACCAGTGCTCACATACCTCAAAGTCATGCATTCAGTGTCAAGTGAAACTGAAAAGCAATTTTCTTTAGTGTGTTTTTCAGTCAGGAGGTAGTTTGGCTTAAATTGTTCGGGCAGGTTTTAAGATATCCAACACTGATATTTCTGCAGAAGAGATAGGTGACAGTGAGTTCTTATCCAGACTAACTAGGATATTATCTCTGTAAAGAGCTGTTGCTGTTGAATTATGTTTTATTTAGTTAAATTGCCACAAGCGAAATCTCAGCTCCCTGATAAAATAATTCCTCGCCATATTCAACCTCTATGGATCCTATACAGGAAAGGTCCTCCAACCTCTGCAAAGGGCTCTGCATGCTTGTGAAGTATCAAATAGCTGCCTGGCCCATTGCCAGCCTGTATTTACAGTATATTCTTAGTTTATGATGATGAGATAAGTTATGAGACGTCTCCAAAGTGTCGGCACATGGGAAGAGATCTCTATCACTGGGGATGTGGTGCCTAATGTAGCGTGGCGTTTTGTGTTGTCCAGTCTCCCTGGAAGCACCCTGTGGATTAAAACAAATGCATTAACACACGCCCAGAAGCACAGGCAAGGACGCACTTACGGACATTAATTACGCACAGAGGCCATCTGTGAACTTAAGGGAAGCGAAACGTCAGCCTCTGCCAATCCGTCTGTAGTTGTACATGTATCATTTCAGACAACACATCAATACAATGGATCTACCAAGGATAATAACATATACAAGTGTTTATGAAGGTAATGAGCAACAACTAGTGTTTGTTTAGCCATCTGGCTTCCTCCTCAGAGCACTGAGTGCAGGTACAGAGATGGTGTCAATGCTCATGCTGTCAGGACAGAGTAGTGTGACAGGACAGCCCACTTACTGTAATCTTACAGTCGTGTACTCTCCCACTTGTCTTGTCATGTATTGCCAGAGATAACATTCGATGTATCTACAGTATATTGTCTGCTGCCCAGACAACTGCAGGAAAACAGATCAGTATTTGGCAGGCAGCTGTTTGTCTCCCATTGCTTTTCTGTTGGTGGTTTCTTGGCTCGGTGCAGTGATAATTCCAGTCTCGAGCGCATGACATTGATGAGGGCAGTTGTTTGTGATGTGGTTACTGGGCACCGCTAGAGGAAGCTCCACAAATCCTGGCAGAGGCAAGAAACCTGCCAGTTTTGAGGCCGACTAAAAAAAAGAGTCAGAGATAAAATGTTGCCCTACACTGTAGTGGCATAATTACTGTCATCTTTACACAAAGCTGTTCCAAACGGTGCCTTTTATACATTTTGCCTTACATCTTGTCCTCGCTGAATTTATTATACCTCTTTGGTTTATTGTCTCTATTCCAGGAGTTTTCTGACAGTGTGGGCATCCAACTGGACAGGAGTCAGACAACTACAAATCCCATCAGCCTCAGATCTTAAAATATCAGAACATATATCAACCTTGCAACATGGTGGAAGTTAATATTGAATGACTTTGTCATTCTGATTACCATTCTTTGTCTTACTTTTATTTGTGGGATCGTAATGAGATATGGGATAACAATAAAACAGTGGAAGAACTACTGCCCCCATAATGCCTTGGTTTCTGGAAATATGAAGTTTGGCATTTTGGCACCGTGCCACCAGTAGAAGTAGTTCCCCTTCAACTGGATGATGTCAGAGATAATTTCTAAGTTTGGTCTGTGCAGTCATGTTTTAGTTGGTTGGAGTTGTGAGTCTGATAAGGAGTACAAATTTCAGCAAAATTACAGCAACTAGAAAGTGTTTTAGTACCTTGAAGTACCTAAATTGCCTTTCACCTCACTCTTCGTCTGTGCTCCATGTCTCTCTGTTGCTGTGGATATGAGTATTGCATAGATTCCTGCCTTTTTAAGGTCACACAAAACAGAAATATCTGACATACATCCCAAAGCTCTGCAAGTCGTCATGTTTGCTCTTCTCTCCCTCTCCGGCAGCAACATTGCTGACTGTACCACTGATGAGTCCCTCAGTCTGGCTTGTATGTGTTAATTGCTTTCTTCGAGCGTCTTTGAACTTCTCCCCTCTCGATAATGAGTTCTTTTAAGGAGATGAGGTTTGACATGACAGAACAAAGAGTGTGTGAAGGACACAGATAATCCAGAATACCAAACATTTTTTTTCATCCTTTCTAATTCAGAATAGTCAGAAATTTCACATATTTAAAGTTTGCCATGTCGCTCTATCCCTCTTCACATTGTGTAACTTACTGTATGGACTGTGTAAAATAATGATTTGGTTCTGTACTGTTTTTATTACAGAGTTGGCCAAAGTGGTCTGAACAGTTATCTGATAGATAACAAGGCATGTTGCACTGTGTCAGTATCGGTTTCAGTTAGTGGTCATAAAACCTGTATTAGGAATCCTTCAGTTTCATGATGAAAGTTCTTGGTTCATAGTGAGAGGAAGTATCAGTATGTAAGATGCTATATCGCCTTCTTTGTATGCCCTCCACCCTTCCTCTGTTGCTCTACCCAATTTCCTGATTTTGTTTTCCTGTCACACACCTCACTCCTAGCTCTTTTGCTCTTTCATTCTGTCTTCAGCCTTGCGCTCAGTTTCTCCCCATCTCTCTCCACTTAGCCCCCTGTTTTCTCACTTTTAATCTCAACCTCTCCAGAGAGTCCAGTGTCCCTGCATCACCTCATTAATTATGCAGCCTACTGAAAACCTAGCCAGAGGCTACAGGTAGTGCACAGAGCTGAAAAGCCCAACCTTAGTATTTCTCTTAGGATCTGTCCCCCCTGTTTTTTACCTCAGCGTTGTAAACTGAGACATAATCCTCAGGCCGCACCTATTCTGAACAACAGTAATGGGAACAGCGAGTAACCAGCTGAGCCAGATTTGGCTGTCCCTTTCTTTGACATAGAATACCCGGGAGTGATCACGATGATGGTATTCTTGCTGTCTTTTGTCCGGCTGTCTCATATCTTCATAGAGAAATGTTTTTGGAAGCCAGTGCAATGTTGACAGCACAATTGCAAGCAGATAGGATCTTAAACATTGTCAGGAGACTTAGTCATAAGAAAAGGAAAATATCATTTTAACTTAGTGCTGATAAGATTACACAGAAGTGGTATACTGTTAATGGACAAACTAGTTTTGTCCAAATACTGAACAGCATAGAGCTGTAAGTACTCAGACTTACAGATTATTTAAAGCTGTCTTTTCAGATGACAGCTTCACAAGGGGTGTGGGTAGTGTTTAGTAAATGGGGAAAAAATGCAGCGTTGCAAAGCCTCTTAGAACTGTCCAAAAATATAAATTAGTCCACCAGTTTCAGTTACATGCGTCGTTTGTGTGATGTTTTTAGATATTAAATGCTGATGCGGCAGAAATATAAAGACGGCTATTTTGGCTATTTTGTTTAGTCCATCAACCACAGCTTCAGCTTGTCACCTGTGTACCCATCCAACATTAGGAATGTTCATACTTGATCAATAACCTGAAAGTACCTGACAGTTGTAGTGCTGTCAGTATGGCCTGTGTAGAGTGTGTGTACTAACACACATGCACAGTCCCCTATAAATAAGTTAAAGCGTCCCTTACCTTCTATAAATAAAGTTGCGGTTGTTCTGGATGTTAGACCATGTCTGTTAGCTGAAGGGCTGAAGGAGCTTTTTCAGGGGTTCATACACATTTAAACTGCACTTGTGTTTGAATGTAAGAACTTACTGATTAGAATATTAGGATTATTGATTATGGTTGGAATATTGATTCTGTTTACACTGGAATGCTGCTTATGTACGTAGAGGCTCCAGGCTGGTTCCAATAAACGGTTTTTGAGGTTTCAATAAAGACATAATAGAATCCCTAACATTGAAAGACATGGGTATGTGTCATGTAGTGAAAGCATGTTCCCTAAGCCCCCATGAATGTGTTAGAGAGAGTCAGTGTGTCACAACACAGGCCATTATCCTGTCTGAAGTCAGGGGGGCTGCATTCCTTCAAGGGTTCGTGTTTCAAGCCCCTACAATGTGTATTGCTATGAGTGTCTGAAACTGTCTCTCTGTATTCTTTATAGAGGACCACGGCTAAGGTCATAAGTCCGAGTCACAAGAGATGTGACCTATGCGCCCTCCATACTGGCTGGTATGCATGAGTTAGTGCGTTTCCTCACCAAGGGCTTCAAGTTGGCCTCACTTCAGTCACTCACCACTTTGATCAATGAATCATCCTCCTCAGCTGCTATCTCACTGCGTTGTGGTTTTGATGTTTGGTTTGACATATGTCATTGATTTATTAATGCAATCATTCACTTTTTAAATCCCTTTCTTCTCAAATGTCAAACCCTCCAGACCACATTTCTTTTTTTTAGAAATGCCTTTTTTTCCTTGCTTCTGGGCGAGGATTTGTCTCACACAGTGGATGGTTTGCAGTCATGTTGACTTTCTTCCACACCTGACGCCTTATCTTACCATCTCCCCGCTTTCATCTGTGAAGAACTTTCAGAGGCTCGGAAAGTGGGAAGGCAAAAAATCCTGAAGGTAGTTTGTGAGAATCGTCTTTGCGCTTTCATCACACGCTTGTGTTTGTATTTGATTTGAATCCCCAGGTGACTCGGAGAGAAAGCCCATTTTTCTTCTTTGTTCAACAAAAACAAGACTTATTAGTTGAGAGGCGAGCTGCTAAGCCAGTGCTTTGTGTCAGGTGTATTTAGTCGACGGTGCTGCAGTTGTTCTTTTTTTTTCTCTCTCTCTCTTTCCTGCAGAACATGCTATCGCTGTGGGAGGCTGCGACAGAGCCTGGTTAAGCCACTTTCACACACTCTTCAACACACACTATTATTTGTCCATTACTTGTAATTACCCATCATGATGACTGATGGAATGTTTTCGAGGCTGAGTTGGCAAGCAGTTAGGATTATCCTGTTGAGGACTTTATATAATTAGCCAGTCATTAAACATGGCTCAGTGTGAAGTAAACCTGAGGGGGGCAACTTGCAAATGGCTCCGTTGTTGTGTTCGTAACCCCCGGGGTTGTTGAAGCAGGCTGTTGTCGTCGTATTATGTTACATCCAAGAAAGCGACTCGGGGACAGATGCTTTTTCAGTGATGGCTGCCGAATCGTATCCGTGTGGTCTGCAGTTCTCGCCAAGCTGACTGAATTTCTTTGGAGTTTTTCGAAAATCTTTTGACACTGGTATTTTACTCTCAGGATAATCCTCGTGACTCCTGTTTTACAAACTGAGCTAATGATGAGGAGGAGTAGAATATGTAGGCTTTAATTGTCCTGATTGTTTAGGATTGGACATGTGTTTTCATCTGAATGAAGTGGGGTGATGATGGATCTGGAGATGGCCCTTCGACAGGTTGCATCGATTCACAGTCCCGCCTCTTTGGGCTTTAGCACAGGCACTCATCAGTCTTTACTGGTGACCCAGGACATCCTCACTGAGATAATTGAGGAGCAGAATGAAAAACACAATAGGGCCTCATCAGGAGCTGGAGTCTGCCCTTTTCTCATATCAACTTTCAGAAATACAAAGGAATTGTGGTGGGGGACAATCAAAGTTTGGAGTCACACATCAAGAACAAAGTATAACAGCGCTCTGGGCCACAGTGTGTATTTTTTTTTTTTTTTGGTGGGGTCTAGAGGTTTCAAAGAGAAAGATTTGTTACAGCCTATGTAAATTCGACAATTTTTTCCCCTTGTTTCTTTTGAAGGTGCTTCATCTCACAAGGTGAGAGAGATCTAAATTATTCAACTCACAGAAGAAAATAGTTTTCATGGTCGACTTTGCGCGTACATGTCTGCTCATATAACCAAAAGAGTGTGCCATGCACCCAGTGATTGTAGGATTTAGTCACTCATTAATGGCAAATGTGGGTCTGTTTATGTGAACCAACATCAGGCCATGTCAGCAAATGAAACTCTCCACTGAAATGTTTTTATTTGTTTTCTTCGCCTCTTGTCTTCCTGGAATGGACCCACTTGCCTAATACAATTACATGAATATTCTGTTACAGGGCTGGAAGTCTTATTCAATTAGTGAAACGAAATATGACTTCAACATCCAGGCTAAGGCTTTCTTTTCAGGCATGCTGTTTAGAAGTCCTAAACTTTCCCTTCAGTGTCACCAGCAGCTGAATCTGATGGAGAGATTGGAGACCTCACATATAGATGTAATGTGTGATGTGTCTGTGTGTTTCTGCTCTGTTTTGCTTTCTTTTCCTGTTGCCAAATTAAACAACTGCTATGTCCTTGTAAAAGATGCATTCAGGGTGGGGGTGGGGGGTGGGGGATTTGAAACAGACATCCCTATGAAATATCCAGGTCTTCTATGGAACAAAGAGCCCAGTGTAGCCTGGAGAAATGTGTAACTGCATACGCTGTACATTTCCAAATGGGGTGGGATCTCATCTGCATTGCCCTGCTGCCTGGGCTAGAGATGTCTTTGATATTATGTCTTGGATGTTTTGTGAAAACTTGCCTTGATCAAAGATGCCTGTGCTGTCAGGATTGCTGCCTTGGTTTCAGTATCATACCAGATCCAAGTAAAAAATTCTGTGTTCTGTCTGTTTTCTATTTGTTTCAAGCTGACATGACTTGCCTCACACTGTGGGGACCCCGATAATCTCGCCTTGACTTTGATTTGCCTCTGGCTATTTTGAAACGTTGAGGTTGTTTAAGGCATTATATTGCATTTTACATCCATTTGAGATAAGTGAGGAGAAGCATGTTTTGGTTATTCACTACCTCTGAAATATTTGTTACACCCTCAAAGTGAGATGTCAGTGGTGTTCAGCTGCCCACCGTTCCAGGCTCATCATTATTATCTGCACCCACACAGTGGTGAGAAGCATATAGGCTGGAGCTACACTAATGAAACACCTAGGGAAGCATTTTTGATGTATTGATTTAATATTTATTTGACCGCACAACCTTGTGTTTTGTGTTTTGTTGAAAACAAAGAAAATATCCCTTTTAAACTACTCACTCTGCAACTCTGAAACAGAGGAAAGCAGCTAGCCTAGTTCTGTCCAGAGATGACAACGAGTCTGCCCACCAGCGTCTTCAACACTTCAACATTTTTTTTTTCATCTGATTTTTGCTTGGATTAAAAAAGGCAAGAAAACATGTCTTATAATGAGTTTTAACCTGTTAGATCTGGAGGTAGGTTCACTGTTTCCTCCCTTTCTCTGCAAGAGAATACATAAGCCTATTTCTCAAAATGCTTTACTGTTTCTTTAAACAGCTCCCTTATAGGAATTGATGCAGTGTTTTTAAATGGTGATTTATATTGGCTGCATGTCATACACAGCTTTTCAGTCATGCTCACAAAGGGTTTCACCTTTGGCGGCATCTTGGCCCTCTATTTAATTGAAAACTCATATTACATCAGATGTAATGTGTTTTTTTATGCCACTATCCTTCCACTAGCATGTGTAAAGAGGTTTATAGAGAAACAAGGTTGGTGAACCACAACAGTAGTTTGTGTCATGGTCCGGTGCTCTCCAAACAGACGAGATCGATTCCCTCTGCTCCCCTTCCCGTCTTAGTTAACCTTGGATTGTGGTTAACAGAGCAAAAATTGATCCACAACCATGTTGTGTTTGTCTACCCCCCAGCGAGGAGCACTGAATCAGAGGTCGCTCTCTCACTCACACGGTCTCATCTCATATCCCTGGTGTAGCTCTTAACTGAAAGAGTGCAATTTCTTAAAGAGTTTTTAGATGGAGAAAAGTGAGCAGGCAAAGACTTTCCTGTGCAGCCATGCCTTCTGGTTTTTTCCATCTAAGCTGTCCACCCTCTTTCCTTATTTACTCTCTGCCCTCTGCCATTCTCCTGTCTATCTGTCCATCACAGCTGCCTGTCTGTTATTTTTTCCAGGTTTATCATTCTCTGTTATCAGTGGCTGCTGGTTCCTCTAGGCTTCCTCCACCTCATGTCAGCTCGACTGATTACACTGTAGCAATGCTCTGCTTTCAGGAGAAATTATGTGTTGCTGTCGGTGCTCTAACAGTACAGTGGGATCCTATAATGTAATTCTTATTTATATGCATACTCCCACTCACATGTATGCACATGAACATGAAATGAACATCAGATTGATGTGATTTGTCTTGTCAGAATTTGTCATACAGTAAACTACAAGTTGCTCAGGTCAGAGTGCCTCTGGAGAGCTCTTTGCTCAGCACACTCAGTGGACCCCCTTAAGACTTGATAGATTTCCCATTATTTTTAGACAGCCATGATAGAGGACCAGGTAACACACAGCTTGTTCTGCTTTCCTCTGAGCTTCAACTTCCTGAATGGAAACACTACCCTGCTATGGCTGTTGAATGGTAAGGGAACCTGCTACCCAAGCCCTTGAGATGAATATTTCTCTTCATGTGAAACAATCACAAAAATGTAATCTGGGAACCCTGGGCCATGTTTCCATGCCTCTATTTAGAAATCTGCCTCAGAGAGGCTTTAGGGAGGCTGTGAACACTTGAACCGTGGCAGAGCACCAAGGATCGATGCCAGGCCGTAATACCAGGCAATAAGTGGGATTATATTTGTCGTTTATTTGACAGTGAATGGTCCCTGGGAAAATATGAACTGAGTTTATTGGTTTGTCTACTGTGTGCCAACCTTACTATATATTATGGTGTGTTGTCTTGGCTTCTCTGCATGCACGTGGGCAAACAGAGCAGATTGATTGTTGGGTTGCTGTAATAGTCAGCCAGCTGCCCTTCATAATCACAGCAGATGCAAAAGAAGCAGCTGAAGGACCCAAAACAGATTCCAGATATGTTTGTTTGTAACATTTGTCGCACTGTGGTTTGTATTGTTTGTACACCTTCAAAGAAATCTATTTATGACCTTGTTTTGAAGTCGGAGCCAAAAAAAAGTTGTGAGTAAATCTCCATTGTCAGCAGTAAAATATTTTTGATTGATGTACTTTTTGTTAAATTTAGTGTAAGTGCTTGGTCCAGTAAAAAAAAAAAAAAAAAAATCTGCATTTTTCATTATATTCAGGGGCTCTCTGGTGAGTCAGCTAATCTGGCCAAGCTTGAGTTCCTTACACACAAAAAAATGATGATGCACACTGCAGCAGCAATCGCTGTTGTGCTGTGGTGCGACAAAAGCTGAAACGGGAGAGAAAAAGAGTATAACATTTGACACGTTCTCGTGCTGTGAGTCACACAAGGAGCCTGGAGCGAACATTTCATTTGACTACTCAGGGGTTAGATGCCACCTCAGCTTTAACGGGGGAAGTCACGGTCACCTGTAGAGATGTAGCTGCAAAGAGAACAGATGCGACAGTTTAGTTAGCAAATCATGTTGTTCCTCTGACCATGAAGATGATGAAAATGCACAATGAGAGCTGCTGAAATCTCAGTCCTGTACCAGAAAAGTGATTTTGAGTTTTGCCCATGTTGTCTTCAGCAAGCCACTGGGAGTAGAACCGCAATACCACTGGAGGAACCCCTGAAATGTGACCAAAATTAAAAACTGACAGACTTTTTTACTTCCTGGTGTGATACAGAAGTCAAGACAGTCTTGATTGTGGTGCATCTGAAGAGTTTGAAAATTTATATAATGCAATAGTTGTTCAGATTTCTCTGTAAAGTAAAGAGACGTGGTCAGAGCATGAAGAGCTTGGAGCATGCAAGTGTCAAGGCTCGGGTGAACCACTGCCTTGAGGTGCTCTGTATCAGATGGTGACCCCCACAGTTATATTCCCGAGCTGCATCCCCAGGTACACCGGAGATGGGGCAGGTGAACAGTTGAGACAGCCGGAGGGAGTTTGACCCAGCAGTCACGTTGTGTTCAGAGCTCCCTGCCTCTCCTCTCCTTGGTTGACCCCTCCCTGACTTTCTCTTTGTCTCTCTCTGTCTGTGTCTCTCTCGGTCTCCCTCCCACCTACTATCCAGAGAATTACGTGAGCAAGAAGGAATGAAAAGAGGTATTGTGCTCCGTTGAATGCAAGCTGTGTGTCAGTGTTTCGGTGGCTGTCCTTTCTCTATTCGCGCGCTATGTAACTATGCAGACGTTGTGGCCTTGGCATGCCACAGTGGCCGCAGGAGCAAGGAGCATGTTTTAACCAGTGTTATATTTACCACCTTTTCCATATGTCATAGTTCAGCCTCACATGTAACCCACACAGAACACGTTTTTGGAGTGGCTCTAATCTGACATTCTCACCTGTACACAAATGATTTTCTTTCTCTTAATAATGTAAAGGAACATAGTAAAACTGTGCTATTACATAATACATGACCTCATATACACAATGTTTTAAAGCAAGTGCAGTACCTGTGTGTTTGTGTTGGCGTGTGTGTGTGTGTGGGTGTGGATGTATGTGGTCTCTGTGCAGTGTGCAAGTGGAAGCACATGTGAATATTCAAAGTGGGATGAAGTCATATATCATAAGAAGTGAAGAATGATAAATCTAAAACTAATGAAAACAGAAATGACAAAAAAATTGATTGATCTAAGTCAGTTTTGGACTATTTTATGTAAGGAATGGTCTTGTATGACTGCTTGTGTTTAAACAGTCAGCTTTAAAGGAGACATATCATGCCCCTTTTCCACAAATTAAAACAGTTCCCAAGTGTCTTACAGACATGTTTGTGACATACTTCGGTCAAAATACCCCAAGGATCAAACATCATAGCTCTTTTGATCTGCACAAAACAGCCCTGCTCAGAATGGCAGGTTTCAGTGCCCGTCCCTTTAAATGCAAATTAATCACTGCTCGCCCCGCCCGGCCTGCCCCTTTTACAGGTACCAGTACTCACAGGAAGGGGTGGTATTATGCAAATTCCAAAACTAGTGACATCATTGTCTGACAACTGAGGAAACAGCTCATAAAACCACATGGATTTCAATCGAGGCAGCCTGCAAATTACAGATTACATTTTGGGGGCTGGAAGACAAGCCAAACACCCAAATATATGCTGAAGAGCCTTCAAAAAGTGATATTTCCATAAAATGTCCCCTTTTAAAGAAGTTGTATTCGAGTAATAAGAGAGTTTAATAAGAAAAACCTTCCGACTCTAACATCTTTTTTCAAAACTGTGTGTTAAAAAGGATCATACTGCTGCTAGAATCAAAACACTTCAGGCACATTGTGCTGGTGCTGACTTGTAACTTCTTACAGCTCTTCACAAAAGGCCTTGACGGTGACTCACTGATGCAGTGTCACTGAGGAGACATGGTACTCTATACTTCAGTATTGATGGTCATGGTCTCTCTTGAGTAGATGGCTATACGCAGCAAGGCGCAGCTATTATTATTTATCACCGATAACCTTTCTCGCTGATGTTTGCCATGGATTCAATCTGCCTGTCCACATATTCAAATGTCAGCTCTGATTGCGGAGCCAAAGCTCGAAGGCCAAACAGTGGCCTTTTCTCATACAAATCCAATGGGGTTCAATCTGATAAAAATCCACACTCATTCAGCAGCTAGCCCGTATGCCATTCAGGTTGTCTTTACTGCCTGTGTTGCTCTCTACTCTTTCTTTTTCTCTTTGTGTCTGCTCGCCCCCAACGCTTGCTTTACACACCCCCACTTCTTTCTGTTCACCTCTATCAAAGTCCGCCTGCTTGTCTGTTGCATTGGCTGCATGTCTGTCTGTTGACATACATGAGCGAGGGGACCGAGGTTGATGTCATGTGCTTGTCTTCCAGGCTGTAACCTTTGTCACAAGTGAAAACTGACGCAAAGCATTACATGGTTAGAAAATGATTCATTTAATGCCAAAACTGGACACTTTGTGAATTCTGCTTATTTGTTTTTTTTGGCTGAGAGGCAGATGAGAGGATGACCCGAGGCCAGGTGCCTCCTCGAACAATTTGAAATGTAAATGATTCAGAACCACGGGCAATGATTTAACATCATTATTATCTGACTCAGTGGGACAAACATGAGTTCAACATACGATGTGACTTTTACTATTTTCTCAATGTATCTATGAGAGTAATGCAGCAATAATTACACCAACGAGGAGAAATCTGTAAATGAGAAGCGGTGCTCTGGCAGTTAAAGTTCCGATGAAAGCACATGGAGATGCTCACCCTTTGGGCATAAATACACAAGAGTGCTAATCTGTTTGTTGGCTACACTACATGGCTGTCAGCTCGCCTGTCTCTTGGCCTCAGTAGTCTTCCCACATCCGTCACGTCCTCCGTGTGATCTGCCCTTCTTCCTCCTCTGCCTTTCTCTTTCGAAATCAACTGGTATTATCCCAGTCATCTCGTGGCTGTAGAGGCATGCAGTGATTTGACTATCTATTCTCTGGAATTATCTGCCTTACTGGGTAAAAGCAGCTGCGTTCAATCATCCACATCAGCTAGTACTGCCAAATCACTTTGCTCTCTATCTTTATCTCTGGGAAATTTGGTGCTTCAGCTAGATAGGTGTGTGTGTGTGTGTGAGAGAGAGAGAGAGAGAGAGTTTTTCTGTGTAAGAAATTGTATTTCAAGCCTTTAAAATTTCAGGATGATAGGCTGCTATGACTGGATTGGGGAGCCTTTTACAGGTCCAAATCAAACTGATCTGAGGTCAGTTTATCTCAGATTTATGGCAGTGTGATACAGGCACTTTCTGCGTGACCTCCACCAGGTCATTACAACAAGCAGTGACTGTCTGTTCTGATTTTACATGCTTTCTCTTTCACTTTGAGTCTGTCTCGCTCTTCTCTCCTCACACACACATGCTCTAGTTGACCAGAAAATAGAGACAAATTACATGAATAGCTGCAAAATTGTCTTTGGGATGGTTTGATTCTCTGGGATTTTTGCCTCCTTAAGCAGCAGAACCTCTCACTTCACCGCTTTCTCTTGCTTTTCCCAGAATGCATAAGTGGTGCTGGCAGGGTGTCAATGCCTATAGGTCCTTAGAAACTGTATAAAGATTAAAATTTACACTTATTCCTCAGGGTTGCAGCTCAAAAAGACTTTGTGGTACGTGGGAATGTTGCTGAAACTCTGTGTGTGTCTGCGTGCCTGTGTGTGTGTGTGTGTGGCAGTGAAAAATAACTCCATAAATGCAATGTAATTCTTAAAGAATGCATGACCAGTCAAGACTGCATATGGATGTGGTTCAGCATAGCGTCCTGGCTAAATTGAACTGCTGCCTTGTGGTTCTAATTTAAGAAGGTACACCAGAAAACTTGTATTCTGCTCCCATTAGCTGACTCTGTAACTCTATCCATTGAGTCTGTATGCAGCTTAAAGAGCATAAAATAAGTGTATCTTATGAGGGCATGACTCATCGTTGTAAAATATGGCTGTAAATTGGCTGCTGGCCTGGTTTGTTTTACTGATATTTGTATTTGATAATAACCAACTGGTGTTCAATGTTGTGTCCAGAAACCTGGCTAGCTCTAGTTTGGCTAGTTTGTTTCTCAAATTAGTGTCAGTGTGTATGTTTATGTGTGTGTGTGTGTTTGTGTTTTGCACTTGAAATTTGGATGTAAGAATTTTTTTTTTTTTAATCAGGGAATGAAAGGGCATATGTTCTGTGATAAATAGGTTTTGCAGTGTAAGAGTTGGATGGTGCTGCAGCTCTGCTCTTTCATATTTCTGCTGTTCTGTGCACATGCTTTTTTACAGTATACCCCAAAGGATGCTGCTTAAACATCACAAGCTGTTACCATACTGTAAGACACCAATATACTGCAGTGAGGACTCATTTGAATCACTTACTGCTCGTAGAAGAAGGCTGCTAGAGGAGAGATGGATGGAGGTAGGAGAGGACAGAGACCACTGAAGTCACAAGGGAGGGAGGTTTGAAAGTGAGAAGGATGACGCCACATACGCAGCGAGAAATGAATGAGACAAAGTAAAGTGCGATGTAGATGATGTGCCTATTCTTTACTCTCTCTCCCCACCTCTTCTTTTCTTTATATCTAACTCCCTTGTTTCTCTTTTCATCTCCTCGTATCACTTCTCCAGTCTGGCTGTCGATCAGTGCAGCATCGAACTCCCGTCTGCTCGGGCCAATTTGGAAGGAATTTGCTCGCCCATTAAAGTGCATGTTCAGTGCGACTTTCATCCTTTCCCTCTTATGTTCTTTTTTTTTCCCTCGAAGTCCCCTGCGAAAATCCAGCCACATCATGCCTTGCATCAATAAAGGCCTAACAGACTTTCTTTTTTTTTGTTCAAGGGCACCACAGTTCAGATTCTGTGGAAGGCAGAACCTGCAGGAGAAATCCGCACAGATAAGACCAACATCCAGACTGTCCTTTTGGGTGCACTTCTCCCCCCACAGCAATGATCCCTTTGTGCCGTAATGGGTTGAAATGAGACCTGGAAATGTTCCTTTTCCCTGGTCGCTCTAACAAAGTGATCCATATGCTGTAGAGTTTGTGTAATGAGAAAAACGATCCAAGGCACATGCAGAACCAGGAGGCTTGCAAAGTTACCACAGATGGAGAGACTTCTCTTTTTCACATTAACAAGGACAAACAGGGGGAAACTCACGCAGACAAAATAATGCTGACAGTTTCATTTGATCAGCAACACAAACCGAGACATAAACTTCCGTTTTTATTTCTCTCTGCCTTGTCTCCTTCTCTTCACACTGTGCAATTATCCCCTGCCTGTACACAAAAGTTATCCAAACATTCATACAGCAGTGCAGAAGTAGTATCTGTGCGCACAGATGCAGTGAACCAAAGATGAACCGTGTCGTCACCATAGCTGGGTGGATGATTGATGTTTCCTCTTTGATTTACACTCCAAATCCTGACAGATGGAAATCCTTGTGCACAACCACTAATGGATGAATGCAATGTTTGTTCTTTTGTTTAAATTCTATTTCTGATATAAACTCTGCATTCAGTCCTTTTTTTTCTCATAAAAGCTCAACTTGAGTTGTTAGTTTCATCAGCAGGCTGAGTAGAGATCACAAAGAATCAGATATAAATTAGACAAATAAGCAGGGCAACATAGCACTTGTCAAGCAAGCAATTACCATGATGAATGGTTACAATGTGTGTTTAATAACCCCCCCTCCAGGCCTCGGGATTAGCTTGTTCACACTCACTTTTATCTTGCTGGTTTTATTTATCTTTCATGCAGATTAAATGATGAGAGTGACTCAAATTTGCCACCACTCGAGAAAAACAAAAAAAAAAAAAAGAGGCTTGGAGTTGATCCACTATGATTTTTTTCTTCCACAAACATGGCCATTTCTTTCCACATTTATAATTCATACATTTGTACAACAATCGAGAAAGAAAAACAGACAGAGAGAAAGATCAGCTCTGATAACACCAGACTTTCCCCAGGCATTGCCATTCAGTGGAACTCCGTCAGTAGCCATGGGAGGCAGCCACAAATGTTTCCAGCTTTTGTTACCCGCTGATTTATAGTCAGTCACTGTGTCCTTGAGGTGTTAGTCTAGATTTCCTGCTAACCAATGGGTGGGCTCGGTTCCTGTATTGTGCTGCTCGCATTAAGCTGTTCATGCGCTTTTTTTTATGGCCCTGTAATTGTCCTCCTAATTATGGACAACAAAGAGATGAAGGGTGAACGGTCGGGAATTGACTGGTTGTGTCCCGGGAGAGAAAGTGACAAGAAGGGGGACAGAAAGCACAACGAACCTCTGCTGTGCTCAAGTGTGAGTGGGGAAGAGAAACTGACACATTGTGTGCAGAGTTTTCCTTTTGATCACAGATGTAAGAGCAGTTGTCAGGGGAAGAGGAAGAGGAAATGGAGACATAATAATTATTAAGTCATTAAGTATTTGCTTTTGTATTTCTTTTGGAACATGGGACCAAGCCATGAGACACTGGTGAAGACATTTGGTTAAAATGGACCTAGGTTGTCACAGATTCCTCATTATGTTGACAACTGCTAGGCTCACTGAAAACAATGGAAGCTGAATTGAAACAACCATGTGACAGTTCTTCTTTCAGTGGTGCAGTTTATAAATGTCACATCTAAGCTCAGTGCTCTAATTGACATTTGCAATATCTGTAAAAATCAAAAATCATGTGAATTTTTAGCAGCCAAAGTAGGTGCGTGCAGCTCGTCCTGTCAATACACACATCTGTTGGAGGTCCAACTTTGCATCTAAAGCAACGTTTGTTGCTTATTTCACGGATTTCATATCATGTAAATCCTTGGTGGGTTTTGGAGGCTTTGGGCTGGATGCTGCTTAGCTGCTAATGCTCATTGGCATTCAAGCACTGCTGGAGTGCAGCAGAGCACAGCAGCCTGTTATAGAGAGGGTGTGTGTGAAACACAGAGACGAGGAATGAACCAAGAAGAGACATTTGAAATGAATAACCTGCAGTGAAATATACAGAAGATGGTAGAAGCTCTGGTCTGAAGGCAGCTTCAGTGATTGATTGAGAAGCTTTCTGGAAAGAAAGCAAATAAATATCTGATCATAGGTTCAGATATTCAGTTATTAGCCATCTTTCATCGCAGTTCTGGTCTGACTTTTGTTGTTTTAACATTAAACTTATGTGAAGTTTAACTTTTGTTGCTGAAGGAGATCCTTTAGTCTTTTCATGTGAATAAAGTTTACACTCAACAGAGGTGAGCACCCACTGGGAGCACCACTGCTGCACTGTGCCACCAGTGGTCAAAATATACAGAAAAAGGCATCAACACAAAGCAGACCTGAAAAATCAGACTCTGAAAATGTCCATTTTTGTCCAAAACAGCTTCAAAATGAAACTTCATGCAGTATATCTAATACATCATATTAGGTTGTAGTTCAGCTAATAAGATGGTAACTGAGTGTATATTTTCCATCTCACCATTTAGTCCACATTCTCATTCTAGGAACTGATTTCTCTAAGTAATGAGATAAGATGATAATGAATACATTATCATAAAAATTAATTTGTTATCCTGGGATAACAAGACAATTAATTACTGATCATGATCTTCAGGGTTAAATTTCTAATTGTATTCTTGGCTGCTCTCACCTTGTGTAAAAATCCAATCATTCAATACGACACGTTGAATTGTAAATGAAGTGAACTGCATAAAGCAGAGTTTCCCCCGATGCAGGAAATCCCAGGCAGCGGGTGTTCTCTGCTCTCCCTCTTTGTAATTCACAGAGACTATTTCTCTCTGTTTGTCTTTCACAGACCGGCCGTCTTAAAGTTGTTGAACTAACTTTGCCCTCGTCAGCTGTAGCAGAGCAGACGAGGCCTTTTCGCACAGGAAGATCCGTAATTAGGTTTTTGCTTGCTGTCACTTTCGACCTTCTTCCGTTTCCCTCCGCCTGCCTCTCATGCGGCTCTGTTTCCGTCACTTTCTCCCTCCGTCTCCTCTCTTTTGTGAGAGCGGCGGCTTCTTTTTCAGAGGGCCTGCTGTTTGTGCAGGGACACAGATGCACACGCTCTACAGGCTCGCTTCCTCTCAAAAGCTGAGGACTTGAGGACAATGGCATCAGAAACATGTAGTTTACGTCACAGGAATGTTAATCAGGTATTTTGTGTAACATGAGCACCACCTGATGATAGACCTTTCTTTTGTTCTGATGGTGTGAATCATGTTTCACAGTGCCCTGATTCACTCTATTAGACTCCATAATGTCCAGGCAGCCAGCATTGGTGTTTTCAAAGGAGTATCCTCCTCTGTGTGGATGAGTCAGGGGGTCCGCAGGAAGTGAAGCTCTCGCACTGAGATAATAAAGATAGAGTGATACATTAAGTGTTGAGTGACAGGCCAATCAAAGTGCTTCACGAGCACTTTCAGGGTCATGATCTCACTACAGAACAATAGTCTGTCAGAGAAAGAACAGCAGGAGAAAACTTGTACAACTTATTTCAACACTGCAGAGAAAAATGGTGACACAGTCAGACGGATACTGACAGAGTTGTTGGAGAGTGTAAAGAGGAGGCGCATTTATTTCAACCATGTGTTTGTGACACTGAAGCATCTTCTCACCAAGAGCAGCCAGTGTGATTTACAATCTCATACTGACACACGCATATTCTCACAGCTCCAGTATTTCATCATGCTTCTGAGCATTTTTGTCCGTCGTAACTTTTCGTGTTGGATGTGTGAGTGGGTAATCAATTCTGCGTGATGCTGAACTGAACAAGCAGCTTCATTTGTTTGTATGTGTTTTTCTTTTTTGCCCTGTGTGTCTCAATTTTTTCTTTATCTCCTTTTTTAAAGTGTCTTTTTTCATCATCACTAAAAGTCAATACTTGACAGATAATGTTTTTTTTCTTGATACAAAAGAACAGTACTGCCTCCATGTTTATGATAAATCCACGATGAGTGCTTTAAAAGTAATAATTAATGACTGAACCAAACCACCATCACAGCTTCAGGGCTACTCATTTTCACTGTGTTACATTTGATGTGATACAGTTTGCCTCTTTTTTTCAAACCAATATTTTTAAATTTTTGATTTAATTTAGATTTTTAATTTCCTGCCACAAGAAATTCAGAAGCTACATTTTGCATGTTGTGCAGAGTTGATGTCAAATCAGGCAGCATGTTTTTTTGTATCACTCAGTCTCAATTATTTTCACATTTCTCAGCAATTTGAAGATGGAAAAGCAGAAAGTGAAAATATTGAAATCCCACTGCGTTCATCCTCAACATGACAGAATCTGTTTGCAGAACTCTGCAACACAGAGATAATTGACAAGACCATGAGAGGGGATGGTGTGCGATGTACAGTTTTAATGTGGGTCACGTCTCATAGGGCAGCGGCTCAGGAAGTTCGCTGACTCGGCCTAATTCAAGCTTTAGCATTGTGGTGCTCACAGTAAGGAGGAGATGGTTGGTCCAGGTGGTGAAGACATGAATATTCAATAACAAAACCATATGTTGTTGAGGCTGATTTTTTTAAAAAAAGCCAGTGTCCTGATGACTTTTAAACCTCTTTTTGTGTGTGTTGAAGTGATCAGGTGTTGATCTGTTACTATCCTGACGCCCTTTTCATGACAGCAGAGGATTAAATGTGTGTGTGTATCTGTCAGGATGCTGTTTATTTAAACAACCATCAATGATCAGCAGGAGCAACAGTGTTGTGCCCTGAAAAGACTTCACTGTGAAATATTCCCCACTTGGACCACCTGTAGCTGTGGACCAATTAAAATCACCACCCACCATTGCTTGACCTCAGTGGTTTAACACACACAGATTCACACACATACAATGATAACAGCTGGGGAGAGTGGAAGATATCAATGAATAATTGATGATAATTGGCTGTACCCATATATAATTGATGCCCTCAATTATCGCTAAGCAGCCCCACCTGAGTTTTGTGAGTGTGTGGCTTGTCTTGTAAATGTTACCGAGGACATGCGTGTCTTTCCCATCTGCTCTGTCTGTCACTGTTTCTCTTTCACATTTTATGAAATACTGTGTGTTGAGCGATGTCGGGTGCGTGGGTTTGTGCCGTAGAGACATGTTTTCTCTCCGTTTAGCAGATTATCCTTGTGCTGTATCCCAAAATGTTATCTCCACTTGTAGCTGTGCTGGCAGGAAACTCCTCTCTCCAGATAAGCAAAGGCTCTACGTGCTCCAGACTCAATATACTCTCTTATCAAAGATGCTGTTTGGATATCATCACAGTATGCTTTCACTGCTGAAACAAGGAGCTATGATTCTAGTTTGATAGCATACAACTTTTGTATTCATTTATCGTCTCTCCAGGCTTCGATGAGTCAGTGGATAAGTTCTTAGACATTACTTAACCATGCCAGGTACAATAGAGAATACCAGAGATGCTTGATTGTCTTGCTTTTCACCTTCTCTGTGAAATTTCAGCATTCTATTGATGCTGAAATAAATAAATAAATAAGTCGGCCTGTTCGGACGATCAATTAATTGTTTAATCATTTATCAAACACCGTCTTGTTCCAGCCTCATGAATGTGAGGCTGCTGCTTTTCTTCAGTACTGGAATTTAACTTTTTCTGTCTTCTTGCATTTCATCCCAGAATAATTATATAGCCTTGGCCTGCAGCGCATCATTTTTAGACTGTGTGTTTGGGAACTTAGAACAACTCGCCTAAGTTTTCTTATTTTGTGTCATTGCTATTTTCCTGGTGATGACAGATTTATTTTCTACACACATAAATAACGTCCTGTTTTCCCCTCTTCTTCCTCCACACCTTCCTGTAGATCACCACTCTGATCAACCACAAAGACAAGCCAAAGAAGTCTGAGCGCACCCTGGCTGCCATCCACAGGGTGGGTCAGGCGGTGAGCGTGGCAGTGGGGCGTTTCGTTGCCGTTGGAGAAGCCATCGCTGCAGAGAACCAAGAGCTGAAGGATGAGATGGGTCAAGCCTGCTTCGAGGCGCGCAGAGCAGGTGGGCTCCGTTTGGCTGGATCTCATTATGCTCTTGACATTTCTCTGAATTGCTGCACTTAAACTTTAACACCCTGTCAAGTGTTTCTCTTTTGGACGAGGCTGTGGCAGCTCTTATTTTGTGGTCACAAATTTAAGCTGTAAAACTATGTGAGGGTTCTTCAGCATAAAGGCTCCTTCAGAGCGGCTACTGTATCCTGCCCTCATAAACACCTCCTTGGCTTCATGATGTTCAGAAATGGCCATAGAGGCAGTCAGAGCTGGTCAGCCTTTACAAGCTAAACTATTGTCTCTTCATCACTGCTGATTTGCTTAGACAAACTGTGACAGTTTCATAAAGCATCAGGCATCACCTTCAGGCTCTGGGTGTTATCAGATTTTAGCAAGTTTCGATTAGTCTGGACAGCCGAGCTGTCTAACAGTGTTACACCAGAGGACCTTCAGAGTGCTCTAAAGACATTGTTGTTATTAGGTTGGTTGTAAAGATTTAGAAAAAGTGCCTCCTTACCCAAGGGTGCTGTGAGGAATGAGGGAATGAATATGCCTGTGCCAGATTGGAAAGCACTGCATAACAGATTCTGATAGAAAGGCTTCAGCATCAGGCTGCTGGCAAAATTGAAGCAGTTGTAGTTTTCTCACTATTCACTGCCTCATAGATTTCTTCTGTGTAAAATGTTTCTCAGGCTAAGGCCAGGCCCCCTTATTTTCTCTGGGGTTTGAATCTTCTGTGTGGAGTTTAAAACTTTCATTTCTGCAGTTTCCTACCTGCACTGAATCATTCAAGACAGGAGAAATACTGGCAATCTAGTCTGGGGCGTAGTCTTGACCACAAGAGGCTGCAGCAGCAGATGAACCCGCAAAGATAATCTGCATGGATGGATGGATACTTCAGGTGCACAAACAGAGAGACAAAGAGGTAGAGAGAGTTTCGGGGGTTTTAAGGAGTGAGGAAACACAACGGTGTGGATCAATCTTACAGGACTGTCAGCTTTTACTGAACCTCAGAAAGAAAAGGTGAAATTGTGTTACTGCACTTTCTCGTAACATTTTCTGTTGTGAAAATTTAGTTTTCTATTTATGGCCTAAAAATACACGCTCATGACACGGGTCAGTGAACTTTCTTTCATCTCTGTGTTTAGATGTTTGCCAGATCTTGCTCAGGAAAGCATTTCTTTATAGCCGGCAACTTGGTTCTTATCAAGCAAAACAAGGACCTCATTTAGCTTTCTCCAGAGCAGACCGGAAACAATATCACACAGGATAACAGTTTAGAGGCAACACTGTGATAATAGGTTTATTTTTTTTTTGGGGGGGGGGGGCTGTTTGTGTAGCAAAGTGTTTAATCCCTGCATAGTGCTGATTTGTAAAGACGGCTAAAACTCAGACAAAGAGAGCACTGGTGGGAGGAGGAGAATAGGCCGATGAGAAAACCTTCATGTGAATGTATGTGTGTAGGTGAGGCCAAGTGAAGTGTATTTGTGTGTGTGTGTGTGTGTGTGTGTGTGTGTGTGTGTGTGTGTGTGTGTGTGTGCAAATGTCTAGTTGTGTGTTATCCACTGTGACTAATTTATTCCAGTTCTCACTTTCCTCTTAGGGAGGTGTTGTCACAGTTTTCCCTTGCACTTCTCTTGAAGTACAACTGCTTCCCGATTTAAAAGAAAAGAAGAACTTTTTGTCTCGTCTGTGTCCATATTTAAAAAATGATGGAGACATCTTCAGGGATAAAAAAGAAAGTCTTTTAAAATTCTTTAAGTCTCTGGGAGAAGGAGAAGGGCTAGTTAGTGAAGGATTGACATTCTCTCTAATACCTAGCCGCAGGGAGAGTTTAATCAGGCAGGCTTCAGCCTTGTGTGCTGTAATGAATGAAATAAAGGCAGGCTGAAAGCACTAGTTTAATTAGATGCTACCCATCATCGGAGCGGTGGGGAGATCCAATGAGGCAGGTCAGTGAAGGCAATCTGTGTTGGATCTCTGTCTCTGTCTCTTTCACTCAGTCTCTCAGTGTCATTCTCACATGTGTGATTTCTGTCTTCCTTGCTCTTTCTCCTTCATAAAGAGTCACATTCCCGAGATAAATTCATAGCAGATAACAGTATGTGAGTGTTGACGTCCTGGTTTACATGTGGATTTACAGGCACACAGAAATAGATTAGTAAAAAGGGATTTACAATACACAACCACAGATACAGAAGGTCCTGTGAACATTTTGACAATAAATAAGGGATTTCTGTTTTTCATTTAAGGTTGTGGGAATATATAATCCGTACAATTTATATTCTGGGATTGAGGGCAGTTATTGGAGAGGGGTGAACTGGCCTCTGCTTTCTGCCCTGCTCGTGTCACGGGGGCTGCGCGGCGTTCTTTGTGAGCCAGGCCTCGATGTTTTAACTGGTTAGCGGAGCTGGCACTGAAAAGCAGCCTGTCGGATGCAATCAGTTTGTCTGCACTGCTTCTTTTAAAGGACCAGCCAAACCAAATAGACAGCCAAGCAGCATGACCCAATAGAGACCAATCTCCCTTTCACCCTCTCCTCTCTGAGATTTCTCTCCCACTCTCTCTTGCTCTTAACTCTGAACACTTTCTTCTTGATAGGGTCTGTTCTGGTGATGGATTTTCAGCCCTAAAATAAAGAGCTAGCATTCTTCCCACACTGATACTAATGTGAGCAGGTTTGGAAGAAAGAAAAAGGGAAACGTTTGACTTTATATTTATATTTTTGCATTTCCATACTCCATGTATGTATGAATTTGTACTGGGATGGTTGCCAAGTGTGTTTGCGGGCCTAAGTTGTCTCTCTCCAGAAATGGCTCACACCACCCACAGAGCATGCCAGAAGTGTTTAGGTCAGGTTGGCATAGCTGTCATACCACTGTGCTGAATATAGGCCCGTTGTGTCTCTTTCTGTCCAGGACAATATGTTCTCCCAGAGGTGAAGATTGGCAGAGCGGAAGATCATTATGACATGGTGTATCTCTGAGTCTGAACTAACTTAGAGGGCATTTACAAAATTCAGTTGACCAGCCATGCTTTCATTTTCTGCCTGTAATCTGGATCCACATCTCAGTGGCAGCAGGAAAAGCAAAGTAGCCCAAAGGTCTTTCTGCACAGCCACATCCTGCAGCCCTTCCTGGGGGCTCCCAAAGCACTCCCAGGCCAGATGGGATATGTAAACCCTGCAGCATGTTCTGGGTATGCATCCCCAATTGGGAGACAACTCTTTCTGAATTGTTTAACAGTTGGCCAGAAAGTCTTCCAGCTCAACAAAATCATATTCTACTTCTGCTTCAAAATGAACTCTTTAGAATAAACTGCACTCCCTCTCACCCATTTGTTGTTATTGTTTCAGAAAAAAACAAACCATTTCCAGCGACTGATCTCATCTGACCGAATCTCATTGTTCTTCTCTCCAGTCCACAAAAGCTGTTACTTTCTCTTCCCTCTCTCAGGTGATGCCATAGCCCAGCTGACAGATGTAGGATCAGCTTTACCTTCCCAGTCAGATGAACGTGTCACAGTGTTCAGTGATAGGACAGGGATGGTGAAAGCTGCACGCTTGCTCCTCTCTTCCGTCACTAAAGTCCTGGTCCTGGCCGACCGCATCGTCATTAAGCAGATAATCACATCACGGAACAAGGTGAGGCATTCAAATATCTTCCCTAGTTTCTTTTGCACACATACACAGTTGTTCACACATAAATACACACACCTTAGCAAAACCCCATCCTGAGTCCTTTATTCACTGACAGATAAGCACTGGCTCTCTGAAGGAGTGCTCTGGAGGTAATTGAAGGAAAGCAGCACATTTAGTGACCATATAAAAACGCAGAGCCAGAGATAGCCTCTCTCCATCGTACCTGGCTATCCTCTTAAGCCAGACAGTGTGATGTGGATGTAGCTGTAGACTGAGCCAAGAATGGAAACAGGGGGCCTAATCATGACTGGTTAGGCTCGTTTGGACAGGCAGCCGACAGCCCCCTGTACTCCATTACTGGCAAACACAATTACACATCTTCCTCCTCTTTGTCTGGCGTGGATAAAAGCTTCTACGATAGCACTGCCAGCTAAAGCTTACCCCCAGCAGCTAAATTAGTGGCTACATGGACTACTATTAACTAAAATGCAGGTTAGCAACTACTTAATCTGCTGGTTTTATTTTAGGTTGATAAAACTACATCACAATGAGCCTTTAATTCCACAAAAGGGAGATACTGAAATGAAGACAGGAATAGAATTGGTGTAAAAAAACCCCACTGAAATAGATTAAACATCATGAGTCCAATAAATGTTATGTTTGTGAAGCTCTGCTGAAGTTTGTCTGTTTTCACACCTTCTGATATTCTGCATCTGCACACATTAGAAGTGGGTCATAATGGTGGATGAACTAGAAGAACACAATCCATATGTTGCCATTCACAGTACCACTTTGATTGTGTCGCTCCTCTCAGGTCCTGGTAACCCTCGACCATCTGGAAAGAGTCAGCACCTTCCAGGAATTTGTACAGATTTTCAGCCAGTTTGGCAACGAGATGGTGGAGTTTGCCCACCTCACAGGAGACAGACAGAACGTGAGTAGCATGTGAAGGAAACCGACTCTCTATGTTACTGTTTCAAGAGCTTGATTTCAGTAACTCTCAGTAAGTGAAGTGTGTATGTGGTGTAACTTGGCAAAAAGCTGCATATGGAATATGGTGTAGTTCATGAACATGCGGTAATTTGTCCCTTTTTGTTTCTGCAACACTGAACACGATTTGCTTATTCATGTAAATGTAATCCTCTAACAAGCAGTGATTTTATAAATATGGTGTTTGTGAATGCGCAGGCAGGTGGAGAATCACGCTGTGAAACCTGCAAAACTTAGACTATCAGTGTGCGGAGAAACTCAGGACAAATCAATAATTCAAGCATCAAATATTCACGCTTCCAAAAACATCAAACAATGAAGTAACAAGCTTCCCTCAAACTCATCTTGTTTCTGTCAGGATTTCTTATTTCTCTCTGGATCCACTCATTTCTTTTTTTTTTAACCCATCCATGTTTTAGTCCGTGGAAGAAATGCATAGGTCTGTTATGACTCATATTCCACAAAGACATTTTTGTTTACATCACGATTTCAGTGTTGATATGAACTGACCTATGCTCCCAGCAATCCATTATGTCTGCAGTGTACTTGTAGCAAATTTGCAAAACAAAATTTCTGCTCAAACCTTCAGAAAACAGTCCAACTTAGGGGGTTCAACTTCTAAGTTTGTACTGTCAGATGCTGCTAATCCTACTTTGATGCATACATTCAGCCTCTGCAGCTAAAGCGCTTTGCCTGCAGAGGCTGATGTAAAGTGCAACGGCTGCGATATCTAGACAGGGAGGGAGGATCGACCATCCCTCTTCCTGGGTTTGGTGTTTTGACACACATATCACGTCTCTCTCCAACGCTCCTCGTTGCAGCTAATGCTCTCTCCTCATTTGCCACCCTGTTTTCTTTATCTCTTTTTTTTTATCATTGTATTCACTCCCACTCATGCGCTCCCATGCACACACAAAGACCAACACTACCACAAGCACACAGTCCTTTAGAAAATCTACCATCTCCATCTATTGAAGCCAGGCAAGCACGGAGGCAAAAATAATGACAGATAATCACGTCGTCTTTGTAATCTATGGCGAAGTGCCGGGAGAGGAGTTGATTCAGCTGCCTTATCCAAATCCCGTATCTACCTAATTCGAGCTGTCTATTTCTGTTTGGAGCACAAAGAGAGCGATACAGCAGGTCATACACGCTGCTCCTATTCTGGTATCGTCGCTTTTTACTAGATGACAATTAATGTAGGAAGTTTGCTCTGTGTGTGTGTGTACACTTGGAGGGGTATCTGTCACATTTGTGTGTTGCTTCATACCAGCATGAAAGAGATTTACTGAATAATTTTGATTTTTAATGTCCCTCGGTCACCCTCAGAAGTTGTAACGGGAGTAAAGCCACCCATTACCATCTGGTGTGTGTGTGTGTGTGTGTGTGTGTTGTGCATGTGCATACACTATAGGACTTGAAGGATGAGAAGAAGAAAGCCCGGATGGCAGCAGCCAGAGCAGTGCTAGAGAAATGCACCATGATGCTCCTCACAGCCTCCAAGGTAAACTGCGGGTGAACCTCTGGGCAGTTTTTATAGATGGTTTATCTCAAGCTTAAACATTTAAGGCCTTCTCAAGTTTATTTAATTTCAAGGTTTCTCACACATAGTCATCAGCATTGGTATGCAAGTCACACAGAGATTTAAAAAAAATCCAAGGGGGAGTGAATAATTGTGTTTGAAAAACATTAGAAATGATAGACTTTGAAGAGAATATAAGAGGCCATGAGCTTTGACATTTCGCACTGAATTCCTTCCCAAGACTTGCCTGAGGCACCCAGATTGCGAGTCGGCACGAATCAACAAAGATGCCGTCTTCCACCGAATGCGCTGCGCCCTGGAGCAGGTCATCGAGATAGTCACTGAGGCACGGAGCTGTGGGGAGAACAAGATCCTTCCTGCCAGCATCTACAACGGCATCAAGGACTTCAAGGTAAGACGAGAGAAGTCAATACAGTATGGAACGTTAAAAACCTCAAGATTAGTGACGCTCGTCCGACGCTTGTTGGACTGTGAAGTTAAGTAATAGTTCTCTTACGAGCAAAGTGTCCTGCTGTTCAAGACTCTAGATAAGCTCCAGCTCCGGCTCTGAATGAGTGTAGATTTTTTTTTTATTTTTATTTTTGGTGGCAGCGATCACACTTTGGCATTCACCGCTTGTTGTAACAGCTTCAGATGTGACTCACACGATCAGCATCGGATGTATCTGTTTTATAATTCTCTTAATACGATTGTATGAATCACCATTAAACCTACATCACTCTGACTAATCATCTTGCTCGTCTTTGTGCACTGGCATATGAAGGAAATTGAACATTTAGGGAAAAAACATACTGAAGGCATCTTTTCCATTCCACCCAACACCCCCCACCCCACACCGCCACCTCCCACCCCATTTAATAAATGGCAATTTTATGGTTGTGTACTTGAGAGACTAATTTGGAGAATTTATTTTGCACCTTTGATGGCCCAAAGTGAGTCTAAAGGCTAAACCCATATTCCATACTACTGGTCATTTAATAATGAGGTCAAGTGCTTTGAATTGGATATTAAATTGTGTTTTTACTCCTGAGCATAGTGGTTAGGAAAGCTCTTGCATGTGTTGCTGCTTCAATCTTTTCCATCTCTCCTCTTGTTCACTCTCCCCCATACCCAACCCTCTTCCTCCTCTTCCCCTCCCTCCCTCCATGTCCTCCCTTCCCACTCATGCAGTCCAGCGTGGAGAGCCTGCGGGAGAACCTATACTCCATGCCGCCCGAGAGCATGGGCAGCCAGCTGGAGGCGCTGGTGGAGCGGACGGAGGATTTCACCGACTCAGCCTACACCAGCCACGAGCAGCGGCAGGCCATCCTAAGTTTGTGCCAGCTGGTGCGCCAGGACACCCAGCAGCTGATGCACGTCTGGATTGAGGCGGTATGCTGGCACAAGCTTGCACAGATGCACACACAACGCACAACACACAAGCACACACACTCAGGCACAGGCACTTACAGGAATATTCATAAAAACATATGCTGCCATATGGAGAGTAATTATAAGCACCTCATCTGTAAGACACTTGTAAAATGAAAGTCTGATAATAAGATGCAGAAAAGAGATGCTGAAGGACACACACACGCACACACGCAAACATAGTATACTACACAGAAAGAAATCTATACAGACAAACCCCTGCACATTAATCCTCCCTCACTCATTCACTTTGCCTTCATACATCCCTCCAGTAACAGTTTTTACTCAGGCTCTTTTGGCTTTGAAGAGAAACGTCATGTTGTACGTTCTGCTGCCATTCAGCAGGATCTCCTTGGCCTTCACAATGGACGGACTTATGAAACACAAGTCATTATGTAGCAGCTCCTCATTACAAACTTTTTTTTTTTTCCAGTGTGCTCAGAGTACACAGATAGACTGCTGCCTCGTACAGTGGCGCCTCTCTTCTAGCCTTTGCAATTGAAGGTCTTCAGGAGAATTGAAAAGACCAGGACACTGCGGTGTTGCGAAATTGCAGTGAAAGCCTCTGAATGTGCAAATAATCACGGGTGTTCTGCCATTTCAATTTGTGCTCTTGATTCTCATTGGGGCTGGTTTAGCAGTGTGTGTATATATATTTGTTTTGGCTGCATTTTTTTAATTTCAGCTAGTCTGAAATTTGGAAAATGGTTGTGCAATATTTAAATCACATAATTTGTTTAAATCACATGCAGATTACATAAAATTGGATACTTAAGTGGGCTGACACTCTGTCAGAACATAACAGGTCATGAATGTAATTGGAGAGTCAAACCCAGGCTGTTACGACTCTGACATAACTTTCCATTCCAGTCTCTTTTCCGATGCATTGTCAGAGACTTTCAGATAACAATGTAGGTTCTGTGTGTGTGTGACAGGAAAACCGTATTATGTCTCATGCTCTGTTCCCTCTGTCTTGTCTCTGTCTTGATGGAGCAGCAGTCTGTCCATGCCAAAGAGGCCACAGAGGACATGGAGGTGGCCATCCTGAAGACATGCCAGAGCGTGGGTGACCTCAGACGTGAGGTGAGCAGCAGTCTGCCTCTGCTCTGCCTGTCTGCCCCTCAGAGTCTGAGTAGATGTACAGAGTTACAGAAACAGATAGGCCTGACTTGGATGTCTCTTACTTACTGTTCTGCACCTGTAGCGGGCTTCCCACTTTTTTTTTGCCCCCTGTCACTCACTTCTCAGCTCACCTGCTGCTGCTGTCTCACTGTCAACTCAACTATGTCACTCTGTCAGCTCTGTTTTTCTTCTCTACGCCGCCTCTTTAAAATCCACCCTCATTCATGCCTCTCACTTATTTTCTCTTCTCTCTCTTCTTCTCCAGCTCCTATCTAACCCCACCTCATTCTTATTCTACAATTTTATCTCTGATTCCTCCTCCAGCTCCATAAGGTGGCAGTTGGTCGGGCCTCAGACTTGCTGAAAGTTCATGGAGAGCAGTTGCCTCTGCGGGCTCTCAAAGCTGCAGGCGCAGAGGGAAACCTGGAGGCCGTCGCGGAGTACTCACGCACGCTCACCGAGCAGAAGGAGCAGCTGGTGGAGGTAGGCGGAGACAGGGGCAAAGGCAGTAGGTAGACTTGGAGAGGGTGCCACCAAATAGAGGTGTTTAACTTACAAAAGAATATACCAATAGATATCTGTAGTGAAGGTTAAATTTTCCATATGTGTCCATCTTTACCAGACGGCCGGCTTTAGGTGAAAAAGTTTCTCATGAGTTCAGAGGTTGCTGAAAACACATTGAAGTTCCTATGCTCCCTGCATCGTGCTATAGAGCAGCTGTTTATGCCAGCGAGCACACGGCACTGGAGGTGAATGAAAATGTAGAGTACACTTCATCCGACCTCAACCAAATGAAAGCCAACATGTGGTTTTGTTATGCAAATATTGCGCAGAAAAAGACCCCACTCTGGCATGCCTCTTCTAGTGGCCCCTAACAAACAAAATGGACTGTTTAGTTTAAAAAGTGCCCACTGTGCGAGGGTGGAAGTGCTCTTTTGGAGAATGTTAAGATTTTATTGAACCTTTTCCCAAAGATGCAGACCATTCACTATTATCTACTCACAGTAAAAAATGCCAAAGCACCACTTAAGCCTTGGTGTAGCAGTAGTAATAGTAATTTCCTGAAGGATTGGAAGCACGTCCAGTCAACGCGTATTTCGTCCTGCGTTTCATTCCAGACCTGTCGGCTGTTGTGCCATGTATCAGGGACAGAGCCTCTGGAGATTACCTGTGTACACGCTGAGGAGACCTTCCATGTCATTGGTCCACAGGTAAACATTAATCCTCTTAACATTTTCTGTCTGGATTGTGGTTTTTAGGTAAGTCTTAATATCATGGCCCATTGACTTGATGTGTAAATGGCAACAAACGGGAAAGGGGGGGGTGTGTCTGGAACGGTGCACAGGTTAACTTTAATGAAAACTGAGACCCACTTTGCTCAATTCATCACTTTTATTGAATGTCAGTTAAGTCAAACTGGTCTCATGGTGGTCTGGGAGTGAAATCAAACCTGAGTAATATTACAGGTGTACACAGTCCAGAGAGAAAATAGACAAATTAGCACACGTCTCTCTTCTGTCTACTTCCTACACCTGCCATCCTTTTAAGATAGTTGAGACATGGTGTCCACCTAGTCCCCCTATCTCAGATCTAATTATGTTTGCTCTTGGAAACCATCCATGCCAGTAATTATCCAGCAATGTAGAATGTTCCTGTCCTGAGGCGCTAATGTCAGGCCCCGCATGACTCTGCAGTAATGACTCCGCTCCTAAGTTCAAAGGTCAACCAATCAATAACGCTGCAGTACAGGGTGGCAATGGTGATATCTCTCTGTCTGCCCAAAGTAATAGAGGGTGGCCTAGAGGGTAATTGGCTATTAAATACTACACTGTAGGGGATGGTTACATGATGTGTGTGTGTATGAGTGTGCATGGACACATGTTTATGTGTGTGTGTGTTTTTTTAACACTTGTCAAAATTCAGTTGACCAAAATCTTATTTAGTGGTTATTTAGAGTCTAGAGACCAGACTTGATTGAAGATACAAGTTATGTAACAGCTGCAGTTTAGCCCCACATATACACATCATACCGTTTGGGGCTGAATTTAGAAGCACAAGCTTTTTTTCTTGATGAAATCTGCATTTTGTTTACCAAGTTAATATTATTAAAAATCTGCACCTATTCCACTGCTGTGATTATGGACTTTACAGATGCTGCAGCTTAGACATTAATTGCATATTATGAGAAATTCTCTATTTTTAGTAAGAATCATTCCTCAATATTAATTTTTGAATTTTCAAGAGTTTGGTGTTGTCATTATTACCCCAACAGGTAGCATCTCTCCATAATCTTTTGTTTGTTTTTGTAGAATTTAATTTGCACATTCATGTCCCCTGTATCAGGATCAATTAATATCCTACCTGCATTTGTTTTTACTGGGGACAGTTGTGAGTGACCGGTAATGGGTGTAATGAGCACTACGATGGCAAGGAGGCTCTGATGTGAGCCCCACAAGGCTGGAGTTGGGTATTTTCCTGTCTTGCTGAGCATGTGCTGATTAAAGAAGATTATTGTCAGAGAACTGTAGCTCACTTAATTACCCACAGACCAGGGAGACAGCAGCCTGCTATTCATCAAGAAAACCAGGTTACAAAGCTTTTAACATTGTTATGACTTGGGTTTAGTTATTGTATAGTGTTAAAAGAATCACCCACTCTTTTTTTTGTATTTTGATAGTTTACATTTACATCACTAGCTGCATCTAATTGAATTGAAAATCACCAAGGTCAGTATCCTAGTTTCTCAGCTGCAGGCAAGAGTTACACCACATTTTGTTACTCTGGCTTTTCCCTGCATTATTTTCATCTCTGCTAATGATTTCTTCCCTACTGTCACAATCCCTCACACTCTTGGTCCACAGATCATCTCGGCGGCTCAGACACTGGCCCTCCACCCATCCAGTAAGATCGCCAAGGAGAACCTGGAGGTGTTCTGCGAGGCCTGGGAGTCGCAGCTCTGCGACATGGCCCTGCTGCTGAGAGAGATCAGTGACGTCTTTGAGGGAAGACGAGGTGTGTTTTTGTCCAGTTAATGCGTTTGGGAGGGTAGCAGTGGTAGGACAGACAACACACACACTAAAGAAGCAGAAGCGAATGCAGCTAAAATGTGCTGTCTGCGGTATCTCACCCTGAAAGCATCACATTCTCTAATGACTCCACCGGTGAATCATTTTTCACCCAAGAACTTAAAGTTGAGGCAACGGATCATGAACATGGGATTAATCATCATAGACTGTGGGAAGTATTTTGTGAAACATCAATACCATTAAACACTCCAGCACTCCCTCCTCCTCTGTACTTGTGCTCTTTTCACCATTGTGCCAGTTGCCTCAAGTGTCTAAGTCATGGACAGCTCCTCTTACAATCTCAGCTGTGTGTGTCATCGCTGACAGAAAATCAGATAAAAAGTACATGTAGCTATTCAATTCAAAGGTGAGGACGTGACGTGTATATTAGTATCTAATGTGTATTTGTCAGTGTATGTTCAGTTGTTCGTACAAGGGGGAGTGTTGTATTTAAGTTCTGAAAACCATCAATGTGCTTTCACACAGTGCAAGTCTGAGAAATCTCGGACAGTGTGGGGGGGGGGCTGTTTTGACATATTTTCAAGACATGGCTGCCCTCACGAATGTGACTCACATAAAGTTCAGTAAATATTTTGAAGTGCAGCTCAGTGGGTGAAGGGCTCACATCCATCACACTGTTGTATTACCGTGAAGCCAGAATGACCTGTAAGAGTGTTATATGGACACTGTGGAGAGATTCGCTTTTATTATTTTAACTTCTCCCCATAAATATGACAAGTTTATCCTCTCTGTAGTCGATTGAAATGAACCATGTTGTTCAGGTTTATGATGAAAGATTAAAATTGTATTGAGTTTCATTACCATAATTACTGAATACAAATCATTTCCCACCCTAATTTTCTGAAAAAAATCTGGATTTCTAAACACAATATCGAAAGAGAAATAACAGTTGGGCATCTTTTTTTTTTTCTCTGAATCATTCAGCTTTAATTAGACCTTATTATTTAATGTTTTCAAGCTTTTTTAAATTTCTGATCTTATGTTATAATGATGATAATCACAACAACTTTCTGTTCCTAGGAGACAAAAGACCTTATTTGTCACTTCCCCGACCTGGGGTGAGTATTACACCAGCCATCCTCATTAATGTTGCAATAATACAATAGGTTGTAATCATCTGATTTTTGCCATTATCTTTTCCCACAGAAACACTCAGCTAATTTGAAGACTGCCAAAGCTGTCAAGTTGGATGCAGAGGTAGCATACACCATAAACTCCCCTGGGTTTCAGTGCAATACATCACGTCACGTCCTTGCACTTCGTTCTGACAGCAGTATATTTATCTCCAGGAAACTTTGTGTCACTTGTTTCAAGAATTGATGGTGTTTGTATTCTAATAGGCAGCAATTTTGCCGGCCAGCAGTTTTACACTGGCTGAACCATCACAGGAAGTGGGATTATGCTGATTAGAGAAGTTCTGAGTGTGTTAACAAATGAAAAAAGCTCTGCTTGCTAATATATATTTGTATCCGTTTTACTTCAGTTTTTGCCTCTGTGTGTATGTGTGTTTGGTGTGTGTGTGTGTGTGTGTGTGTGTGTGCAGGAGCAGACAAGCATGGCAAAGCTGGGGCTGGAGCTCCGTCTGCTGTCATCAGACGTGGACACAGAGGTGGAGAAGTGGGAGGAACAAGAACATGACATTGTTCGGCAGAGCCAGAGTCTGGCCAGTATGGCCTACAACATGTACCTGTTTACCAGGTAGCTCATTAGCATCTCACAGTACACAAATACACACTGATTATGTATCTGCAGCTTTCTGAGCTGTTACATTCATTTCAGAGCTTAACACTGCAAAGCCTCTTAAGTATCCACATGAATCTCTTTAGAAGCTCAGTGCTAACGAGATTCTCGAGCCCCCAGCTATCGATACATACCAGACGGGGCTTGAGGTACTGACAAACCTGACGTGACTATGACTCATTCTGACAATAAAATTGTTGCAGTTCAGCAAAGTTACGGCTCTTGTTGATTGCTCTGGACGTATTTTGTTTTGATTCATTTTTTCTCATCCATATTTCCCTTTCTCATTTTCTCGCTTTTTCATATTGATTCCCCAGAGGGGAGGGGCTGCTGAAAACAACACTAGATCTTTTTCATCAAGCTGAGGTATGTACATCCATATCCACTAATCTCTCCCTCTCTCCACCTCCTGTTCTCTCCTGTTTTGTCAAAGTTGTAAATGAATGCACCTGTTGTTCCATTAAACTGAAGCCATACTGGGGCTCACAGATCAATAGTTCAGTAAATTCCAGTTTCCCTTCATTTTCTACCATCTTTCAGATCTGATGGGGACTGACAAGGACTTATCAATATGATGCAAATATAGAGCAGACTATTCCTGTCTTCCTCAGACACATGAGGGTGATAACAAACAGGGTTACTCAAAGGGGTGTATCTGATTGAATTGGGATCATTGCCAATAATGTGCAGTGCTTTGTAGAATCAAGGCCCAAAATGTCAGCCAGGATTTATTCCATTTGTGGTGAGCAGGGGAGATAAGAGAGGAAGAGGAACGAGAGAGGAAAGAGACGGGGAGGCGTACTGATAAGAAGCACAGAAAAAGTAAAATCTCATAATATTTACTGACTGTACTTTTTTTTTTTGCTTTGGAATGGCTTTCTGGTTGAAGTTTAAGAGTTTAAGTTTTACTTGTATTTGTTAAGTTCTATTATTTTTGTCTTCTTTCTTCTTTTTGTGATTCCCTCTGAAGGTTCTTGCTGAAGAGGGGCTCCAGCTGTGCTCATCTCTACGCACCTTTTCCACGCAGGTATGGATTAATGCAATACATCTCTGTCTCTGTGGAACACACACACATACATTTTTGCGAATAAAGCACCTTTAGGAAGAAATCTAATGCATATTATAAAGGAGAAAGAAGTTTTTTGTTTAAGTAGCAATAAAATGAGTGCAGTGGAATATTAAAAAAAAAAAAAAAAAACTTATTTTCACACCTTCCCTTGATTCTCTGCTGGAATCTGTTTGACTATTTATAGAAAGCAGCAGAACTCAGCATAGAGGTAAATAATGGTTAAAATGAGGTCAAACAGAAAAGAAAAGTGTTTTCTGCTGCAAAACCATCTGTACACACAAACACACACACACACACAGAGGCACCTGTGCCCCTGTTCACGTTACGCCTCTCACACACATACACACCCATATCACCCACTCTGGCATGCCATGGTGCCAGGTCCGCCTTTATAAATCACACAGCGAGAGCAGGAAATTAAGGCTGTCACACACTTTCACCATCCTCGTTTCCTCCGAATCGAGATCCAGCAAACAAACGCACCCTCAGCGCCTTCCTTCCTCTTGCCCTCCACCAACTTCTTCTCTGGGTCCTCCAAGTTTAATTACATGGCTCTTTTTTGACAGCCATTAACGACTGCCATTTGTCACTGCTGTGTCTGTTAGTGTGTATGTTGCCCACTTGTGCAGAGGGGGTTTAGGGGCGGGGGAGTTGACGGCGACCGCCCAGGACTAATTCATAATCAGGAGGCCCCGGCTCTTCAACTTGCCTCACGCTTTCTGATTAATTACATCAAACAAACAGGAGTTAATGGAGTCCCATAGTCCTATGGCACTCAACATGCTTCTAGCACACCTGTGTTGCTCTCATTGAAAATTATGAAGCTATTTATGCAAATCAGCTTAATAATTTTTAATTGAGGTTTAAGAGGTTTTATGTACCCTTGTCAGTCATGAACAGTGTTACCCAGAATAAAAGAGCTTGTGTTTTTAGGTCATTTGTGGCCTTGTGCACGTATATAACAGTAATAGTTTGGAGGCCCCAGGGACTGGGGATTAACTCAGATGGATAATAGACTGGATCATGACCTGGTTGTTGCTGATGGATTACATGAAGCAGCACTACATTTTAATTTATTTTGTCCTCCTTTTTTGTGTTTAACCAGGAGCATTGTAAATCCAGCCCAGGATATCTATCAATGTCTGTATATTGTAACCCAGTCTCTGTGGATAATACTATAATGCACTGTGTGTGCTGTCCTGATGTCTCTCTCTCTCTCTGTCTCTCTGTTCCAGCTGGTTGATGAGGAAAAGTCTGTGGTGATGACAGAGATGGAGAAACTGGTGCCGTTATGCCAACAGCTGCAATCAGGGGCCAAGACTCCTGTACAGGGAAAGACTGCCACCTTCCAGAAGGTACCCACACTACGCCCGCAGCCTTTTTATTCTGGCTTGTGTGTGTGTACAGTTGTTATGAAAACGACAAGTCTGTTGTGTTTGATACTACATGAGTACTATCACAGAGAGTGCACTGAGCAGGTTCACTGCAGTAGCTTTTCCAAAGGGAGTAATTAGCTTTTGTCAGTGTCAAAACTACAAACCCAACAACATACGAGCATCAGTGAAGCATGGAGCACACAATAGAGCATGACTAACTGTGTTACTTCATCACTGGCTTCGGCATAATCTTTGAGTGATCTGTGAGTAACACCATTATTGGTCACAGGGCGCTAGATTAATGAGTGTCTATGAGAAATTAATGAGCATCTTGGGCAGGGATGAGCTGCCTTAGGTCACCTTGTAATAAAGGCGAAGGTTGGAATCAAAAGGATGGGATGAAGAATAGCGCTTCCTCGGCTGATTAATGAGCGGCTCTTTGATATGTATTCGCTCCCATCTCTCTGCCTCTCCATCCTAATGTTCACTTTATCATTCATCACCAACAACAGAGTGTTTGTCAGTGTTTCATTTATATTGCCGAACGCAATTTAGATGCTGTGTTGTGTTTGTTTGTACAAGTATATTTGCATCTGTTTTGCCGTCCCCATAAAGCAGTGGTGTACAATTTGATTTCTTTTATTTCCTTGTCTGCAGGTGGACTTGTCTATTCAGGCAACCAGAGGCATCTTGACTGTGGTGCTCTCCCTCCTCCCGTTCTGTAACAGGCTCAACAAAAAGGTACAGCCACTGAGTGAATGGCACTAATAAGGAAATCTACCATTATAGAGAAAAAAGACCTCAGAAATATCAGTGTAATGATTTAATTCAGCAGTAACTGATTTTTGGAGTATGTGAAAACCTTTTGGTCACCTTTTTAGAATTGTTTTGAAAATTGAAATGCGTTCCTTTTTTTAATGTGGGATGAGCTGTTGAGGATCTTTGCGGTGTTTGATCCACTCTATTGAAAAGCAGCATATTTATACAAAGCTGGTGAACAGGCTCACTTTTCTCTGAATGTTTGCCAAGTACAGTGAAGAATGCAAAACAGTTCAACACACAGGTAGACGCTTCACTTAGCATAGTCTCGGTCTAGCTCACTACAGTCATGCTCCATTTTGATTTATTGCTTTAGTTAATGGATGGGTCAATAGGGCAGTGAAATATCAAACTGAAAGTAAATTTTGAGGATGCCCTCTACTGGACCACAAGGTGAACTACTTCCCCGATTTGCTCTTTGACTGTAAATTTTGGATTTAAACATTTTTTCGCCATGTCTGTTATGTGTGTTATACAACTGTTATGGTGGGTTTCAGTGTCTTTTTAACTGAAAACAGCTGGCAACTTCTTTAAAATGATGCTGATGAGAGCAAACCAAGACTTTTAAGTTGCTGACTGTAAAATCAAAATGATGAGCTGAAAGAAGCTAAAATGTCCCATCAGGTGGAGGGAGCTGCAGTCGCGTTTTAATTCTCTCACTACAAACAACCCCTTTTACTTACAAGTACTCAACTATCCATTAATGTAAAAATGTTATATAATAGTAACTGTAAATACATTTTTTAATAGCTAAACATAAGTTGTTAGACCTGCTTTTCATATTTCGTGGCTTTCCATTCATTTTTTGTACATGTGCAGTACAAGTCAGAGAGGAGTAGTCTGGGTTCTCCACATGACTGGAGAGAAAGGCAGGACGCTTCCACACCTGTCAAGGATGAGGGAGCTCTCAACAGCAAGAACAGCAATGGATTTGGTGTGAAATCCTTGGAGCAGCACATGGCCGGTCTCAACCTGCTGGAGAGTAAATAAACCAGGAAATAGCCACCTCTCTTTCTGTTCACTTTTCTCCCTTGGAGCAGCACATAGTCCACCTCACCTTTCTGGAGAACGTGTAATCCAGGATATACTTTACTCCCCTCATCGTCATGCACCCACCATAGAGTGGGCCAGAGCTGTGGGGTGCAGATGGTTGCCTTGGGTTAGTCAGAGTTTGTATTTACTGTCTGGATGATAAATTAAAGAGTTTACTTAGGAAAAAGCATATCCAAGCACTCTGCAGCAAGGGGCAGTTTTACCCTAGGGTAGCATGTTACCTGAAACACAAGATTCACCCCGGTCCACAAGATGGAGACAATCAGCCAGCAGTAAGACTTTGCCATTAGCAGTGTGAGCCTCCTCACAGAAAGGCCTGGCACAAGTCCGATTTTTGGAATCTCCCTGATCACTTCTCTGGCTATTGAGTCAAAAAACTCAGATAAATCAGGAAGGAGCCCCACATAATGCTCAGCTCAGCCATGCATCTGTCTCACTATGTGCCTCTGCATAACAAACCTACTTGCTCTGTGGTGTTCTGTAAACGTGTTGCACATGATAGCCAAACATAATAATTAAAAAAAAAAAAAAAAATGAAATGGCTGAAAACCCACAATGCATGATATCATCACCAAACCCTTGTGTTGGAATCTCCTAATGTGCCATAGGTTTGTAATGTTAACACTTACTGTAATGTTAGCCACAGTGGTCCATTCAGTCCCTGGTCACCGACACTGGAGTCAGCATCTTGTGCATAATTAAGTATTTTTAAAAATTGATTGCCATATGATTCATGTATAATTTTCACCAGATCTCCTGTTGAACATTCCCCCATGTGCCATGTTAATAACAAAATGCAGAAAAAAAAATCACATTTTAATGCCAAATATGATTGTCCTTATGAAGACGTTGATCTCTGAAATATAAAGCTCTTAGTCCTCCAGTGTTAATTACTGGAAACATTTTTATTTGGGCCCAATTTCTCACAAATCAGCTGCTTAATATTCATTTGATCATTGAGATGTTTTGGGTAAGCTATGACCTTTATAATGTCCCAAGTATTATCGAACCACATTCTGTGTAAACTGTTACTCTTGAATTCAAATGATCATTCTAAATTAGCACCTGTGTCAAATGGAGCCTTGAAGTGTACTTGTTATGAAGACTATCATTGTGAAGCTGCCTGGTAGACCAACATGTATTAAATGGTATAAGGTATGTATAATGTGGTACTTGAATCACACACACACACATATATATATATATATATATATATATACACACACACACACACACACACATACATATACATATATATACATATATACACACATATACACACACACAGACACACACACACACACATTGGTACTAGGAGAGGGTGTGATAATGACTGAAATGAATAACATGCATTAAGCTTTAGAGATGCTTTGTACTGTGAGAGCAGCTAAGGATGCTGGGGATTGTAGTGGCGCTACAGATGTGAAGAAATCATAGATCTAGTTTTGGATCAAATATTGTTTTGACAATTGAAAGGTTAAAAAGTGACACATAAAAATAAACAATATTTTTCTTAAATCGGTGTTGCTTGTCATTAATAATATTCTACAAAAATAATTACAACTTGAGGGTTAGTTTTAGTAGTATTTTATTATTTAACTCAAATGTCATACTTTCTGACATTCTCTTGTTGAAATGACAAAAACCAAACAATAAATAAAGCACTTTAAAGAAGAGTGCTTCCTTCAACCTTCATTAACAATGAAAAACACTGTCTTATAGGCTAAAGACACAGTGCAATGCTTGCATAAGTAACTGCAAGTAAATGTCACTTTCCGGGACAGCATCCACAGTTCTTCCCCAACCTGGTTGGGTTTTAAAGAAGATGAACTCTTCCAAAACAGTTCAACAAGTTCAGAGCGTAGAGGCCTGTCAAGACGGTGGTGATTCAGCAACATTTCGTTGGGAGACAATGCTCTCAAACTTCTCTCTGGTCAGAAGATTCTCCGTTATACTCTTGCTCTCCTCAAACTTTGGCAGGATGACAGCGATGTAGCCTTCAGTGAATGGCTGTTTAGGTTTAACAGATAAAAACATTTCAAAATTGGTTTGCCAGTGTTCATCACTTTTTTACACTAACACAAAGTGTAAAAATTAATGTCATTTACCTTTTCTAGCAAAAGTGCAGGTCGTTCTAAAATATTCTCATTGACCTCAAGAAGACGGCCTCGGATGCAGCTAAAAGGATGATAAATTGCATTAGCCAGATAACACTCAAGCATGCAAAATGTATGTTGTTAATCACAGAATTTTTCCTTACCTGTAGATAGTGTATTCAGTGTCATCTGTGCATGTTATCCTACAAAGAGGTGCAAAATCAGTCAGGAACTGACCACCCTACGAGGAAGGGAAAATGGATTTAGAGGCACGTAAGATCAAAATGTGAAATGAAGGTACAAAAAAAGGAACAAATCATCTGTGACGCACCCGCTTGGATTTCCCAGACACTTTGTTGTTGAGCCGACTGCAGCCATTACTGATCTGGTAATTGATGCTCTTGATTGTCCGCCCATGCTGAAGGATCGGGTGAGTCTCGGCTAATGTGACAACGCATAATCTGCAATCACAAATTTAAAAGTGAGCCTTTAAGAATGTATACAAACAGGTTAAAGTGTCATCTTGTAAGTCACAAAAGTGAGAAATCAAATAATGTTAAAACAGTGTGGCAAAAAACATTATTAGGAACTATCAAACTGAACATTTCCTGAAAAAAGTAGTAGTCAAAAGTAATAAAACTTTCACTTCAACTTTATTGTGAAGCTGAATGAGTCTGTGTGGTGTTACTTTATTGGTTTGAGTTAAATATTTCGAGAAGGTGCTTCCTATAGTATAATATTTAATACTCTTTCAACGTAAGGCCCAAATACCCCTCAAACCCCTACTGAGGCAAGACACAAAGAAGCCACAACAATAACTGAACAACTGCAGAGAGGTGGTGCTAGTACCTCTTCCGGGGTATTTCAGCATTGTTTCCATACTACCATTAATTTAACGATCATTTGCTTTGCTAGTTGTCACCACTTGATGATGAGGAGCTCACTACTCTTACCTGTTTGAGTGCTGAAGGATGCAGTGGTCTTCACACGCTTTCCCTTTCATGTCTAAATGAGACAATAACATTCATTTCAATGCAGTCGTAACAACGTCGATGAAAGTAAGCTGGCCAAAACAAACATTTTGTTCTCTCACGCCTTCAGGTGCTAAGTTCACCTGACGTTTGCAGACGTTAGCCACCTAACAGTTAGCATCAAGAAGCATTTCAGTAACGTTTTATTTACCTGCTCTGTACCACCGCGTGTAATAGCGGTCAATAACTGAAGGGGCATTTCCTTCTGTGTCTTTCTGGTCTCCGCTATGTTCTGTATCCATCAAAAGTATCCACAACACGGCCTCCGACGGGGAAAATAACTTTAATTTGGAGTAAAGTCTTAGCTACCCCACGTCTTCGCTTGACGGACAACAATTCGCGTGACACCTAAGTGGTCCGTCTGTGAAACGCTTCCGAAAGCTTGAGCCGCAAAAAGTTCCGGGGACTCCCCCTCCCCCTTCTTCATTGAGGATTGAAGAGTTTGTCGTGCCATTTATTGGAATTTGATTAATGCGAAAGTTTATTTGGCATTAACGTACAGCCAACATTTGTGGTTAACCTTTTAAATATTCTAAATAACTCTCTATTTACAAAATACCAGAAACAGAAAACAAACAAAACCACACTATATTTTTGATTATTAAGACGAGTCATCTGGTAATGCCATGCTATGGTTAACTCTAATGTCTGGAGTGTTATAACAGTTTTCACATTGCCCACTAGATGTCAGAGTACTGCTAATAACTACAGGTTATGGGCAACGTGACAACCAAAACCATGGTGCTCCTAAAATGACGTCAGAATTGGATTAAACCTGAATATCTCCAGTTTAACATTTTCATATTCAATTAAACCACATTTGTCCACGCCTAAACCGAGTAATCAGAGTACAATAGCTGTTATATGTCACTTCACAGCACCTATGATCCTCTGTTTAATTTCCATTCATTGTGTTACGTGTTGTTATTTTTTTTACTCGGCTCTAATGGTTTTTACAGATGGCAGGTAGACATATAAGTATGTTGAGTCTGCATCCCCATGGATTATGTAATGAAGAGGTCTGAGAGAGATTGAATGCACGAACGCAGGAATGTTCCCTCCCTGGATCTGACAAATATCCCCTCTCTGACCCAGACCAATCACATACCGAACATATCTGGCTCACTGTGCTACTTGCACAACGTGGACAGTGCTGAGGGAACATTTCTGGGGAACTGGGATTGGCATGAGGCAGATTAAGTAATTATGACTTCATCTTAGTCGCATAATTGAGAAAAAGAGCGCAGAGAGAGAGAGAGACTGGGCTGACATTTGGGGGCACAATGACTTTTCCATGTATCTACTCACCACTACCAAGACTTGGAAAGTTTTGCTTTCGTAATGAGTTTTTCCATTACTCCTCTGTCTGTGGTAGGCCAATGTCTGCAATTAATTCAGAGATGAAACACAACACCATTGTGGAAAGAGTGGACACAAAGGGAATGTCATAAAAGTGAAATCTTGCATCAGACTTTAAATACATTCAGGTCTAATAAACAAGGTATCTTCAATATGATTTAAGAGTTTTACAGTACCTGTGATTCTTTTCTAGAAATTTCAGACAGCAAACTATATCAGCAACAGCTGCTATTAGGGCAACAAATAGATGCTCAAGTCACCAGAATCCATGCAGCAGGGTTTGTCATAGACTTTAAATCTTATGCATATGCAATAGGTCTCATACATTAGCTTCACTGTCAGAAGATGCCAGGCTGTGAAGGCTCAGGAGTATGTTTGACAGCTTCTCAAATCCCATTGTTGCATCAGAGGGAAAAGGACCTGCAGTGATGATGAGCAGGTTATCTCACAGGAGTCTAATATGCAAGCACATGTGTATTTGTACTGTATGTGTTTATGAGTCTGTTCATAGCCGATACATATCTGTCAGTCTGTGTACATTTTCATCCTTTTAACTACTGCATATTTTTGAAATGAAACACACTCCATCTCCCACTCTTCAAGACTCAACTTTGAGGTTCACTAGCTGGCTGTCAGACAGGCATCTCGAGTGTCTCCAGCTGCACAGGCATCCGTATGTGTGTGTGTGTGTGTGTGTGTGTGTGCGATACACACATAATGTAGCTCCACGTCAGCTACTGCTACAGCAAGCACTCTTCTTCTCTGGACTGTTGTTTGGCTGTTTGACTCCAGCAGTCTCTCCCTGCACATGGAAGATGTCCAGCTGTCTGTAGATGGTTGTCTGTGCCAGAGGAGAGCCTGATAAGGGAAGACAGAAGCTCGGACCATGCAGGGAAGACGCCTGCACAGCTTATAGAATATTTGTGCCTTTTTCTTCTTATTAGGACAGGATTCACCCAAGTAAAGATGCCGGCAAGGATATTTAGGATTTCACTCTTTTTTTTGGCACACTATTATCTGATTTTTTTTTTAGTAAGAGAGACTGATAAGATATTTCAGCAGTGTGATGCAGATGGAAAGAGGGAAGAGAGGGGATTTCTCTTCTCTAAGTGGTACATGCAGACAGGCTATCAGTAACACTTTAGAAGAGGAACTGCATGCTGTACAGACTTGCCTTCAGTATCACATAGTTTAATAAATGTCTAGGAAAGTAGAGAGTGGTATGCTGCACTTAAAAAAATTGCGTGACTTTTTCCTGGAAAGCAACAAGGCACACACACCTGCATTTACCATTAAACAGATAGAGTTAAATGTCGCCAAAATGCACACTGAGAACCTTGATTCATTGGTATATACAGTGGGTGTCAATAAAAGCACTGTGTAGTTTCAGGGTAACGCCTGTATTATTTTAGGGGCTGTCAAATATGATTTGTGCCAGAGGATTTTAGTGAGAGCACATTTAATGCCCCGATGAAAGGACAAATCAACATTGGATGTCAGAGCCACAGCCTCATAATTGGATAGTCCCTTGAAAAGTAGATGGAAAAACATGAAGCTGTCAGTGTCACTCTCCTGTCAGTGAAAGTGTCCAACAGCACAGAAAGCCCAGAGCTCCTCCTGACTGGTCCGATCTGGTCCTTGGAGGTCCAGTGAGCTATATAAATGTCATGTCTGCAGAGGAGTGATATCGCTCTGATAAGCTGGTCCCACATCATGTTATTATTAGTCTTCTCTGTGGTAATCAACAATCAGTCATGTCAGAGCTTTCTGTTATTCCTGGCCTCTCTCCAATGGCCTCTTTTGGAAAAAAAAATGTGTGTGTGTGTGTGTGTGTACAGGCATGTGTGTATGTTTGTGTAACTCAGTGATCAGTCATTTCAGATAACTATTAGTGAAGCTGCCTCTCTTCACAACGGTAACAATAAACTATAATAATAAAAATCAAACCCCAACTCGATTTATTGGCACCATGGCAACAAAACTACTGCCATTAAAAGCTAAGTCCCATTATTTTTCCATGGGCCTTTTGCTCCTTTGTTCTGCTGATCGTTTTTTGTATTAATGAATTCATGACATGCACTTAATGTGGAGACCGGTGGAGATGCAGATGTGACTTAAAAGAATAGTTTTGGAATGATCTTTTTTTCTCCTTATGTTTTGTATTCTTTGTTCTTAGCTGAGTTACTGATGGCTCTCAATTTAACAGATGATATCAGCTTTGTCAAACCATGTCCTCTATTCTTCTCCACACTGTATTATAATTAAGTATTTTGAGTACATGTTTACTTCCACATTGAGAAGTTTTGGATTGGGCCTTGTGCTCCACCCAGGATTGCTATTAGCGCTAGGTGTAGCTACAGAAGAAGGAGCAGATTATTAAGATGGTTCATGGAGAAAACATCAGACACAGTAACAGACTCATGAGTTTGTTGTGCACCAAAAGTCAGCGACTTGGAGAGGTATAATAGCACCTTGTTAGTTTCTGAACCAGCAGGGGCTAAGACCATGGTAGTGTCTGTTGTGCTAATGAAAACTCTCGATCTCTGTATTGAAAATGCCTGAGATTCAAATACTCATACTGGACTTGAACTAAAAGGGGAAACGATTGGGGAGAAAAAACAACAACAACAACAACAGAACAGAAATTGAGGTCGGGGTTAAGGAGGGGCACAGAGGGGGATATCGAGAAAAAAGAAGTGGGTGGAGGTGAAGCCTTGGTCGGAGGAACAGGATGACTCTGAGGACGATGTGGCACAGCAGCTTCGCTTGGAGCCATCCGAAAGGTTACAAGAGAAGTTGTGGCCAAAGTCTATGGGCCAAACAAAAGAGCGAACTAAAGATGGTTAAGAGTTGGAAGAAACATCAGTCAGACCCAGGTGCAATTTAGGAGTCTGTCTGCTAGCAGATGTACCGGAACACTAAGCATAGCTTACATATTTTATTTGTCGTAAAACATTTTGACTTTACTCTTGACATGCATGTTGAAAAAAATTATTCCTCTTCTCACTTTGTTTTTCATGAGTGGCCCTAATACACTTCTACGTACTCTTCTGTACTGAACTGACACACTTTTTGGTGTATTTTTCTGAGCCTACATCCCCCAAGTTGACAGGATTGGTTGTGTGAACCCTGGCTGTCAGAATCTGTTTTTATGAGCCTGTCAGTGGTTCACTGCAGTTACAAGGTGGAAATACAGAGCGATGGTGTTGACTGCTTCGCTCATGATATGTTTTGTATTATATTTAAAAAAAACACCATATGGACATGTAAACAAGGATACAAAACCTCAGAGGATAGTGTCATAAAAATACTGTAGTTTGCATGAGCAAGAGAATGATTGGCAGAGGGTATAACTAGACTCAGTAACTTAGACATCTGCTTCAGATAAAAGGACAAAAAAAAGAAGATATCAGTGTTTTAGATCAGATGTGAGTGTGTGTTTACAGTGTATGTGTGAGAGACAGGGATCAAATGTCCCTAGCTGCAGTCGATGTTGCAGCTACGTTTCTCCTCCCTGAGCCAAGAATGCTCATACAAAATGTACACTGGCCAAACAAGCTTCTCTTAGTTCCTTTAAACCTCTGGGTTTGAGCAACACTACGCTTTCACCCAGCGCAGACATCATTTTGCGTCGACCTCTGAGGTGTGAAAACTAGAGGAAGTGGTTTGAAGTGGTTTGTTTCAACTACACAGAGGCAGCATAGGTCATTGTACTTTAATCTTCCTTACCTACACTGTGAATCCTTTGAATGTCCAGTGTGAGAGTTCACAGGCTGGTTGAAAAATGAGTAGTCTTGTAACTGAATCACTTGTCAGACAGATCTGGTGTCATCAATCACATATTAGTTTCTGTCTAAGTGAGACATCCATCTTATTCTGACTCTTTGACCTGCAGTCCATCCGTCTTTATTTACCTTCTTCCCTTTTTCATTTAGCTGACTGCAAAGTACTTCACACTCATTCCTGACGCTAACTTGTTCATGGCTGTCATCCTGTTGTCGCTCTCCAGAGACAAATGAGGCAGCCGAGGGCAATGGAAAGAACATGCACGCTGCCAGGTAAGACAAAAAAAAAAAAAAAAAAATCCTCATGCACACATAAGGAATAATTTACAGGTATTAAGAGGCTTCAGCCTTGGATCCTTACCACATGCTTTCTTTTGCCAAAGCAGTAAAATTTAACAAGACTTTTTTAATGAGACCGTGAAAGGGACATATGCATATATATTAAGACACCAACTGGGCTTATTTAGGTTACCAACAACTGAATTTCTAATTAGATACTGCAGCGCTTGTGTTGATTATTTGCAAAGAGCCACGTGGCAAACAGCTGCTTGAAATTCTCCTCATGGAAAATAAATTTTTCTCTAAGAGGAACTCTCCACTTCTTGTGTTCGGTTGTAGAGCAGCGGCAGGCAGGATGCTCTGGGCTCTAACTCAGCTGGCGGTTGAATGGCAGCAGAGCCAGGTTGTTGCTTTTCATCCAAATCTCCATTATTCAACTGCTTCCAGTAAAACTCATTTATGCCTCTGCCTGCCTGCCTGCCTGCCTGCCTGACGCTTTCCAGTTCCAAATGTTGTTCTCTCTCTCTCTCTCTCTCTCTCTCTCTCTCTCTTGTCTGAGTCTGTCAGGTTTTTTCCCATTTAACTAAAATAGCTAAACTTTCATTAATGTGTGAAAAAATGTTCCTGTGTTGTTATGGTGTTAATTAGAAAATACCAAGCACTCATAACTTTAGCTATTAACAGGATCACTCAAATCCAGCTAATAAAGCAGCTGTTACAAGCAAAGTAAAAGTTTCCTCATGCAAAAATGACTTGGGGCATTGCAGAAACTTGTCCCCTCCAAAGTAACATATTGGTATAATCACACAGTTTTACACTGTACACTCCTGCTGCTGGTTTGCAGAGATCGTCACTGTGTTTTCAATATATATTTTCCCTTCCAATTTAATTTAATTCTACAGAAAACAAAAAAAAAAAAGAACTTTATGTGCACAGTGAACGTCACTTCCTCATTCACCAGCATTTGTGAGAAAAGGTTTAAGGAATGGGAGCAGTCCGTTCCCTGGTGAAGTTATGGACCATGGGAGCTTTTTTTTTTCTTTCTTTTTTTGTAATGTTCAGTTTTTGTTTGTTTTCCCCTGGCTTTCTGGGCAGCCATGGAGAAGGTTGTGTGTGTGTTGGCTGAGGCCCGTGGTTAGACATTAAAGGACATGTTCTCATGTGCTGTTTCTGAGGCGAACACTCGGTCTTGTTGACAGCATTCTTTGGAGGAGGTTATTGCACTGTTTTCAGGTTTGGCAGAAATTGTCAGCAGCAGCCTCACTTTGCACGTTTTGAGTGTTTTTCACTGGGTGATTTCACCATCGCTGTAATTCTGGCTCTAGTAATTTATTTATTTATTTTAACTTCTGTTCTAATTAATGAAGTCACTAATAATAAAAGATTAATGAAATGATTCCTATTCATAATTATTTTATCTCTGCAGCTGTGAAATGTCTGTCCATCATCATTGTAGTGAGAGACTGAGAACTAGGTTCGCTTCTATTCTACGCATAGAGGAAGTGGTCAGAGTCAGAGTTAGACCCTATGTGCCAAATAAAGTTGAAAGCATCAACATCTCAGTTGGTGGGATTTCTTTAACAGGAAATGAAAAGCAAAACTATATATACACTTCCTGAAAACAGCACAAGACAAAAAAACTAAACTTTAAACTCTGGGTTTTAAAAAGATTTAGAAAAGAAAAACAAAGATTGACTAAGAGATGTTGTCTCTTAGACATTGCCACTTCCAGAATTAACCCCTGCTCCCTGCGATGAAGCAAGTAGTACAGAGGGGCAAGGCAGCAGTTTTAATTAAAGCACAGTGAGTTTTGGATGAAGCAAAGCAAACATTTATCTGGATTCTTTCCTTTTTTTTTTTTTTTTTGCATGTAGTACTGAAGTGGTGAAGTCAGAGGTTTGGACAGCTGGGCCTCAGGGTAGAGGAGAGGATGTGGCAAGATTAGAAGAACCTGATTAACAGAAAACAGGCTGTAGGAAGAGGATTCTCCACCTCTCAATTTCCTTCATTTATCCCCCTGGTTCCCTCTGAGCCTCCATTCTCGTTCCTAGAAACAGAAACATGGACGGGCCTGAACTCTTCTTCCTCTTTGTGTTTTTGTTCAGCGGAGAAAAAAACACGGTTGTTTTCCTTGGTGCTTCCATCTACGATAACATCGACTACATTCAGTTGGAGAACAAGGGACTCCACTTGAGTCCCTTTTGCCTCATCATAAAGTCATCATGCATCAGGGGTTTTCTTGAAAGACAGCACATGCTGTGAGTGTGTTTGGTTTTGTGAAGTTTGAGCTGTAACTCCTCCATTCTTTGCCCCACTGAGAGCCTTTGTTTCCACCAACACACATACACAGATATGTGATGATTGGCAAGGTGATGGGGTATTGTCTTTCTTATCTGCATTTGTGTTACAGTAAACCCTCAAGTGATCTCAGTGAAGAGTTGTCTTCTGTTGGATGTTCACCAGAGTGAATATGGATGAATAGACGGCCCAAAGGGAGAGTGAGGTTTATTTTGAATAAGTGCCCTTTGATGAAATCTTTTTCCCCCCCTTCATTCTGATTCAGGCCTTAACATCTTGAAACATCAGCTGTGGCTTCACCCTTGCCGTAACACACATCTGTCTGAAAATGTCAGTGAATCATGTCACAAGTTCACCCAGAGCACGACCTTCCATTAGTTTCATCTCCGCTCTTTTCCACACTGGTTGTACGTGGACGGGGGAGTACATCTGATGTGAGGCGTGAGTAATGCTGACTGGACAGCAGCTTCTGCATGGTGCAGTGGGAGGCCACCAGATGTGTGTGTCTGTATCACTCATTGTTCCACCTCACCATACACACACACACATACACACAAGCACACCACTTGACTTCCCAAAACTGTTACTTGCAGGTATTTTATGAGTCTTTAAAACGAGGCAACACAGCCATTTGATCCCTCTTTGAAAGTGCTGAGCTTGTCTCCACTGGTCACACACAGTTAGCTCATAAATGTAATGAAAACTAATGAATAAGGCAGACTAGTTTAGGGATGTACACCTTGTTCATACTTCCTGAAACTGGTCTTAGACAGCACAAGGTTTCTGTAAATGTTCCGAGGGAAGTCATAACAGCAGTGCTGAAGTCTCACAGTACTGCGATGATGAAAACAAGAGAGAATCCTTAAACTATCACCCCTAATAGAAAGCAGAGTATGAGGTATGAGTACTTCCACTGAAGAGTGATTTTCTCAGATTGAATCATTTGAATATTTCAGAGGCCTGGGGCAGTAAGACTGTCAAGTGTTTTGCATGAAAGAGCTAAGATTGAACAAAGGTCTGAAAAAATTCTGAGAGGAAGAAATTTTTACTATTCTCATCTTCCATTCAATCAGTTATTTTGAAACCGTACGGCCTGAAACCTCTGTTTTAAACTTTCATGAGACCTCTCTCAGTAATGCATAACATACAGTTCACTTTTCCTCATGACTGACTGAACTTGGCTGTCCCTCTGCTCACATTCTTCGACATATTTATCATACTTTACTTTGTGACTCACGTGTGACAAGCGAGGAACAGAGGGCTACAAAAAATGACACACACTGCTCTCTTTATATAAACCCATGTTTGTGTTTTCACATAGCATTCTTCTGTGTTTTGGGCTGAGAGGTTAAAACATTTAGATCATCTTTTTAAACATGACAAAGGAAGTGAATCGAGCACAAATATGAAAACACGAGAGGGGAGTTTTGGTCTTTTCGGCACAAAAAAATTCATCTCTGGCATAAATATTTTTGCTTGCATGTCACTACTAAGTGTCACACTGTTGTTTATCATCATATAAAATAGCAACTTTCCAGTCGGGTTGTCATATGGTGACCACGCTGAATTGGTGAGACTGTTGCACAGGCAGCAATAGCCACTGCTGAAAAGAGGAAGTTTAACACAAATCAACAGTTTGGCCGGATGTTTGTGAGGAAATTTGAATTTAGGAACCCTCAGAACTTTTGCCCGCTGTTGTCACTGGAGCTTTTAACCCTGGATTATGTAAAAAAAAAAAAAAGAAAACATCAAAGGTCTCCAAATGCTTAAAATTTCTGACATGCTACAGTGCACAATGGCAAATCACGCAGACAGAGTGAACAAAACCAGATCATGAGAGACAGAGGTACTGGAGCACCAGCTGTGAACAGTGCTCAAAGTAGCAAGTGGCCTGTTTCTGTTTCACAATCTGTTTGCTCATCTGGGTGAATCATTTTCTTTTTTTTTATTTTCCCAACATTTTTTTCCTCTACCCACTCATCATTGATTGGTTATATCAAAAAAACCAATAGAGCAGTCTGGCCGCCTTTTAAGGTGCTTTAAGGGGATAGTTGAGTTTTTTTGAAATTGGGTTGTATGAGGTACAAATGGCCACTAAGTATAATATCTGCAGTAGAAAGGTCTCTGCTCCCCCTCACTGAGAAGTACTGGCGAATCGTGCTCCAGCGAGACACAGGCAGTGAATGGTTGTGAATGAGGGATTGTTAATCTGCATATTTTTGCCGCCTGCGAGAAGTCCCGTCTCAAAATTATACACCAGTTCAGGAGTACGATATAAAGGGTAGATGTACAATGCATCAGCTGGCCGGAAAAAGCTAGTTTATCTAGAACTAACCAACTCACTCATTATTCCTCAACACACTGGATCAATTCATCTATCAGCTGTTTTGGTATTCCTCCACGCAGGCAGGCGGAGGAATACTGAGTGAGTTGAGCAGAGACCTTTCTACTGCAGATATTATACTTAGTGGCCATTTGTACCTCATACAACCCCACTTAAAAAAAACAAACTGAACTATCCCTTTATGTCACTGCTTTTTTTTCCCCCAGCCAGTGACTTTAATGGCAGGCAGCTGCTTTTTATAAAAAACCCTCAGATAAACATTTCTTGCTCAGCACCAAGCAACAGACAAAGTTAGCCACCAGCTGGTAAACACAGTGGAGCGTATAGCATCTATAGAACTAGATTTCCCCTAGGAGATGGGGGAGACCAAAACTGAGCTAAAAGCAGAGTGACCATTGGACCATTACCACATACAGATTACTGGGTGTGTTTGTGACGTATAGTGTCGTGAAGCAGTCCATGTTTCTTGTGAGACAAGATCTGGGACACCGGGTTGGAGGCGCTGATCTTGCAAGGTTGTTTTTTTAAGCCAAGAGATGCAATATGTGGAAGGCAGAGAGCCTCCATTCTCCCTGTAACAAGTCATTTACCATCACTATTACTCAGAAGCTGTTTAATCAACCTAAAAATCTTGCATAGTTCCTCTTTAACGTTGCACCACTGTTTGCAAATGCATTAACAACATCAATGTAAAAAGGTTAAAATGTTCCAAAGTGGCAAAAAACAAACATTAATTTCAACCCTTTAATCAAGCAGTTATAGGTTGAACCACTTAACATTTATTAATAACATTTATTAATAACAGTGAAAGCCACCAGCGCTCATATAGACGTTATATTTCCAAACAGAAACCACAGCATTCAAGTCTTCTTCTGACTATACTGTATGACAACAGTCACAGTTTGTTTTTCCCTCTCACTTGTGAGAATGGACATTGCAGTTCAGTTCCTGTTCTGCTCCATATGGTTCCTTCTGTAAGTGGCCTTGCAGTTTGTGTTACTGTTTAAGTACTTCACGGTGCTCACATTAGAAACTGAAACACACGCACAACGCCCTGCTGATGATAGAAACGTGGTGGATTTCAGACAGGGGTGCGCTGTCTCCACCGCCCTCAGCTTCAAGGTATTTTGAACTCCACTGCTGTTTCTAGAAGTCATCCTCATAGTCAATGTTGGCCAGGCTTTCACTGGGGAGACCATAAACAGATTTACTCTTCTTCTTCCTGTTCTTGGCTTTTATCTGTGCAGGGTCTTGGTTCCCAGAAAAGGACAGGTAGGCTGCAATGCTGTTTCTGACACCGTAGCTCACCATGTTGTCACCACAGCTATCTGTACTGACCAGCTGCCCCCTGCAATAACAGGGGATAAAGAAAGCAGAAATAAATGAGAACAGTGTCTCAACATTACTATTATCTTCTTCACCTTTAAAAAAATGATGCAATTAAACAATATAGGAAAGACAATATGTGACAATAGTGATGGCGCAACTGATCCTCGCTGATCCAATTGTTGATATTTAATTATTTATTGATCCCTGGTGCACTTTATATTTTTAACTTAAATGACATGTCATTGTGTATGCTCTTACACAATGACAATAAACTTAACTATAAAATCAAATTTTCAATGTTTAAACCACCTTAAATGGCCAGGCGACTGCCCACATTAGATAAAAAATAACTGTCTACATCTTCTTCTTGTCATACCTCTCTACTTTCTTCCAGTCAAAGTTCCGTCGCATGACCACGGGTGGAGCTTCAAGACTTGCATCTTGCTGTGGGGTCACGGCCGACAGACACGGAGAACTTAGCATACAACACAGGCCATCTGCAGAGTCTGCAGAGACAAAGGCAGGGGAACTTAAATGCTGTTCTCATTAGACATTCACCACTCACACACTCTACTGCTCAAGCGTGCACACACAAACCAACTTGTGAAGCAGATGAGCTGGGGACCCATATTCAGTCAGAACTGCAAACCACTGTTAGAAGTGTTTCTATTTTTTTCACCTTGAATACACCAGTGGTCATTATCAAGCATGCGTGTTTTATCACATTTCCTGTTTTGTTCCAAAAATGATCTGTGTCACCATAACTGATGAGAAACTGTTCTATATTAAGAACGTGATGGGTTATTTTCAGTGTTTGTGATTATGCATGAGGCAATTCATGCACACACATTTCACCTTGAATTTGAAGCCTGCATCTTTCTCTCTTTCTTTCTTGCTTCCTTTTTCCTTCTTTTTAGTTTTGTATCTGAGTTTGGTGCTTTCACTCACCAGAGTAGTGGTTGATCATATCCTCAAGGCACTGGAAAGTGAGGCGGGGGGAGATGTAGTACCAGCTGTTGTCCAGTCTGAAGATACGATAGTGCTTTATGATCATGTGCTTCACTGACAGCGAATACACACCTGAGGATGAAAAAACACATCCACTGAATGATACAAGCTTTTAAGTCAGATTTCAGATCTGTCTGTCTCACACCTGTGGGTTTAAGAGAAAGCACAAGAATCCACGAGGCAGTTAGCTTAGCTTAGCATGAACTGGAAATGGCGGAACATTAACCAGGAAATTATATCTTTTTAAATCTGTACAAAAATGTAATCGAGTTTTGAGAGTTAAGTCTCAGGCAAATTCCTGGAGTAGTAACTCGAAGAAGTCACTGACTTTGCAACTTCATATTTACTGAAACAGAGAGATTCTTGTCATACTAAAGTCCCAATAATGTCAGACTACTGTCATTACAAAAGTCTCCTGTTAATTACACAATGTGGGATTTAGACCATGTGGATGAAATTCTGTTTATTTCAGCCAATGTGATAATGCCTCCACTCTCTAAAATTACACCAAAAAGGTAATTTGATTACCTCCTCATTACATATCCTCACTTTGTTTCATTGATAATCCTGATTTTTGTATTCCCATGTTTGATGAGATCTGGCTTCCCTTTATTTTTTATTTTTTTTTATTTTTTTTCACTCTTGACTTAACACCATCCAGACTGTATCTTGGCACATGCCGACTTGTCAACAAGCATTTAATTTCCTCTCCACATTCTAATCATTCCTGTTAACCAAAGTCTATCCCAAATTAAAAGAGTTTATTGCTCACTGTGCTGAGTCAGTGTTCTCACCTCTCTCCCTGATGCTCTCCCGCACCAGAAAGGAGCCCACTCTGTTCCCAGGTAGACGCAGCAGCTCCTCAGCCTTCTGCCTCTCCACCCCCTCAAACAGCCAACTGACAGAACAAACACATAGTCCGAGTTATAGATCAGAAGCATTTTTAACCTGAACTGTAAATTTTCCCTGTTCATATGAAAGACAGACACTTGGAAAAAAAAACCCTTCCACTTCAACATACAACACTTCACTAACATCTTGTCTAGTATCTCCCATTATGTCCTTAGCACAGAGAGAGAGATATTAGACAGGGTGATAGACAAAGATGCACTCTCTCTCTTTCTCTCTCTTTCTTTTTTTTTTTTTTTTTTTTTACTTTTTAGTTGTTATTGGTTTAAAGCAAGTTTAAACAGACCAAACAAGGCCAACAATAGAGAACAGGGTCTATATAATTGTACTCACCCATGGTACACTTTTGCAACATGACTGTTGGGTATGTAGTTCTCCTTCCCTGTTTGGACAGAGCGCACTCTCCACCAATAAGCCTCCCTGACCACCATAAACAGACAAAGAGGAATCAACAACTAACCTTTCGTGACAACTTCTCCATACTGTAAACATGAGGTATCAGATAGCTATTTCTTTTAGTCAGACTTTATTTCCTCATAACTATTCATGATCAAATTTGTGTCCAGACAGTTTTTAATCAAGAAAGCAAAACATAATCTTACTCTGCGATGACTCTGAGCTTCTCACCCATTTTGTAGATGGGCTCGCTGACTTCACGGGACGGGTAGTCCTGCAACACCACCACCATGTCCTCTTCTGTGGCTGCCAAAAACAATATTTACAGCATTTACAAACAGCCAAATGCTGATGCACAGACATCATGGTTTGGAAAGGCCCAAAAATGCAGAAGAACAGACTGTTGCCAGAAAAATGATTGTTGATTCACTTTTAGGTGACTATAACATGACAGATTTACACAACTGTGTATATTGTGGTATGCAAATAAATAGTTTCTGGCAAACAAGTAATCTGTGAATCTCAGTGTAAAATTCAAAAGAGCATGAGTGGAAATATTAAACAATTTTATTGCACAAAATGTATAAAAGCTCTCCTGACGCCACTAGTGAAACATCCCACTTCAGTCTTCTGCAATACTTTAATTCCCATACAGCTACTATGATATGAAAGTTGTATTGAGATCTTACTCTTTGGAGAGATGTCAGGGTTTTCAGTCTTGTCCTTGGCCCTGACACCCGCACCTCCCATCATATTCCCCATCCTCCAGGTGGACCAGACACTGGCCTGTGAAGTCAGGGCAGACAGAGGAAGACATGTAAATGCACTCCCCAAGTGTATTATTGTCATTGTTATACCACCAAACTTCTCTCTGCTGCACCACAAAGTTTGTTATTTCCCATAAGTTCACCGTTATCTCAACAGCAGCACTGCAAAATGGGAAGGCAGAGGCTAGATACTATTGGACCCAATTTTCCATTGCAAAACTGGCTCTGTACTCTTTATATATAATTATATGTTGCATAATCTGGCTCCCAGATAATAAATCAGTCAAATCATTATACATAATTCACACCGTGATCATTAGAATATACGCAGAGGGGTGAATGCATTTCAACAGATCCTGTCTATGTGACAGCGGACAGTTCACCAGAATAGTGAAATAACAGTTCCTCATGAGGAGAAGCTTCAAGAGCGTCAAAGCACAAACAGTGCACATAATAAAATGCGAGTGCCTACCTGTAGTATTAATAGTTTGCTTGCTGTGATGGCATCAAGGGTGGTGATGGCCCAAACAGGGCATGATGGCAGCGTCAGAGTCTGGTACTAGAGAAGTACCATGTTCACAACAGTGTACAGGAATGACCCGTCACAGAGTATGTCGACAGCTCTGCATCTGACTGCAAACTCACTTCCTGTGCTCAAATGAGGAAGCAGGCCAGCGAAAATGTTGTGCTAAGACGCACAGACACAGACACAGACACACACACACACACACACACACACACACACACACAACTGATTGTGGAAGAAGAGTCATACAGTCTGAGTAACTGAAAGCACTATTATGGGCTATTGTTTTTGTGAAATTCCAATTGCAGCAACATTTCTGATGGCAGATTGAAGGTTTCTGTGTGACAGACATGATAGCTGAAGACATCACTTTGAGCTTTAAGAACTTTTGACAGATTTCTCACTATTTCACTTCACTACTTTCTGACATTTTACGGCCTACTCTATAAAGGGAAAAGTTTGACTTCTCCGTCGGGGCAGCAAGCAGAGACTCCAGGAAGTTCCTGGTTTCTGGGAGACAGCAGCGTCTTACTGGAGAGAACCACTCTCCAGTGTGTTTGTGCTCGGCTTAGCCACCAACTCTCGACTGTAGCTTCACAGTGTCTGTAAGAGCATGAACATAACATCCATCTTCTCATCTAACTAATCTGAGTGGGACTGCCTGACTAAATAAAGATTAAATAAAAAATTATTATTAATTAATCAACTAATCTGAATTCATACTATTAATCATGAATTGCAGTCCTATGATACATGAAATAATACAAATGTCATTATATGTTACCATATTGTCACTTCAGTAGTCAACATGAGAACAGGCTCCAATCAGAACTGCCAAATCCATATTAGTGTAAAGCATTTAAACATTTATATTTTACAGTTTAAAAAAAATCCTGCATTTATTTTACTTACCACGCCTAAAAAAAGGAAGCCAGGCTAAAATACAAATCATCATTGCAATCAAATCATTTAGCAAAGCCGGAACCATCGGGAAGTGTTTTACATGAACTCTAGTTATTTTTAGTCAGACCGCCTGTTTGACCCAACAAAAGCCAGCATTTACCAGCTGTCCCACCCAGAGGTTTTACTCTACTGTACGTGACAAGCTGGCATTGTGGTTGTCTGACTCTGCACTCATACATATGAGGTTGAAAGAAAATAAAGACACTTGATTTCTGTTCTATTATTATTACTATTATTATTACTATTTCTATTTTTATAGATCTCTTGTCTGCCTCACATGAAAAACAATGGTATTCTCTGTGTTTCTGAACAAGTGTTGCTCATAAGAGAATCAGTGGAATTCTGATTCCATTTTCCATCACACACACACACACACACATTTTCACTTCCAGTTATAACTCTGCTTGTCACATTATTCATTGTTATTAACATGTATGAATACACATTTCTTGTGTCAGCTGTTCATTTGCTCATTTTTTCCTCTGCTGAACTTTATTTTGAAAAAACAAACACTCCTTGTAAACTTGGCCCTGTGACAGGTTAGTGAAGCGGGCCTGCCGCTGCTGTCCTGATAGAGATATCAGAACCAATGAAAATGAAAATGTCAGACCAAACAATCTGTTTACCATTTATCTGGTTCAGGCATTATATAAGGATAAAGTGAGCATATCTGAAGCCCCAGATCCCTGGTTACATAACAATATTCCTCTGAGCCACTATTTATTATTCTCAAGACAACTCAACTCCTGCATTTCCCACATTAAAAGCAGGGTTAGTCCACTTCAGTCCATTAGGCCTCTTTCCCCTGAAACTCTTTCCTTCTCTGGATGCAGATCTGTGATGTAACAAAAACAAAAGTTGATGAAAAAATAAAAGAAAAAAATCAGCATCATTGTTGAAGTAAGGTCATCTTACACTTCATCATGGTGGTTTAACAGCAGAAGTGTAGGTGCGTCATGAAAGTGTTTTAAGTTTCTGTCACTGTCAAGCCTTGGCAGATTAGCTGTCATTGAAAACACTGAGCTGGCAGTTCCTTTTGTTGACTTCCTGGTGTGTATGTGTGTGCATATGTGTCAGAGAGAGAGACAGAGAGAGAAGGGGGAGTCATTTCAGAGAGATAAATATTCCTTAGAAAGTAGACAGGAGCACGTCACATGGTGTTTAAGCTGAACTGCAGCTAAACTGTGTGTTATCCTGAACTGAGCAGCAGCTTCTCTGTTGGGCATTGAAAGAAAAGCACCCACTATGGCTCAGTGGGCGGTGGGTGGTGTCAGATGCCAGGGCTCGAACTGTTGTGGCTGCAAGGAAGGAAGGAAGTCTTAATCGGCCTTAGATGAAAATAAATACAAGGCCAACGTGTAGTTTTTGTGGTGTAAAGACCTCACAGTTTCATCTTTAGTGTAGAATTTGCAGTATTTCCGCTGGACAGTCTCGTGCACTTTCAAATTAACTTTTACATTTGCCTACAAAACTTTTTATGTGATCTATTTCTTAAAGGTTTGTTTTATCCAAAAAATGTTTTATTACTAACTTGAATACTTGTATGTAAGTTCAGAATCAACATCTAAACAGTAAATCAAAGATTCAAAAAGACAAAATGCATATACAAAGTTTGAGTAATATACAATTGGGTATGACATAACATAACAATTAAGCACCTTTCAAATGTGCTCAACGTGACCATCCAGGGATATTAAAACTCTTCAGTCTGGAACATTTTCTTCCTCGAATACACAGCGTCTTTATTTTCTGTTTTTCTATTCAGGTCCTGGCTCTTGTCGCTGAACCTGGACCATGTGAGTCTTTGAGTGAGTCACTATAGCAGACATAACACAGGTGAAACTCAGCCAGTGGGCAGTACACACTGACCTCCGACTCAAAGGACTCTTTGTTGGACAAAGATGAGAAACTTATTCCCCAATTATATGGTCTTTATCTGAAATTGGATTAGCCAGGTGTTTATTTGTGAAATGACACGAATAACATGTACCAGGCTTGTGCAGTTAGGAAGAAATTCACAAAGAAAGAATATTATCCCTTTTTAGAGTCAGAGCATACACAGGAGACCTGGGACAAATATCTTTATTCATGATATGTTCCGAACAGGTGTTGCATTGCCTTTAAGGCTTTTATTATGCTGTCAGAGACTTTCCTCAAGTGGATAATTGTTACAGAGAGTTGCATGATTGATGCCCCAGTGCCTATTTAATAATATAACATGGCAGGGAAGTTGTAAGCTCCAGCTTTGAAGATGGCCCATGATTTGTAAGTACTCTGCTCGTGGCTGGAGTTGGCCACACTTGTCAGTGAGCGCCGCGCTGGAATCAGCATGTGTGACTTCCACGCCCTCCATCTAAAATGACAAAATTACTGACTGAGAGGAATTTCCATCATAATTTATTTTTTCTTGAAGTCTAAATCAAGTCACTGTGATATAGCTGGAGGCTGTCCGGTAGGGAAGTGGAAGCGAGAGGTGAGCGTTGCTATAATGAATCCTTCTATAGTTCCTCTTTTCCTAAAAACAATACACATTCCACATGCTTGGACACCGGTAGTTAGTCCTTATGCGGTTGTTGTGTTCTTACTGTAATGAGCAGTATCTAAATACAGAAGCAAGGCAGGCCCCACTGGACTGGAGACCACAGGATTGACAGTAACGGGGCGTGTGTACGCTATATGTGCAAGTGAATCTGTATCTGCAGCTTTTTCAGCCACAGTTTCATCCACAGGCTTTATAGGTTTGAAACACCAATACTTATATAAAGAAACCCAAATCCTCGGCCAGTTAGCCTGTAATCATTAATGTAACGTGGTTACTGTATGTGGGTCATTCAGGCATCTGGAGCATCTTATCCACCAAACCATCTGCGCAAGTAATCAGTCCTCCCTGCCTTTCACATCCATTAATGCATTCCTCCAAGCTTTCAAAAATATTCCTCCTGAATAATCCTCTGATGAATTTCGGCATCAGTGTTATTTCTCTTTGCTTATTTAGTAATTTGAAATAGCTCTAATAACATGGTATTTTGTCCCTGAGCACACCTCAGCAGAATCATTATGGTGTTCTTAATGGTAATATAATTGGATGAAATTGCATTAAGAAATCTGAGCGCACATTTGCAAACCACGGCATCATTATCTCAGAGTTTGTGAGCAGACAGAGCACAGTGTTATCCTCTGTTTGGTCTTTTCTGGCAGCGAAACACAAGCACAGTTCCTCAGTGAATCAACAACAACAAAGTTTTGGGCCTGAAAACCTTCCCAGACCTGAAACATTCATTCCAGTCGGCTACCATAAATGAGTCCTTACTTAATGGCTTTGGAAAGTATTACTCATGAGAATTACATCACTGACATTACTGTGAACCGCGACCACCTTTAAAGATCCAGTGCCTGTGATGGCACTTAGTGAAGTGGAGGAAATATGGCTGTACCCTTAAACTAACGTGAAGGAGAGCTGCAGTAATCGATAACACACAAGTGGATGCTACTCTCCCATTTCAATCATATACTGAATGATTTTTATTAGATCAAAACCTGTTTGATGCTATTTATGGTCGGCCTTTTTTTTCCAGCAATAGTGATTTAATGTGTAAACAGTCTATAATTCAGGTCTGTATTTAATAGTTTTCATTGTCTGTGGTAAAGTGTGCCATTCCTGCGCTGCAGTTTAAATTGCCCCCACATGCACTGACAGGACATGATGCAATGTGCAACCCAACGTTACTGTTTCTAATTCTATCTCATTGATATAAACCTCACTGTCCACTCCATCCACAGCTTTATCAGAACCGTATTTAGTGCTGACGTGAACCCAGTACTTCCTTCTGCTGCTTCACATTAATAGCAATCAGCCGCCAAAATAAAGTGTGGCTTTGCAGTGAAGGGAGTCACAGTGTGGTTAACGCCGAACCTACTTTCCACGACTAATGTTAGCAACTATTAAAAGTGTAAAGTTTGTTCTGCTATGAATGGGTAGTGTGAGGGTTTGTTTTGGTATTAAACTCCAGAGAGACAAACAAAATGGTGCAAACAAGAGAAAAAATGTTTATCTCCTAAAAGTGGGTTTGAAGTGGTATACAATTCAGTAGTACTCTTCCATTTGGTTGGGGGATTTGAAACTGTTATAATGATACAGTAGAGACAGAGATAGCCAAACTCTTAGCTTTGAATATGGCCCTGGGTGGTAGTGCACGCAAAGTCACTTCTGCATTGGCTTCACTTTTCAGCCCCATAGCCTATGTCCAGTTTTATTACAGTTTATGATATGGCCCCAGTTCGAAAAACACCACAGTTCTTACATTTCCCACAATGCAATTCAAAAACATCTTTTGGTATGTCCTATTCACCTTACATAGCTCTGCCCACTTAATCCACTCATGGCTCAAGTGTGACTATGTTACAACTTTTGCTAATCGCTAGAAGGTCCAACCATGGATCTTTGGGTCTGGTCATATCATCTACAGCCAATACTGGGTCAAGGGGAAGATGAAACACATTTGGAAGTGATAGAACATGAGGTGAATATGAATGACGACTTCTCAGCTCAAAGCACGTCAGTTATTTTCTCAGACTTCACAGAGCTCCCTCCAGAGCCACAGGAGACATTACAGCTGTTTCCACACTACGCCTCATGATGGGAAACCTGACTTTGATGTGCGAAATCTGTGGCCTGCCAATATAAAAGTCACTAATGTTACCTAAGGTTATTCTAGGACATATTTGACATCGTGCTTCCATTAGTGGATGAAGTGCACTTTTGCACCAATTGTACCATTATACTAATAAGTGTTCTTGCTGTGTAATCCCCCAAAGGTGTGCTGTGCGTAGAGGGAAAGTGTTCCTAATGTCAGGGCGTCAGTCAAGCTCTGTAATCAGCGATTCTGTGAGGGCCACCTGTGTATTCTGGCAACTCCGCCCTTCGCCTCCACCTCTACACGCACGCTAACACACGCACACATCGGGGATAATGCCAGCCTTCACTTCCAGGGCAGGGTAACTATCGGTTACCTTGCCAGCCAGCCCTGCCAAGCCCATAATGAGAGTCTTCATCGGTGGACCCAGTCACTCCCCTCAACGATCCAGATGGGAGTTTACTGTTTATCGCTGCGTCATCTTCTATTACCTAGTCATTACAAGCCAGCGAGCTATTTTCATGATGCATGTTTTCACTGTGCACCTGTGAAAGTCCATGCACCCCCCCCCCCGAACAAATATACAGGCACACTGCTGTTTTTAAGACATGCAAAGCTCAGAAAAGCCCCAGAGCCCCACATGATGAAGCCTTAAATGCTCTACTCAGCTGTGGTGCAAACATGTGTTTGCTCACTGTAAACATGTAATGACTGATGTGTAACTGTGTGGAATGTACGGGCTGGTAATTCACCGTCCTGTTCAGATAGTGTCATGCAGATTTTGACGGATTTTCTCTGGAGCTGTTTATAAAAAAACTGCCACCCCTTTATTTGGTCAAGTTGAACTGGATAATCTGACATTCAGTAATACATCTCTATTTCAGTTCAGTTAAAAATAAGACAATGGAGGTGCCGTATAGCTCAGTAGGTTGAGCAGGTGCCCCATATGCAGAGGCTACAGAAAGTAAGACTATGAATGAGCTCAAATGCACAGTGTCATGATGATGGGCTCTGAAATGTACCTTTTCTGGAGAACTAAAGCCAAGCAGCTGTTACATAACAAAGGACACTAAACACACTTTTCCACTGGCTGGGTTTCAAAACCATTCAGCTTCATCATTCACTTTATTACTTTTCTGAGAAACAATCCACAACAGAACTGTGAAAATTAATCACCAGCCATTCTGAAATTTATGGCCCATTTACTCCTTAACCGTGGCAGTCTAAGCTTTTCAGCCTGCTAGAATCTGCGGTATACATCCTGCCATGAATTCACACAGTCTATCTATCTGGCTGAGAAAGGCTCCAACAACACCATGCGTGCTGAATTTGAAGTGGTGCAAATTGGAATACAGACGGTGATAATATATGTGCATTTACCAAGGTTGAAAGGGTCTTTATATGTTTAATAAATGTCTTTTTTTTAGTAGCAGATTAAGTGTTTGCAGGCGTAACTTAACACTTACAGTTCCTTACAGTTCACAGTTCCTTTTTTGAAAGTGAGACATTGCAACAATGGAAAGAAGAAATAACACATTCCTCATGCACAAATGGAAACATAAATGTTTAAGAAGTGAACTACATGCCTAATTCATTCAATACACGCAGGCAATTTGCTGCTAGAGCCTTCCTCGGCTGGTACGAGTTTATGGCTAATATCAAGTAAAGTTGGCAAATATGCTATTGTTAAAGTTTAAGTTTACTACTCTATCTCTTAAAACTGTATGTCTCAGCAACATTCATCTTTTCATTGAAAATGCCAAGTTTGTGTTTAAAAAAAAAAAAAAAACACAGGACAATATTCTTATTCTCTGTTTCTGTAAGGGAGCCCCCTGATGGCAGTGACCATTGCTGAATACATGTAACGTGATTCCTGTCATTTCCCTCGTTCCTCACATTCCTGGCTGATGTTTTTAACTTTGGAATTCACCTTGTCATCTGTGTTCAAAGTATCGAGCCAGAGCTTGACCAGCACTCACTCACTTTCCCTCACTGGGGTCCAGGAGACGATTATGTACTCTAGCTATTTCTGCTTTCAAAAGGTTCTTGTGTTTTTATGTTAGTTGTTACAACCCTTCCACTTTACCCTTGGCTTTTTCACTCAGGTGTTTTTTTTTTTTTTTTATTCTCAAGATGGAAATTTTAACAGCGTTTTATGTTAGATTTGTTACAACTGAAATATATAAGGTCAAACTTATAGAAACCGTTCAGAAGCAAAGACTTCATCTACAACTGGAACAGATTCTTTTGATAAAAGTGAAAACACTTGAGGTTGTGCTTCACCTGTCAGCAGCCACAGGCATTGATGAGAATCTGACCCCAGGGTGCAACTATATACTGACTTAGTGTCTCAGTATTAACTGCTGTGTGTAGGAACATATTTCATGGTCGAGTGCAGACGCCACTGAAGAGACGTCTGCTGTGTGCAAGCTTTGTTTCATCCCACCGTGTAATTGGTCCTCAATAGCGCCCATTACCAACTTCAGAGCAGGAAAGGTCAAAGGGAAAAGATCGGAGGTATCTGCAATGATTGCTTACAGATTTCTAGTCTTCTTATGAAAACAAGTGCATGAAAGTGGAACAAAAAAAGAAAGAAAGGAGAAAGCAGCAAGGAAAGAAAGAAAGTAAAACCACGTTCTACAATCTCGCCTTCAACTGGTCCCTGCAGGATTGGGATTTGATTACGTAAACCACACAGAAATTTAAAGTGCGGTTTTAGCTGTGGCAGGTTCTTCAGGGATGTGTTCAGCTCTAAATCCCATTTACGACTTCAGCTCAGTTTGAGGAAAACCATGCAGTCACGATGGCTCCTAATTCCCCCCAGCTTTCTGAATTTCGCAACAGATGCAGCAGATAAGGCCGTCTGGACCCCAACACTGATTATAATCCTTTTTCCACTTTTCATTGTGCTACTGATGGTGCATCTGATCCTTTCAGCCCATCTCAAGCCCATTTGAAACTAAACATTTACCTCTAAAGTCTACAGTGTGGATGGCCAGACACCTGAATCCAACCACTGACTTGATAGTATCAGAATGAAGGTAAATACCTGCAAAAATGTCAATGGCTGATTCCACGAATGCTAAGGGGATTAGGCGCTGAAGTAAGAGATCTGACATTAAAGCCAGAGAATGCCTCACAGTCATTTAACCTTGTCAGTCATTTGGATGCACACCGGATCCACAGGGATTGTGATAAACAGCTGCTGAAAAGCCTCTGGAGAGATCTGATCTCTCTGTGCCGTGTACCCAGCACCTTGTGCCCATTCTTGGCTGCAAGATAGAAGCTCCTCAAAAACATATATCCCGAGGCCAGTCCTTTAGAGATAGCAGCTCCGCAAGGATACACACTCTTAAGACAAAGCATTCCTGCTCTGGGCTGGGCTCATGCAATCAAGAAAAGCCAGGACCCCAACAGATCAGCCGTTCTATCACCAAGGCAAATCCCAAAAGAAGTCATTTGTTTGCGTTTTTTAAATGTACATTTCAGTGCCTACACAAAGCGAGAAGGAATTTGAGCCGGTGTTTAGTTTGAATTGAAGCCAAGACCATACTCAGCTGAAACATATACGCCTCACTGGGCTGCATATTGTTGACCCACACACACACAGATGCTCTAAAAGACAGCTTTTGTTTAAAGTCCTGATCTGGAGAGCAGTTGGGATCTTGAGGCATCCTAAATCCCTGGCTTTGTCCACATGTCAACTCTCGCCTGCCAAAAGCCAAAGAAATGAACAAAGCAGCGTAAAAGCCCAATGGTGCAGACACAGTGTGTCAGTCAGAGGCTGATGAGAAGCTCCATCACAGCTGCCCTTTAATTCACGCATGAGATGCAAGCCCCCAGAAGTGCGTGCTCGAGTTTTGTCACACAGATTGCAGTGCTGGAAGGCTGGCACTGTACCAGCATGTGGAATACATTAACAGAAGACATGTCTGAGCTTGGACTTAAGTCACAGGACAAGGCTGATGTGAGGTGAGGAATTTCAGCTGAAGTTACTGTGGACAAAGAAGCTACTTCCACACAGATGCTGAACTCTTGATAACATAAGATTGAAATGTCCCTTCATGTTGCGTCCTGTTGATAAACCATTTATCTAACTGGTTTAAATAATTTGTCTGCTGGTGTTTTGTCACCAAAAAAAAAATGTTACTGCCATGAGAATGGATTAACGTACCTTAAAATGTGATGCAAGCACCAAAGTAAAATCCTACACAAACCACAGACAAAACACCAAAGTAAGATTTCAGACAGCTTAGACTTAAGTTTGCATCCATTATTTCAGTTTTTAATAGGACTCATGTAATCCTGATTGATGTGTTATTGTCAAGTGGCTGCAGACAGTAAAAGGAGGAGGTATTAAAGCAGGTCTTTGATAGGAAAAGGAAATGTTTCAGGAGAATTATAAATCTGGTTTTGGTGCGTCAGGCGGTGGAAATATGGCCTAAGGAGAGAAAAATGATAGGCGATAAAAGCCTTTCGTATAAATCATTTTAATCAAAAGCAAAATGTTGTTTAACTTTTAGCTCCTTCTTGTGCGAAGAAATGTGTGCATGGATTTTCACAGATGGAGCAATGAACCACTTGTCGTACGTAGCCTCCCTGAGCAGAACTCACAGTACTGGACCAAAAGCTACAATAAAAGTTTCTGTTGGCAGGACAACAACTTACTAAATGTTTGCAAAGCCCATCAGGATTTTTCCATTTAACAACAAACACGGGCATAAATGGAAACTTGATTTTTGTATAAACATGTCAAAACCTGCAAATGACTAAAGGTGGGGCATCGTTTACACAGAGCTGCACAACAACACAAAGAACAACATGTCCATTTTCAACATGCGTTTCCTTCAGGTTTGTATTGTGCGTTCTTCTCACACGCTGAAAACTGTGAGGGATTCATGTGAGCTGGAAAAAACACAATGATCAGATGTCTCATGCTGAGGAATTTATTGTAAGCTTGGAGCCAAGAAAAGAATGACACTATCAGAGAAGCGCCACACCAAGTTTGGAATAAAAAAACCCAAGGTTTCATATGTTTGCAACATTTCACCACGCCTTATTCAGTCAAACTGTATCCTAAAGTTTCACACGTGAAGATGCTGTTTGTCACATCTGCACTGTCACATGTTCTGACCTCATTAAAAATACATATGTGTCCTGTCCTTAGTTCGTCCTTGCTTTCCTTGCACCCTCCTGATCTACAAGACCCATTGGGACCGTAGCTATGGATGATAACAGGGGATTCATGTAGACACAACCAGTCATAGAAGCTGAACAATGTCTGTAAATGTGAAGGTTGTTATGGCCTGAACTCTTGAGTGTTAGTGAATTTTATGAACACAAGAGAGACGCTATGGGTGCTTTTTGCAAAATAAACCAAAAGTTCGAATAACTGAGAGAGTTTAGCTTTGTTTGAACCGTACCTGTGTGCTGCTGACTTAACAACTTGACTAATGTGGTGGAGTAGTGTGTTGAGAAATTCCCGCAAACACAGCAAACTACACGAGGAGTCGCTCACTACTGCTGCTATGAGTTCATGTAGGTTTGTATCTGTGGAGCTCAGCAGATGTTTTCCTCAGTCCACGAGTCTCAGACCACAGCTATATAAAGGCAGTGTAATTACTGGACTGGTCTGAACCCAGCCTGCCATGCCTCGTCTCTGACACACACACACACACACACACACATGCACACAAACAAACAAGCCACATATAGTCTTAGCATGACGGCCATATGGTTGACGGGGTCAGTTGAGTTTAAGGGAAGGAACTGAGATGTGGGGAAAGACGCAGGTACGCTATACTGTGTTGCTCAGAGTGTGTGGCTTAATAGATGAAACAGGTGGAAACAGCTAACCATGGTCTGTTTGCCTTCCAGCACCTTTAAAACTCGCTAATTAACATGTTCTTTTCTTGTTCATTCCATACAAAAGCCAAAATATTAAACCAGCACCTTCTGGTTTTACAGGGCCTATTTACGGCAGGGTCCAGAGTCAGACTACTCACGTCCTGGAAACTTGCGTTGATGCATTAATCACTGCACTTATATTCATTTTAAAACTTTTTACTGGAAATAAAGTCAGAAAAATAAAGTTAGTATGTGTGGTTTTTTTTTGTTTGTTTGTTTTTTGTTTTTTGACGTTTTTGCACCAAGATTGATTTTTCTGATCGTGTGCTATTTAAAGCAAGAGAGAAAACATTGCTTTTTAAAGCTGTGTACAGACTTCTAGCTGCAAAGGAGTGATCTGATGTTCAGAAAATTTTCCCACACTGAGGGCTGTGCAGGGAAGGAACTGTTTTTTTTAGACATCACCTCAGCACTTTTTGGTCGCCTCAAGGTGTTGTAAACTCATTCTCCCATTTTAAGGAGGATTAAGGACTCCACTTGACTTTGAAGCTTCAAGATTTCCAAAACACGCTTTGACTTCAAGGCTTCTCTGTGAGTTGAGGGGATTTTAATGAGGGGATTTTCAGTTTGACCAGCTATGCAAGACTCCAGTCCTAGATGGTTGATTCCCATAATCAGGCCATCTGACAAACTTTTATACCCAGAGCACGACCTCACTCCCATGGGACAGACACTGTGTAATACTCAGGGGGGTGACGGGGTTTCACTCTGACTCACTTATCGTGATGTGATACAGTCAAGGGCGGCACATACTAATATAGAATGACACTGTGCGGCGTTGATTAGTGGTGTTGACCTCTGGGTTGATCTTATTGACTGTGTGACTTATAGCTCACCAAGAACTGTTTCAAGCTGCTCCTAAAAGTTTAAGGAGACGGCCACTGTGCTCCAAGTAAAAAAATTTAGTCTGAAGTCAAGCATGGCTGCACCCAGGTCAGTCCACCTGCCAGCACCTCTATGACTGTCTAACATGTTGCTGACTGTACCAACCTCTTATCACATACTCTCACACTCGCTTCCCCTTAAACAACCCTCAACTTCAAACTTGAGCTGAATCATTTAACACCCTGAATTCAAGTCTGCTGACAAACTGAGCTCTATTTCCACTTCCATTTCCACAAGCGGTAGTCGCCTCAGACCTGGCTTTCATTATGAAATGTTTTTTGTTTAATGCATTACCACAACAGACGCGTGAAGAACACAGAGGAGCTGGCACGCAGCAGCGCTTTGATTGACGTCACCTAATGGCGCATGCTTTACGTCCATGTAAAGCGCAGCAGTTAGCGCTAACTACTGCTATCCTATCAGAGGAGAAAATGGAGGACAGATGCAGACATGAGCATGAATGATACCATCTGTGGTTTCAAACTCTTTTGAGTTCCTGTGTCAGACAGACAAATAGGGAAGGTTTAAAGGATTAGACAGAGAGGAAAAGAGGCCGAGAGAGTGAACGCACAGAAAATCTTTCAGTGTGCAGCTTCTTTTCAAGTGTTTTTCATCCTAATACTGGTTGTTTTAAAGTGGGTGGACCGTCCTTTAAACTGACTTGTTATGAACGTCTTATAGTAATCTGTGTGTTTTTAATATACACATGCACCTCTACCTTACTTTTGTATGTATTGTCTTTATATTGTGCAATTGAAAAATGGATAGTAATGTCAGATTCCACAGATATGTCCCACAGGATTCATAACACTGCTGTCCACTATTGTCTTATTTATTATATGAAATAAAAGTGCAATGTTTGTTGCCTGATGTTTTTGTCTCTAGACGACCTAAGAAAACTCAGATGTGCATCAATAAAAAAAAAGAAAAAAAAAAAAGGACGTCTTACTGCGCCTGGAGAAAAACTGAGGTAAACTTATCAAAGTATTAGTATGGACCATCAACAATGAAAACTACTTTGAATCAGATCCATATTGACATCACAGAATAGGACACAATTTTTGCTGTTGAAACCACTCAAGGATTTTATGACATTTCAGTCTTTAGTTGCGCAGGCTGGTGTGCAGATGTGGGAAATCATCGAAAACCACTACAATGGACACACTTACTGTATGGATTAAAAAAAAATCCTATCCCTATAAAGAAAGAGGTGACATCAGACGAAAATCCAAAATCTAATCTAAAGTGTACCACTGAATGGAAATGAGCTGAAATGGGTATGGAAAAGAGGAGCAGAGAGCGACAGAGATGGAAAAGTAAAAATGAGGAGAAACTGAGCATGAGAGAAAAGAAGCACCAGAGACAGAGAGAGGAGTACACTGTGCTGTGGAGGGGTCGTCCCGGTCACAGCAGACAGAGAAGCGCTGCTCAGATCAGCTCAGAGGCTGACAGCTCTCTGACAGGGATTAGAGGGCTGGCTGTAAATAATAGGGGTTCAGACCTGGGGCACCTTGGTCTTTGACAAAGTGCTCGTTTCTCATCTATCACTCCTTTTCTCTGTGTTGTGAGATATTTTCATCGGCAGACCTAAAAAAAGCTATTTCCATATGGTTGAAGAGCAGTGTAAAGTGGAATTCTTCTGGTCCTCATCCAGCGTCAACTCAAAGAAACATTCAATTTTCCAGGAAAATGAAAAGAAAGCAAAGTAGATAGATGACATCATTGATTTAAAGTGAACATCTGTGGGCCAGACACTGTCCCTGCCTTAAAATAGCCCGGTAGGTAGGAGGTATATGCAACCTGTGCGGTGTGTTTATTCACTCCTGTTTGAAACCAAATGACTGTCTCAACACTTTTTGCGCAGGTCAGATTCAGTTTTTCCTCTTCCAGTGGGGCATCTGAGGTGGAGGCAGTGGGGTCTTAAAATCTGCCAAGATGAGCTGAGATCAGATGGGATGCTGTTAAATGAAACATCAGAGCATCATGACTTGAGATCATAATAATCCCAGATCAACAACACTCATAAATGCTGCACACAAGAGATAAAAATACATATAACACATAAATTACAGTGAAACAGCATGTCTAACTCTGATGTAAAACAGCTCTACAGATAATAGATGCTTTTAAATCTAATGTAGACTGTAAAAGTTATGAGAGTACAATCTTATTAAATTATTATGCATGAAATGTGCACACATGCATGTCCATTTTTGATATTTGACACTGAGGCTAGTGAAGCCACATTAGCATGGGTTTAATTTTTGAATGTACTTTAATGCGGGCTGTGGTTTTTCTTCCACTTCTGGCAACTTGTGGAAAAACAGCATGAAGATGAGTGATTATAGTGCAACTCAGAGATAACGATGAATAATCTGATATGAAGCAACTAGGGGTCAGAGCAGAGAGACCTCAGCTTGGCCATGAGTGTCTCTGGGTTTCCAGACACTCCCTAACCACCGGGCCTGCCAGCGCGAGGAGAAGGAGGAGGAGGAGGAGGAGGAGGATCGGGTGAAAGTGGAGCGGAGGGAGAGAGAAGAAACCGTCCCCTGTCGGAAGTATGCAGGGATCGTCCTTTCAGACCTTACGTCAGCCCGGACTCTTTAACAGGCTGTCAGCCCGGGACGCAGGCAGAGGTGCGCGGAGATGACAGCGACGGGACGAGGATGTAGCTCACCTGCGGAGAGCGGCGCGTCGTGCGTTTAAAACCAAACCAAACAAACAAAAAAGCCCAACAGAAAACAAACACAACACGGGACTAATTCTGGATTCAATGCATTTGCAGCTCTCCACCAGTGATGAGTTGGCTCTTGTTGTGGATTCTAACAGCGGGCGGGATTCAACAGGTGGGATGGAGGAGAACTTCCCCAAATCTTTTTGTCTTATGTGCAAGCTGCGTATTTGGCACAGTTGTACTGCAGGGCTGATGATACGTGTCATCATTCACTAGTGTCCACTGTAACTCCATGAAACGAATATAAAAGCCCCGATGGAAGCTCATTGTGTGTGATTTAGTGACTGTAACTCTATATGGCCTCCATGTGTGTGACTCTTTGTCGCTCTTTAAGGAAACAAAACTAATGTAGGTCGACCCGTTGTGTTTTGCTTGTGCAGCCTCTTAGATATCATCCTACTGACTGAGCATCTCACTGCAGGACTTCCACTGTTATTCATGAAGGCATCTGCTGACAAGCCTGTGCCAAGCTTTCGTGCCCACTTTGTGACACATTAGGTTTGAATGAATAGACTCACTAAACTAAAGCTCACTGTTGCCTCTCTAATATGTCTGGAGTCAAGTTATTGTTGTCCTCAACAATCCCAGGATTGAACTTGCAGTGTGAGATGGGAGCAGCTGCCTCCCTGCTGCTTCTCTGACGAACTTATATTTAAGCGCCACCTAGTGGTTATATAGGAAACTGCCTTTTTAATTGATTCGTTAATGTTTTCCACAGTCCTCCTTTATTTTGAACTAAATCAATACAGCTTTTCAGATGTCTTATACGATTCAGATTGTATATTTAACACTTTAGTGAAGTCATCTGTGCTCTCCCCCCCCCCCCAGTGATTTCGTTTTCAAATGTTTTCCTCTTCCCCTGAGGAAGGGTTTGTCCGTGCCTGCACTCATGCTTCCAGAGGTCACCTGCAGTGACCAGGGGCTGACAGGAAGAAAAGATCAGGCCGGCAGGGGAGGAAAGGTCATCAGTCTGTGTCACCTCTCTCAACAGAGAAAACAAACACTTTTGATTAGCTGTCTGTTACCAAAACCTGGCCACTGTTTGAGGCCACAGAGGGAAGGACTGGAAGAGATGAGGACTGTGACTCATGTGACATGTGAACATATTAATATTTGTAGTTCACTTTTATTTTCTCATCTTTCTGTGCCTGCCTTGCTACTTACATATCTGTTTCTCAAATGAATTTACTGCATTGTGACATGGCCTTTGATTAACAGTGATTAAGTACTTAAGTATGCTAAAAGATGAATGATTATATGGGGCCAACCCCATGTTTTCATAATGAACTTCTGTGACACCCACCACTCCATGCTCTCCTGTCTTTGTAAGGGTAATGGACATGTTTTGGGCTGTTTTTGCTTTTTGTGAGTCTTTACGTTAGCCTGATGGCTGCAGGCTGAATTAGCTTTTCTGAAGAATGGCTTAGTGGCACGACTCTGATTAAAACTCATTTATCTGCATTAGCTTTCGACACCGTACAGAGCAGTTATTAATATGAGCATAATTCCATTGAAGTGCAGGGAAATGACATAGAGTAGCCATGCATAAGATGATTAAGCATGTTTTCTCACAATTAATTACGGATTAAGTGTGCAGGCATGTGTGTTTGTTTGTGTGTGTTTCATGGATTAGAAGCTTCTTACTTAAGTGCTCCTCTGAGCATATGGATCATGTTATGATTTACAAGCACACAAATAATATTGGACCCCCAGTCAAATGCTTCACTCCCTGTCTAGACCTGAGCACATTGTGGTAATTATGATGGACATTTTAGCTGCTGCAGCTTGAATTACTGCATCCGTGCAACATCGTTCATCAGTGTATTTGTAGCAAATGTATCTTTTCTCTGTCTTAAGAGCAAATCTCATTTTCTCACTCACTGAGCAATAACCTGCAGACCAATCCTCTGGCATTTTCTCAAGCACAACATGTTCTCAAAACAAGATTTAATTCCAATTCTAAAAATTTGTCATCCAAAAAAAAAAATAATAATCTAAATCAAAAATGACAAGCTTCCTCTGCAGAGTCTCATGCATCTACTGTCCAGAGCTAAACTCAGACTGCTGAGCTGTTAATGTGCCTCGTGTGGCCTGTATCAGTGAGAACATCTGCTTTTAAGAGCTGCAGAGCCCTTTACTGTGTGATCCTGGCTTCATGGAGCAGCTTGTAGGACTCAAAATGCACTGAGGGGGAGATCTTGATTACATTGCTTTGGCAGGATCTGTAACTTTTCCTAACTCTTTAGCACAGTTGCCGATATTGAATGTGATGATGGAACACTTCCAAAGTGCAGACTTGTGTCGTCACATAATAAGATTATCTCCACTGGATGTTGAATTCATTTTTATAGACTTTTTTAATTTGTTACGCAGCATGACCACACATTAGCAGCCTATCATGTTGACAGTGAAGCAGAGGTGAACAAATAGGCAAGTCAAGGCCTTTGGGAACATTGACGCACTGAGACAGGATTACCAAAGAGGGCTGGATATGAAAGAATGATTAGAAGGATTAAGGATATTAAAAATATTACCTCACCACAGGGAGTCAAATACCTTTCATGTGATAAAAGGCTTTTGATTTTTCACAAATTTTGAGAAACAACAGCTACTAAGGCTTAAGACTGAGTGTGACTTCACTGGTATGTTAAGTTAATTTCATAACAGACTTTATTTGTCAACTTCTCTCCAGGCCTACTCCCAGAATTCCACTGCCATGCCACCTGCCGTCACCTCCCCGCTTGCGGACCTGTACAACAGGACACAGTACTGCAAATGGCCATGCGAGTGTCCCAAGGTCACCCCTACTTGTCCACCAGGTGTGAGCCTCCTCATGGATGGCTGTGACTGCTGCAAGGCCTGTGCCCGGCAGGTGGGCGAGGTGTGCAACGAGGCCGACACCTGTGACTACCACAAGGGACTGTACTGTGACTACAGCTCGGACAAGCCTAGGTACGAAAAAGGAGTGTGTGCATGTAAGTGTCGCTCACCAGAACCAACAAAACAAACAAGTGTTCTTGCACAGTGAGAAATCTGTTGTAATGTCATGTGTCAAGGTTCACGATCCACACAGCAGCACACGCTGCAAATGAGCAGGCTGAATTTGAAGAGAGTGGGTGTTTGCTACTGCAGCCCCATTGGTAGATATAGTAACAACACAGGCAGAATACCAATGCATTTTAAGGATGATGGTGGATACCACACACAAAAGATTTTTCACCTTCTCAAAGCACAGACCTTAGTTCGCTGCTGAGTCAAAATCACTCTATACACAGTGACAATATGGAAGTGAGTTGTTCACATTAAAAGCCAGATTATGTGTAATGGGAATGTTTGGGTTGAAATTTACTCTAAAGGAAGCTGCACATTTTGTGGTTTACAGTTATGATATATATTATGATTATTTAATGTATATGTTATATTTTATAGCCTTTCATCCTTCATAGCAGATGTAGTCTTCTTAACATGTCACAGATTATTGCTTTGCTACTATTCAAATCATAAAAGCCAAGACATGAACACATAGTGGTGGCAAGAGTTTGTACTTTGCCCTGCATGTCTCTAAAAATGCAGTATGTGATTGGCTGTCGTTCCTCTCTAGATATGGTGGGAACAGGCTGTGAGCATGATGGTGTGATCTACCGCAATGGGCAGAGCTTCAAGCCCAGCTGTAAATACCAGTGTGTATGTGTGAACGGTGCCATCGGCTGCGTGGCTCTGTGTACAGAGTCCCAACCTCCCGGGTGTGGTGCCAAACCCCACGCCGGGTCAAAGTCCGGGGACAGTGCTGTGAGCAGTGGATCTGCGATGAACCCAAGAGAGGTCGCAAGACGGCCCCGAGACACGCAGTGGAGGGTAGGACTCCTCGGATATGTGTGCTAGGAGGGAGGGTTGGAGGGCGGGAACTGATTGGGGTTATCAAAGGTCATCTTTTGTTTGGTTGTCAAGGCAATTCTTTGCAATAAATCAGGTAATAATTTCAGAAGATTCATTCATTACTCAGACATACTGTAATTCCTTACAGTGGTTATAACTAATTATCGTGAAGGGTCTAGTACATTAAGGTTGTATGAGGCCATGTGAATGTATGATCAGAAGCAGAATGAGCTCATACAGTTTCAAATCCATGGATATGTGTGATAATAAATTGGTGCAGTCAACAGTCAATATGATTGGACTGGAGAAGTAAAATAGCGGCAGCTGTGCTCAAAACTGGCAGCCAAAAGTGTGTAGCCATGTGTAGTCCAGGAGGAGAGGATAATGAGGATTGGGTGTGTGTGCATGTGTTTGTGTGTGAGAGAGAGTGTGAGTGTGTGCAGGGACAGGCCAAACCTTTCCTGTGGAAGCCCTCACACTGTTTTTGGGTATCATCCAGTTTCCAGTTGTTCAGTGCTGAGGTGCTGTGAGCTGTGGAGGGAGGAATGTGAACGGAGATCTCTTTGTGTTGCATAAGGAAATAAATCAGATCCAGGCTACTAGGAAAACACAGTTAGAGAATTTAGATTCAGAACGAACACAGCACCAAGCAATGCAGTGTCTCTTTGCTTGTTGTGGTAAAATATTACAAACATAGGAGCAAATGGTCCTCAGTAGCAGTGAGCCTGCAGAAAGCAAAGCTAAATCATAACAACATCCATCAATGTGCATGAAATATAACATACTGTGATGTTTGCAGCCATGACATGGGATGTTTACCACTCCTCTGATTTGCATTAATTCAGCATTCCCAGCTGAAACCAGGAGCTGGCACAAGAACTGCATTACCCAGACTACCTCATGGAGCCCCTGCTCAAAGACGTGTGGCCGCGGCCTGTCCATGAGGATCTCTAACGCCAACGACCAATGTGAGCTGGTCAAAGAGTCCCGCCTCTGCAACCTGCGGCCCTGCGAGGTCGACATCACCAAACACATCAAGGTAGCACTCTTGTCTGATACATTCAGCGATCACACATGGATTATATGAGGACACTTGAATGAACATCTTTGTTCTCCTTTCTTTCCCACAGCCAGGAAAGAAATGTCTGAACATCTACCGGGAAGATCAGCCCTCTAACCTCACCATCTCTGGCTGCACCAGCAAGAAGGAGTACAGGCCCAAATACTGTGGCGTCTGCACGGACGAGCGCTGCTGCATCCCCTACAAGTCCAAGACCATTGACGTGGAGTTTGAGTGTCCGAATGGGACAGGATTCACCTGGAAGATGATGTGGGTCCAGGCCTGTTTCTGCAACCTCAGCTGCAAGAACCCCAATGACATCTTCGCCGACCTCGAGAGTTACTATGGTTACTCAGAAGTCGTGAACTAAAGAATTGACATGTCAGCCAAGCTCTCAGCCCCGAGGAGCATGTGACGTCTCTTTTTGATGCAATGTTTTATATTTGTAATGTGTATGATTATGTATAAGGGATTTTCTTATGGTCTTTTTTTCATATTGGAAAAATCTGTAAATATGAATTATACATGTGTCTCCAGAATGGATTCATAAAGCATGATGTGCTTTTGAAGAATATTTGAAGAAGTGATTTGCAAATGAAAATATTCAGCCAGTGAGTGTGTGAAATATTTGAAGGCTTAATTTATTTATACAGCTTTTGACATATGTTAGAACGTATGTGATGTTCTTGAGCTGCTTCCAAGAACAATCAAACATTGTCTCTAAACTCACGAGCCAACTTTGGTAATAAGGCTTCACTGTAGATATTTTCCTTTTATTATTTTTCATGGAAGTTTCTCCATAATAATAAAAAAAAAAAAAAAAAAAATCAAAAGGCAGAGATGAGCTAATATGCCAAAGACAAGGCCTTACTTTTTAAGACTGTCTTATAAATGTCCACATCTTGAAATAATGATAATAAAAACACAATCAGGGAAGATCTGTTACAGGGTTTTTATTGTCATTTTTTTAATAAATACAAACTGTTATGTCATTTTAATGCTTTTCTACAGCATTAGACGGTTGTGCAACGCATCTTTACAAAGCTGTGTATGTGTTCTACAAAGCAAAAATCCTGCTGTAGTGCAAGTAAAATACAGGAGTAGAAGGTGTCAGGTAAGTTCTATGGCTATCCTCATGTTAACATGTGGACCTATCACGTCACTCACCCCAAAAAATCCACAACCACATAGGAGCATCACGCCTAAAAATTCCATGGCACATCTTTGTTCCATTGTGCTTGATTGCATAGAAATCATTAAAAAAAAAAAAAAAGAGTGAAAATACAACTTTTTGTCTGAGGCCGTGATCCATTCATAAAGCATAAGACATAAAAGCTTTTGAATTTGTCTTTGAATTTGTGTTGTGATTAATGGCAAAGCTTTTAATGATCATGTCATTCCTGAAAAAATTCATGACAATACAGATGATGTTTTGGAGAGAAAAAAACTCAAGGATATACGGACACTGGCAAGATGAAACACTGTTTGATATATGTACATGATATATTTTAAGTGTGTCCCTTAATTTTCAAAGTTGTGTTTGCAATTTGTGAAGCAAACTGCCACGTGTTTTGTTGACCCAAGTGCCTCACCCCCTTTTTTTTGTCCTCCACATCTACAAATCTGCTCCTACGTACAAACGACAACACTTCAGACATGGAAAGTAAAAGAATAAATGATCAAACAATTATGATGAGAAAACAGAAAAAAATTTACAGTCAGGTATATTTGAGAAAGCTGTGTCAGTATGGTAAAAATGGATAAAAACAGGATGAAGGGAATGCAGAGATGGAAATTAAAACTTTTTTTTAATATATATATATATATATATATATATATATATATATATGAGAGATTATGAGCAATACATGTACAAGCTGGTGTACTCAAAGCCACAGCTTTCTCCAACATTCTCTGCTTCGGTGTTCCCAGATGCTGCACTGCCCCTAACCACACACTCGCCCAACTAGGAATCTCAGGAGCTTTTGTCGCTCAGATATGTTTTAGCTCCTCAGAATGACAAGACAGTCGACCCTTGACCTCCTGATCAAAAAACATCCCATTTTGAAATTGGGACTTCTCAGCTGCACTGAATACTCTGCAGGTGAGGGTCCATTGTGCGTTTTTGCAAACCCAGATGTCCAATCCTGTCATGTCCCTGTCTGCATCAGTGTGTATGTGCGTAGGAATGTGTGTGTGCATGTGTGTCAGTTGGAGGCAGCGCAGCACAAACCGAAGAGGCCTTCTCAAGAGGTTCAGGTGTCCAGAGAGTGAAGGGGGTGCAGAAAGAGGTCGGGGGGCAGGGGTCACTTAACAGGACACTTCCGTGGACTTGGGAACGGCCTGGTCCACGTTGCTGTTGGCTGTGCCATCCATCGTGTCTGTGTGGGAGCGGCCGCGCTGGTTCTCCACCGTGTGGCTGCGGCTGCGGCTGCCCTCGTTGGTGTGTGAGCGGGAGCGGTTTCCCTCACTGGTGTGGGAGCGGGAGCGGTTGCCTTCGAAGGAGGTGACGCTGGAGCCGGAGGCAGTGCGGGAGCGGACCAGGCGGGTCATGCTGGCAGATGGCACTGAAGAGAGGAGGAGGAAGATGTAGTAAATGTACTGACTGAACCTTATTGTGGTGCAATAATGAAGTTGTATCGGTTTACTCAAGTTCATCTCACTCAATATTACTATTATCTTTAATTGAATATATTGTAGTTTTTATGTCACCACTTGTGTGACAACTATAGTTGCTATTTAAGACTTAATTAATTTTACCAAATCATGTTTTTACTGTAAGTAAATACTCCATTACTCTGCTCCAAATGTTAAGCATCTGCAGTTGACCTGCAGTTGAGTTCAAGTTGTACCACAGTGAGAGCATGAGTCATTTATTAGTGAACACCAAGAAGTGCAGAGGAGGATGCAAACTCCATTTTACCACAAGGTGGCAGAAAACTTCTCTTTAGCATCATGAACTCAGCAAGAACAAGTTTTTTGTTCTTTTACAATGTTGTGCAATCTCAGCCTTAACATAGGATCTGCAAGTCTCCAATACTTACTGTATCCCATGCCCTGAATGAAGTACTTGAAAGCCTCTGTCAGTTTTCCAGGCTGCAAATGAAGCAAACACAAGGAGGGGGGGTGGGATAATCAGTCCTCACGTCATTAATTATAACCCTTGTTTACACAACATACCAGACTCAATTTCTCATCCAATAGCTTATTGCTCAGGCTCTGAGATATGACAGCTGCTATGAGCAGGTGCTGCGTAGGGTGGCGGATTACAACCTGACAAATGTGGTTCATGTCTGCTACTTTGCTAATGCTCTTAGGCACAACCTTCTTATGCCATCCCGTCTTCCACCTGACCCTATGCACTGATTATCCAGCCTGTTCTACGGCAGTTACGGTCTCTTGCAGAGCTGTTGCTGTCACACAAACACAGACATACACACCTGGTCAACCTGGGGCATGCCACCGCAGTCAGCCATCTGGAGAGAGCAGGGAGAACACAAAAGAGGCCATTAGCATTTAGCACATTGGTGCTTGTACATTCACGCAGCAGCGGATACACCCCATTACCCTCCATTATACTCTGTGTGTCTCATTTGATCACACTGAACACCTTTCCCTTGTCACCTCTGATCAGTATTCCTCTAGACCCCGAACAGTTAACCCTGGGAAATGGCTCCTATTTTAGCTCCAACAGCCATTTGGTTTCAGTTGCAGATCATAAAAGGCTAACACAAGTAGGTCAGTTGAGGCAGATTGCATTCAGCTGTTCTACTTCTGGTTAATATGTCACCAGGTAAATGCTGAGCCACTGGAATCTTATCAGGCGATGCGTTTCCATCAAGGCTATTATAATCTGAGGAGGATATGGGACAGAAGGTGGAGGGGGAGGGGGGCGCAGCACAGATGGACAGAAACAGGCTCCTTTACCTTAAGCAGGGTAGTCTTTGTTGGGTCCAGCTTGGTGTTGCACTCAACCTGTGGGTGCACAGAAAATAAACATATTAAGTTGTGTGTTGCACATAAAAGAAATGCCAATTGTAATAAGATTTTTATTTGAATTTATTTGATGTCTCTGCAACGCCAAGGGATAGTAAAGGATTTATGGCACCTCTCACAGTTAAAACAGTACTAAATCTCTGTGTAAAGCCCTTTGAGACAAGCTGTTTGTAAAAATGGGCTATACAAATAAAATTGCCTTGCCTTGCCTTAACTTTTATAGATTAAAGCTACTCTGTCACTTGACTTTTGTTACCACACAAGGCTTTCTCGCCAAAGTCATGTAAATTGCCGTCTCCCAGCCTTAATTCTTGCATATCTCTAGGGCTTAAAGAGGTGACTGAAGTGAACGGAAAACACGTCCAGCACAAGTTAGCTGGATAATACGTGGTGGGGAGTCGGATCATTAGCATCAGAGCCTCGTTTTAAATGGCTGTGTGAACGTCCGTGTCGGTGCTTCAACTCACCACAGCCTCCACGGCAGGTGAGCTGTCGCCAACCACCAGCAGAGAAGGACACCTGGATGAGGGGAACACACACAATCACACATTAAAACATATTCATTTTATGATCACTGAGATAAAATATGCAGCAGGCAATGTTTTCTTGTTGCTTGATATCAACTTACTTGAGGGTTCTGACATTGCTTCCTGGAACCGGCCTCTCAACCTCAAGATCCCTCCGGCTGTAAAGAAAGAAAAACACAAGGATGTTAGGGACAATCTTAATTTTTGGTTGATCAAAATTTAAGGTTCTACCACCTGTTGCAGCTAAGGGTTGAGCTTTATTTTGTGTACTTCTTGCACCACATTCCTCCTCCTCCTCCTAAATTTCACTCACTCAACATCACTGTAACATGTAGCTCAACGCTGATGTGTTTACCTTTCGTAGGACTTGACAAAGAGGTGCAGGTTGAACTGGTTCATGTCGTTGATGATGTGGTGGCGGTATGTTGCAATCATGTCCTGGTTGTGGTGGATCTCCTCCTGTGGTCACCAAACACAGAATCAGTTTAAGTCACTAAAGACCTGGAAAAGCTGGTTGATAACATACTGGCCTGTAGTAGTGTAGTGGGATTAAGACAAAAATCACAAAAAAATATAAAGAAAGAATGTATACCTTTCCAAAGAGGTGGGTAATGATCATGTCAGGCATGGCATGAGTCCAGCCGCTGATCTGAAATTAGACATAAAAGTCACAGTTAGTTTTAATGCAGCATTTATTTTATTGTCAGATCTCCAATCCACAATATTCACAGATGAGTCTCTGATGTATGTATGAGCTATTACTATGGGTTTGTGTGTGTTACCTTGTGGGCAGCCCAGTCCATCCATCCCTCAGCACATGGGTTGATGTTGATGAGCAGCAAGCCTTCCACCATGTTGGGGTAGTCCAGCTAAACACACACAAACAGACATAAAATAAGTGATGTATTCAACCTGGTGTAAACACAGAGGTCTGAATGTGAATGTGTTCGCATTATGGTGTTTTTTATTCAAGTGCATTTTTATGGTTTTAAAGTGCCATCTAGGTTTTTATGATTATATTTTTATACATTTTATTATCGCATTTCTGTTTGAGACTGATTTTGTGACATCTTTTCATGTTTGAAGCTCACAATTATTGCTCCCTATCTTTGCCAGGATGGATCCTAACCTCAAAGAGGTTTCGCCTGGTTGAATAAATGTTCAATAAAAAAAATATCCTGCAATATTTTACAATTATTTTAGTAAAAGAGAAGACTGCATCAGGGAGTTTCATGTTGCATCTCTGTCAGCCTTGTGTCAACAGGGTGAGACTTCCTAGTGAGCACAGTGTTAGTGTTGAGCTGATCTGGAACATTCCTGAGGCTTTTATGGCTCAGCAGGCTCAAGCAATAAGCTGTGTTATATTGCCAAAATCAGCAAAAAGGAGAAACACATTAGCTGGCTCTGCTAATCCCAGAATGATTAAAACTCATAATTATTAAGCCTGACTGAGATGCTCACGAGGGGGGGGGGGTTTACTTACAGCGAATCTGGTCAGAATGTAGGCCCCGGCTCCGATGCCCATGCCGATAACACTCTTCAGCCTGTGAGTGTACACAGAGAGACATGGATACTGTTAGAACAACAGGTTAGAAAACATCTCGAATATGAGAGTGAGGGGTCAGTGTGAAAACTGAAGCTCAACTTACCCAAAGTGCTTCAGCACCAGAGGGAGTGTCTCAGAGAGTTGGTCCATGGAGGGGTACTCATATCTGGAAACACAGAAAAACAACCATTAAATAACTACTGTCTTATCACTGCATTATATTGCTCCTTATTGTTTTTAACAGCCCTTTGTGTTCATTATCTGTTCACTATCAGATCATGTTCAGGTAGCATTAACACAAGTCAAAGTCCCACCATCAAAGCAGAGATTAGGCTCAACCAGATAAGCACCTGTCTCTACATCCCACTTGTCAAATTAGGTCGTCTCGACTACATCCACAGTGATCTACCTGTGGAGTCAAAGGTCACAGACTGCTTGACATACATGAGATACGTGTTTGTGTGTCTGGCTCACCCAGTGGAAAAGGTATTGGCTCCCTCGTGCTGGCCGGGGGCATCGACGTGACACACAGCAAAGTGCTGCATGATCTCCGACATGTCCTCATGGTTGAAGAGCGAATCCCAGCAGGTTTTGTCTGCAAAGGAAAAGTGACACTTAACTGAGACTTCCATAATTTGTTTTTGTGTAACATGCAGTTGTTACACATCATCTTGCAAAATTTGACACTGTCACAAAACTCTGTTGATCAAAGTAGAGCGGCTCAGATAGTGTAATGAAGTAGACTTAATCACATAAAGTTATCTTGGTGAACCTAATCTGGTCCCACGTGGTGAAGTAATTCAAAACACTCCGGGCTTTAGGCACAACAACAGATGTTTCACCTAGACAGAGCTGAATGAGAAGCCGAGCTTACGGTTCAGTCCGATGTCATGGAAGGTGAGGATGACGGGTCTGTCCCCTTTGGGAACCCCCTTCATTGTACAGTGGATTCTTCCATGAGGAGTCTCCACATCATGTTCCTAAAGATGCAAGAAACAATGACCAAACTTAGCATAAAAAGTAAAAAGTTAAAACTGAATAAATGTACCAGCACTTTCATCTCAATTAAAAGCATCTGTTTAAAATAAACTGCTCAAAATAAGGAAGCTGCATGACTTTCATTCATGCATTCTGCAATAAGTCATCCATATAGTACCTCATTACTGCCTCATGTAATGATGTTTTTTTTCCCATGCCACTTTGCAGCCAAGCTAGAAAACTCATAAACTGCTGATGAAACTCTGATCCATTTTTTTGTGATGAGCCACAAAAGCTACTTCCAACAAAATCTAAAGCTATTGTCCAGTCAGCACTGACCCCTGTGCAACAACTCCAACTGCAGAAGCTGCTGTCCAGCAGGCAGCATAATCCAACAGATCCACTGGAAACTATTCAGCGCAAACATTTGTATGCAGGTTTTTAGTGTACTCACGCTGACTTCAATCTCAGCGACAATCATTTCCACATCTGAATCCTCCAGAACCATGTTTGCAGGAGAGGAATCCAACACTGCGCGCTACTGGAAAAAAGTGCAGTCGCAGCGGCTCTCTGAGCTATAGATCCAACTGTTGGTGAGCTCTGGAGTTGTTTAGCCCTGCACTGAGAGCTGTGTTTTATACCCCTGCCGCTTACCAGTTGGCCTAAGCTCTTGGCCTCCCATGGTGCCTTGCAGGCTGGTCAAAACAAGCTAATTCTAGATGAAGAGATCCCTAAATTGGATCAGCCAATGTCATACAGAGGGCCATCAGCTAGTGCGTTGGCATGATGAGTAAGTAAGGGTGTGTGACCAGTTGGGAACAAGCTGAATGAATGAGCCCTGGGAAGTTGGGAACCATTATTCAGCAATATTTAGAGCAAGCAATTTCAAAATAATGGCTGAGCCGAGTAACACCCAACTTAAGGAATACACTTTTAGGCAGCACTCAACATGAGTGTGAACTGTCTCTTGTGGCTTCAGATGACAGTCCTAAACATTTCCTACAAACACCCCATAAAGAGTCAGTGACTGACTGTACATGCAGTATAACTTGGTAGGGCTATAAAACCTGAGGCAAAAAATGAAATAAAATGTGTTTCAAAATAAAAGCTGAAATTATCAACATTAATTGTCAATGTCAAATCACATGAATGTTATTTTAATTTTGAAGCAGTTTACCATCACAAAAAGCATGTATGGTATATATTCTATATGTATTCTTGGAGGATTGCTATGTCTCATCTAAAAAGAGATGAAAAAACAAACTGCAGACAAAAAAATGCTGTCTATTTTCAAGTGGTAACCTGACCTGTTCTGTAGGTCACCTAGACTGTACAGAATGACCTGGTGGGTGTTTTTCAAACCAGTTTAGGCTGCATAGGATCTGCTCTAGAGGAACATCCAGGGAGGCGTAATAACCTATTTACTGGACGCAACGTACATGTAAACATCAAAGGATTCACCACCCCATGCTCCGCCCACACAACGCACTCGAGCATGTAGGCTACACAGGCGAAATAATCCTGCAAGGCAATATGCATGTGTCTGTGTGCATGCATGTATATGCACCTCTGAGAGCCAGAATGAGAAAAGCGGTGGCTTTCTGTGCCCGTGTTTGTGCATATGCATTTCCAATCAATCTGAGGAGTAAATCCCCAATATCACCACCCTCCTCTAATCCAATGTGAGTGATTGTTAGAAGCTCAGCTTCAGCAAAGATATCAAAGACTTGCCCTGGATACTGCCCTGGTAAACTCTGTGACACCAAGAGCTTTAAATGCAAATTAGCTCTGTGTTGGGACTGATGAAGCTTGACCAGGAGCCCATTACCTCGCACAAACTGAAATCAGAGACTGGAGCAATTATACTGAGCCAGAGCACTGCCCAAGGTGCTGAGAGGCCTCCAGACTCAGCAACACCTACACCCTAACCAAAAGTGTGTAAGTGTGTGCACTGGAGAGGAAAGTGAAAGGGTTGATGCACTGTAGCTGTGTTATATTAGAAATCCAGTCCAAACTGTGCTTCATCACTTTCAGTAGCTGACTGAATTAGCAGAGCGCAGATTAGATTTTAGTCCTAATAAAATCACAGCAGATGAAAGGTCAGCACCGAGGCAGATGAGCCACTCTGACTGGTATTTCTAATTATCAGCCACTAGGTGGTACTAGACAAGTCGAAATAACAAAAATATACACTAAAATCCATTTGGTTATTGAACTGATAATTTGGATCATCTGTAAACTCAAGCTTCAACTAATAAATCTAAGATGTGTGTGCAAACATACCTTGATAACAAGCTGCTGTACAGCTTCTCTCAGGCCCTGAAAGGAAAGAACAGAGTCATGAAAATATAGAACTAATGCAATTACAGTCTAAAATGCTATTATCTCATATCTAGGGGGCGTCACACTGTCATTGCATGTGTTTTCATGTCCGTATAAGCACTAAGTGTCATTTAAACTGCACAACTCTCTGCAGCACTTGTGGACACTTGATCAATGATTGAACTGTATTCTTTGTAGAGCAAGATTTAGGACAGAGCTGTGACAAAGGTCAGCAGGCTTTATTGACAAACTTGGGCTGAAAAGTAAAGTCCATTAATGAGACTCTGATTCTGAACAACTGATTTCTTGCCATCTCTTCTTACATGATGTTTTCAATCCCATCTCTTTATCAGTGTGACATTTACTATCACAAATAAGTTGGTGCAGGTATAGATCTGTTAAGTTGCTATTTTGAGATACTTTATTCTTCATAAATATAGAGAATAAACTTGAAGAATTATCAAAGTAACAAACATCTATGTATATTTATGTAGCTGAGAATTAAACTATAAAATATATAACATCAATTGATTATCTATCTGTTATCTTACTTTTTTGACCATACAGTGTCATGAAATCTATCCTGGGATGTACAGTAATATTTGATTGAATCATTACACTATATTCTTTGGTTAACTGCATCTGTCTTTATTGAAAATATGAAGTAATGAATAAACAACACAAGCTATTTGACCATGCTAAAACACATTTCTGTGGGAGCTATTTATAACTTGATTTCATTTGGCTCTGTTCAGAATACATACCGGCAGTTCCCTGTCAACCAGCAGGGGCTTGGACTCAACAGTCTGGATGTCATCCATTTCAAAGAGCTGGAGAGCCTGGGGGTCAGAGGAGATAGTTTTGTCAGTGAGCGACTGATTCAATCGAGTAGATGAAAAATGAAACGTTATAAAATAGGTGTGTGACTTTTCAAAGGGGCGCTGAAAAGATGGGCGGGTTAGAAGTGGCTGACCTGATGATAAAATAACAGATTGCCAGGGGTGGGTGCGACTGTTAGTTTTGCGTTTCTTTACAAAGCCAATAAAAGAGACAGCTCTGACTCAACTTGAATGCACTCACGTACACACAGGTGCACACACAGGTACAGGCAGAGACTCGCACTGCGGTATGCACAAGAACATGGCAACCACACAACAGCCAGACCCAAAAACCACTCACAAATCGCTTCGCACACAAACTGCCGTTCTGCGAGGTGCACAAACAGATGATAGATAAGAGGGTGGTTGAGTGGCGTGGTAAAAAGAGGAAGTGTGATTTTTCTCTCTTCAGTGATCCGTGTTGAAAAACGCTACGCTGCAGCCAAATTCCCCTGAAAACTAAAGCACGCCCTGCACACCCATCCATCTATCTATAATAGATTCAAAATTGGGAACATATTTCGAAAATGAACACAATGAGGTCCTGTTCAATGAGGGAAATTCAGAGAAAGAGAGTGAGAAAGGAAAGGGAGAAGAGAGAGAGAGGAGAAGGGGAGGGGAAGAGAAGCCAGGCTGTGTGGACCATGAAGCTGTGTTGGAGAAGAGCAGGCGGGTTGCAGCTCTGCATGCAAATCAAATTAGCCAGTTAAGAGAGCTCTTTGTCCACTGGCTCTGGTGGCTCCTGAGAGCCAGGGGCCTGCCCTCCTCCTCCTGCTGCTAAAGGGGGCCATCACTGACCTACACACATACAGGAAGCAACGGACACCCCGGGTTCCCATCAACACATCCCAGCCTCTATTCAGCGCTGGGCTGGCTTTCTAGCTCTTTGCCTTCTGCCACTTTTCTGTGTTTGTCTTGGTTTCTGCTTGGTTTCTGTTGCTGTGTTTGCTCTTTTCCAGGCTCCCTCCATCTGTTCTGGGCTCTCTGTCTCTGTTGTTTGTCTTTGTATACAGCCGTGGCAGAAAATTCATCAACATCAACCAACAGGGCTGCACTGAGGCCGCAAGAGCAAGACGCTCTTTTAGAGGAAATGAGTCATTCTATTTCAAATGTGGAGATGACGGTTGTCCGGCAGAATACGCCCTACACACACACACACACACATACACATATGCACACACATGCTCTTCTGACTTGGACAACAGAGACCGGAGCCAGCCAGATCTCACAATACCAGAGAGGAAGAGGAGTATCAAACAACAGGTTCATTTTTCTGCTGGGGCCTTCCAAAACATGGCCGCCATCACACTGCAGGAGCTTTGTTGGAGAGGACAAGAGTTCAGCCCCCGTCGAGATTCCATAACCATGTGTGAGAAGGCATGTTTGTGATCATCGGGGATGAAAAATGAAACGACTCAAGTTGTGTCAGTGTCTAACATGTGAAAAATGATTTCGAGTGCACACGAGGGAGGAGAGAATCATCTAAGCCTATTTGCGAGCTCATTTGTAAACACAGCTACGTGAAACCAGAGCAGTGAGATCATTGAGGGAAGAAAAAAAAAAGGCGGGAGTGCAGACTTCCTCTGTACGTGGCCACCATCGGCACCTGTTCGCAGGTTGGCAGCGGGCAGAGGGAGCTTGGCTGGACGGCTGGCGGAGACAAGTAGGTCACCTGCTGTTTATACCAGCCATGCACCGCCGCTGACCGCTCGCCTTGCTGAGCTAATGTTTCACCTGGCCAAGGAGCAGTTTTAGTTTAACTCCACTGCCTGATGCCAAGCAGCAAGATACACAAGCCTCTGCCTTGACATCTCTTAGGCAACAATTTGTCAAGTTAATTCAGGTGAAAAAGAAAAATGCCCCTCAAAGCATGAGAAAAGTTTTTGTAGACCTATGTTGCTTTTGCTGGTTAATGTTCTAACAGTGAAGTGTTATTTAGTGATAAAGTGGAAGTAAATGGTTCTGCAGTCTATCTTTTTCTCAGAGGGATTTTACATTGCTGCTACAGCAAGGGGGCTTTCTTTAAACTGGCTTCCCTCCAAACTGGCTCAGTGTCATTGGCAACAGTCACACATTGTCTCTAACCAAGTCAAACCAGTTCCTACATATATTCCCCGTTTCAACTTGTTTTGTTTTTTTTTTTGTTTTTTTTAAATGTCAGACAACTTTAGGGGGAAAAAAAAAAACACTATTCACTGACACAGACTCGGTCTGGCAGAAGTGAGACTGTGTTATGCAATCATGAACAGGAAACAGTGGGAGGATATAGGCACGGGATGATCCAAAATGTGTGGCCCAGAATCAGCTGCAGAGAACAGCACACCAATGCTGAGGCATCTGGTGAGAAGCTGGCTGGTACACTTTCACTGTTTCTGAAACAAGATTTTGAAATTGACCAAAAATCAACATACTGATTATGTTGAAAAAACAAACAAACATTCAAAGTCAATAGAAATCGTTCTTCCTCACATAACTTATTGTGTTGAACTGCGGAGGGAACTGCAGAATTGCTTCAGGGCAGCAGATGTGTAAGGTAATCACATAAAAAGAGGTTTTATGTCTTTCTGTTGTTGGCATTTAATTATAGGAGAATGCCAATATACATTTAAAAATGAGTAATTAGCTTTTTTACTCTCAAAAGAATGGTTTACAAAGATGTTTTTGTGGGTGGTGTTGTTTCTATACTGTTGATACTTATTGGATTGTAAAAACACACACTTACCAACTAAATAGTCTGTAACACTGACTGTAATGCAGCCCCTTCAGGCCTATATTACTCTGCTTTTATCATCCAGTTGCTAATCCACTCCTTTTTTTGGGTTTTGACTGTAATCATAATTCTCATGATTAGGTTTTATGTGTTGATTCCTGAAAAGCTGATTTTTATTGAAAATCCCATGTTTTCACTCAACAGTGAGATAATGTGGTTTGAGCTTCAGAGGAAAACAACAGCAAACAACAACAACAACAACAACACTGCTGTGGGCCTACATAACACATTAGTGCTTGTTCTCCATGGTAAATCCACAGATGCGACACACTACTCTAAGCCAGAACATCCAAGTTACAAAACAGCATGAGCTCAAAGTCTCTCTCTGTTCGCTGAGGGACAGAGAAACATATGTACTGATTAGATTTGGTCAGCGAGTCTCAATTTTCGGGAGGCTGGAATCAAGGCCAGGCCATCCTTCCTCTATTGCCTCCATATCCACGAGCCCACCAGCATCTATCTGCAGAGACAATGATTGCTTCCCTAATCTTTGGGAACTCGCTTAATCTGTCAAATCCCTGGTTCTGAATATCAGTGTATGCAGCAGCAGCAGTAGCAGCAGGCCTTCTGGACTAAGCTGTCACAGACCTACATTTTCAGATTGTAAAAGACATCAAAATGTGGGTGTCACTGTGATAAGTTGGTGAGTGGGGTGGGGGGGTGGTTCAGGGGATCACCAGGAGGTTTCCATGGGGCAGCAAAAACACTTTTAGCACCATCAGTGATTCAAGTAGCAGCTGTTGCTGTTTACTGCGAGATGTGTCCTCCTCCTGTATCACCACCACACCTCGTGCGCACCTCTGAGATCAGGGGCAGAATCTGAATGAAGACTGAAACTAAACACTGCCTGCAGAACAGATCTGGACACAGTGTTAATTCGATGGAACGATATGTTTTATATTGTGATCAAACCAGTGGGGAACCCCCCCCCCAACTCTCTGCCTCTACCTCCTCCTCTCTTAGGGCTCCACCCATCTGCATGTTTCTGTTTGTTTTCCTTATATTAAATCCAGAAATCGAACAGGGTCTGTTATACAACTATTCTTACCAGAATCAAGTTGCAACATGTGAGGTAAAGGCTTCCTGCTCCTGTGCTGCTGGGGACAAAAACTTCTAGTCACGTGTGAAACACATGTTAATCTCTGATCATGTTCCTCTACCTGTTTACATTGCACGTACTGTAGTACAGTGGGAGTGTCTCCTCTTAGGCCTGTTGTTGGGATTACTAAGAAACGCGTTGAAAAAAATATTTAAAAGCACACAGAAAGCCTTCCCATGATCCATCTGTAAATGTGCTGACAGATTCAGCATGTGTTCAATATGCAACCAAATAAGAATGGAAATATAAATCTAAAAACATTTAGAGCACGTGCGTGAAATCAGCCTGTGTCTAGTTAGTGGTCGAATAAAACACGCACGTACACTTTGTTTACTTGTGAAAGAAGCTCTCTCTGTCTTGCACTGACTGTATCTCAGCGGAGTTATATCCTGCACCAAGCAACGTGCTCAGACACGTTGCTAAAGTTAGCGCCCATTTCCTTATATAAAAAAAAACAAAAAGAAGGAAAAACGCTGAGACAAGTGAATGATCTGGAGCAGAGACCTACCTGTGGATTTCTCTTGTGATTGTCCTGAGATGAACACTCCTCCCAAAAAATGTCCACAAAAACTTTTCTCTCTCTCTCTCTCTTCTCTTTCTCTTCAAACAGCGCAAGTTGCAGCGGTGACAGAAACGACGCTTTGTTTATAACGTGAAGCACAAGGCGGATGTATGAGGGAATTTTATAAAGCCTTGGGGGTGTGCAGCCCGGCCCACTTTCCACGCCGCTCTCTCCATTGGGCAGCGGCAGCTGTGGGACTGATAAGGCAGTCTGAGTCTTTCCAGCGGTTGCATGATGGGGAAGCTGGTGACACTGACTCATGGGATAACTCCCCTCTCCAGCTTTACTTCTCTGATCTATCACCAATACTTTCATGGGATTACCAATCCGACAGAGGAGATTTACATTTATCCTCCATGTTTTGTTTTTAATCCTTTAAATATATCATTTCTCATATTTCCTGTGGGTTGTTGCTGTTTCATATATACGCTGACAAACCACAGCACCTTACTGTGATAGTTAGGTGCTAATTACTTTGAAATGAACAGGGTGTGGTCAGGAATCTTGGCAAGACCCCTTTTTTTCTCTTCTGCAAAATCATAGTTCATCTGCCTCTAACAGAGGAGTAGTGTTAATGCTGGTGTTTTTTACACTCATGCAATCCCAGCTGCTGACATTTTTTTTGAAGATGTGATTGAGCCATTGTCTGCTGTGGCTGTGTGAGGCTGAGGGGCTAGGAATGCAGCCAGGCCTGCAACCTTGACTTGTGGCCAAGGGGAGATCAGTCTGTACAAAGGGTAGCCCTTCCCTTCGTCTTGGATCACACCTCCTTTCCTTGATAGCGCGCTGCTATTGTCTAATCAAAGTTAGCATGTCCAGCAGGGGCAGTAATCAATACCAGACACAAGAGAGACAGAGTGGGCTGCTGCACAGTCTTCGAGGGAACATATGAAAGACGTGTTATCTGAATATAATCTTCTCCATAAGTGGCTTCAAACATCTGATATGATTCTTGTGTTGATTGTCCACTTTGTGTTTTGACACTTTACATGTAATCTGAGTGCAGAAGGGTTGAATGTGCATGCCTCAGCATTTTACAAGCATGTTGTTTGTGACTCCCGATCCATTCGTTTCAATTACTGAAGCATAAACTGCGGTTCAGGGATCTTCATGGAAATTTCCACACCTGCAAAGGGTCTGACTGTTACACTGTGGATCTGCCAATAAGTGCTAGTATTGGCAATGAGTGTGTGAAAGGTCCTTGTCAAGATACAATAGCCGCACTGTGGGCTTGTAATGTGAGGCCCTCAATAGGAACACATTGAACAATAGCTGCATTGGAGGGGAAAAATATAACCACTATGCTAATTTCAGGTCATTCACTTAGTATACTGCAAACTGAACACAGGGATGGCGGGGGGTGGGAGGTGGGGTTACATGGATGGACGTCACCAAACCAGAAGTGTCTTTACATATCTGACCTTTAATAAAAACCCTATAGTGAGCACCCCGTGTGTGTTTGATTTCACGCCTCTGTCTGTCCCCACAGCTCCCAAACAACTATGCCACATACTGACAGCAGAGACACAGATAGTGTTCATGGGCCTGTAACTAACTGTGAGAGGTCTGGTGCTGAACATGTGGGTCGCAGAGTGTCTCAATACTTGATAAAACCACTGGACTTTCACCCTGACTGATTACAGTGTTTGTGGGAGCAGGTGGCTGGCAAGAGGAGCTCTTCAGGTGTGGGCTGCACCCCTTCACACATCTCAAGACTGGTGTTGCTCTTTGGACCTTTAAGTTTCTCTTGTTGATTATTTTATTATACGCCACATCATTTTATTATTATATCATTGAATCTTCCTTACTTTGTTTCCCTTTGCCGGATCAATGATTTATTTCGAATATCAGTAAATATGTCATGTGAAGTATTACTTTGGTTTTGTGAAGTACTTTTCTGCCTTTTTTCATTTTATTCTTTTTAAATGAATGATAGTTGTACAAATCACGCTGTCACATTGTGCAGGCATCTTTTGAACATTGACTCGTTCAAGAACACTGGTGCATATAAGATCCAGATTTTTGTTTTTTATATTGTTTTTGCTCCACTTTCGTCTCCACTTCCTGGTTCTCACACTTAAACAGTCGTCCTGTACTGTACATCCAGTAACAGTCTCTTGGTGTCTGTATCCTCTATCTGCCGTCTGCCAGCCAGTGGTCTCCCAGTTTAATGATGTTTGATCTTTGAGTTCGTGACCGCACTGCACTGCTGTTCACTGCAAACAGAGCAGATAATAATAAGAGACAGTTTGCAGCGCTGAAGGTCAAAGCTTCACTCGGTGCTGCTGAATCCTGCACCTCTATCTTCATTAAACATAGTCTGACTATGGGTTGTTTCCCAACATGTGGTTAGTTCCTCATGTTAACTCTTACTCACCACACACACACCCATACCATTAGTCTTTGTGTCGCCCTCCTGTAAACTGGACTCAACCAGTCATGACAACTAGAGTGATGCAACAGGCTCCAAAGAAAGAGTGATTCAGACACATGTGACCTGAACTGTGTCTGTAGGTCACGTAGTAACAGCTTTGTAAAGTGATGTAAATTTGTCACCACTATAGAGAGGTGTGTCTGTTTTGTAATTTTAGTGTAAAGCACGTTTTGACAGCAGATAGTGTCCATTTAAAAACCTCAGTGGTAAATCTTCACTTTTGTTTTTCCTTTCTCTTTTGTTATTGTTGTTGTAGAATTAACAGAGAAGTTAAAAAGTGACTTATGGTGTCCAGATGAATCATTACATGCAGCTTTTGGCTCAGCTTGACTAATAAATAGTGAAGAAAAAACATTAAAGGAATAGTTCAATGGTGGTGGAAATACACTGTTACCCATAAAGTTTGAATAATTGTGTTTTCGGACGCATTCCTCTTTTCCTCTTCCTATTTATACACATTAATCACATACTGAGTCCCAGTTACCACTTCTGAGAAGATATTATCTATCAAGAATAAATCACATTGTCACAATCATTTCACAAGAAGAGGTAACAAAGTATTTTATTCCAACTTTATGGGCAGCAGTGTATATTTATTTACCCTTTTGTCCAGAGTTGGATGAGAAGATTGACAGCACGTTTGTGTGAAGAAATAAGTACTGTAGCATGTTGCTGCCTTTGTATTTACTGTATATGAAGCCACAGCAAGCAGACATTTAGCATGGCTTAACATACGTACTGAAAACTGAGGAAACACATCACCTGGCTGTGTCTCGCTGTCTCTGAAGTAACAAAAACTGCCTACCTATGTTATATTTATTTATTTATTTATTTTTTACACAAATTATTCTAATAAAAATAAAGGATGTCTGTCAATTTTTAAATTTTTCTTTGTTTGCTTGGCTTAGCAGAATTTCTTGTTTATTTTAATCACCACTCACTGACATTAATTATGTTATAGGCTATTTTCTGTCCTAGAAAGCGTTTCCTTACTAGCAGGGACCCAGGTGTTTTTTATGGGTGTATTTAGTATGTTATTATTGCAGCTTGTTGTAGGTCAACAGACAAACAAACCTTGTGACTTTTTATTTGGCTGTAAAGTGAGTTTATAACCGTTGTACTGACGTGAGGGTTTTCTCAGCCTGACCTGTATTCAACATTGATTATCTCAATAAGGTGCAGGTACTGCTGTGATAAGACTGTCCTGTTTTCTCTTGATGTTGATAAGGCAGTTACTGATTGACTAACCAAACTGGGTAAATGTTACTTATATGTATCAGTTGTCATTAAACAGACTTAATAACATTGTTTGTTGGATCTATGAACTCTTGAGGGCAAAGGTTAAACTGACCATGTACATAACACACTGCTGAGGTATTTGCTGTCTAATGAATTAAAGTGTAGAAAAATCCCTGGATTATGATGAAAAAAATTCTATCTTTCAGTTTGGAGCCTCATCCATTTCAGCCACAGCCACACTGACGGTCATCTGACTTATTCTCAAAGGACTGAGACAAACAAGTCTGTGTAATTATTTAAGACCATATCTTAAAAATCAACAACCTCTTGCCTTGTCTAAGAAAAGCAAAGGCACAAGACCAGTCACAAATTGTTGAATGAATGTTCATGCATGTATTCACACTCTCTAACTGATTTAGCACCAACTGCACGTACACTGCAGTCAAGTGACAATTGTATAACCAGAGTTTTCCCTTAAATGTCCATATTTTACACGTATTTGTGTGTTATTTGAAGTTTTGATATCCGTGATGAGATATATTTGATTTCCAAAAAACATCTCAGTAGTGGTTTGTGCCACAACAAAGAACACAAGAACAGTTGGTTCCAGTTGGGCCTTGTTGGGAGCATGGGTGAGGGTAGTTGTGACATCACAAAATAACAGAAATACTGACAGCTTGTTTTCAGGGACGATTTGCGAGTATGGTCTGTGTGCATTTCTGTGTGGACTGATGCTTTAATACTTTCACAGTGTCCCCAAACATCCTTGATCTACTTCATAACGAAAAGAAATTAAAATTTTGCAGTATGGGATCTTTAACAACAACACTTAATTCAGGCAGTTATTGGGAGAGCCACCATCCAACAATGCAACTGAAAACAAAGGTGGCGGTGGTTATGTGAATGATTAGCATGGATCTGACGGAGCATGCTCTGTGTTGAAGAAAACAAGATAAACAATGAGAGGACTTGAGCTCCTCTAATCCTCTCAGAGTCACAGTCACTGTTCGTGGAGTTCTCAATCATAGCGCTAATATCTTTACCACCAGCACCAAGTTTAGACACAGTAAACATCCCCTGGCACATTGGGGATGACACAGCCAAACAAAGCTGTGACAGCACTCACACCTTGTTTTTACACTGTGCCACGTGTGAATCACTGATACACAACGTCTGAGGCTAATTAGACACCGCTTTGCAAACGGTGTCTAATTAGAAGAAGAAAACAAGTTTGATAAGCAGGCCTAGACTGGCGTCAGACTGATATTCTCTTTCTTTGAGCTTGCTACATCTTTTCCCCTCCATATTCATTCCTCTTACATGTATGTGGAAATTCCACCCTAAAAGTTTTCTCTCTCTTTCTCTTTTTTTTTAGAGTTTAGGCCTGGCAGGAGCAACACATTCCAGCAGCAGCAGGCCATCCTCTGCAGATAAAGCTGGACCAGTAACCAAAGTGGAAACTGCACCTAACCGGCCTCTGTTTTGATTCCTGAGGAAAATATGTGAGGTCATAATGACAGGACGTTAGCTTTGTGGGTGAGTCTGCATTCTGTTTGATTGGAACTTATATGCAGTGGTGAGATCTCAGTGAAAGGCTGACGATCATTCTGCAGCTTGATTCAGGTCCTATCCAGATGACTGGTATTAACAGAGGATGGCAGCAAAATTAAAAATCCAATCATATCTATGTCCTGTGACATACAGAGGGGTTATATATATATATATATAGGCTACTGTGAGAACAGCCCCCTGCTGCTCTTGGTGCAGGTGGGACTCCATACAGGAAAATGGCTTGTTTACTGAAACAGATACAAAGGATGGGTGTATACTGCATGATGGATGAGAGTGGAGGGAGCATTAATAAAAATAAGGATGGCTAGGAAAGAGTGGTCACACACACACATACACACACAGTGGGGATGAATATGTATGAACAGGAGGTAAGAAGAGCTTGTCATTTCCTCTGGAAAACATTGTTGTTCTGCTCGGCACCATGTAATGTACAAATGCAAAAACTGAAGCAAACTTTATTCTCCAAAACATGAAAGTGAGCAGTGATAGAGGACAGAGAGAAGGTTAAATGATGTTTTGATGGGCATCACATCCTCAAAGTTACATATTCATTCATAAGCAGGGAAACTTTACGGCTGACTGACTGAGCATCTGCGCAGCTCAAAGCAACGAATACTGCTTCTTATTTTCAAATGAATGATTGACAGTTTGTTTTGAGAAATGTTGGACACAAAACTGGAGCAGTGTGAAGTTGGGTTGCACATTTGGCTATCTGTGTTGTTGTTAATAGTTAGTGAACAATTAGTATGTGGCCTAGATAAGTCAGCTATTAATGATTTTTTATTAACCTTATAGTGAGGATAAAAAAGCATCACACTCTTCAGAATCAGATAATATAATATCAGTGTCAGTGTTGTAAATCAAAGGTCATTCCCACACTGCACCACTGGTATCCTAAACGTGATATATTTTTCAAAAGTATGTCAAAGTCAAGGAGTATGAGAGCCATCAAAAACTGTCTGATGACATCAGTATTACATGCACAGGTAAAGGCTAAATATCCTATAGGCTTATAGTGTGGTAAGACATGGGGCTCTTTATTGCACAACCACAATGTGTAGACAGAAAATAACTGCAAGTGAACTCAAAACATTTTTAGGTCAGTTCAGGTTCACTTCCCAAGTTCAAACTTCAAAGTATAATGGTGCCTTCAGGGACTGTTGTAAATATTGCCTCTGTGATTAGATATAAAATTTAATTTACTATTTGCGCGCTCTCACACAAATACACACACAGTTATCAATGACTGCCTCATTTGTCTTTGTTTTTGTGTTTATGTTTGTACTTTTGTCCCTTTTGTTTCATTATAAAACAACAAAACAGCCTAGATTGACTGGTAGATTGAAAGACTGATAGATAGTACAGGAATTGAGAAATTCTTGCAGAATATCAATTTGCATCATTGTCGAAAAATGCCACGTTGGAGTATTAAACCATTATGTTATTACCACAGCTACTAATTTACATCTTGGCTGCATGCTTTGGTGTGTTTATAATGCATCATATTCACTTTGTGTAACTCCCGGCTACACTGTACAACCTCTTACATAATGACCGTAAACCTAAGTCTTTCCAGTTTTTCCAGTATAAAGAAAATCAGGGTCATCGTCAAGAAAATACACGGCTGTGTCCCCCCCCCCCCCCCCCGTCTCTCGGGCACCGCCTGAAGGCAGCACAGCTCCACAGGCTGGATGAACAGGCAGTAATGATGATACAGTGGTTTCAGGACGACAGCAGCTGCTGTGGGAGGTGCAGGGCGGGACCGGGGACCGGGGACGAGGAAGACGAGCGCGACGTGACTGCCGCGATTGTTATTTGTTGTGAACTTGTGAACGGAAGCCGCCTGTTTATCCTCTTACGTCCGAGAGCCACGCCTTAAGGACACCTCTGCTTACTCAGGACATGACAGGGAGTTTAACATCCGTCCAACACAACACACCAGGAGTTTACTCCACTCCACCCCTACTGTGTAATATGAATTAGCTACTGGGTGACAGTAAACGCACCTTAGCACTTTTCATGGTGTCAGCAGTGCAGGTTTTAAGTTGACTACTACTTTTTACACTACCTATTTACCTACCTATTTCCGCCATTTTTATATCTGTTTCTTAATGTAAACTTTATATTCTGGTTTATTTATGTGACAGCTGTGTTTTTATAGTTAGGCTCCATATACACAAACTACACAAACATATGGTCCAGTTGTAAGCTATGCCACTGATACAGGTTAAATCACCCAACAGTAGGCTACATGAGGAAGCCTATTGTTTACATGGAAATAGCAAGTACCTCACACAATAAATATACACTGACAGGGTCCATTATTCTGCACAATAGATACGTTCACTTATATTGATATATACTGACAGTATTGATATGGGGCCTAACTTGTGTAATTGACTTTAACTGCAGAAGTTTTAACACGTTATTTTTATGTTGTGTATAACTCCATGGCAGAAATACTCATCCCACCGCTGGATGTACTGTTTTCCAATTGTGTCATTTTAGAAGCCAAAATGTAGGATTATTTTGACTAGAGTTTGCTATAATTATATTACAGTATGAGTCATGAAATGATGGTAAGACATTTTTTTTTATCACAGGCTTTACTATCCAATTGTAGGAAATGGAAGTTTGAGAGCTAAAATTAGTGCTTTTGTCCCACAGTCCAGCAGGCTCCCATGGTGTCTCCTGGCCTACATGTAAACAAGCTGCAGAACAACTGTCTGGAGATTAGCCTAACACGCACAGACATGCGCACACACACACACACACACACACACACACACACACATTCACCACTCTAACCCTAACTCTTATGTAACAGGAGCTTTATTCCCATAACAAATTGTGAAAATAACAGGATCAGAACCTGTGACATTGATTGAGAGCACAACTTGATTAATTCTTACTTGAAAGGAAGGGACAGGCATGATTTTGTTCAGCAGCAAAGGCAGGACATCAGAGGAGCCTGTGATAGACTGGTGGCCTGTCCAGGGGTGTACCCTGCCTCTCACAGCCATAGGACTGGCTCCAGACCTCCCTGGGGAGCATCAGAGGATGAGTGGTATACCTAATGGATGGAAAAACATACAAAACAGAGATATATTTGCACAGGGAAAGGTCAGGAAATGTGTGACATCCAGAGTAATATACTGGCATGTACAGCAAATAGTATACTGAGGATGCTCTGTACAGTGAAGCATTCAGGGGGATTAATGCTTGAACCAGTTCACTCAATCAGTAAATACAAACCAGCAACAGGAGTTAATCCTTAACAGTAGATGGACAGACAGACAAGCTCCATTTTCCTCTGACAGTGCAATTAGTGGAAATCTTATCAGATCAATCTCCTGGTGTCATTTTATTCTTATTCATAAGAAATTTAGCCCCATGATGTAAAGTCCAGGGTATATTATTCAAAACAAAACTGTCTGTGGCTGAGGCTCATTCTCTCAAAAAGGCCTTTCACTAACCCTGTTCTGTTCTGGAGGATGAAAGGAAATCTGCAAATCACACAAAATAATGAATATATTACAGAAGAAAATGAGAAACAGTGAAGAGAAGGAAAGAAAGTGTTTGTTATTTGCTCCCGTCCCTCAGTGTGTCACTCTGTCAGTCACATGCTGAGCCATTTGACTGACTGCCAGGCTCTGCACCCTGAGTGTAATCTCTGTTGACCAGTCAGCAGAGGGAGGGAGGGGGAAAAAAAGAGATGGAGGGCAGGAGGGCTGCATCCCAATCTAGGTCGTCCACCAGTAATCCCACAGAGTGGAAGTATGTCGTGGGCACACAATGCCAAATGCTGAGCTCACCCAACTCCTCTTCCCTGCTCTCAGTCCAGCCAAGTCCTAGTCTCATGACAGACCACCCTCAGAATGGCATGGACTACAAGACTCACATGGTATGATGCCATCTGCAAGACATTCCTAACCTTGGTGGGGGGTGGGTAGTCCAGTAGTGGGGTCACTGTTATTTGCTATGTAACTCAAGAGTGCTGCCTTGTGGAAATTACATCCATAAGGTTGTAAATACATTTGATTCTAACTGGAAATTTAGGATGGTGTAGTCTTAGTAGTCAGCACTGGAACGAGGCATAAGTAAATTAAATGACCCCTTTGGCCCCTTAACAACCCCCAAGAACACTTGAAATGTCCATCGAGAGAGGTGGTTAGATTTAGGTGTGCAAATAATCAAGCACTGAAAACTGGTGGAGGGCTCCCACTTCGAATATCATCTTGAAAACATGTTTAATATGTGAAGATCCAGCCTGACTGGATCTTAAAAATCCCTGCTCTAGGCCGTTTGTACTTACAGATTATTTACAGTCTCTCATGCTACCAATCCTGTTCATGAGGTGCAATTTATCAGGTCATAAATTACAACCTGTCTTGTCTGTACCCATGAATTCTCCGTGACCCAGCAGTAGCAATGGGTTACCACACAGACCATTGTGTATTAGTGTTCAGATTGTGTGGAAGTATGTCAGAGCACCATTTTTCATGGCTCTGTATTTTATTTCATAATCCCTGACTCTTGGCCTTTGTCCTCTAAATCCTATAGCTCAAGGGTATGCTAGTGTGACTCCACACTAGCCCACAAGCATTTAAGGCTTCATAGTGCATCATATCATTCTGTGCATAATATAATCCACCAGCCTACACATTTAATTAAGACATTTGTCTCTGCACAATGTGGAACACGCTTTCATTTCCAGATACTTCTCTGATACTGCTGCCTCTAATTAACAGACCACTGACCACTACCTGTCAATGTTCAAATGGAGTAAGTAGGCCATGGTTCAGATCAGACAATGTACTGAGTGCCTCAGATGTGCTGCAAATAGAAAAGCAAACATTTCATCTGCTACATATTTGCTCAGTTCAACCTCGCCACTCTGGTCAGTCAACTCAGTATTATGTCAGCCTCTGAAATGGGGTGACTGCAGCCACAGGGAACAAGGTCCAAATTGGTTTGTGATCTTCCTCAGTCATAAATAAATTGTCATGATGAAAAATAAAAAAGAAATCTAAAGTACCAGGATGTAGAAAAACACATTTAATAATTTTCAAGTGTGTTGTCAAGCTCAAATGGAAAAACCATTGGGCCTTTGTGTGGTCATATTATGATGATCTCAGTACAAAAGAATCCAAACTTCATCAGCTAAAGCCACAAATAAAATACTCAGAACACAGCGAGACACACATGAGACCACATATGGGCCTTGTGTGGTTTTAAGTGTGTCCAATCTAAAAGAAAAATCTCACAGCAATGTATCTTCCATTCAAAACCATAAAAAGTGCAATTCGGAAAGAACAGACAACATAGTCACAAACGAAAAAGGAGAGCATCATGGGTAAATGCTGGCACGGAGTAAGTGATGTAACTGTTGTGTAGGCTGGTGAAATAAGGAGCAGCTCTGGTGTAGACAGGGACTGAGGGCTCTGTGTTCACATGCTTCCTCTTGATGGGCTTAGCAGCTCCATTAGCAGTGAGTCCATGGTGTGTGCTGCCCCCTGTTGGGCAGAAGGAAGAACCTCCATGTGAAGCCTGAAGGAGAGGAGGCTCCTCACAGTCCCACCTGTGACTCCTCTCTGGCACTACTCCTCTGTGTCCAGGCTGAGTCTGATGCTCTGCTCTGAGCTGCACACTGGACAGAGGAGAAGCTGAGGGGGGCCGAGCTGAGGGACTGTCTCTCTTCAGGAGGGATTCGATGGAGAAAGGACTGCTGAACTTCACCTCACATCTGATCTGAACTGCTGTGCAGGCTGCAGGGTCAGGAGAGTGGAGAGCTGAGTGCTGCTCTGATGCTCTGCTCCTGTTCTCTGTTTCCACTTTGGAGGCCAACTCAGGGAAGAGCTGCAGGATTCCTTTGAAGTGACGACGCACCATCTTTGCTGTGATGAGACTGGAATCCAGTTTCCAGTAGTTCCTCTTACTGTCCACTGAATTTGGGTCCACTGGAATCTGAAGACACAACACAGCTGTTGTTACACACTGAGGATGGTTTGGTCCTTTAATATCATAATTCATATGTCTGTGTGAAACATTAAAACTCACCTTGACAAAACATGAGTGGGTTGATAAACAGACTCTGATGTTGTTCTCTACAGATTTTCTGTCTTCACAGATGAGTGGTACCAGCCTGTCCATCAGCTACAAAACATCAAGGTCACATTTAAGGTTGAACATGAAAAATGTTTCTATTTTCTTAAACATAGTCACTGAAAAAAGTTTGGCTGTTCCTTACCTGTGTAAAAGTGAGCATCTTTCCTGGAGCGTGTTGGAGAACGACAGCGATCTTGGCCAGGTAGGTCCCGTTCTTCCTGAACAGACCTCTGTGATGCAGCTGAGCTGCAAACTTGTCACTTGTGTCCTGCATCTTGTTTCTAGGAGAGTCAGGTCCCACACAGAGCAGAGCTACCACAACGTCACTGAGTACAGATGTGGCCCTGATGTTCTCAGCTCTGGATATAAGCGCTGTTGGGACAATAGGACATTAGAGGGTGTGCACTGCAGGTTAATGAGGACCTTTTCATGAGCAGATGAGCCGTTACTGCTGGAGGTGGAGCCACTGATCACAGTAATGTTTCCAAAAGTTCATCAGCATATCTGAATGTGTTTGGCTCTGATGTGGTTCTTTGTGATTCCTGAGTCATACTTTGATCTCAGCTTCAAATAACACAACACAGTTCCAACCATACATGAGAAAAAATCATAAAGACTTTAAGATTAAATGTCAAGCAAATCAACAAAATCTAATTGGATTTAAAATTAAAGGTGTGATTCTGAGGCATCTTGCCTCATCAGCATTGACAGAGGGAAAATAAACAAAATATTGCACTGCTCACATTTTAAAAGAAAACCAATCATGATACTGACACAAATTCTAAGCTGTCTGCTGTTGTGTGCTAACCCCAGTTCAGTGGGCGAGTAAAACAATTTTAAGAAACTTTGATCTTAGTCTTAGTTCTTAAGCTGCAGATGTCATTTGTTTTCCTCCTCCAAGGCTGCAGCAATACACAGCTCAGATGATCGACACTGACATTCCACTGAGCAATCTAATCACATTCCAACAATTTGCACATCGCTCATCCCACTTTAAAGTTAACAAAGGTCATTTGCATTAGTGATCCTCATTCAGAAACATGAACACATTACCTGTGCTGAATGCTGTGTGCAAGAGCTTCAGTCACGGATGCAGATGAATAAATGTGAGTCTGTGGAGATCCATGATGACCAAACACCACAGCAGCTGATTTCACTTGTCTTTGATTGAAGGTGTGCCACTCAGCTGCTCTGGGGTCAGTTCAAAGAACAAGGTTCAGGTATCTCTGTTAAGCGGGAAAGCTGTAGATAAGTTTATACTTTAATTTGGTTGAAAAAGTCAATACTAGTTTGTGGATGATGAGAGAAGTTGGCTTTTAATATCTAAGGTGCATTCTGCAAGCTTTTGATCTAAGTATGATAAAATAAAATTGGCGCACTATGTCCTGATATGGCTGAAGTGAAACAACTGGTTTTATGGAGATGAAAGTGTTTCTCAGACAAAGAAACAACTAAGTTCTCAGTTTAATATTGATAGTTTGTTTAATAATGAAGTTACATTCATTTAGTTTTCAGCAACTACATGTGCAATAAATTTAGATAAAAGAAAAGGAAATTCAACAGATTATATAGAAAGCTCTCATCTAACAAAAGATCAAAGTTTATAATCCACTAAGAGAGAATCACTGCAATACTCCCAAGATTAACATACAATCTTGTTATATACATCTTGTTGCAATAAAATTGTTTCTCTTTTCTGAATATTTGTTCACATAGAGACATCTATATATATATATATATATATATATATATATACTTTGTATCGTTATGTTGGAAAACAGAAACTAAAGCAGAGTATTTTAGAACATGTGTTAGTCTGTCTGCTCAGTCCAGTGAGTGTGACCTAAGTGAAGCTCAGGTGAGGTGAGAATCACTGTAATGTGACCAAAGACGTCTCCATTCATAAACATTGTGTTTGCTCTAACTGTCACATTCCAGTGTTGATCACCTCATGTATCACAGCCTTGTTTGCACAGAGATCCACTTATTTGTGAAGCGGCACACTAGTTTAATTACCAAATATTCACTCTTTAAATCACCTCTGTGCTGAATATTACACAAAGTCAACATACTGCTGAATACACCCAGAGCAGTCTGTAACTTACAGCAGCTGTATTATACTGTGAGGAGGCAATATTTGACAGAGAATTATCATCTTTGATTCTCAGTTCTTCAGTTCACAGTCAAAACCTGATGTTCCACAGATCTGAATATCAGTAAACTGCACATTTTAAACTCACCAAACAGATCTGGAAAACTAATATAACTTTAATGTGGAAATATACTGATGTGTCCACTCAGACCTGACACCCTGAACACTTCAACATCATTTCCAGTGGAAGATTATTTAAACAGTTTATTTCTATTTGGGATGTTTTTGATGGTTGTTGTATAAAATAGACACAAAAATAAATGTTAATTTAGTTATACAAAGCTTCAAAACAAAATTGAACTGAATGCCTGGAGCAGCAAAGGCTCACAGGAAATTTGAATAATTTAAATGCTAATTTTACAGTGATTTAATCTCCATGGAAGAGAAGAAAGGATTTTTCAGAGTTTTACTAAAGAAAGACACAGAGATGTCTGATTTTTAGTCAGAATGAAAATGTCAGTATAACTTTAACAGATAACAGAAATTGACAGTGTGTTAGTTGCATTCAGAGACATTTTGATTTATATGTGATAAAGGAAAAGATGACCTTCTTTCTAGTCTGAACAGAAAAACACTTCATTAACAACAACTTTTAATCTTGTATTATGTAATGTATAAATAGTAAATAGAGAAATGTCTCATTTATTACAAACAAAGACTCATAAAACTCTTAGAGATCCAGACCATGAAGTGGATCATTACTGTGATCAGTGGCTCCACCTCCAGCAGTAACGACTCATCTGCTCATGAAAAGGTCCTCATTAACCTGCAGTGCACACCCTCTAATGTCCTATTGTCCCAACAGCACTTATATCCAGAGCTGAGAACATCAGGGCCACATCTGCACTCAGTGACGTTGTGGCAGCTCTGCTCTGTGTTCTCTCCAAGCAACAAGATGCAGGACACAGGTGACAAGTTTGCAGCTCAGCTGCATCACAGAGGTCTGTTCATGAAGAACACCACCTACCTGGCCAAGATTGCTGTCGTTCTCCAACACGCTCCAGGAAAGATGCTCACTTTTACACAGGTAAGGAACAGCCAAACTGTTTTCAGTGACTATGTTTAAGAAAATAGAAACATTTTTCATGTTCAACCTTAAATGTGACCTTGATGTTTTGTAGCTGATGGACAGGCTGGTACCACTCATCTGTGAAGACAGAAAATCTGTAGAGAACAACATCAGAGTCTGTTTATCAACCCACTCGTGTTTTGTCAAGGTGAGTTTTAATGTTTCACACAGACATATGAATTATGATATTAAAGGACCAAACCATCCTCAGTGTGTAACAACAGCTGTGTTGTGTCTTCAGATTCCAGTGGACCCAGATTCAGTGGACAGTAAGAGGAACTACTGGAAACTGGACTCCAGTCTCATCACAGCAAAGATGGTGCGTCGTCACTTCAAAGGAATCCTGCAGCTCTTCCCTGAGTTGGCCTCCAAAGTGGAAACAGAGAACAGGAGCAGAGCATCAGAGCAGCACTCAGCTCTCCACTCTCCTGACCCTGCAGCCTGCACAGCAGTTCAGATCAGATGTGAGGTGAAGTTCAGCAGTCCTTTCTCCATCGAATCCCTCCTGAAGAGAGACAGTCCCTCGGCTCGGCCCCCCTCAGCTTCTCCTCTGTCCAGTGTGCAGCTCAGAGCAGAGCATCAGACTCAGCCTGGACACAGAGGAGTGGTGCCAGAGAGGAGTCACAGGTGGGACTGTGAGGAGCCTCCTCTCCTTCAGGCTTCACATGGAGGTTCCTCCTTCTGCCCAACAGGGGGCAGCACACACCATGGACTCACTTCTAAGTCCCTCAAGAGGAGGCATGTGAACACAGAGCCCTCAGTCCCTGTCTACACCAGAGCTGCTCCTTATTTCACCAGCCCACACAGCAGTTACATCACTTACTCTGTACCAGCATTTACCCATGATGCTCTCCGTTTCTGGCTATGATGTGTTCACACCTGACATGACAGCTTTCTGGAGCACTTTATGTTTTCAATAAAATATTCACAGAGATTATTTTTGTAGTCGTCTTCAGGGAGGGTCCAAAATAAAACACACAACATTCGACAGCTGTCTGACACAAACAGTCTTGATGCCAGTGATTCATTACTTCCTTTTCATGTTGATCTGGGTCAAAGAAATTAATGTTCACTCATTTATTTTAGAAAATCTTTTTGATTTACAAGCATCACACCAACATCACTCAGTGAATCCTTATCTAACTCTTATAATAAACAACAATAAAACACTAAGATCTTTAAAATGATAGATGATAAATATGCACCAAACATAATTTTCACTTTTGTCCTTTAATACTTTTCAGTCATAACAGCAGCTGAAGCAAACATTATAGATGAAATGAAATCCAGTTCCCCAGTATTTCACAACAAATGGTCATTTTTCAGAGTAAACCTGCAGGTCAAAGTAAAGTGACAAGAGGTGAATGCAGGAATGTGCGCGATTAAATGAGAACAACACAGTTAATTGCTGTTTTTAACTTGAAGGCTGTTAGGGAGAAATTCTGTGATGATGCAGGAAAAAGAAGCACCGGAGTCTTGGATGTCTTATACTGAAGAAGTTTAATAGACTTGATCGATCAAGGAGAACAGAAGAGTCACCGACACAACATGAGTGCGTGATGTCACCTCAATTCTGAGGGCCAAGCTGCAAAGTTCAGATTCATATACTAGGAAGGTGGACCGAGCCCACAAAGGGAGATGTACTAACATTCCATTGGCTATTGGGCATAAACATTAAGATAAAGACTCACACCATCTAGGTGACATGAGAACAACAACAGTCTCTCTCACTCCGAGTGTTATCTGGCGAAGGCGCCAGGGGAATGAACATGCCCTAGGAGAGAGTACAGGTCAGATAAACTGTCTCTAGCAATATATCTAAAAGAAAACATCTAATTCTCAACTTTCACCTATAAATGAAGAGGGATTGACCTTTAACTACACAAACTATACGGAGAAGTGAAATTCTTCCCTAACAAAGGCTTTTGGCAACATTCCAGTGATTTTCACCTCGTCTGACCTTCACTACAGTCTGACAGACTCATGGGAGTGGCCAGACAGGAAGGACCTTTCAGTGACACACAGTAAACATACATAAAATCACACTGCATGAATGAGCACTGAAGTGACTCACAACAATTTAGACTGAATAGGAATATTTGCATTAATTCTTGGGATATTTACACAGTTAATTGAGCAGAAAATGTGAAAAGTAGCTAAGCAGAGGACTCATTTTCTATTTTCCTCTGTTAAATGTAAGAATACACAATCTGGAAATATCAAACAACTTACTCCACCACATTTATCGGACTGATACAGTTACTGTGCCAGCTGTAACTGGCACCAGCAGTTATGCAGTAATTGAATATAGTAGCTACTATACTGTAATAGGATATTATAAAACTCTAATAGGGGCAATTCCTGCATAATGACTACATTAACTTTTATCAGGTACATACAAATATGTTTTGCACTTCAATTAAAACTTTGAATACAAAACTTTTATGAGTGTATTTTTACAGTAGTTGGGGGAAATGTGTAGTATCACCACAGCACAACAAAGAAGCTGCTAAATGTCAGAATAAAAGTCCTTAGAAAAAGATGACAATAATAATATATGTGGAAAGATAAAGCAAAAATAGCCAAATGTAATATTACACTGTTGGTGCATGCTCATCATTTTACATGGGGAGTTAGTTTTTGGTGAGTGTGGTGTTTGTTGACAGCAGCAGAAGGGGGAAGATTTCTCCTTCACACACTGTGCAGCAGCCTGTCGCTGCCTGAGGGAGCTGCTCAGTGCATCACTAGCTTAACTTAATCAGAGAATCTGAGTACCTCTTCCACTGCTGGAGAGCAGTGATAATATTTACTGATCAGTGCACCAGATGTTTGAACAGTAACTGACAGACTGAGCCCAGACATCATGGAGTTCATGAGTAGATCATGAGTAACAGCTTAACCCTGGAACCCCTGGATAATGCCATGCAAGTGTTTTGTGACCTCAGTGTCCGACCAGTATTTTTTTGCACATCATTTTTTCATGTTTTATTGAAAACATAAAGTGCTCCAAAAAGCTGTCATGTCAGGTGTGAACACATTATAGTCAGAAACGGAGAGCATCATGGGTAAATGCTGGTACAGAGTAAGTGATGTAACTGCTGTGTGGGCCGGTGAAATAAGGAGCAGCTCTGGTGTAGACAGGGACTGAGGGCTCTGTGTTCACATGCTTCCTCTTGATGGGCTTAGCAGCTCCATTAGCAGTGAGTCCATGGTGTGTGCTGCCCCCTGTTGGGCAGAAGGAAGAACCTCCATGTGAAGCCTGAAAGAGAGGCGGCTCCTCACAGTCCCACCTGTGACTCCTCTCTGGCACCACTTCTCTGTGTCCAGGCTGAGTCTGATGCTCCGCTCTGAGCTGCACACTGGACAGAGGAGAAGCTGAGGGGGGCCGAGCTGAGGGACTGTCTCTCTTCAGGAGGGATTCGATGGAGAAAGGACTGCTGAACTTCACCTCACATCTGATCTGAACTGCTGTGCAGGCTGCAGGGTCAGGAGAGTGGAGAGCTGAGTGCTGCTCTGATGCTCTGCTCCTGTTCTCTGTTTCCACTTTGGAGGCCAACTCAGGGAAGAGCTGCAGGATTCCTTTGAAGTGACGACGCACCATCTTTGCTGTGATGAGACTGGAGTCCAGTTTCCAGTAGTTCCTCTTACTGTCCACTGAATCTGGATCCACTGGAATCTGAAGACACAACACAGCTGTTGTTACACACTGAGGATGGTTTGGTCCTTTAATATCATAATTCATATGTCTGTGTGAAACATTAAAGCTCACCTTGACAAAACACGAGTGGGTTGATAAACAGACTCTGATGTTGTTCTCTACAGATTTTCTGTCTTCACAGATGAGTGGTACCAGCCTGTCCATCAGCTACAAAACATCAAGGTCACATTTAAGGTTGAACATGAAAAATGTTTCTATTTTCTTAAACATAGTCACTGAAAACAGTTTGGCTGTTCCTTACCTGTGTAAAAGTGAGCATCTTTCCTGGAGCGTGTTGGAGGACGACAGCGATCTTGGCCAGGTAGGTGGTGTTCTTCATGAACAGACCTCTGTGATGCAGCTGAGCTGCAAACTTGTCACCTGTGTCCTGCATCTTGTTGCTTGGAGAGAACACAGAGCAGAGCTGCCACAACGTCACTGAGTGCAGATGTGGCCCTGATGTTCTCAGCTCTGGATATAAGTGCTGTTGGGACAATAGGACATTAGAGGGTGTGCACTGCAGGTTAATGAGGACCTTTTCATGAGCAGATGAGTCGTTACTGCTGGAGGTGGAGCCACTGATCACAGTAATGATCCACTTCATGGTCTGGATCTCTAAGAGTTTTATGAGTCTTTGTTTGTAATAAATGAGACATTTCTCTATTTACTATTTATACATTACATAATACAAGATTAAAAGTTGTTGTTAATGAAGTGTTTTTCTGTTCAGACTAGAGAGAAGGTCATCTTTTCCTTTATCACATATAAATCAAAATGTCCCTGAATGCAACTAACACACTGTCAATTTCTGTTATCTGTTAAAGTTATACTGACATTTTCATTCTGACTAAAAATCAGACATCTCTGTGTCTTTCTTTAGTAAAACTCTGAAAAATCCTTTCTTCTCTTCCATGGAGATTAAATCACTGTAAAATTAGCATTTAAATTATTCAAATTTCCTGTGAGCCTTTGCTGCTCCAGGCATTCAGTTCAATTTTGTTTTGAAGCTTTGTATAACTAAATTAACATTTATTTTGTGTCTATTTTATACAACAACCATCAAAAACATCCCAAATAGAAATAAACTGTTTAAATAATCTTCCACTGGAAATGATGTTGAAGTGTTCAGGGTGTCAGGTCTGAGTAGACACATCAGTATATTTCCACATTAAAGGGGTACACTGGAATGTGACAGTTAGAGCAAACACAATGTTTATGCATGGAGACGTCTTTGGTCACATTACTGTGATTCTCACCTCATGTGAGCTTCACTTAGGTCACACTCACTGGACTGAGCAGACAGACTAACACATGTACAATGTTTTTTTTTATAACTCTACATGAATCATGTCCTGAAAATACAAATAATATTTATTGCAACATGATAAAAATTTTAAAATATAATGTATTTCTATTATATATTAATATATCGTTATATAAATTAATAATCTGCTCATCAATATATTGTACACTGCAGTGATTCTCACCTCATACGAGCTTCCCACTGATTACATGAAGATGCACCATCTCTGCTGTGATCACACTGCCAGTTTCCAGGAGTTTTTCTTACTGTGTGAAAACACAAATTAAAAGTGAGTCACTTATTGCCTTAAATAACACATGTAATACAGTGTGCTCACTTGAAATATTAAAACTGCTGGAATAAAAAAAAAAAAAAAAAAAAACTCACTCACCTTGACAAAACATGAGTGGCGTGACACGAAGAAGTGGTTTTCTCTACAGATTATCTGTCTCCAAACATGAGTGGTGCCAGCCCGTCCATCCATCACTAGGAAACATCAAGTTCAAATAACCTTCTGATCTCTCGATGAGGTGAAATATCTGATTTCATCTGTTTATTGTTTAGTGCTGTTTGACAGTCGCTTGACACAAACAACTGAGTATGTGCCAGTTCCACCTCCGCTCTGCACAGATGTGCCTTAGACTCACATGAAGAAGAGAGAATATAATATTCTGCCTTTTTCTTGTGTTAATAAATTGTCAGAATGACTATATCTGCATGATAAAGAACATTTAAGCACATCTGATGTGCTCTAATGCTGTTAGTGTTATAATCCAATAGCACAAGTGTAGTAGCAACAAAAGGCTTCGGCCTGTACTGCTGAGAAACTGAAATTCAAACCTTGAATAGTTTAACAATGTAAATTCAGATATATACATTTTCTGACAATAATTATCACTGTATAAATATTTGCTATTGATGAACAGATGCAAAGTACAGACTCATGAGTTTTGATCCATCTTATCCCAGAAACTCTGCAGATGAGTCACATACTGAGGAGCGAAAAGCTCACACACAGCTATCACGAGTTGTTGAACCCCCACAGTGTATCAGTAAATTCTGTGGAAATGGGCGTAATATACAAACTCAACAAAGGCAGACGACTGTCTAAAAGCCTTTGAACATCCAGGTGAGCCCAAGGACAGGATCTATTATAATGTACATGGCCCCACCCTACAATCCAAACCTCGTTCCCTTCTGAAAAGGTCCCATTAACATGCAATACACACTTTAATACTAGTCCTATTGAACCGTAAGGCGTGTCTTTAAGGCTTGTAATAACAGATCATTTCCAAAGAAGCTGAGAGTCTACACATAACAACTCTGTTTTTTAAGAGCCTTTTAAATATATTTTATATATTTGTATTGAATTACTGTTGAATCCATGACCATGACTTTTGCTTAAACTTAATATTCAATTTCCTGTGCTTTTTCACTCAGCTTGTGCAAAATCCTCTAAAATATCAACACTGTAAGCTGAAGTCTGGAAAGCTCCCATTGTGATGTTTGTCCTTTACTTAATGTTTGACTGCAGTTGATGAATAAGTCCATAAACTCCTTTTGAGGACGGGAGAGGTTTGAACATGCCCTCTAGATCAATGTCAAGTGCTTTGTAAAAAGTATGCAAACACCTCCATCAGCTCAACGAGTCACGCACTTTCAGCCTGCTCGTGTGTGCTGCTGACACGTCTCAAACTAAAGAACAGGGGGAAGGACTGCAGCAACTTTGACCACGATGACGTCGCAATATTGACCCGTCCGCCTGACTGTCCACGCTTCTCAGTGAAAAAAGCCCCTGCAGTGAAGAGAGATGCAGTGACGATGAGTCAAATGAAATGTGTCAACTACGTTCAAGAGTTTAATTTGAGGCGACAGGGACGAGATGGTACTTTGTATTTTATTACACCAGCAGCTTGATCTCCGCACTGATTGCAAGTGGGTCAAAGTATCACCTTCAAAATACATTGTGTCTCTTGTTTCCATATTATGAAGCCTCTAGACCTCTGAGGTCGTCAGGAAGCATTCTGCTTAGTGTTCAGGATTAAAACTAAAAGGTGAAGCTGCATCCACTTGCTATGCTGCACAAAAACAGGATTAAGTCTTTGATGTTCTCCTCTGCTTTTAATTGCTGCTAATAATTACACTCTTGACTCTTAAATACACTGTGACTGTTTATGCAACTTTTTTTTTTTATCCTTTTATGCTACTTTATCCCCATTTACACACTTTGAATTGCCTGTGTATAGAATGAAGAAACTTGCATTGCCCTGTGGCTTTGAACTTCATGCTAAATAGGAAAAGCTTTCAGAAATGTTTTCACACTAGTAGACTATTATGTTTGTCATTCAGGCCTGCCTCTCAGCAATCCATTTATGAATATTTAAAGTATAGAATACAGAAGAAGCGAATGTAATCTTCATCACAGCTTTAACACCAGTCGACTGAACAGGGCAGCAAACCATGATCATTTTATAAACAACTTCAATAATCTGCAACATTTTTACTGGTCAGAGACATATTTCAGTTTCAGAGACTGAACTCTGAATTTTGTATACATTGTTCTTGATAATGTTGCCTCATTTTAAATGTGTGTATTGTGGGTTTCATATTTTGTCTGTCTTATGCAACCACCTGAGTGTTACAGATGTTGACAGAGTTGAGTGGCAAACAAAAAAAGGAGCAAAAAAGGTCCAACACTTTATAACATATAAACCTAATATTTAAACAAAAATTATAATACCTAATATCTGAATTGTTACATCTATGATACCCAATAGTTATGTAATTGGTTGATTCAATGTCAATAGTGTGGTAAAGCTTGAGGGCAATTTATCACACCACATCCATGTCATGGTGTAAAATGCTTCAGAAAACACTGGTGTGTGTACGTGATAAAAACACATCATCTTCAGCATATTGATGACACAAGGCAGAGACTGAATGAAATAAAATGCCATTTTATTGTTCAGCCGTGTCATAACCTCGTCTCCAAAATAAGCACAGCAGGACTACAACTGTTTCGTCAACCTAGCTACCTTTGATAGCACATAAAACTGAGTTTTATTAGACCACCAATGATAGCGTTAAAGACTTTTCTATCAGACATCCAATGATAGCATACAAAATAGTTGTTAACCTACCAGTGATACTGTATATAAAACACTTGTCTCTAGATTTATCCCCAACCCACCCTCAATTTCACCCATATCCCCTCTTTAGAACATTTGTGACACTGACATATTTTATGCTTAAACAAGCACATATTAAGAATGCATAATTCTCCATTTCTGAGATTATAAAAAAAACTACACAATGTTACACTTTAAGTCAGAGTACAATTCAACTGATTATTAGTGTTCTACACATTCGGCCATAAACCAAAGGAACATTGTATAATATCACTATAACTTAACACTACATGTAATATACGTTTAAAAAAAAAAATTACAAATGATTAGCATTGAAGAGAAAATGAAGATGGCTAGTGTGAAGGCAAGCTGGGTCAGTACCATAACAGAGAATGAGTAATACAAAAAAGAAATAAAAAAATAGAATAAGAAAAATAGAAACAAAAACTGATAAGAATACAGGCAAGGCTAAAACATATGTGTTTCAAACTTTTAAGATCCACCTCATGTGCACTCATCCATATAGGTAACCTGCTCCAAGACCTCCATTGTGTGATTCCACATCTCCGATACTTTAACCCTTTCCTTTCCCCCTGTTTCAACTTGCTTTAACATTCCCGTGGCAACCATCTTTGTTTTCTTGTGTCAGGCACTTTCCAAGACCCCTTATTTCACCCTTTACCTTCAACAACTCTACAGGCCAACCATAATGCTGCTTCAGACAATACAGGCCAATCACAATGCAGGTTCTATCAGAATACAACTGCAAAAGAGCACAGGACAAAGACATGAATCAGTGTGTTGTCATTTTCATCAGCTAGGCTTCTACTATGAGCTTGTAACCTAAGTATTGTGGAAGTCCATCTCACCAATTCTACAGGTCGGTGTCAAACCAGGCCAGCTGGTTGCTGTCCATCAGGTCCTGGGTGTGGCCGAGGTCTGGCAGTGGGTCAGTGTGGTGGCCCAGGTCGGGCAGAGTGTCAGCATGGTAGTCAGCACCTTCCATCATGGGGTCCAACAGGGTGTCCTGGCCATAAGCTGCTGGGTAAGCCCGGTAGGCTCCATCTGAAAAACAAAAGACGTTTTTAGCTGGTTGTCTCAGAATAACAGTCAATACAGTCACACCACACATAACGCATTAAATTTAAACCTCAAATTGAATTTAAACCCCAAAATCAGATGCACTCGAGCATCAAACTAGATAAACAAGAGTTGAGAGAGAGTAGGGATTTCATTAGAGATAAAAGTTACTCACCATCCTGCCTGTAAGCCAGAGGATCCCCCTGAGCTCCCATATCCAGTCCCAGGTCTCCAGTCTATAAAAAGGCAAAAAGTGTGATGCATTAAGTTTGTTACAAGCCAGCCTATGCGAAGGAGACCTATACAATGTACTAACTGTATACTGTATATGCATTTGGCTTTGTCATTGTGTGATATTGAGTGTGGACTAAGTACTGTTTCTTCGGTTAGAAGAGAAGACATTTTATAATGGTGCCAGCTTATTTATTTATTTGGTTTTTATCAGTTTATATGTGTACCTCATTCCAGGCCATAGGCTCAGTTCTAAACAAAGAGCTGGTCAGCTCCACTGACAGACGTTTCTTGTAGTCCTGGGGCTTGTCCTCAGACATGCGGAACAGGACAGCTGCAGCATAGGTTGCTACAGGAGAGAATGCAGAGCAGCACAAGTGAAGTAGGTCTCATTGACAACGACGATCACAATTGTGTGCTCAGTCTGTGCACGTTTACTCACCAACACCCTCGTTGCGGGAGTGCAGCAGCTCAGTGAGTGGTGCAGTGGCTCCTTCAGCTTCGATTGCCTCAGCAGCTTCCTTGTCCTGTGCCAGTTCACACAGCACACCTGCTGCCACACGCTGGATATTCTCCACTGGAGAATACAGTAGCTGCAGAAGGCAGAAATGTGATGAAGACAAAATGTAACTGGAGATGTGAATATTAAACACAAAAATCTGACATATTTCTAACATTGTCTCTATTTGTCTACTATTTTAATGCAGAAATGATCATTTGAATTGCAAATGTATGTACATGTAACTGATGACAGGTTTTGTCATTTTTTTGAGACTGAGTGAGATTTCATATTTAAGGTTTTCGTTCTACCTGAACAAAGAGTGGAATGGTGTTGAGCCCTCTGATAACAATTCTGTTGTGGACGTCCCGGGCCAGGATGTGCAGAGCTCCTGTGCAACCTTCCACTATTTCCTCCATACGCACGCCCTCCTGTATGTGGTTGAGTGAAAACAAATGCACGGAAATGAAACTCAAAGCTATTCTGATTATGCAAATGAAGACAGAGAGGGGGTTTGTTGACTTGGTTTCGCACCACAAACTGCTGCTGGTTGCCTCCCATGCTGGTGCGCCTCTGGGTGTCCTGGTGAGCCCTGACGAGCAGTTGGACCAGGCGAGGGATGGCTCCCTGCTCCCGCAACGCACTGTGGTTGGCTGGGCAAAGAGCCAGGTTCCGGATCAGACCCACCGTGGCCTAGATAGTAGGAAATTTAATATATTATGGTTGGTTGGAGGGAAATCTCATCAATCGATCTATCAGCAGATTCAAGGTGATCCACATTATGATCTTAGTCAGGTACAAATGTGCAAGTGTGGGGAAATAGAGACAGCTAATGACCTTGATTAATGGCCAGTGGGATGGCGGGTGCAGCAGTTTGACCACCACTGGCAGGCCGTAATGAAGACGCACAGCATTCTGGGCCATCTCAGCATCCTGGTGGCGGGAAGTCAGGTGACGAAGGGCACAGACTGCTGGCTCTGTGATGTCCTCCCTGTCACCAGCCCGAAGCACTGTTCGCACCAGAGCCTCAATGCCTCCAACCTACCAAGATGAGATCAGTCAGTGGACTGTATATTATTACACCAACAAAATAAAATGGAAAATTAAGAATTTAAATCTTAACGTACAACATACACTCAAAAGACAGTACCAGTAATACATACCTGGCAGACCATGAGTTTGTTACTATAGTTGTTGCAGGTCAGGTTGGACAGGATGCCGGCAGCACATGTCACTACATTAATGTCATCACTGCCCAGCAGCTGGACCAGAGTCCCCAGGAGACCCTCCATTCCCTCCTGGAGAGATGACAGGATAGCAGGGACAGACAAAAGAGAAGAAGAATGCAAGCATTGTCAGTAATGTTGCATACTGATAAATGAAACACGTTTTATGAAGAAGATTCTAATGATGCATGAGGAGTTAATCAAAAACAGAACTGGAGGTTCCTGCATACTATCTGTATGATAAATCCCTTCATCTTACATAAAGGTCTTTCTATCAATCCCTTTTTGTTACACACTAAATTTAACACATTAGTGACAGTTGTCAACGCAGACTATGAGACAGCTGTACTGTACCTGTTTGGTGGCAGCATCTGAAAGATTCCTCAGAGTCCAGAGGCAGTTCTGGACCAGACGCTGACTGGGGTCTGTCAGGTGAAGCCCCAGGGCCTGCATACCACCTACACACAAGCCATGGTAGAACAAACAAATTCACTTTCACCATGGTAGCAAACCCCAAACACAAATCTGATATCACATCTAATATCTGTAGTCATACTTGTACTGCCTAGAGTTAACCAGACAATTTATGTTTATGCATTTTTCACTCTGTATTTTTATTGCAGTGTGCACATACCAGCTTCTACGATGGCAGGCTTGTTGCTTGAGCAAACAGAGAGCACCTTGAGCACTCTGCTTGTGGTCCACAGCAGTTTCTCATATGTGAATGTCCGCATGATGTTGACCAGGGCTTGGGGACCACCACTGGCCAGAATGATCAGCTAAAACCAAGACAGGTTCATGTTAATACATGCAACAAACTGCTGCCAGCCAAGAGGTGTAAGGGGGACACATCAACCTGGATTAAATGGATGGCTCAATGTAAATGCTAATCTAAATAAGATGGGTTAGCTCCGATACCTTGCTTTCCTGGTTGCCATATGCCAAGATCTGCAGGCAGTCAGTAGTGATTGCCAAGAACTTGACATTGGTGTTTGACAACAGGGCCACCATCTTTTGAAGCCCTCCAGCCAGGCGCACTGCCATCTTGGCCCCTTCCTGATGCAACAACAGGTTATGCAGTGTGGTGATGGCATAAAACAGCACACTGTCCACTGGTGAGCTGGAAAAAAAATAAACAAATAACACAGACAAGTTCAGTGAAGGTCTCATTCAAATACACTGTAAAACTCTGTGGTAAAAATAGGCACAATTATACAAATTCACACACAAGGGAGAAGTTTTCCCTAAATCAGGCTCAATGAAAAGCCAATCCGTTTCTATTAAAACACAGCTCAGCCAGCAATCATTCAGGTTTTTGTGCCGTACATTTGCATAATAGCAAATAATTAGTGCAGTGGATTTCATCAGTGTTGAGAATCAAAAAAAGATTTGTTCCAATCAAGAAACAAAAGGCCCGAATCGTGTCAGTCATCAGGTAAGGATGTGCACCAGAATAAATAAAACAGTGCCATCAGAGTTGCAATGAACTCATTTTGCAAATTATTAGCATCAGGTCAAACATTTTGTCCACAAAGAACACTGAGTCCAGAACTTCTCTATAGGATACTGCACTATTTTCTAGATAGTTTTCACTGCTGAAATGTCCATGGACATTGCACTTCAACAGCAAAAAGTTCACGATTCACATGAACAATTCTTGTACACTGCGAGGTTTGGATAAAGAACAAAGATGAAATTTGCAAACTAATCATTACGCTGTCCTTGATCAATGACCTGTTAACCACAACCAATAAACAGAAATTGCAAATAACTCCTTGTACTTCTGAGAACTGAATACATGACACAGTTTGTGATACTCCACAATTTAAAATACCAGGAACAATAAACTCATTAAAGAAAATACGTAGAGCACAGAAAAGAAAGCCAATCACTATAAATTCATGAAAATGTCTTCATATGACTTTATTATGTAAGCTGTTACTATGCCTAAAAAGACACTCATTCACTGAAATCTATTCAGTGATGAGGCAGTTCGTTCCACCTTGAGCTATTGTTCTTCCCAGTGTTTAAAGTGCGGTAATGCTATTCCAGGTGCAAATTGAAACACACACGTGACAACCAACGGGTCACAACATGCCAGCCAGCTAACTGTGTTAGCTGTGTGTTTGGCCTTTCATGAGGAATACAAAGAATAAAATAAGGGAGGAAGACATATCAGTAGTTTCAAAGTGAGCTGTGGGGTGTTTCGTTTGAAGATTTAGAGTGTGTTATGTCACTATATCAAAGCAATGAGTCAAGTTTGGATTTGCCACGGTCTAATACTTGCTGGTTTGTTATGTTGTAAGATCTGGTTTCCTATCCATGTGTTGGTTGGCAACTAGGCTCATGCTCAATGAGAGTTGTACCATTAGCTCTTTTTTCATAATTTGCAGTTGACTCATTATTTACTTGATCAAGACTGAAAGACTCACAACGTGGCAGGAGAGTTCAGTTCAGTTTTTTTTTCTCTCAATGTGTACAGCTTTTACCACAGAGTAGAGGGAGTGAAGAGGAGGGTGAGTTAGTAAAGAGAGTGTTGTCATTACAAGATCAACTTTTAGCTCTAGATCAGTTAAAGCTCTAGCTGCTGGCTGTTTGTCAGCACCATAACACATTTAGTAACTCAAACCATAACTGTTTATGCCTTTGTCATCAATACAGTACTGCAGCCAACTGAGTTTGAAAGAATCGTGTCTTGCCAGGTAGAGGCCAGAGGGACAGATCTAAATGGTATTAGGATCTGTCTTATTAGTTGCCATTCACTGACAGAGGGCAATATTATACACAGTAAAGTTAAGCTACAAGGAAATACATCAAAACACTCTGTCAACAGATTCCTCTGCAAAAAACTAAACACACACACACCACTTTGAGAAAAGGTGCTCAGCACTCTTGTTGCTAGCTCCAACCCACTTGACTGTTTTGACTGATTGCTTCCTATGGAGTAGAACTAGAACCACAACGTCACCAGGTTCTTACCCCAGCATCTTGACCAGGGCAGGGATGCCTCCAGACTTGAAGATTGCAAGGAGCCCCTCACGATGGTGAGAAAGGTTGTGCAAGGTTCCAGCAGAGCAGCGAGCTGTCTCCACATCACCAGTGTTCTGCATGGCACGAACAACTGCCGAAACCATTTGTGGTGAACGCATCAGGGCATGGCGTGATGCCTCCTTCTTGGACAACTGATGTACCATTACAGCTGCTTTATTCACAACAACCTGGGACAGACATAATGTTTGTTAGGGAGGCATGATCTAGGAGGACACAACTAAATGGCTTGCATGATACCAAGGGTTATTTAGCAGACACTATTGTGGCATTCTGAGTGTGGTCAGGAGATAAGGGATTCATTTGAACATGTACCTGGTCCTCATCATTGAGCAGTTTGGTAAGCTCAGGAATGGCACGAGTGGCCAGCTCAGCATCATCTTGATAGTTAATGAGGTTGACCACAGCATGCTTCAGCATCTGAGAGGGCTCTGCCAGGCGCTGCACTGCTGTTGGGTGGGCAGCATCCAGCTGAGTGGGTGGGATCTGGATTCCCTCCTCCAAGGTTTCAGGGAACATGGCAGCACGTACACGCTGGGCCCGAGTCATAGCATAACCCTCAATGTCTGAAAATAATGCAGTTTGACAAAAGGCACTATGAGATCAAAGACACTCAAACATTTTGCTATACCATTTAGACAACAATAGATATCCCCATGTTGTAAATATCATGATATATATATCTCACATACCTGTGGCCTCAGGAGTGAAGGGCTGGTTGAATTCCCAGTCATAGAGAGTTGGATCCTCCTCCTCAGCATCTGGATTTCCCTTGCCACTCAGAGATGGTGCCGTGGTTGTAACTCCAGACTGGATGCCTGAATCCAGATAAGACTGCTGCTGCCACTGGCTCACAGCAGCCTTACTGTCTCCCATTGCCATGTCCAACTCCATCAAATCAGCTGGAGAATAAAAGGGTGAAACACAAGGAATTACAGATGAGTACCCTTTGACTTTCTTTCTCGCTTTAAGCAAAGACAATATTTCTTCATCTATCCTGTTTTCTTGACTACTACTCTTAGAGGAGTACAAAATATCAGAAAATGTGAAATCTTGATTGCCCCACGGTAGAAGATGTGTAGCTGGGCATCAGGAAAATAAAGAGGGGCATAAAAAATAAGGATGTGGCAGAAAAAAGCAAATGGAAAAGGACAGAATGGAAAGCAAAGGAAAGGCTTGCATTCCTCTATGCCTGAAACGTTCAGGCGCTGATCATAAAATTGAAGTACACGGACACGAAATTCCTTTGACAATACTGACAATACACTTTTTCTCCTTAAGGATAAACTCAGATGTAAAAGAATATGAATTACAATTACTTGGGATACTGTGACATGTGCGCAGCGAGCACCCATTTTTTCAATTTCCACAGTGCCTCAAGGCTTGTAGTACTCCTTTTATTTATGTACAGAGAAATTCTTATGTACCGCCATGCAAGATAAATTAGGAATGGTCTCAGTGATATTAACATAAAACTAATTTACATGAAAACAGACCAGGTGTTTTGAAGTTTTTCATACTTACACTGGGTAGCCATTGTTCTTGCCTGCCCTCAGCCCGCACAGCAGATATGTCTGTGTAAAATATAGCAAGAACACAGGAGAAAATGAGACAACTCACACTCAACCTTGACTGCTTGTTTGCCAAAGCCAAACCAAATCGTAATGTTTATGCGTTTCTCCTACGTGGTCTCAATAATAAAACCGCTGTCTACTGCGCTACCTGTGCCAGGTCCCTGTGATTCAGACGCTTGTTTGGCTTACTAACGTAGCTATGAGGGGAAATGCCGAGCCTCCACCTCCAGCCGAGAGAGCAAAGCGGTGGGTATTTCCAGGCCAGCACGAACACAATTCACCATTCAGCAGCAAAGAACATCAAAGGCATATTTCTCCCCCTCCCCCTACCACGGCCAAGTTCCGACCTCGCAGCTTGGGTTTCCAATGAGAGAAACTACCCCCTCCGCCCCGCAATCACTTCCATGACTCCTCCTCTCATGGTGGGTCTAACTACGAGGGTAACAAGCAGCATATTTAAAACTAAACCAAAACCCCAGCTAACTGTAAAGGTTACATCAATCACCGACCACATTCTCTTAACATATGATTCAAGACCGAAGCGCTAGCATGTATTAGCCGCCGCCGCTTGCTAACAGGTTGGCTAGCTTACCTTGAAGGCTCGCTAAGCTAACATAACGTGCGTAGCTAACCCCTCCGCTAGTTAGCTACCTAGCTAACATAAACAAACACTGTTTAGAGCGTCACTCATCGAGTCCAAATGCTTAAGATTCGTCCCGAGACATAACCGGGATTGGAAGCCCTTACTGTTACAAATCAATTCATTGCTGGAATCGTGACTTTCAAGCAAACCCTCCAAATGTTTAATTCTGGGTTGATTAGCTTTAGCTAGCCAGGACGTATGAAAAGTAGATCCAAGCGCCACCGTACAAAACCTGCTGTACTGCCAGCCAAATCAGAAAACCCCACCGGAGCCCCCTCCCTCGGCAAAGATGATTTTCTTTGGTGAAACATGCATTGCCGCGCTCTAAATACGCCGTGTAATAGATGTAGTAAACATATTATCCTTACCAGAGTCTAGCCGCTCCTCCGTGGTTATGTCAGGGAAATTTTCTCCTTTCTCTTGGCTGAAAATAGGAAAAGGGCTGCTAGGTGAACCACCCGTAAGAGTCCGAACCACACCCGCTGTTGCTCCGCCGAAGATGTTGCTTCCGCTTGTGTGCGATCGAACATCAAGATGGCGAAAGGAGAAAATACAGTATTCTGCCGCACTAGGAAAAATAGGGCGCCGTTTTGAAACAAAGTTTGACAATTGAAACTATCATTTTATAGTTATAGCCAGATATTTGTATGTTTTATCTCAAGAGCAGTCGACCATCTCAGTTTTAAGATCTTTCAGCGACGTAAATGAAAGATGTGTGGTACTTGCTGCTCTGGTGGTGGGGAGGGCGAGGTGCATTAATTAGAAAGGAATGTGATTCATGAGCTGCTGTGATATGAGGGTTTTTAATTAACATGCAGTTATCTCAGAGCACAAACATGTCTCTCTAACAGAACTATATCATTCATTCATCATAATCAGTTAAATCATCATTTGGCAAACATAGGGGCTGTTTGTCAGCCATCTCTCTCATTCACTTTTCACAAGCTGGCACAATTTAGATTCATTTTGCAAATGAGCAGCTGCAGTAGTTAAAGGAAGAGGAAAATATAAAACCTATAGAGAATTTAAACTAAAACATATGGTGAAGAATGAGTATGCCTGGATTTCAGTTTTCTATAGAACTACATATTTTGTACCCTAACACATTGCCTTAAAAAAAACACTGATTGTTAGAATAACAGGTGATGTCCACAAAGATGTTGCTATACTGTGGTTTAAATAGCATTTTATCATTTGTATCTATTGTTTCTGTCATGCGTGTTTAATCCGCTACCTGGATGCTTATTCTTACATTTGTATAACATTACATATGGGTAGGCATATCTGTTGAGGGCTGTTACTCATAAACTAGCTGTAATATAACTGCAGTGCACATGCCAGTATATAAGTACACCCATTTCAGCTTCTTAGCATTGCAATCATTTCACTTAATTCACAGGAAAAGCTCAATATCAAAAGAAAATGTACTGTCAAGTATTTAAATGGAAACAACCAAAACTGAAACGTGTCATAGTGTAGCGCTTGTTCATGTGCCTGACACGTGCTTTAGACAAGACAAGGTCAAAGTCCAAAGTGTCATTGAGGAGCGTCATGTTACTGCAGGAAATGGAAACTTACTGTATATACCACGGATGAAACATTTTCTATCATATTTCTATGTGACAAAGATATTTGGAAATTTAAAACACCTTTTCAAAAAAACTTTAGCATGAAGAATTCACTTTTGAAATATTGAGTAAAAATTATATAATGTCACTGAATGAAGAAGTGTCAGTGTTTTTCCAGTGACTCTCTGTGTCTCAGTGCAGAGAAACTGGCTGTGGTGAAAAGCATCATCAACAACCTTCCATTCTGGAGCTTCCCCACTGGTAGGACGAAAGGAAGGCTTCATAAATAAAACTAATATTTTAATAATGTAAATTCCATGTTCTTTATTTGTTAAATCTCTGCTACACACAGATCTTTTCTTTAATTGATTTCTAACTAGTTTCAATCAAACTTGTCAGGCTACAGAATACATTGCTGATCTTACTGTCTTTTATGATAACTATGATGTGATTTATGATGTGAATATTAAGTAGGTGAAGATTATTGCATATTTGTTCTCTGGTAACTTCAAACTCATGATTGTTATTTTTTGTTATTGCTGTAAAGCACTTCCTATCGCTTTGTTCTATTGCCTTTATTCTGTTTCAATTCAAATCGCAAATGTCTTATCTGATTGCCTTCGACCCACATACCACTGGAAGGAGAGCTGGAAAATGTTGCTCCTCCCTCTTCCTCAGGAGCAAACGATAGCGTCACTCAGTTTTGATTCCTTGAGACTAAAGGCAGGCAGAGGCGTTCTGGAGCTGCTGAAATATTCAGCAAGTACCCAAAGATTTTAGACATGTCTGGCAAATCACTTGGTTCCCTGCTGTCTGCTTGTTTACTCCCACTCAATTCAAATGTGTTTTAGTTATAATTATAGTTATAGTTTTGGTTCTGTAGGTTTTATGGTGAATGAAACATGCCAGCATACAATACTTCCACATCCAGCATACACAGAGCAACATTATCTTCCATTTGCAGTCATGTTTGTGATCACCTGATGCAATGTTTTGAAATGCAGTTTCAGAGCAGGGACATCATTCGCCTTGGTTTTATTACGACAAGAAGTCTTACTTTTCACATTGTATAGTAGCTATTTCATCCAAATGACTATATGATGTGAAGCAGATCAAATAGTGATATATTGGATGTTGCCCATAGTAACAAACCTGGAAGTCGCTCAGAAAGTCTGTTTCCAGGAGCAAGCAGCTGTTGTCAGCAAACAAGCTTTGATAAATGCTCCATGCATAATATACAAAGAGTCAAAGAGTATAGGGTAAGGTAGAAATTAGCAGCTGGAGAGTGAACATCTCACAGGTAAAGAGCTGGATATTTTTGTCAGGGGGTTTTGGAAACCTGAGCAAAAGGAGGATGAATCTTGGATGTACATTCAGATCCAAATACCAGTCCAAATAAATGCCAATGTTTCTGGGCCTGTTTGATGAGGAAGTGGGTATAGCTGCAACAAATTAGCCCTCTTTCTAATGTGGTGTGCCGCAGGGGCGTGTCATGGAAGGAAGATACATTCCCCTTGGAGCAGACCATAGAGGTCGGTTAAGTTTGAACTTCATTTTCCACAATGCCAAGGGAAGCAGACAGGTGTTATGCATTGGAGTCCAAGAAGAGACCAACCAAAGCTTGGAGGCTGACACTTGTGAGTAGAGATGTTTTGAAACTGTTGGCACAGGACTGTGACCTTTGAAAAAGAGACTTTAAAGAGAAACCTGAGAATCTGAAAACGGAGCCACAATTGTTCGGTTTTTAACTTTCTGTTGAAACCCTTTTTGTCTGATTCCTTGACATTCCCCACATGGCCTCAGATATATGAACATGTGCTATCAGCTTGCACCATGCAAAATGTTATTCTGTTCAATTTCACTCGTAAATTCCCGAGTTAATTATATAAATGTGTTTTTGTTCTCCTGTGTCTAAGCTGAATTTGGTGAGTGTACAGACAGAAAAACCAACACCTTATACAACTGGGACATCTTCTCTGCATTTAAATGTCAACTGTCAGTTGTGCTCCTCCTGCTGTGAGGGGAACATCTGTAACGTGCTGGTGGAGTGGAAATGACATCGACGCCATTTTCTCCTCCTTCTCCTCCGGTCAGCTGAAGCAGGAGGCTTCATCCTGTAGCATCTTAACAGCTGGACTGGTTTGAGTGGGAAACTCTGTGTCTGTGGGGCGTAGCAAACACAAGAGTTCAAGAGTAATTTTCACTTCCTAATCTTTAGATACTGTTTAAAAAACCTGACCAGACCAGGGATTTCTGTGTATAGTATCTTACTCACATTGATTAAATTAACTGTTATGAGTCAAATAAATGCACTTAATTATTCTAATTTGAGGTTTGTTCATGTGTCCAGGACTCCAGACCTATTACTACAACATATCCCCTTGGTTTCTATCCTCTTTCTATCCCCCTTCTCAGGCAATCAAGTCATCATTTATTCATGTCAAGTGTTTAAGATGTAACAGTATTAAGTGGGGAATTTGTTAATGTTAAATCCATTTACTTAAATCATTTATCATTTTGTTTGGTCTGTATGTAAAAAAAAAAACAAGAGTACAAACTAGAGTTATTATTGCTTTGTATTTCTGTACCTCTGCCAACTAGTCAAGTGCAGTTTATATCTATGTCTGCCCAGACCCATAAAATATAAGTAGTGAGGACACTGAAGGAATTGAAGATTATCAAGCAAGCATGTTAAATCGTGAATTATGCCCCAAAACATATAGTGTGACAGTGACCTTGACCTTTGATATTTGATCACAATAATCCAATCACTTCATCCTCCTGATGAGTCCAAGTGAATGTTTGTGCTTGATCTGAAGAAATCCCGTCAACGCGGTCCTCAGTATCAGTCCCTCTTGGGAGTCATGCATGAGAGGCAAAAAATCTTCAAGTGTCTACAGTCCAATGCCTCCGTGACCTGGATGAGTGAGAATCTTCACAGACAAGAACACCAGAAGGAAGGTGACAAATATTGTTTCAAGGTTTTGTTACTTAACACTCCCATTATGTTTGGTGTCTTATCCTCAATTAGTGTTTTCTTCTGCCTGGGGAGAAGCACTGTAATCACATCACGTTACCGACCAACCATCTGCTCTCCTCAATTAAAACCACTCATGTCTGTCATCTGCTGTTTGTACTTTGGATAAATTGTCTGCAAAGGATGCTCCAAAAATATGTTAGTGTTATGAACACAAATGACTTCTCATTGTCTTTATTCAGGTTCTTGCACAAGCAGGGCACTTCAGCATGTGGATGCACCCACCTGGATGGACTTAACCCCAAGTCCTCCAACTGAAGGATCCTCAGCGGCAACCTATCAAAATATCATATAGTAATTAGCATGAGGAGAGGAGATGTGATCATAGTAAAGAAACCAAGAGAAGCCAAGTGGATGAATCCGAATAAATACACCTTTTATTTGACTGATTAACAGATCTGATTATACAAACGCCAACACAGAGCTCTGAAATAACAGGACCAATCAGCGAGACAATGACTGTACATTCTTGATGTGACCCTCCCATGTTCTGACCCCTTTGCCCACCCACCACCCTGCCCGCAGTAACTATGGAACTGAATCACTAGTGCTTCTTTCTGTACAAGTAAAGCTCAGCTACCCCACCCACTCTCTACCGCCCTCCCTTTTCAGTGCACTGTCTTGTTATCTACAGGTTCGAGCAGTATGTAACACAAGGGCAAGTTTTGGCCAATTGTAGAACTGGGTGTCGTGATGGACCGTAGGTGCCTTCTACACAGGACTGCTGCTTGTGTGTGAACTTTGTAGTAGTCTTTTTTCTTGTCAGACTTGGTTTGTGTAGTGCAGCAGGCAAGGCTGCTATAACAATAGTGTATACACAGTTTTAAGAGCTTGTAGTGTAAGAGCATAGTAACGTTTTTTTGCCTCTTGCTGGAAATGCAAACAGCCAAACATATCTTAACATAGAGGTCTAGGCGGAAGTAACTTACTTAATTTTCTATCTGCTTCATTCTTGCACTCATTTACTCAATCACTCTCTCTCTCTCTCACACACACACACACACACACACACACACACACACACACACACACACATATTGGTATGTTTGTCCCTTCATCTTTAAAAAAACAAAACAAAACAAGACTTTGCAATTTTTTTCAGGCATATTTTTTTTGTTCTCAATCTCTTCCTCTGGCCAAGCATGACTGCCCCACATACATTAAACACACAATCACACAACCGTCCCTACATTACCTAAGTGCAGTTTTGTCAACATGCGCCCTTCAGCAGTTCCTACAGTAAAAACACTAACTGTACCATCACAATAAATGGATGGATAAAATTCTTTCATTCCTGCAATCAGTCTTTTTAAACCCACTCCCCACTTTCTCTCATCCCCAACCTTCACACCCCAGAATGGCCCCAAGGTTCCATTACTACTCTCATGTAACAGACAGTCATGTAACAGTGACAAATACTCGCCCTCAGCGTAACAGCCAGGAAAAGAAATGAAAGGGAAAGGAGAATGAGGTGTGGGAGAAGGCGTTGAGGAAGTGAGGGCATGTTCTTCACCTTGAGGAGAACGTGGAAGAGGATGGGGAGGAAAAAAAACGGAATCCGCTCCTCCTCCATCTCCCCTACTTCCCTTCTTCTCCCCACATCTTAGTGATGGAGAAGGTGCTGAGAGCGGAGGGAGGAGGGACAAGGGAAGGTGGAAGGTGAAGGAGGGGGTGACGGAGGGGGGGGGGTGAGCAGGGTGACGTGTGTTGGTCTTCATGTGTCCTGGCCATCGGTGGCAGGGGTCTCGTTGGCATTGGGCATGTCTGAGTCAGTCTCCCGGCTGGATATGCGGTCCAGTTCTGCCTGTACGTCGCTCAGGCCCAGCTTGGAACCTGCAGTGGGTTTGGGCAGATACATACAAATGGTCACGTTCACACAATATCACAGTGGAAGCTACCACACAGACCAACAAGTATTTATCCAGTGCATTGTTATCCAGTGCATCAATGAGTGGTTAAGACACAATGCATTAAGTACAATTACACATGTTTACAATAAGAGCTGGGTGAAAATGTGAATGAGATAAATACTTGCTAGATATCATATATTACTGGATTGATATGAGAATGCTTTTGTGTGTGAAGTTAATTAGGCTATTTCTTGTATAGTGTCGCTGAGAAGCTGACCTCAGGCCTGGTTTGCTTTGTTTGACACGCTCCCAAAATGATTGGCTACAAACTACCATTAATGAAATTAAATGATTATTAACATGCAAAAAATTACAATCAAAATAATCACAGCCATTAAAAAAGTGGCGTTGAACAAAAGATGCAGCAGCACTCTCTTGACAAATCACCACCCACAACCATGTGACCCAACTCACTCTGCTTTTGGAATGATTTGAAATGCTTTTGGAATAACATATGTTATTGCAGTGATTCAAGTATCTCGTACTCTTCTGCCTCATGCTTTTTAACTAGAAATAAATGTTTGGAATTCACAATTGGTGCAGATTGCTTTAAAATATTTTACATAACTAAACATTTTGTTCTTTCAATTACAGAAAAATGTTGACTGCAACACTGGAATGCAAAACTTGCAATCCAGTCAGTAGGCAACCAAGTCCCATTTATGTTTCTATATTCTCCACCTGCCAAGGTTGAATAACATCCTGTGTATCTGATGGGACTTTGCTTCTTCTTTTTAAAGATCTAATTCTATTCTGAGTTGATCTTTGACTTGTTTAAACTAAACATCATTTGATATTTGCACCAAATTAAAACACGTTTGTTCTACATTGTGTCTGTCTGGTGAAGCTTTTTATAGGTTTCTAGGTAAAAATACAGTTCAATCAATAAACCATATACTCCAGGTCATTTTCAAAGTAAATTATTGTGTATTGTGCATTGCCAATATGCTAGAATACATTTTCTGATAATGCCCAGCCTTATTAACAATCATGTGCAATGCTTGCGAGAGATGTTAGTTGGAAGAAACGCAATGTCGCATGCTAAAAAAATAAATGAAATGAAATGAAATCCAGGGGAGCAAAGTGGAAACAGGGGATTAAAAGAGGAAAGATTTGTGGTGACGCTGTCATTAAAGAATTCATCCTTGCTGTAAATGGCATCATTTCCCCCACTAAATTGGTTAGAAAATAAACAGGCAAAAAAAGATTTGCATTTTTGAGACATGCTTTCCTCTTAGATTCCTTACAGAGATGTGGATCTAGCCACTTCAAAGAAATCAATACATTCATCCTGATACATATAAGTTAGATCCAATCAACTTGTCATAATGAATGTGCCTGAACTTTCCTATTTTATGAAACCCCATTAGCAAAAGCTGCAGTTTGAAAATTTGAAGTCAGTGAAACAGACTGTGTACCTGAGAACAAAATGAAGACACGTTTTGCAAAAATAATTAAACAGCAATGGGATCATCTCCTGGACCACTGCTTCAGTTCTCACATTTTAAAAAAAGCAGCAGTTCCTTCTATATCATCTGCATCATAACATCATAACATCATTTTAATCCACAGGTCAGTTTGTGTTCGTGATACAGGAGGTTTGATCCCTGCAAAACTGGGGAGGGGGGAGGTTGCGGGTGGGAGTCCAAAATAAAAAAGGGATGCGTCATGAGAATGAACGGTGCCATACACAAGCAATAATAAATGAGGAGTAGCTCTCTCACACACACCTTAACGTGGCCAGCATCCTCTGACTAGTGCGCACACATACACACATTATGAATGATGTTAATAGTGAGAATCCACAGCAAAGACTGAGAGATGAGTGTAGTTAAGAATGAAGTCACAGAGCTACAAAACAGGCATAGAGATGATGACGGTGGTGATGGTGATGGTGATGGTGATGATGATAATGATGGGTGTGTGTTTGTGTGACTTGTAGATTCACTCAGACCATATCATGAGTCACTTTACCATATGTTAAGTTCATGTCTGGAGTAGAGGACAGAGGTAGGAAAATAATGGCAGATGGAAATTGAAAACCAAAACAGAATGACTGAAAATGGCATTAAATCCTAAAACAACAGTAATCTATAACAAATGTGATGTTTTTGCTCTACCCTACAGAAACAGATTACTGAAACAACATACATTATAATGTATGCCTGTGTAAGTGTCCTCACCTGACTTGCGTACGGTTCCTGGAGTGTTGTTACCACCGCCTGGCGTCCCGGGCCCCCCTGTCCCCGCCTTCTTTGTCAGTAGACTGTTAAAGAAGTTGGCCAACACACCCTCACTGGTCTGACCTGCAGCAGACAGGGTACAGATTTAAACACACACACACACGGAGCAATGTCACTGGCCATGGGTGGGTCTGTGCTGTTGGAACCTACCTGACTGTGGCATGGTGTTGGCTACGTTGGCCGCTGCAGAGCGGTTACTCGTCCTGGGGGAACCGGTGGGTGCTCTGCTAGTGGTGTCCTGTAAACAACAGTTTATTATTTCACACATATGGACCCTGGAGGGAGATTTAACATTATCTTATGAGCCAAAACTAGAGAGAAAACAAGGAGCACTCACCACAGGTCGCCCTGCTGTCACAGCAGGCTGTTTGGCGAGCAGAGACTGCAAATTAGAGCACAATATCCACATTGGCTCTAATTAGTATTTAATTAACATATTGAGACCCTCCAGTCAGATTTAATTGGGAGTTCCGGCAAGCAGCGAAACAACTGGCATTAACAGAACTGAGATGTTTTCTGACCTGCAGTTTTACCAGAAACACTTGGTCATCCTCTGCCTGGATCTCCTTTTCATGTACAATCTGGTGAAAGAAGAAAAAAATCAAATATATTTTTAAAAGTCACTTTCCTTTTCAAGATTTACAACAGCTAATAAATTAGTTTGGATAAAACTCTTGTGATCCCTGCAGGGATACTGGGTTAAGCTGAGTGCACTGGCTGTGAACTGTAAAATGATGTAGAAGGCAAAGATGCATGACATTAAAGAAATAATCAATCCGCTGCACTTTGAGCTTAACTTGCCTGAGAGAATCTTTTTAAAGTTAGGTGTTGTTTGGTAGGAGCACGTACCTTTCTGACTGGTGGTTTGACTATTACGTCCTCAAAGCTGTCGTCTGATTTTACTGTCTGGAAGTTCTCATGAAGTATGGCGATCTTTTTCTCATTGTCCCAACCTGATGGACTGGTGGAGGAGACAGACGGTTACAAGCCAAATACAGGTAGCCAGATAAGTCCTTGCAGATGCACACACAAAACGCTTACATGAAGACAGCATCTCTTTCCACCACTTGTGCGAGGCAGTGGAAGGGAAAGCCGTAAAGTCTGTGGACCAGATATTTGTAGAGGATGTCCAGGTTCTTCATCTCCTTCACTGATGTGTAAACCAGAGACGCACCGTCTAACACAGCTGTCAAGGACATTTTCAACAACTCCCAACGTGCAAAAAAGAAATTCTTATCAACATAGGCGCAAGAGAAAAACTGATTCTATCTTCGGGTAATTGCTACAATTACACAGAGGAACTGAGGCCGTGTTTGATCTTGGCTCATTCTATACACAATAACCATTGAAAATTTCATAACTGCTGGCGCTCAGCACGGGCTAGAGAAATGATTCTGCAAAATCAATTTCAAGCAGCACTCGGTGATCGGTGACCTTTATCAAATTCTCTTTGCAACAAAGCAATATCAACAAGAGTTCAAACACAGCTTACAGTCATTAAACTATTGCAATAACACTGCTGCCAAGAACTTTGCCTTTGGCCTGAGATCAAAACACGCTGTAATACATCTGTTCCAAATTACTGAAGCTGACCTGGAAATTAAATAGTCAACACCTGATTAACAAGCTCATAAGAAAACAACATGGGAAGCATCTATGAGACAAAGTTGATTTGATGAAGGATACACTGCAGACAGAAACGCCTGATGTGGGACTGGATGAAGTCCAGGTGTTCGTCTCTGTAGTCGTGCTCCTTCTCCAATGTGCTGATGGCGTCACACTGTGAAGGCAGGAGAAGGTATCAAACAGAGGTCGATGTGTGTAAGTACAGCACCATATACATTTGTATCTAATAGTAAGTATGAAAGCCACAGTCCTGTAGTGACTATGTGTACCTTGGTGCAGACCACCACCACTGGTATGCCCAGGTTGTGTGTGAGTGTGTTGTCTCCTAACGGCAGCAGCACGCTCTCCTCGTCTTCACTCCTCCTCTGTGGAGTGCCATCCTCTCCACTGCCTGGCTCTGTGTACTCCTGGAACTGTTTGACAACTACACACAAACGCAAACTTCATTATTGAACACAAATGATGACTAGTCTCATCTTAGACATGTGGTCCCTGATCTGTGGTCTAATGTACAGCATTAAAGCAGAGCTTTGATGGAGAGGCTTCTTATCAAGGAACTTTTATTTTCGCAGCCCAGGAGTATTTTTGTTAAGAAAAAAAAACACCTCTGTACTTTATTTTCTATTTTATCTGTCACTTAGTCTGACTGCTGTCAGTATGACTCACGTCTGTGCTCCAGCTCCCGCAGCGTTTCCGGGGCGACCCGGAGTTTGTCAATGTGTTCCCTAGCGACGGCAGCCCACTTCTGAAGGGAGTCCAGGGCGTTCCACGGCCGTGACATGTCAACCGTTATCAGCAGCAACGTGTTGCTGATCGAGTCAACGGGCACAGCTACTCCCTGCAGACCTTTGTGGTAAAGGTCTCCATCCAACACCCAGGCATTACACCTAGTGTGGTCTAAACACACACACGCACAGCACATTGAAATAAGTTAACACATACTGCAGGGTAGATATGTGGATTAATGTAGCAACTCATTTCATAGACAGCAAGTGGCTGCTGGTTACCGTCAATGTCATCGTCATGGACATTAAAGTAGAGGTATTCCAAGCCACGCCCCTTCATGTACTCTTCAACCCCCTGTAGTTTTGCAACCAAGGTGGTCTTCCCAGAGCCCACCTCACCTAAAACGCATAAAATCAATAATTAACATACAGTAAACAAGCCTTTTCCATGTCATCATGCATTCCCATGCTAAAAAACTGATATGAATTAAACCAGTCCAGTTTAAACAGGAATGAGCAAGCAATGAAAATGTGCAAAAATACATAAGGTGGCAAACTCACAGCCGACATATTACACCACTGCTAAGATGAACCTACTGCTCAATAGCCCCTGCTTACTTCTATCATGCTGCGCATGCAACTGTACATAACACGGTATCGATAAATGCAGTGTTAATAGGTAGGATGTGGTGTGTGCACAAGTATGCACCAGGATAAGGACTGCAAGAAACTGTGGCTGAAATTCAACATGACTTACGTCACTGATCAGTCCACAGATTTCTTAGTTGTATGACAACTGCACTTTCTGAAGCCAACATCTTAAATTACTCGGACAACAGTCCAACCCCATTCTCATAAGACAAAGAAAAGCATCAAATCCCTAATGAAGGTGTAGGTTGACAAAATGACGCTTATAAAAACGACTTAAATGATTAATAAAAAAAAAAATCTGACTGGTTTGCATGTACATTTTTGTCAATCAATGAAAAAACTAATCAACAGATCCTTGCAACGTTACACCAATGTCTGCACATATACAGCGTAATACAATGTAAACAATCCAATCTTCTCTAAACTAAAATCATGCATCTTAGGCCTCCTGCAGTTTTCATTATGGATCAACAGCCATAACATACCGTCTACATCCTGACAATGCATTGCATGTGGTATTGTTATTGTCAGCTTGAGCATGACATTGTTATTGTGTTAATGTGTGTGTGTGTGTGCGCTGATGTTAAAGCAGCCTCCATTCTTCCAACTATGCCATATTAACTTAAACCGACAGGGGGACTCTAATGCATCATGCAGCGTGAGCTTGCTGATGTTGTCGTGGGTAGCACAACAGACAAATGGCTCTATATACATCAGTAACCAAGTCGCTGATTAGCTGGAATGAGTAGCAGGCTGCGGATTATCCCGGGCGGATGTGTAGACAGTGTGTGTGCGCGAGTGTGTTTGTGGACAGGGAGGAGACAGGGAGGCACCGTCTATGCTTCAATGGCCCCGTGCTCCCCCCACCCCACCACCCCCGTTTAAACAACAGACCGATGGGTTTGTCTCGTTCCCTCAGCATCATCTCCACCTGGATGCTACTAGCATGTCTGGATGCTAGAATGACTTGCAGTGTTTCAAAGCGGCCCGAGTCTCTCTCCTAAGATGATGTGTATGTGTGTGGGCGCTCGGATAATACACCTGTCTCTCTCCCCCTGTATTAGCATCATCTACCATGTTAGAACAGAAAAGCACCACCCGGTCCAATGCAGGCTAACTCAGGTATACAGCAGTATTAAGTCTACCAGCAGCTAACGATGCCTCCGGGCTAGCCAGGAGACTGAAGACAGACACAGATACCCACCCATGACCAGGACATTTTTCCCAGACGGTAGCTTGGACCTTGAATGGGTGGACACTTCGCTCAGGATGGTGGACCTGCAGACAGAGCAGCCCCGTTACAAACACGGCTCGTTCACTCAATAAACAACAACAACAAACGGCAGGGCAGGACAGGGAGCAGCTAAAGCGAGCTAAAAGTGCTGCTGTGTCACCAGTGCCAAAGCGCTCTGGTGCTGATGCTAGCTAGCCTCATTAGCGGGCTAGCTGTCAAACCATCCTCCTCCCAGCACAATGGACCCTCCGCTCCCACTAAACCCCCGGTCCCGTTAAACAAGCTGTTATCACACATCGCCCACCATAAATTCTGTCCGTCATCCTCCTCTGGGTTGGAGCTCTCCAGTGTGCTCTTAGGTCCAGTTGAGGTGGAGGATAATAATGCACTCCTCCCTGACGTCGCCATCTTCGCAGGGCTTGTAAACCGAGCAGAGCGCCCGGATGTAGCTGCTGTGTTGCTAACCTAGCCTGGTGCACCGCACGCCGGGGCCGGGGCGTGGTCCGCCCCGCACAAAGCATGGGCTCTCAGCCGCAGGCATGAAATGATCTCATCCTCTAAAGTGACAGATCAGGGCCGACTGCATCAGCACTGAGAGAGAGTTTACCACTCAGTCATAAATAAATGGGTGAAAGTTATATGTAATATCTCTCTGTCTTTTGTATTTTCCATAAATTGGGACTAATATTGAGCGAAATAGAAGATAGTACAAACCCAGGTTATTATAACATTTAGAGGCTATTACAGCAGATTTTGATGTGCTCGTCTTGGCTGATTTATCAGAATAAATTATTAGGATAAATGGGTTTTCAAAGACACAAATCCTCTCTAATACATTGCCTATAAACCAATGCGTTTATTTGTGAATAACATGGCACTAGGCCCAAACCTACAGGATTGAGATAAAGCTGTAATACCATGTAAAGATTTGGATGCACTTCAGATGAACTATTCCATGCATGTAAGGGGATCGGCTACATCTGAAGACGAAGAGTTGGAGAAAACAGCTAAGACAAGATACTAACACAAATATAAAAAGTAGCTAAATGAACCTGTTCTAACATTAACATAGCCTATTGATTGCAGTTAAATAAAGGGTATAGGATACAAGAAATCAGTGGACGTGGGCAACAACCACTCACACACACTTACACACACATAGTAGCCTATCAATCAGTGCCTATTAAGACAGTGAACATGTAAACAGTGGTGTAACACTAATAAAAGAGCAGGCATAAAAGTGAAATATTGTTTAATTGAATCAAAGTAAGAATTTCATTGTACAATGAAACGTGTTTTTTCGCCTGTGGATGTGATAATAAACACTTTGAATGTTTGAAATGCATCTGCATCACAGTGGATCAGGTGGGCACAGTGTGAACTGCCAAGTGGTCTCAGGTGTGCGTTCATCTTTTATTATAAAACCTCTGAAGCGCATCGCAACCAATCAAAGCTGAGAGCCCGAAAATCAGTTTTATGAGCACCGGTAACCACGGGCGACCACGAGATGGCGCTGGTACACTGCGCTCCGAGGCTGCTGGTCCCAGGGTACGGTGCGCTCTCTGCGGCCCCCGATGGAGCCAGCGGATTACAAACTCCAGTTAAGTGGCGCACCGTCCTCCTCCTCCCCATCTTTCACCCAGAGTAAACCCAGGCGCAGGGATCACGCATCCTCCCCGGGCTCGGTCTTTGGGGAATTAGAAAATCAGCTCTCTTTGGCTGTCACCGACAAACCGACCGAGAGCTCTGCAGTGTAGGGAGACTGAGAAAAAAAAAACATATAGACACAGAGTGAGCAGAAGGAGATGGGTCCGGAGGCGGGTAGTTGTCCGTGATTGTCAAGTGAACGGCGGTGAAGTTGTTCGGCTCCGCTCGGATCTTTTCTCCAGGTCGTTGAGGTGAGTTTTCTCTCTGCAGGAGATAGGAGCAGCCCGGATGGTGCATGTCTTAAACCCGGCGCAGGCTATCCCAAATTATTCTCTAGTGTTTTATAGGCTAAATGATAGATGTATGATGGCATCAGATGTGTGCAGGATGACACAATGTAAGCTGTAAGCTTGCTTCTTCATATTTATTCTTCAACAGCTTTTATTATTAACCTATGCATTAACTAAAACTGACTCAAGCATCACCATATTATTTGACATCAGGCTGGTCCACAGGGACCTTGGAGATTCTTCATTTGAGAAAATACTGGAAAACACCAAGTGGGCTTCTCTTAGAAATCCTCTGCTTTAATTCTATTCTACTGGAGTGCTATAGAAGACAAGATAAGCTGCATGAGAGGAGGGGATCCGCTTCATTCCCTGCCCCTCTCTCTTTCCCTCTCTGTCCTCTGTGCTTCATTCACTCACACTTGCCTGCCTTCCGCCAGCTCTTTCTCTCACTCCATCCCTCTAATCCCCTCTCTCACAACCCCTGTCCCCCTCACTCTCTCTGGTTCTCCCTCTCTGTCAGCTCTAATAACACTAGTGAGTTTGCAACACCAGGCTGCTTCACTTCTGATACTCCTCTCTTTTCTCAAACCCTCACCTCATTTTATGTGCCTGCTCTTTCAGCTGAGCATATCTCTGTCACCTGTCACGATTAATATTCAACATAGGGTCTCATGATGGCATGTCACATAGTTTTTCAGTTGGCGGTGCCTGTGCTGTGGCTGGATGGCCATGTTACTCCTCTTTGTCTGATAATCAATATGTGACCGAGCAATTACAGCGTACTTGAGTGTCATGCACCTTCCTGTGGCTGAATCATTAATGTCACATCTGTCACAGTCACTTTACACAAGTGCACATGTGAAGGTGAGGACACACACACACACACACACAGCCAAGGATCGTGGCCATCGAGCTCTGAGTCTTGATTGATTGTCACGATGTGGAGAATAGCAGCTGACAGTGAGGAGCCTTGAAATGATTTTAAGAAGTCTTGCGCAGCTCGCCAATCAGTCATTGCTATTTTGGGCATTATTTTTGATTTACATACAAATTTCAGAGCACTCTGGCCACATTATTACAAAGTATTAGGCCACCCAAATTTGCACTCTTTTGTTTGGTGACTGTTTGGCTCCTGTTCACAACAACACAGGGAAACACTACAGTTCTCATGTGTCTTTCAAATGTTTGAAATGTATATAAGTTTATAGATTCATACAGACCAGGGACCTCATTACTTAAACCTTTGTCACAATGCATTTCATCAGGATCATAATAAACCAGTTGTTAAGTTGTCAAGGCAAAAACCACTCCGTGAGTTTTAAAGACCCCAAAACCAAATGCTAGACCCTGTGACTAAGTGTGATATGAGAATTCATTGTCACCTCAGGCAATGTGCAACACATGTGACAGCTGATGCTTTGAACTGTAAAGGCGGATTCTGCACACGGCTCTTTTACAGTAGCTCTGGCAGTGGGAATTTTCTACATCCTCCATGACTATCACTGTCATCTGCCGTCAAGCGGAACAGACAGGCATCTTCTGCGTCCTGCACACACTCTTTCTGTAGGGAGGGGGCACATACAGAAACACAACTCCCCACGTCTATGCTCCACCCACACGCAGGTCTGTTGTATGTCACACACCTGCCTCATGGCTGGCTCTGTCCACATGCATGTGTCTGTGTACAGGCCTCTCAGTGTGCATGGCTAAAAATAATCACCAGCAGCAAGACACACATGGAACATGAATTATGGAAGACAGAGAGAGAGAGAGAGAGAGAGAGAGAGAGGCATTCAGGTCAGAGTCAGACCCAGTTCCAAGAGCTTTACTCCCTAAGGATGATACTACTAGACCGCTGCATTAATATTCAGTTCGTACCATCTAGCACATCAGACCTGCTGTTATCCTTTAGTTTGGACTAACTGGACCTGAGGCTACCCAGGGTTTCAGCCCAGCGCTTCATGTACATCATGGGAAGCAAAAATGGATCCATGTATTTTGAGATTAATAATAGATGCAGTGCGCTGTTCATAATTAAAAAGTCACATACTCAGAGTTTGTTTTAAGTGATTGTCAACTTGATTCAGCCTGAGAACATGATGGGAGTACATAACTATTACTGAGTGTACTACTGGAGTATAACAGTTATATTTGACATTAAACAAGTAATTTGATATTAAATCTGATATGTTCACGTTCTTGCTGAGAGTTAGCTGAGGACTTTGATAAAACTTTCATATTGTCCATATACAGTGATATGACGCCACAGCCAGGAGATGATAGCCTGACTTTGCCCAGAGGCATAAAAAAAACTGTCTCTCAACACCTTTAATGTTCACCAAGTAATGTGCTCTTGTCTTTACAGCTATAACACATGAGATGTAACTGTTAATTTGTGAGCTTCAGAGGAGCCTAAAGGCTGATTTTGTTAGTTTTGTACAGACACAGGCTAGTCCTGATATAAGTCCTAATTGCTATGCTAAGCAAAGTGCTGTCTGTAGCCTCATACTTAAGAGGAAAAAAAGTGAGAGTGGTAGTCTGATAATCCACTCTTGGCAAAAAAAAAGTGTACTTCCCACTATGTCACACTGTTCATTTAAAAGACCTGCACAGCGCGCAGGTGTTTTTCAGTAGTCCTGGATAATTAGAGGATTTTTTCAAGGTTGGACGTGGGTGGTTACATACCTGGAATTACATGAGGTTACAATGAGCAAATGTGCTATTAAGAGCTATAAATGTACATGTTATTGAACTCAAACAGGTGCAAAAAAGAAAAAGAAGAAAAACCTTAAAAGGAGAGGGAGGAGGACGTCAGTCAAAGTGTGTCTGGACATGCCCACACAGTCCAGCCAGAGGAGGGCTCAGTAAGCAGATTCATTGAAAAGATGTATGCTGGTGGTTGATGTCTGTACAGAGCCTTCAAGATTAAGAGAGTTGTCATCTATTAAGTAATATTGCCATTTATATGACATATCAGCCACAATATTACATACTGTACTATGTACATACAATCCTGTGTGATATGTGCCAGTACTGTGATGTGGTGGAGAATTTCCCAGACTTTGGGTCTGAGTTGGAATATGAGAACATTCACCTTGAACAAATGAAACACAGCAGATATTTTGAGTTAATAGGTCATTTCCTTTGCAAGCTCAACTGTAAAAATCTTATCATGGGAAAAAGAAATTGCCTGTGTCGCAGTGATTAGATGCCTGACAGTAGTTCTATTTAGGGCCTATGGACACTATACACTCTGTGGAAACCTGAGGAGAAACCTGCCGATTTGTTGGTTACTCAGCAGAGTTCATTCTGTGTGTGTGTGTGTGTATTTGTGTGTTAGTATGTGCATGTTTGTGTTCCATTGTGTGGAGTATTTGCTCATAAATCCAAACATGCTGACAAGTGAAAGTGCAAAATTGTGATTGTTTCTACTGATACTGTGCAGCATGTGTACATTTGTGTGTATTTAGGGACCTTGTCTGATATTCAGTGGAGTCCTGACCTTGAGCAGTTTGATTGTTGTCTGCTTAGTCAGGGCCACTGCATCTGCTAATGTCAAGCAAACAACAGTTCAAATGAACTGCAGTGCATGGGTTATTTTAATCTATCTATCTATCTATCTATCTATCTATCTATCTATCTATCTATCTATCTATCTATCTATCTATCTATCTATCTATCTATCTATCTACTATCTACCATCTATCCATCCATCCATACATCTAACCCCATCCGTCTCCATCTCTTTTCAGTGTGTGATTGCGTGTTCAGCATGAGTAACATCTATGAGTCTGCAGAGGCCACGCTGGGCTTCATCAGCTCTCCATGCCTGACCAAAGTAGAGCTGAGAGTGGCCTGCCGGGGGATCTCGGATCGTGATGCCCTCTCCAAACCCGACCCTTGCGTGGTGCTGAAGATGCAGTCTCACGGCCAATGGTTTGAGGTACAGTAATGGGATGGGATGAGAACGGGGAGTGGTGCGGCGTGCAAATGTGCCTGCAGTGCCTGCAGAAACACCATTCTAAGCTGTACACGTAGGTGTAACGGCAGCATTGTTGAGGGGCATTGTTGCTTAGGAGTGGCGTGTCCTTGCATACAGCGGTTATGGAACCTTTGAAGGAAACCTTTGAATGAACGTACCAGCTGCTGATATGTGTTTGCTTTCAAATTCCTTTTTTTTTGTGTGTCACATTCACTGGCAACAATCCATCTGGTACTTATAAAGTGGTCTTCCATAAAGTCATGATTTACATTTGAAATCCAAAACATCTAAATGCATCAGGCAATAAAAATTCAATCCCATTTTTTGATTTTGTCAATAATCTATATTCTTATAGCTATTCAACATTATTCTCAGACTCTACCATTTGTCTGTGACCTGTTGTACCAGTCCAATAGGAAACTTTCTTTGGCTCCTTCTAAGGTTCTGTTGTCGATGATTCCTGATGAATTCCTCAAGACAACCCTCGAAATTGTTCAAGCACATCATTGAATTCATGTTTGACTAAATGATTATGTCTAATCAAGGACCCGAGCAATCATGCAGAGCTGTGATTGTGTCGCTAACCTTCTCACACTAAATTGCGGGTTATGGGTGGTTCTTGTAAATTGTGGATGCTAATTGTCACGGAAGAGAACAGAAGTCATAACTTTGCTAGACTGATGTAGAGATCGCATTCAGCTTTCCAAAATGCTTTTGTCACCTTGGTAAGTAAAGTGTGCTGTGCTCTCTGCTCTGCTCTTTTCAGATTCCCAACAAAACATTTTGTCATTTTGTCATTTTGATATTGGAAATTAATGGGAGTAACAAACTACTTTACCCAAAATCATGGGCGTTTTTATTGCACATAATAAAAGGTTTGAATGGATGAAGACAGTATATTTAGTGTTTAGCACTAGAAACTGGACAATAACTAGACAGTTGGAGATGCTCTCTACTACTCCGTGTTCCACTTCCTTTCACCCAGTTGCTTTTTCAGGGACTTTAGAAACAGTCTCCTATTTACGAAACAGCTACACACACACACACACACACACACACAGATCAACAGATCAGATCATGTTCTCAAAACTTAGCGCAGTATTTATTCTGTCTTTTGAGACTTCACAAAAAACTTCTGATGTGTGTGTGCAAGAGAGCAAGTGAAAATTTGTGTGTATGTGTTCTGATAAGCCCCTTTGTGGAAATGGGCAAATGTTATCACTGCCCATCAGATTTGGAGTCTCTTAATTGGATAATTGTTTGAGTGTGTCTTTTTGCTTTAATGAGATGCCAGCCTATTGAGGTAAGTGTCAGAAAAAGGCCAAATCTGTGAGTGTTTTGTTGTATGTCAAGTCTGCTCTTGTGCTACTCACTTTAGTGTCTGTGTGTGTGTGTGCATGAGTGTGTGCCAAAGGGTTATCAACAATAAAAGGGACACAGAATTGCTGCCAGAGCTGGATAGGTTTTCTTGGCAGCACAGAGCTGGGCTTCTCTGTGGTTCTTTTTGGTGTCAGGGTGTTAGAGAGGAGAAAATGTGAGATCAGTGTTACAACTTTAGTTGCCTCTCTGTTTAATCAAACAGCCTGTTTGATTTTTAGCCATCAAGAAAAATCTATAATAACAGTTTTCTAGCTGATAAGTGCAAACAGTGTGGTAATGGCTATTTGTGATAATTGCTGCATAGTTGCAAAGTCTGCAGAGTTTCCAAGTCAATACACAGCAGCAGTGTGGTCTACATATGTCGAGTGAAATCATCAGTACACTTTGGAAAGGCCACAAAAACTCAGTTTCAACTGAAATTGCCAACACTGCAGAACAAGTTCAACATAAAAACCTGTGTGTGCGACACAAGAGTGTTAGATTTAGTTGCTTGGTCCTAGATTCTGACCAGAATCAAAGTGGACTATAACAGCAGTAAAACTGACTGATTTATACAGAAATAAATAATGAAATCATTCAGAGAACTCAATTTTTGAATTCACATTTGCATTTCCACCTACCAGAAGTTATTATATATTTACCAGCTCTGATTTAATTTCGCCTCTGGGTTCTTGTTATGTAAAAACTTTGCTGTGAGATGTGCATAATAAACCCTCTGATGGACTGCAGTGGGATCTACCGGAAATCCAAGGCAAACTTTTATAACATTAGTATTTTTATTTTCTAGATAAGGAGCTTAACCTTGTGCTGTTTGGGTGTGTCCATGCACAATTGTGTTTGCAGGTGGACCGCACAGAGGTGATCCGCAGTAGCAGCAGCCCCATGTTCTCCAAGATCTTTCTTGTGGATTACTATTTTGAGGAGGTCCAGAGGCTCCGCTTTGAACTTCATGACATCAGCTCTGGCAACAATGGCCTCCGTGATGCTGACTTCCTGGGAGCCATGGAGTGCACCTTAGGACAGGTCAGTGCTTTTCCTGACTGTTAGTCATTTAGTGTAATTAATACTCACAGTCCCTCTGTTGTATATTTGTAACAGAGAAATCTGCTAGAAATCAAAGTTGTATAGTTGAATATGAAACAGCATGTTAGGCAGGTCACTGCACAAGCTAAGCAGTGTGCATGAGGGAAGTTTTCAGTCCATATATTGCGTGCATGCGAACATGTTAGAGTGAGTTCTCCATAGGAGCCAGAAGAACATATATGAACATATTCTTCTACAGGTGAATGCACGACAAGAATGTATTCATGTGCATCAGTGAGTGTACCTGCAAACAGAAACACTGTATCACCTACAGTGGGTGTTATGTTCACCAGTTTACAGCAGTATAAGAGCCATGCATGCTGCCTGCACACTGAGTACTGAGTACTGAGTGCAAGGATTACAGACCGGAGTATGTGATGCTTTGTAAAGTTCACTTCCCTTGTTCAGATATTAATCACATGTATGACTTGATGTACTTTAATTAGGATGAGAGAGCAACCCTAAAAGTAGAGAGGCCAACTTTAAGTGTGAATGGAATTTTAATATGATCTTTTCACTTGCGGATCTCTACTGTCACTATCTGCATTTACAATGTGTGTCTATGTCCTTCAGTGCTTATTTACATATAGCCCTGAGGATGCATTACGTTATGTTTTCAAAGCATTTATATGTGCATATGTTGATACATATGGCCTTGTTACTCACTTAATGGTGCTGCTGCCCCTCTTAATGATGTAGTTGTTATCATCATTTAAAGAATCGCTTTATTTACTTAATATGCAATGGCCTTTAAAATGAGAATTGGAATTGCACTAGTACTCATTAACAAGTTGAATAAGTGGATTCCAGGGAATTACCATCTAATGTCATATTGAATAGAAAGAGAATTGGTGCCATAGCTTAAAGGTCTGTTCTGCCACAGAGGGGAATGAAAATGTTTGTTTCCACTTGAATCCACTTGTCATTGTCACAGACGCTATCAGCAACATAAGGCTGGTGGATTCGCAATAGTTGGTCGAACTGAGATAATTGACATGGAAGAAGAGGAGGATTTTGAAGCCGAGAGCCAGAGAGGTTTAGTGAAACGGGATAACACGCTGCCAACGTTTAGTCTGTGTGTGAACAACAACAACATGCTGGATGCTGCCTCGGTCCAGGGCTGTGTTAAGAAAACAGACAAAACTATATCAGTGCAGCACAGAGGAGTGTATGGAGATTTCAGAAAGTGATATTAACAGATCTGTTAATGGAAAGCAGGTTAGTGAAATGTGAGACAGGCAGCAGAACATTTTGTGCAGAGGTTAAGTGTTATATATTGCCATTTGTTGCACTGGCCTAACTGAGATCATCACAAACCACAGAGTATCATCCCGTGACTCTACGGCTCAGTTCTTAGTTTTAGAGTGTTTTAGCCGCTTTCAGCTGCGTTTTTGGGTTTTCCCTCCTGGAGCCTCACCATTAGGGTTCATTCCCACAGCGATTAATGGTATTTTTTCAGCCAGCTGCAGGAAGTTGTTTTCAGGAGGAAAAGGAGTCAAAAGATGAGTAGATGTAGGATTTTACATTTGCCAGGTGGACGTAACATGATTCCAAATGAGCGTTACACCTTCACTGCCTCCACTGCACCCATGTGGACAAAAAGTCTGTTATTACAGGTTTAAATAACATGTGCTCTATTCTCTTTTTTTTATCACATTTAAATCCACCAAAATCAAATGTTAAACACAAAAACCCACACTCATTGGATTCAAGCTTTCCATCGTGCATATTGCTTACGTAAAATAAAACTCACGACTAGCTGTTTGTTGCGTAAAGCCTCTGATTCAACGCAGTTGTGCATTGAACAACAAATCCGATGCCTATCTGTCATTTTAAGTGCTGCTAGTACCGGTCATCACACTAAGAAACACCTCACTCTACAGCTTCTAGATGCTTTTAACGCATTGTTTTGGTTCGCCTGTCCGTGTGGTGAGTCTCACCAGCCTCCCTCTCTAAATGTGAGCAATCACTCATACCACACGCCACACTTTTATAGCACCTGAGTAGCACAGAACAATAAGTGCTTGAGAGCACCAGATTTCTCTGGAGTTGGCAGGAAGACAACACCACAGAAAATGACATATGTCAGACTCTGAGTTATGACTTCACAGCAATGCTCAATATCCACTAGATGTGTTAAGTAGATAGTTGTATGCTGACATGGGCAAGTGAAAGGGAACACCATTAGTGCGAGGGTAAGGCGTCGCTTTGAGGGGAAAACACTGGAACATGTGAGCTGATTTTGTGGAGTTTGTGCTTCTGTTTGCTCCAGATCGTCTCACAGAGGAAACTGACCAAAGCTCTACTCAAACAGGGAAACACTGCTGGAAAGTCCTCCATAACGGTATGACGCTGTTTCTGAAGTCAGCTTGACACAGCAACACACACACGCATACACTCACAGACATGCGTGTGCGTGCATATCACACACGCGCCACCTCTTGAACTTAGACACTCTGAAGATAATTAATTTGATGATGTTGCCTGTTCAATCTGTTCTGTTCCTCATTTCCATCTCATTTTCTGTCACCTCCCTCTCCTGCCTCTCCGCCTGTCACTCGCTCTCTCTCTCTCTGCCTCCCCCCTCTCCCTCGCTACTTTCTCTCCCCCTGTGTAAAGGTGACAGCAGAGGAGTTGTCTGGTAATGACGATTACGTTGAACTCTCCTTCAGCGCTCGTAAGCTAGATGATAAGGTTTGTGCTACTGTGTGTGTACCTTCAAACGTATTGGAAATTTGTGTGTGTGTATGTGTGTATGTGTGTGTGTGTGTGTGTGGGGGGGGGGGTTCACAGACATGAGACAAATTAATATTTCAAGATATGAAATTGTGTGTGTGCTGCCAGGCAGATGTGTGCAAGTCTGTGGGTGGGGGCTGTGGGAGTTGAAGATGAAGCAACTCATGTACAGTTTGGCATTAGAGAAGGCCTCCTGAGATAGGTGGGCACCCCCCCCAAACCCCAATAACCCCCCCCTATCTCACCCACCGCACCCCACACACACAGATAACTATATTAATTTTCAGCTTCCACACACACACACACACAGTGCTATGCATGACTAATCCAAACAAGTTGTGCCTTAGGGGAAAGATGGAAGAAAGCAAGGGAGGGCTGGATAAATTGGAGAGGACAGGAAAGGGATGGGTGGAAGAAACAAGGAAGAAAGGGAGAAAAAAGGGGGTGAAATGATGATTCTGTTAGTGTATGAATGATTTATGGTGATCAAAGGCAGCGCCAAGGCAGTGCCTTACATGCGTGTTCTCCTCTGTGAAGGATTTCTTCAGCAAGTCGGATCCTTTTCTGGAGATTTTCAGACTAAATGACGACGGGACTGAGTCGCTTGTGCACAGAACTGAGGTAATTACAACACGCACACATGGATGCAAATGTGGTGGACTACATCAGATCTGTGATTTGTCATTACTGTGATGTCTTTTTTTTGTATGTGTGTGTGTGTGTGTGTGTACTGCATATATGCAGACGGTCATGAACAACCTGAGCCCCGTGTGGAAATCCTTCAAAGTTTCCTTGAACACGCTCTGCAGCGGTGACCATGATCGTGAGCTAAAGGTGAGTTCAGAGCTGCTGTCGGTGAGTCACGATGAGGATAACATTATTTTATTTAACCCAAAGAATAATCTGCTACAGTCTTCACATAGCAAAACCTTGGCTAAGGCTCGCTTCATTATTTAACTTCCCCTAATAAGACTCGAGGCGCATTTAGAGGGCTAAGGCCAAATAGCACCCCAAGGCCTGCAGGTGTTCTGTGGCAAAAATGTTTTGCTTTCGTGCAGCATACAAATGATGAGATTTGTACAACATAAGCATTAGCGTCACATACCAACAGGTATATATAACTGAAACCAAACAGCCCCAGTCATCTCCTTCTATTTTCATCTCTGTGCCAGGAGCTGAGTTCAGGTCAGGTGCTGCCTTTTCCTTAAAAAGCGAGACGGGTGTGAAAGAGCTCAGCGGTCGTCCTAAACTCTCACCCTTTCTTGCCAGAATGGATCTCTAGTGTGTGTGTGTGTGCGTATCTATATGTGCAAAAGTGGTGGCCGCACATCAGCTGTGAACAGTTATTCTTTCCATGAATAAACATGAGCTCATTCATTAAATATTCAGAGGCGTCTTAACTCCGCATGGCTCCTGACAGCAGGAGAAAGGGCTCAAACACACACACACACACACACACACACATGCACACACAAGCGCATGCACGGCATTGGCTATGGTTTCCAGGGCTACCTGTTTGAAGCATCAGAGCTATAGTGAGAAATGGCAGAGATTTCTATTCAGACCAGTACTTGCTTTTCACCAGTCTCTTAACTGACCAATGCATAAATGCATAAACCCTCCTCTGCAGTGTCTGGCTGTCTCTCACTTTGTATTTCTCCTTACATGTTTCTCCACCTCTCTACTTTTCCTCTCACTGTCCCTCTGCTGGTCTCTCTCCTCCCTCTAACTGTTAGTATTCAGTGAATGGAACGGTGGTTCTTCATTTTTTCATTACTCTCTCACACAGCTCTCTGCAACTTCAAGTGGAAGCAGGGCTGCAAAGGCGAGGATCTGCCTCCTCACCCACAGAAATTACTGTCAAAAACAAAGACACGCATACTAGCCCCCCCCACCACCACCACACACACACATACACACACACATACACATAGAGGGATACAAAAATGGCATACACACTTCAGATGTAGGCACTCTGAAGTTTAAGTGGGAGATAGAAAATAAGGGGATTACTGCTGGTCGTTGTTTTTAATCAAGCGTTGTTGGATTGTTTCTGATCACCTTGTTGCCGAGGTGACCTCAGGCAAGAAGGACACAAAGCTATACAGCCAAATCACTCATTCACAGCAATTAAATCTATGTTCAACGGAGAAGCATTTTCCTGTTTGCTCCTCTATTGACCAACTTTATTGAATTTTATTGATTGAGCAGACTCTGCAGGACCAGCCCAGATATCAACGCCTTCTATCTGCTCTTGAAATTACAGGATTGTTTCTATGTGATGCGTTACAGCCTTGGCCCACTGACCCTCGCATTTCACCAGTGATTGAGGCCATTTATCTTGTCCAGTGGCTCCTTTGAGAGAAACAAACTATAACGCCTTGACGCACACACATACACACACATAAAGCTGTCTCTTAAGCCGCGTCGCTCTCAGCATCCTCAGATTAATATTTCACCGCTCCATTGCCCCCCCACCAACACCGCCTTATCAATCATTCAGCATGGCATTTCCCTGCATGCCTGTGAGTCCATGTTTGTGTGTGCGTTTAGGTGACAGTGTTGCAGCTGCGCTCTTATTGAATGAATGTGTGTGCTTGTGTATGTATGTCTGTTCCAGTGCACGGTTTGGGACTGGGACTCTAACGGGAAACATGACTTTATTGGGGAGTTTCAGACCACCTTTAAGGAGATGAGGGCAGAGCAGGAGGGAAAACAGGTAAGCACAGAGACGCACAAACTTATACACATTTTCAAACCACACTGATTAAAAGTAAACTGCACAGTTGGACAGTCTTTGTCAGATAATGATTTTGGAAAGTAGTTATAGTATATAACAGAAGGCTGCTCCATGGTGACAGGTGCGGTTCTTTATCCATCCCAAGTGTGCAATGAAAACCCCATTCAAACTACAGCCAGTCATAAAAAGAGGTACTTCTGAGACAAAAAAGAATATTTCACTTGATGAAAAGCAATGAGTCCTGAAAATTTCCACTTGTTCTTCTTTTAATATACACATCAGTGCATGTAATGCACGGTCAAGGCTATGGACAGGAATTTCTAGTCATCATCTAGTCACACCATAATTACCAGGAAATGTTTTATTTCACATTATAATCATCTTTATTTCATGTTCAGACCTCTTGGTGTCTATCTGTGAAGGCTCAAAGTGAAATGCCTTGAGGCTTCCTTGCAAATGCAGTTTCTGTGTTCAAGTAGTCTGGCTTTTTTTTTTTTTTTTGTTAAAGCTCTGCTGTGGTTTCCCAACACTGTAGTACATGTTGGCAATAAGTTGGTGGTTTGGAATCAGTGTGCAGATGCAGTTCCTTTTCCATTACAGTAGGTTTGCTCCTTGGTGAAATGTATGTGTAATTAGGCTCCTTTCATGCTCACACCACGCCCACAGTTGCACCACTGGCATTAGTGTGATTGACTGTGTTGTGTTTACCCAGATTCAGTGGGAGTGCATCAACCCTAAATACCAGATGAAGAAGAAGAATTACAGAAACTCTGGTGTTGTCCTGCTCAACCACTGTAAGGTGAAGTGATGCATCATCACACTCATGTCCCTCAGTCATCTCACTATTTTCTCATTATCAGTATAAACACTTAAGTAATAATAAGTATGTGTGGAGATTTACCATATTTATGGGCATGAATATGTATATTCACATCAGACAGTCTTCATCTTATTTCATAGTTGAACAGGCATGCGCAAGCTGTGACACCAAATTTCTCCCTTGGACAATAAAGAATTTTCTTTTTCTTTTTGTAACCTGTAAATTTTTTATGACTTGGCCTAAATTTCAGCATTTCTCCTGACAGATCATCAAAATGTATTCCTTCTTGGATTACATAATGGGAGGCTGCCAAATTCAGTTCACAGTAAGTTTTACCACATTATTATCCTTAATATTTACAGCTGTGTGTCTGCCTGTGCCCACTCATGCTATGTGAGTGTGTGTGTGTGTGTGTGTGTCTGTGTCTGTGTCCCAGGTGGCAATAGACTTCACAGCATCCAATGGAGACCCCAGAAACAGCTGCTCCCTCCACTACATCCACCCCTATCAGCCCAATGAGTACCTCAAAGCGCTGGTGGCTGTGGGGGAGATCTGCCAAGACTATGACAGGTAGACACCACTCTATCAATCATCATTTATCTAATGTTGACACACTCAAACACACACACACACACACACACACACACACACATTCAAGTACATACGCACCAGATTTTCCCCTCTGAGGAGCAAACCTTTGATGAAAGTTTGAATCAAAGGAGCTACGTGCTTATCATATAAAGTGTTCCATAAATCGCAAAGCTTTTTATCCACTATTTCTCCTTCCTCCTGCTCCTTTATTCCATCTTTTTCCAATGATTCACATGTCTCTCTCATGCTCCAGTGATAAAATGTTCCCAGCGTTTGGCTTTGGAGCTCTGATACCCCCTGACTTCAAGGTAGGACATCTGGGATGCTTGCAGTAGCAGGGGGAACTATGGCTAGTTTAGATTTAGATTTCAGATCACAGTTTGCTTTTGATCAACATGAAAGGAGAATGCATCTGTCAACCTGCAAATTGGACTGAACATGTTGTGCTGAGAGTTTGGTTCTCTGTAGTCGTAAAAAAGGTGCTGTGTTCTTTCTGCTCCACATGAAGGTTTCACACGATTTCGCTGTGAACTTTGATGAGGACAATCCTGAATGTGCTGGTGAGTGCCCACACGCACACGCACGCACACACACACACACACACATACAACTCACAGAAAACTTCCACACACACAAATCATTCATACATCACAGAATTGAAACAGCCATACAGTCTCCTCTCATCTCTCCCTCACTGTCAGTCCCATATTTCTCCCCCTATCTCTCCCCACCCTCATGATTCTTCCTCTCACACATACAAATACACTCAGGCATGCACTTACACACACACACACATACACACATGCAGTCGAGAGATTTGTCGCTATGCTGCAGGAAGTAGTAGGCTCTGAGATACAGAGAAAAACAACACTAATCTGTATGTGTGAAATGGGCTTCTGCGCTCTTCTCCCCACATAGCTGTGTTCCTGCCGTGACAGTGTGTGTGCTTGTCGTCTCATGTTTGTGTGGACTATACGGGAAAGCTTTTAGAAAAATGTCCAGTCACCTTGGAGTGCAATCACATGCACAGAATATGATTTATTTTAGCAGATACTTTTGCAAGCACAAGAACTTTGACTCGGTGAGGTCAGCGTAGTGTAATATACAGACAGACAGGAAATAAACAAGCAGAGAGTGAACCTGTGTGTGTGTGTTGCAGGGATTCAAGGCGTGGTGGAGGCCTACCAGAATTGCCTCCCTAAGATCCAGCTGTACGGGCCCACCAACATCGCCCCAATCATCCAGAAAGTGGCCTCATCTGCCTCCGAGGAGATGCACACCAAAGAGGCAATGGTGAGTGAGAGAATGGAAAAATAACAAACGAAGGTTGCTGTGAGTGTTAGTGTCTGCACCGACCCACAGGGAGACAAAGGGAGGAGAAGTAGCACTGAAAAGACAAAAAGTGAGAGATCAGAGGTGGTAAAAGAAAAGCAAAAAGAGATGAATTGAAGAGACTGGGGAAGTGATTGATATTAATTTAATTCCAGTCATAAGTTTTAGAGCACAAATTCCTCCGTGCCTTAATACCTCCTGCTTCTCTCAGACTCTGTAGTGGATTAGAGTGAGTTTTATTCAAATGAGTCCCTGACAAGAAGCCACTTTAAAACATAAGATTCAGCGAACATCTATTTGTCTCCCCTCCTGTCTCCAACACCAGGAATACTTCATCCTGCTGATCCTGACAGACGGTGTCATCACCGACATGGCCGACACGCGGGAGGCCATCGTGCACGCCTCCCATTTGCCCATGTCCGTCATCATCGTCGGCGTGGGCAACGCGGACTTCACGGACATGCAGATCTTGGACGGGGACGACGGGATCCTGCGTTCACCCAAGGGCGAGCCCGTCCTCCGTGACATTGTCCAGTTCGTCCCCTTCAAGGACTTCAAACACGTGGGTGGTAGTGGGGGAACAGCGTGGGGGGTGGGGGTAGAAGTCTTGGATCTCAGGGAAAATCATAGAGCTTTGATGAATGTATTTCAGGCAGAAAATGTGACAGGGTCTCCAGGGAAGCCAGGAGAACAGACAAATGTGAGAATATAGCAGAGTGAGCTTAGAACATCTTTTTGCACTAGATTCCATCTTTCAGCTATCTCTGTGCTTTATGTGGCTATTTCCTCACAGTCAGCACAACTGCAGTGGATAACAGACTGTTTACCTTAAACTCTAAAGCTTTCTCATGCTGAACAACAACATTAAAGAGCATAAGAAATGTTAAGCGTATCCATGGAGGTGTACCTAGTCATGAAATGTTTTCTCATCATTAGGACCACAATGTTAAAAGAGTAAAAGATAAGTCAATACATAGGAGATCATATTCCTCTAAATATTTCAGTGCTGGTGTCAGTACAATACCTGAGGTTCTGCACTGATATCAAAACATAGCTCTGTATTTTTGTGTTAATGGTGGAAAAAACAATACCCATGAGTCAAATCTGGGCCTCCAGCAAACATATTTGGCCCCATGACAAAAACTGTTTTCCAGCCTCTTCAAAACTTTTACCCATTTTTTTTTTCCAAATCTACAAATCTGATGCAGATAGCAGTGAAAGAAAAGACATAGATCCCAATAGATACAGCCATTGTCACGACACGGAAACTACACTGAAGCTGTTGCATCTCAGTCTGCAGCGAAGTGAACAGGGCGCCGTGATGGAATTAAGTCTTATAGATAAATGAATAACACAAATATAAAATGGAATCCACTTCTTTGAAAGTGAGGACTATAACTGTTGGAAAAAACCAAACAAACAAAAACATCATCTTCAATATGAAGAGAGAAATGTACTATTCTTTAATCTAGTAGTTACATGGTAGCACTTTATGTTATCCGGTAATCGCCGCCTTAGGCAATATTTCCTGCTGTTTAGCAGTTCAAACACAGTTTTATTCAATTAACTAATTAATATATTACATGTATGAGTCATTTAATGCTTAATGAATATTACCATAAAATGCTGTAGCTCTGCTCCACCCCAGGGGAAGACCGGTAACGATCGTCTTGAGCAGGGGCTCTATATGTCTCTAATGTGTGTATTTGTGTGTGAGTCTCATGTGTATGTTGGGTCGGTGCTAAGATATGCTGTCCGGGCTGGGGGGGTAACAAATGTGAGCGTGTGGGCGTAATGTGCTTGGTGTGCTCGTCAAAACACATCAGCAATCTACGCGCTGAGCATGTGTGTGTCTCTGGTGGCGTTTGCCGTGCCTGGCTCTGACAGGGTGTGTTGGGCCGGCTCCGTTATGGTGAGTTTGGTCAGATGACAGGTTGAGAAATCATCCCAGCTACACAGGCAGAGATAGTGGGGGAAGACCTCAGTGAAATGTAGAGAGGAGTGGAAACATATAGTATACCCAGAAGTACATAGATCAAGAGACGGACAGAGATGCGAAGTGAAGAATAAATCTGGATGGGTGGAGGAGGAAGTATAGAGACAGCCCCAGTGGTGGTGGCAGTGTTGGAGGGAGGTCAACAGGAGAGTGGAGCTAAAGACAAAAGGGAACGAGGGAGTGTGTGACAGAGGTGGAGAGGTGATTTTCTGCTCTGTCGTTTCTTTTCAGAAGGGATTAGCAGGACGGAGCTGCTGTGTGACAGGCAGAGCGGGGGATAACAGGTAGATAGGAGCAGAGGAGAGAAAGCTGGAGGGAGGGTGGAAATGAGAGGAGGGGGAGGAAGAGCAGGATGGATGAAGGGGGCCTGGGTGGGTGCACTTTGATGATGCATTGTCTCGGGGAATTATGTGAGACGGAGTATGACAGACTTGCAGACTTTAAGGATTTCGGACATGCGTGTGTGTGGTAGCATATGTGTGTGCAGACGAGTGGCTGGCCTCAGCACATGTGCACAGTGATGTGTGTTCGTGTTTGCACTTGAAGGACAGTTTGCATTGGTTATTGAGTGAATTGTATAAAAATCAGGAGAATAGTCATATCAGTTATGATATGATGAGATATTAAATCACTTTTACAAATTAAATCAGTTATATAGTCAAGTAATTTATTCTTTCAAAGGGCTTGAGATGTGATGACGAATGTTCAGACTGCTTAGTCGACTATTTATTTAAAATTTAAAGTGAAAACATAAAACAGTCAAAAAAAAAGCAAAACAAATTTTCCCAATCTTCAGCTCTTCAACAAATGCCATCCCATATCACAAAAACTCATTTTAGATTTCATTAAAATCTGAATACAAAACACATGATAATCAACCCGCTGACAAAATGATTATGACAATGATTTGACTTTAGGAAAAATTACAATGACCTCAGTTTTGTAACATCATAACAAATGGCTCTGTAGGAAATGCCTGATTATGAAGTCTTGATTAAAAGTTTTTTGTTTTTGTTATTTCTGTTGGAGGTTTCGAAAAAAAAGCAAACAAAAGTGGTATTGCAAATAATAAAATCAAATCCATCCAGCAAATAGGAACAGACCCAACTGGATATTTTGGATTAAATCAGAGGGCATAAACTGTACAAATGTACGTTATGATTGCTTTTTCTGAGTGTAAAGAATGCGCCTCCACGCTTTGTTTTCTGTCACATTTTGTTGTGCACGTAACTAGGAAGCAGGCTCTGATACTAAAGGACAAAAAGGTGAAAGCAGGGATGTTGAGGTTGTCAAATGAGCTTGTCTGATCACATCAGTCTCACATGGTCCAGGCCTGTGACAGCATCAGGCTCAACAGTAAATCTTGGCGTCCAAGAATCATGCATGGCCGGTGATGTGTGTGTGTTTGTGACCTCTCTCCACAACCTTTTCTGTTTGTATCTGTGTTTCCAGGCCTCCCCAGCTGCCCTGGCTAAGAGTGTTTTGGCAGAAGTCCCCAACCAGGTGGTGGATTACTACAATGCTAAAGGCATAAAACCCAAGTGTATGTCAGACTATGAGTCCACAAGAACCTTCAGCCCCTGACAATGGACTACATGCACACAAAATACACATGTATATATATCATATATAAATATATATATATACATTTATGTACTGTATAATACATATACACATGCAAAAGCACAAGCACACATACACAAAAACATATGCTCACAACTGTACTACATACTACATACAGTAGTCTAGCTCAGAGAATTAGCTCGTTCTGGTGAAACAATTTGAACTACTCCATTGATGACTATTGCATGCTCAGGCCACAGCGGCATCACCTGGGAAATTATTACTATCTACTGTATATCTGAAAGATGTTTATAGAAATAAGAGCAGTCTTCTGAACCAGCATGCAGGCTCAAACCATAGCCCACCCAAAGAAATGACACTCCTACCTTATTTAGATAACTAGCAAGTACATATAGACCAAAAGATCTGTGAGTAGAAAAGCCAAAATATGTGATTGCATAGCCCGAAATGACTAGAATTAGCATTGCAAATGTTATTTATGGGAATTGTAGCGTCCCTGTTAGTGTACTGCATAAATGCATGCATAATTCAGCTCCTGCTAATATCCAATCTCCAGTATCCGCTTGCTAGTTATGAAATAAAGTATCTCTGTCATTTGAGTAACATTCAAGGTTGCCTTGGGTGTTTTGGGTTCTTTTCTACAGATTTGTTTGAGATTTTGCTAAATGGAAACGAACGACTGAATAATTGTAATAATTTCTTAATAACCTTCTTACATTTTAAAGAGTTTTGGAAGGATAGACAAGCGTGTGTAGTAGACACTCATCTGTGAGCTGAAAACATCTTTTTCTGTATTCTGCATGTTGATTATAATAAAGACACTTTGGTTTTCTCACTTGGGTGTAATCTGATGCTTGTGTGTGGGTGTGTGGATGTTTGTATGAATCATGTTCATAGCCTATGTTCACACTGTCACAATTATAAAGAGAGACTGTGGTGGGGATGGGGATGGGGATAGGGTGTCAGCCTTACTCCTGGCTGCAGGGTAAAACATTCAGACTTCAAATCAACACTTGTTGAAGGTTGGGTTTAGTTTTGAGGTTAGGTGTGCAGTGATTATGAACAATGTAAGGGTAATTTTCCAAGGAATCACTCAGTGCAGAACAATATAATTTTCTCCTTTGGGATAAAAACAAGATCATGTGTATTTGTGCAGGCATGCGGCATGGAGCCATGATCTCTGGAATATGACAGAGTGAGCAGGTGGTAGCTATAGACTGTATATAAAAACTGTGGCAGCTTACCAGTTGATTTATTTTTCACCAGCCCAGTGAGCTTCCATTTCTCTGTTTGCCAGTGAATATGCAATCTATTTGTATGTGCAGACCTCCACTGAGGCTACACGTCACACATCTCTGTGTTTCTCTCATTGACAGCCCTAACCTGTCTTGTAGAATAAACCAGCGTTGCACCAACTACAAACATTAACATGCACTTCTTCTGCACACACAAATAACACTGTTGGACGAAAATGAACTCATCATCAACACCTCTTTCACACTATCTCCCACTAGACATTGAAATGCATGAATAGATTATCTCACTAATCTCCATATACTTAATTAGGCCAAAACAAAGTTGGGATGTCCTTCTGCACTTTACATGTGCCTCAGTCTCTGACAAGCAGATCAGTATTCAGCTCATGAACCTCCTGATGACTATTTCCCAATCAGACACCCACATTGCACAGAGACTGAGAGGATCAGATTTACGACTGCGAAAAAAAAACACATGAAATCAGAAGAAAAATAGGAAGAAATCAGAATAATAGTAAGAAAAATACTCTCTCTTCTCTTCTTGTAAAAATAGGCCCAGTACCACTGATGGTGATAATCAGGGGCGGGGCTTGCGGACAGGCAAGCCAGGCAGTTGCTTGGAGCCCCGGCCTCTAGGGGGCCCCCAAGGGCTTATATTAATAACAACAACAACAATGTCAATAATAAAAATAATACTAAATTACACCTTGTATGAAAAGCTATGCATAATGATGAATTGATGATGATATGTTTCTAATAATAATAATATGTTTCTCTCTTATCTCTCCTCAGGATCATTACTAACATTTTTAAAACCAGTAAATTCAGGGAAGGATAACGTTACCTTGATGTGGCCTTTTACATTGTTTACTCATTGACTTTTAGACCAGCGGACCTGTGGGTACCCTGTGAATTTTGCACTAGCCAAGCCCAATTTTGTGTTATTTATTTTATTTGATATTATTTATCTCCACTATTTAATTGTTTTATCTATGTTGTGGCAATGTTATTTTTCTTTTGATGTGCCCTTATACATTGTTTGCTCATTTACTCAGATTTATATTTTTTTATATTTGAAGTTTAATAATTTGCAGTGGACTTTTGTAATAAACTAAAGTTCATATTTTATATATCTTGTTGGTGTCAGATTATTTACAACAACGATTATTGATAGGTTTTCAGTATACATCTCAAATGTCCTGGAAATTGTGCATTTATGTGTGCAAAAACCTAATTTTGGCGTGCATGGGTGGGGTGGGGGCCCCAGGAATTTCTTGCTTGGAGCCCCAAAAGACCCTAGCAACGCCACTGGTGATAATGATGATAAAAGCAACTTCTTTTACATTGCAATCACCAAGTTTTAGTGTACTTTATTTATTTAAAATTGTATATTATGCTCAGACTGTTTTGTCAACAGCTGTTTCCGAGGTCATGACTGACCTTTGAAACTCAAATTTTATCATGTTTTGTGTGAAGCTGTGTGTTTGTGGGAAGTGTGAAATCATCACAAAAATTTGCATTAACAAGAAACTGATTTTTAATGCTTTGCAAATATTACATGTATGAGGTATGCTGGAAAAAATGTTAGTAGTGGTTGTACGGAACCTTAGATTTGTGCTCCAGTGAGGCGGAGCTGTTTTGGTCACGTACCGGAAGTAGCCAGGGTGACATTTAGAACAGGACGAAAACGAAGGCATGGGTGTGCAGATGTTGTGAGCCCCTGTCATTCTCGTTCATTGTATCTTTTATATTTATTTGTGAGTGTGTGGACTAAAGAGCGCAATGGCGGCGTGGAGCTGTCGGCTTCTACTTCAGCGCGGAACTCGACTCGTTTCTCCCCGAGCAGCAGCTGAAAGGTGGCTAATGCTAACTGGCTAGTTGTGCTAATGTACTGAAGTGAGCTTCAGCATGCAGCCGTGCTAGCTTAGACTGCTGTGGTCAAATAACTAAACAGTTTGACATTTCGACTCTGTATTATCTTATTAATACCAGAGTCTGTTATTTGTTTACATATTAAATAATAATACAAGTACTATGATAAAGTCCTAACGTTACAATTAACATAAGCTGAAAATCCTTTGCTTTATAGCTTCTTAGTGAGTGAACAACATATTAGGTGAACAACAAATATATCTCAGGTTTACAGGTTTACTTTAGATCTGTGGGCTCCATTTGACGTTGATTAAAAGTTTGTGCAGCTGAGATGTTTTTGAAATATGTAATGATGAAAGTACAGAAAGCTACTGAAGAGGACAAAGCTGGTGAGCCACCTCATTGTCCCAGACAGTGTTAGAACAGATGAGTAATGTGTTGAAATCCGTCCTCAAGCAGACGTGGGCAGTGTCTGATATAACAAAAGGCCACCAGGGTACACCCAGTCCTGTGTATCTTTTATATTTATGTCTTGTAGTCGACATTAAGAAGTGACATTCATGTACTTCATTGTTACTCATCAGTAACGGAGATGACTTATATACAGTAGTTAATAATCTGAACCTGCGAGGCAGAAATGATTGTTTTCTGAAGTGTTATCAGAAACAGTAGTGATCATTTAAAATCATTTATAATTCATCATTCTTCAGCTCTCCACTTTGGTATGATTTTTCTGGAACATTGGAAATAGATTATGTTTTAGTTTGGAGCTGTTTGTCAGATTTGGAAAAAGAAAGCAGTTGAATTCAGTTCAACCTTTGACTTTATTCAACAGGTAATTATGGGGAAACAACCTTCAATAAACAAGGCAAACTCATCATTTTTCAGAGTCCTACAGTAATTGAATATACATATTGGTAGCATTCAGTTATTGATTGGACGCAGTTTTGAGTATGTCTAGATAATAGTGATGGTCTTAACTGACTTTGTTTTTCTCTTGCAGTCCGGTCCAGTTGGTGGCTTGTATTAGAACTCTGAAAACCACAACATGGTTTGATGAGCACCTCACAGAAGATAACCAGAAATTCATTAAGAAGAGCACAGCAGAGGAATACAGAGCACAGACATCTGAAAAGCTCAACCCACTCAAAGACGAGCCCTGGCAACGGCATGAATGGACAGAGGGTTAGTGTGATGCTTAGTGGCACCTGTTTATATTATGAGTCTTCTTGATCTTGACTTGTGCTTTTATTGTCTGTTCACCTGTTTCTCCTCCCAGGGAGCCGGAGAGTAGGGTTAGTGGCTGTGAAGTTGGGGATGGCTCCTATCTGGACGAAGACAGGAGAAAGACACGTAGTCACCATGTTACAGGTAGCAAACAGACACATCTGTCAAACTTTCTATTGTACCTTATTTTGAATTAAAACAGCTGCAGGCTTACTTCAGGGACGATAAGGTGTGTTAACGTTTGTCATGCATAATGAAATGACTAGAAGGTGAGAAAAAGCAGTCAAACAAATTAGATTGTTCTCTGGAGTGTGGAAGAAGAATAACAAATAGTAAACACCTTTAAATCTCACCTGCGGGTCTTAGTGGATCGTGCGTTTGAAATGCCTCAGTGTTCCTCAGCAAGCTGCTACTAACTTACAGCAGGTCTTATTTGATGTCAGGTTTATTCAGATCACGTTTTTATCTTATCATCTTATCTCTCGTTGAAGTAATTGAAAAGCAAACTCATGCTGTGTGCTCACTCTACGCTTTATTGATAATGGCATTATTGATATTGTGTGGATAGCATAACAAACTCCTGTTTAAGTTTCAGTGAAATGTCACTGTTAACATTCTTTTTTTTTTTAATTTCCTAATACCAGATTCACGGCCATTGAGAAAGTTTTGTACCCATCGGCTGATATACTTTTGTCCCACTTAGTCACTTTCTTCTTTGTAGCTGATAAAGGAATGGTCTGTGCAAGATGAAGGGAGGAACATCTGAATTAACTCTCTTAGAGTAAATGAACTCCTACTTCTTTGCCATTTTGGAACTTGTTTTATCTGAAGTGAACCAAAAAGTTTGTCACGACGCAGTGAATACGAACAGAGCTTGGAAATAGTATGTGTTGCAAAGTGCCCTGTCATCCATATGTGTTATTATTTAGACCAGGTTTTACACTCATGGGTTGCTTTTACTTGAATCTGATGGATGGTGATCAATGAAATACTGAATACTGTGAAATGTTTTTGTTTTCCAGGTGCAGGACTGCCATGTGATAAAGTTCTTGTCTAAAGCAGAATATGATGGACACACAGCTGCTCTCATTGTAGGAGGGAAAAACGCATCACCATTCCATGTAAGAACCTGCACTTAAAATTATTCAAAACAAATTCATAAGGTTTTTTTTTCCTAACGCAGCTGTGAACCTGGAAATGTTGATATTTATAATAACATTACCTCAGAGATGAATGGTGAGAGGCGTTTCTGCACATTGAGTTTTCATTTGATGGTTTTTTAGTTTTCTTCAGAGCAGCTATAGTTGATAATCTTCCCATAAAATTATTTCAAATGACAGAATGTGTCAATTTAAAAGGCGTCTCTTTGTACAGGTGGACCTGCAGAGACTTGTCACTTGAGTCTGCAGCTCTCCTTGGCTTGATAGGGCTTTTTAGAGAGACTTTCAGTCAGTTTCATCACCTGAGCTGTCCCGCCCACGCCATTACACTTTTCACTTTGTGGTTTACTCACTCATTCTCACTGCTCCCATGAAGTCATTTTTAACAGCAATGGGCCATTATTTTTAGTGGAAAAGCTCAGAAACCCCACTTTATACTACCAACTGCTCAGCAGGGTTGGCAAATTTATTTTTGAAAAAAGTTGATAGAAACCAAATAGTGGCAAAAAAAGCAGAATTTGGGAAAACCAAAATGTTACATGGACTATATTTTTGATAGATAATCCAGAAAATTGAAATACTATTGCTTTCGTGTACCATCAAACTAACAAACAACATTATAATGTTAAACTCCTCCACCCATAAACCATTAATTCAGCCTTGTCATTAAATTTACCTTTAAGTGACGTCTTATTTTAAGCAGAGAAAACTTTGAGATGAGGCAGAAAAGTTTCTTTGTTAATAATAATATTTATAATTTAAACACATTCCTCAGTGATAAGACAGCAGTCTTCATGATGTATGATCAGCAGCAGTCCCCACAGAAATGTCATTAGGTGAATTAATGTCTTGTTTATTTTTGCCTCCAAGTAGATTGAGAAATTGAAAAAACATGGCTTGACTGTAAAAAAAACAAACAGTAACTCTGAATTTGTACTGAATCGTGACATTTGAGAGCATAATTCTTTATCAAACTAGTCTCAGTACTCTTAATATTAGGGACTTCAAACATGCTGGTGTAGTGGTGGAAATCGAGGATGACTAAGCAACATTTAACTGTGACAAAGGTCTGTTAAATGTCCTGTTAACACTTGATATTTGCTTTAAAGGACACTTTAACATCCGATGAGGAGTTTGTATGAATCCGTCTGTTAGCTCAGGGGCAGAGTCATGGTGTCATCAATGCAGGACAGCTGTGGCTGGAAGGTTGGAGGATGGGAGGTGATGTGTCACATTATCACATCAAAATGCCTCAAGCGTGAATGACGTGTCCATGCACAGCTGAACGTACTGTACACATCAAACAGGTTTGCTCATCAGTTCTAGCTACAGTTTGTAATCATACAAAAAAAAAAAAAAAAATCAGATCAGCGTTATCGTGGAAATACAACGACATAATGACATTTGTCCTCTCCCTCTAGCATTGTGCTCGTATCAGGCCTCCCAGTGCAATGACCTTTAATGAATACAGATCCAGTCAGGAACTTGTACTCAGCCACTAGTGGCTTGATTTCATCTGAGGTGCTGGAAAGAATCACATTTGGTGTCTAAATTACTGACAAACAACAAGGGGCGCATTTAATCAGCAAAGTGTCTGTCGTGCTTGTGATATAATCTGATACTTGCGTCAGATGTTTATCAGAACCAAGACTGAGAAGTGAGGTGATGGTCCGTCAGCACGCTGGCTCCTCACTTCACTCTGAATCTGCATTACTGGCTCCAAAAAAAGTGTTGACAGTTTTAAAGAAGTTGTTCTTAGGGAAAGCGCCTCTTTAGTATGTATAAGGGAGGATTTCTGCTTCAAATGTTAATGTCCATCTTTTTAAGATAAGAAAACAAAAGAAGAAGGATGAATAAATCAAAGCGTAATTCATTCATGGAGTCCTGATAGATGCCTGATGGATCGGAGTCAGGGTTTGGCTTCTCGAATGCGAAGTTGTTTTGAATCCCTCTCGCGCAGATACATCACTCCTCAGTCTGGAGCAGAGTTTGTCAGAGAGTCAGAGGCTCGGGCAGACTGATATGGAGTCAGCAGAAGGGGAGGGAGAGACTTTAGGGTGACTGGAGAGGCTGAGATGAGAGTGAACCGAGTGAAAGCAAATGTTAGAGGCACTCACGCTGCCAAGTGCACGCACATATGCCTCCGAGTGTGTACGTGCCTGGCTCGCCTACAGTCATAACAGGCCCACGGTTAGTTTTGAAATGCCAAAGTCCAGCTGCCGCTCAGTGCTCCTACTTCTTTTACCACTTAATTTCCTTCCTTTCAGCTTCAGATTTTTTTCTCTTTCCTTTTTTTTTTTTGACAGAGGTCTGAAAATGAACTGGAGATGTTCAGGAAAGCCGGAGTGCCCCCAAAGCAGAAAATCGCCACCTTTAAAGTCTCCGACAACGCCCTCATCAAGCCTGGTACACACACATGCATGACCTCACTTTTCATGTCAGTGTAATATCTCAAGTTCACCGTTTTGTTAACAATTTGCATAATGATCTTGTTTGTTGTGTGTTCAGGCACTCCTCTGTATGCAGCACATTTCCGTCCAGGCCAGTTTGTGGACATCACAGCCAAATCGTAAGTTGTGTTCTGCCAGCTCCCGCTCCTCGCTGGCGTTCTCTCTCCCTGGCTCCTTTTCCTCCGTCGTGTCTTCTTTGAGCTAGAGCAGCATGTTTTGAAGATAAATCTGTCTCTGACTTAATAAGACCGTGCAAGCCTCTCTTTTTACATCACTGTCCTCTGAAGCAACAAGTCAAACGTGCTGGAGTGTAACTTGACCACACGATGTGAACGTGCTTGTGTTTGTGTGTAGCATCGGTAAAGGATTTCAAGGAGTAATGAAGAGATGGGGGTTTAAGGGTCAGCCAGCCAGCCACGGTCAGACCAAAACTCACCGCAGACCAGGAGCTTCTGGGCCTGGAGGGGTAAGACACACACACGCACACACACACACTGTGCAAAATGCCAATCAATGCCAGACGCAAACAGTTGGCTTACCATAATCCAGTAATATGAGCATGTTTGCTGTTCTATGTCTGTATCCAGGATCCAGCCAAAGTTTTCAAAGGGAAGAAGATGCCTGGCAGAATGGGGAACACCTACGTCACAGCATATGGACTGAAGGTACACACACTCACAAGGGCACGCAAACAAAGTTGCTGTATTCAACTTGTTCGTCCTTGGTGGCAATTTGAGCTCAATTTTCTTTCATCCGCCTCCTATCCATTTCACTCTCTCTTCAGATATGGAGGGTCAATACCAAGTATAATGTGCTGTATGTTAACGGCTCCGTGCCCGGCCACAGGAACTGCTTACTGAAGGTAAAAATAATCACACACACACATGCACATTTTCAACTTGGAAGTCGAAGGTCAGCCTCAGCATGCTTAGTGTTCTGACAGACACCGGTGACCTTGCACCTGCAAAACAGTGTCACACCTACAAGAAAGTGTGATCCATCTTCATACTGACACTGTGCTGGATCAGCAGTGTGCGCGCGCGTGCGTGCGTATGCATTTGTTTGTGTGTGTGTGTGTTTTTCCTCCGTGAGGGAATAGGAATGTGCCCTTAATGATGTTAGTAATATCCACAGCATCCATCTCCATACTCAGCATGTTGTGCTCGCCCTGTGTGTCTGCGAGGACACACACGCAGCCTATTATTTGTTTTGCAGACAAGCGATAATGAATACAAATGTGCATTGCTTTTCAACCAGCTCAGCTGTACCACACACACACACACACACATACATACATATGTATTCGTACGTTCACTTCAAATTATATTACCCTGAAGGAAACACACGCAGGTTTGTTGTTTGTTGTTGTTATTCTGTGCGGCCACTGTGCCCCTGCATGAGGAATTGCTTTTTTTATTGATTAAAATTAAAACTGCATCTGAGCTTAATAACAATTTTCATTATTGAGTCACACATTGATTGATTTTATAGTAAATTGATTAATTATTTAGCCCAGTGGTTGTTAGACCGGAGGTCAGGGTCTCCGGTGGTGTGTTGAGCCACTGCAGGGGGGTGAATATGATTTATGTGGGAGCACTAAACAAACATTCATCTTAGCTAATTTCTGAAAAACAGATGTAATTTTTTAACTACTTAACAATTATTAATGACTGAGTAAAAGTTATGATCCTTAAGATCCCAGTCCTGACTGATTGAGCGTGGTAAAGGAGAATAACCACCTGTCATGTCTGTTTACAATGCAGCCAAACAAACCATGTCGTTTTAATGACGAAGTCTGTAATAATCACAATCCATGATTCCATGCTGCACACAGCACGAGTAGTTTCACACTTAACAGCAGGACATTGTAGGGGTCGGACATAACTAGTTCATATGACACGTTGTTGTCGATGAGGTCTGCACAGCGTGTGTTAACGTCTGATTGTCGGTTTCGGAAAGCTACCCAGTGCCTGATGAATAATTTTCTACCCCTGAAAGCATTATGGAAAAAGTTTGAGAACTGCTGATTTGATCCAACAAAGGTAGTAGAAAATAGGAGCAGATACCGTTTCCAGTGGCCAAGGTGACATTTCCAAAGTGTTTGTTCTGTTGTTGTGGTGGTGGTGGTTTTTCTATTTCAGAATGAAATACAACAGAGGAAAGAAAAAAAATCTCACATCTGAGAAGCTGGAAATGTCATTTGTGTCAGTTTTTCTGCTCAATAACATATCAAAGGTTAATTGTTTAAGCACTTATTCAATCAAGCATCCTCACACCTCTATTACCACAACTGTGTACATGTGTGTCCCAGGTCAGAGATACTGTGCTGCCAACCAGGAGCTCCACGCTGCTCAACCCTCCTTTCCCCACCTACTTCACAGAAGAGGAAGCTGACCTTGACGAAGACCTGTACGATGACAACTTGTTCATTCACTCAGAACCATCATTAACACTGACCTGACCACACCAACACACACTCACGCACATTTCACATTCATACCTAAACCTGCAAGCTGTATCTGGATCCTGTAATAAAGAGTAATTCCTTTGAATGCTCTGAGCCTCTCTTGTTTTCTGTTTGTGTATGCGTGTGCGTGTGTGTGACACAACAGCACTGAGCCTGTCTGTTTGATCCAAACAGTTATTGCAGTCCCTTTCCCCCCCGAAACCATGGTAACTGTAGGAGTGATGATGTCACTTGAGGATCCCCAAGCAGAGAAAGAAAAAAAAAACAAAGAGAGAATGAAACAGAACGAGAGGGGCAGATATGGTGGAGAAATGTGTAATATCTGTGCAGGATGCAGGATAGGAGAGGGAGGTGGGGGGGGGAGTGTGGGTGTGTGTGTGTGTGTGGTGGGAGGGGGGTATGGGGGGTGTAGTGGACACAATGAGTTGCAGAAAGCAGGGTGAAAGAGTGAGGGGAATGCAGACAGGAGGGGAAGGGTATGAAGGTAGGGGTGGAGGAATGAATGGTGACTGAAGACATGGGAGCAAATACAAAGCAGGAGGGGAGAGGAGGGCTGAGCTGGTGAAGGTGTGGAGGGTGGCTAAAGAGGGGAGAGAGGGAGGGGCAGGGTGGGAGCCTGACAAAGGTTGACATTTGTGCATAAAAGGATAAATGAGGACATTAATGTTGCAGCAGGAACTGCTGGGCGCTCAAGTCTCTGTGTGTGCTGTGTTTGTGTTCAGCAGTATTTAAATGAGAAAAACTCAAGCCAGGGGGGCTGACAGAACCCCCCTCCCCTCCCTTAGCCTTTTTTTTTTTTTTTTTTTGAAGGGAGGTAATAAATAAATGAGAAACATGTCCTCCAAAGTGTTCAACTCTTGTTTAGTGCATGTACATCCTCAGAGGCCTGCATGTGAATCAGTCCCTGCCTTTGTTGCTCTCTGCTCTGTATCTGCCATGTAATTGACAGCAACAAAAACAAAGCTTTTGTTTGAAATACTGACACGCGGCAGTGATGCCTCACAGGATGCTCCGCAACAACTGAGGACACACACGCACAGACATGCACGCACACACAGCATCAATGCCTTTTCCCTAATTGAAGCAACACACAACAGCAGGCAGACTCAGGAATGCGTAACATACAGTCGCTGGCTGTCATTTAGATATGAAGATGTATGGTGATGATGCAGTTTGTGGCAACCAACGTCCTGCTCCATATAACATGCCACAGCTTGTAGGTCCATAAGGCAGCAGCAGGTTCTTTGAAATGGTAATGATATCGTTTGAAAGTCCTGCTCTGTGGAGCCTGCACATCATCAGGCGCTTGTGGGGGTGGACGGGAGGGGAAGCGGGAAGGGAGGAAAGGGAGGGTGAAAAAGTGGGGGTGGAGGGGGGGTCTCTGCCTGTTAAAGCAGCAGAGCAGTAAGAACAGACGATGAACCCCAGCCTGGTTTCTACCGCTGACTTTCATAAGACAGTGTGCTGCTAACTTACTGTGCGTGTGTGTGTGTATGTGTGCATGTGACAGTCCAGTAACTTCACTCGCACCTAATGATCCAGTGACCCGATTCAAGAACAGAAAAAAGGACAATCAACCCTGAAAATGTTCTTGGATTGATGTACAGCATCAATAAACTGATAATCAATACCATCTTGCCCTGAACCAGTGGTTTACCACAGTAAAGCACTCTCAAACACTAATCTCACGCTCAGAAGATCAAATATCAACCTGGTGCTGACATCATGAGTCTATTAGCATTTATCACGTGATCACCATCCATGTCTGTGTAAAGACGGTGAGATATTTCAGTCCGGATCAAAGTGACCAGTGGACCAAGTGACAGACTCAACACCAGACATGCACCGATCCACTTTTTTTTTTCAATTCCAATACACATGTGCCAATACTGATCCTGATTCTGATACACATGCATTTTTTTTCCCAATACAAAACTAATATGATTCACACCGACAGGACTTGTAGAAATTCACCCCCTGAGTGTTTAGACCTGTGCTCTGAATAAATCAGACTGTACCTGGGCTGCAGCTAACAGTTATTCTCCTTTGTGTTTAATCTTTAACTCAGTTTTCTGATTAACTGATGAAGAAAGAAATTTTGAAAATTAAAAAATGCCAAGTTTCCTGACATTTTCACATCCAAAACTCAAAGCTATACAGCTGAACGCTAAAGATGTCGTCAGTAGAGAGATTTAGTTTCTAAAAAGCAGACGAGGTGTTCAGCTGTGGGAGCAAGAAACTTTGTTGAGAGGCCGCATGCCCTCAGGATGAAGTCACGTCACCACTCAGTGGAAAACACATCAGTCTGCAAATCGTGGTATCTAAGTGCTGCCACCCACCCGTGTTCCTGTCTGTCAATCTGATCCTTAAATGCATTCACGCTCACTAATTAAAGAGCTCGCCAAGATTTGGCTGAATCCAAAATGTCTTTTTTTTACTTTTTGAGGGGGGGGGGTTCACTCAGAGTGTGTGAGCGAAGGTTGAGACTGCGGTCGTGACCCCGATCTGACGTGATGGATCTGCTGCTCTACTTCTGCTGGCTCAACACATGAGAGATCTGATATCCATTAGTAAAGAGGACACACACACACACACACACAAAGTAGGCTACACAGCCTCTTTCCTATTGCTATGCACACTCACCTACCGCGCCCATCTCTCTCTTTTTATTGCCTTCTTAGTGAGCAAAACTCATGCAACCCATGTTGCCGCCTCCTTGCCAGGTTTATAGACAAACTGTTGGATTTGCCTGCACATATACAGTGTAAATGTGTGTGTTTGTGTGTGTGTGTCTTGCAATATGAATTATTGAGTGTGTTATTTGAGGGACAGCTGGCTGTTGAACACATTAACTCCCCCAGTCAGGCAGCCAGTTATGAGTCAGGAGTGAGTCGCTAAACAGGAGCGAAGAGGGAACTGAGAGAATGTTAATGCAATTTCACGCCGACAGGAAATGATATTATAAAGTGTTTAAATAAGCCCTCAAGTTAGTTAACAGAAAATAAAATGAATCAATCTTTTCACCACAAACAGAACATTAAGTCATTGTTATTGGGCTGAACACAATCATAGTCTGCAAACAGAGGTGCCTGAGTAATGTTTGAAGTCTATAATAGAGTCACTTGTGAACTGACTGTTCTGACGGGAGCTCTAACGCTGCATTATTTCTGTCATGAGAGGAAAGAAGAAGCTGCATCTGTGACTCATATTCTTTAAGTTATGTGCATGCATTTGTTTGAGCTTCTGCAGCTTAATGGAGAAGAAGTGACCCCAAAGTGCAAATATCTGTGTTTGTGTTGTTTAATCCAGTAATGGGCCTTTTATAGGGCGATAAATGGGGGAAAGAGAGAAGAACCCCTGCTGGTTATTTCATATTCACCACAATCACCACACATCCCTCTAAGCCTCTCTATGCCCAGGTGGACCTGCTGTGCCGAGCCCCCTCCCAATTGTGCACACCTGTGTCACATCAATGCTTATGTGAGTATGTGTGTGTGTGTGTGTGATGCCTCCCACCCCAGTTGGTAAATTTGGGTTCCTTCCTTCCAGCACCGCAGGGTGAGGGCAGGGTGCAGCCTTTAGGTCCCCACCTTCCTCTCCACAGGTGTTCCCATGCTGCCCTCAGATATGTTTTGTGTGCGTGCGTGGGGGTGTGTGCGTTCACATCTACTTAAGAGGTTTTATGAAAGCCCACCAAGGATATGCAACATCTCCATGGTAACAAGGGCCACTGGAGGGACAGGGGAGTTGAGTAGGCATTAGAAGAAGGAAGGGATACTTTGGGAATGGGAGCATGTTCATAGTTGTGTTTAGATGTGCACCACGAGCACTCTGAGCAAAAGTGGCTTGTTACACCATTAGCTCCTCAAAATGTCTGCAATCATCCTTTAACTTGCACAGCGTTGACATGTACCATAAAAGCGCACATTATTTTGTGAGGCTTAAATGAGCCGTGTTGTGACTGTGAGGTAAATGTCAGCGGTTTTTCAGCCGGAAACCTTCGCCACAAGAATGTGACTGCGGGAGACTGAGTAAATCAATATGGAAGCCGAGGGAGAGAGGCCAAAGGAGGGGGGTAAAAAGAGACGGGATGTTACCGCGGGTGAAAAACCAAATGACAGCAGCAAAGGAGGGAGAAGCAAGGGAGAATGAGGAGGAGAGGGAGGAGGAGGAGGACCAGTGAGTTAACGTCCCCTCCTGTCTGACCTTTGACACCCCATGAACAGGCTCATCTGTGACCTTATACATGTGTGTGTGTGTATGTGTGTGTGTAGGCTGCAGTAGTCACTATGTCTGTCACTGTCAACAAATCAAACTTACAATATTAGATAGTCTCAGTATTTCCTGACTTCCTTTTCCTGTCTCTGGCTTTTACCATCAAGCCCATTGTTTCTTACTGAAGACTAATCTCTTTAAAAACACATCACAAATACACTGTGTGCTTCAAAATGTCTCTGTTATCTCTAGACAAGCTGGGCTGTGTAGTTTCTAGTAAACGCCCAGAGTGTATTTTGCATTAACTGGAGACACATTTGAGGACCAACACATATCAGGATTAGATTACAAAGACAATATTGTCCTCAGCTTTTTTGTGGGAGTTGTTTACTGTAAAAATGTGGAACATGTCCAAATTTATTCTTTGACGAGTGAGCTCACTTAAATCTTATATAACATCTACATAACACAGTGGTATCTGTGTATGACAGAGTTTTATTTGCAGACACTTAGAGACAGTTACTCAGACTTGCTTTCCAACTCCAGTGCAATAATTTGCTCAAACATTAAAAAAAGGCTTAAATCACTTAGATCAAAAGTGTCAGAAGACCTTTAAGTACAAACGAGAGAATACAGCCTTCATTCTTTTTCTTTTCTCTTTCAGGTGAAGTGAACCTTTACATTCTCTTGCAAACACCCACGCGTGCACACAAAGTGAAGACATTTCTCACTCCTGAGAAGAAAGTAATTTTGCCTGACTCACAGAGAGGAGCGGACACAAAAGCATGAGCACAAAGAGAGAAGGACAAAGTCATATTTCAATAGAAACATAATTTTACTACTTGCAAATCATGTACACAACAATAGAGTCACAGGATCTGCTGAGCGTGAACAATAGGTGTGTTTATACCCTGTGGATTACTGTTGTCTGCAGTTCAGGTTGACAGATGAAATATTTTTTTAAACTCATTATCTTTTCTTTTGCAGCGAAGAGACAAATGTGGAATCGAAGCTTTTTCAAAAATGCTAAAACAAACTGGGTTTTGTGTGCATGCAGTCGATTCACTGCATTATATGGGTATTCCACTAATTATAAAAAGCCTTCATCTGCTATGAGAGGCATCTCAAGAGACCTGGCCGTGTGTGTGTGAGTGTGTGTGTGTGTGTGTGGGTGGGAGCTTTAAAGATGGAGGGAGGGGCTCAGGGAAAAAGAGAGAATTACATCTGTTTTGGGTCAGCAAAAATACTTTATAGCCTTACTTAAAGAGGCAGTAATGAACCTGCCACAAGGCAATACGGTCAAGTGGTTCACACTCACAAACACACTTTCTCACACACACACACATATATGCAGGCACATACACACACGCAATCTGCACATGCAGTATGCAGACATATCATCTCATCAACCCAGCAGATCACATAGTATCCCCAGACACACTCACACACACACACACACACACACTGTGCACTATCCCAGCATTCACATCCTCCCCTGCAAAGCTTTAAATATGCCTGAGATCATCAGAGATCATCAAGATATCTACATGATAACATTATCAATTATCCCAGCATCGTGTTGATTCAGCACACATTCCTGCGCTCGACTCACACTGAATGCTAATGAAGATGCAGATCAGCGTTTCAAAGTGTCAGCCCATCTTATCTCTTATCTACAGTAGCAGCGCAAGAGTTGGAGTGTGGGGCAATGCTGCCGCTCAGTGGTTTATACAGGGGTTGCACATGCACACACGCACGCACACATAGACAGGCTGGCTGGATAAGAGGTTGGGCAAGGTGACATCTCAGAGGAATCAAGTGTTTGAGAACTGTGATATTTCACTCACCGACAAGGTTTTGCATCTACTCACAGACTACTGTGTGATCACTTCAAGTGGTTTTCCACAAATACCTTTTTGACTCATTCAGTTTTTCTTCTTCTATCTTTTTCTTTGTGTGTGTGGATGATCTCACCCACATTCTCAATATTTTATCAGTCTTCTCTGCAAGGCACACACAGACCAAGCCTGTTAGGTTGTTTTAGAACCAGAGTTTGCTCAGGCAGACTGTCGAACTGCTCCTACATCACAACAGACTTGTTTATAGGGCTAAACTCTGCCCCGCTCCACTCCTGACCAACCACTTCCACTCTAATCAAGTCACGCTGAGAGATCATCTCTAGCTGGGCCTGGAAATTTACACCCTGCCAAGATAATAGTGACAACCTTTACACTCTGTCAGTGTTTCTCGATTAGTCCTGACTTTTGTCTGAGGTCTGGGAGACAGAAATTGTTTCAGAGCAAACAATCATTCCCTATACTGGCAGCAGCAGTGGGGTATCTTCTGTCCATATGTCCAACTGCAACTGAGGAGCTCATCATAGTGAAAGCAGAATCATGTTATCAGTTCTATATTTGAGATTCTTGTCATTTCATCTGCTAATCTGTATCATTTTTGATTTGAGAGCCTCTCAGTGCTCTCATTTAGTCTCCCTCTTTTCTGTAAATCATCTCATGTATGCAGTGTGCTGTAGGTTACAAGGATGTAACTTAACCCCAGGCTAAAGAAAAAGAAAACAGTTGTTTATAATTTCTTCTAATTTTTAACAAAATTGTGAGAATTAATGTTTATGTCCTCTCGCCTGCCAGTATGGGAGCTCAGGAAAAAAAAAAAAAAAAAAACATAATTACATTTCAGAGTAGACTCTATTTTAGTTTCAGGGTCACTCTAAATGCCGGGACACCTCTGACTGCTACATCAGCCAAAAAAGAGAAAAAAAGAGAAAGAAAAACCTGACAAGTGAGGACGCACTGAGGACACACAGTGAGCACCTTGCAGGTGAAGCGGGACAGGAGTGCTCTTCACAAGCATCGAGTGTCACTGAGAGATACAGACACTCCACTTTAAAACCTGTCAATTACTCTTTTCATGTCAAGATGGCCTATTTCTGATGAATGGGAGCAGCAGGAAGGATAACTTCACCTTCACCTGATCCATCTAGAGTGAGGCATGTCTTTTTATCCAGTTAAAAGAGAAAAAAAGGCAAAGAATGGAAAAGCTGCCTAATTTTAATTCCCCAGAGAAAACAGAGCTGCTGCTGCTAGAGATGAGCAGATCAAGTTCTGAACACCAAAGAGAATAGAAGCAGTAGCCCCACATTATAAATAATAAAGCAATGATGTGGAAAAAGTACAGTGTGTAAAAGACGTTCAAAGAGAATAACAACTCACACTTAAACAACACTTAAATCTGTGTGATTAAGTGTGTTTTCTCTGCTGTGTTTTCAAGGGAAATCAAATTGCAGGTTGTTTCTGTTTCATCATACGTATCTGCAATCTGAATCACACGTTCACCTTGGAGAAGAAATCAAAAACTGAAGGTAGAAGTTTATATTTCATCTGTTTGCTTTCATGTTATGGCTCAAGAAGAGAAGCATCACTGTTCTTCTGAACGTATCTCCACGATCTTCAAATTCTCTCTTAAATATCTGGATGAAAAACCATTATGTTTCTTTCATTTTTAAACAGGACGTTTAAGTTGTGCCCTCATTTTTCTGATCAAAATCAAGCCACTGCAAATGACATACCTTTGCATTACTGATACAATATGAACCAAAGTTCTAAAATGTTATTATCAAGTAAGTATATTGATGGTAATTAGTGTTATTTCATATGTACATACCAAGTAATGAATTAATATTGTTCTTGTGTTGCACAAAAACAGCAATAATACACAAGACGCACAAACTAAAGAGACCGGGCTGAAGACAAGATGGTAATATCCACTTTATGTAGACTAAATGACTACTGCAGACTCACTTACTTCAGACATAGTTGCTAAACTTGTGCCACCAGAGGGCTCACACTGGATCTCTAGACTGCACTGCACACATACCTCATACTGCTGATGTCAGTCCGTGCATGGGCCCATGCAATTTTAATAGTAGGTTCTTCAGAGGGTGGAGGTCTACGGTATGAAGTAAAGTGATTAATTTGAACAACAGCATAAGAAAAATAAATTGGGAATGCAGAAATTGCTGTCATACCTGTGATGATTACCAAGGTCTGGAAAACAGGAAACAGGCCGGCCTTTAATCTGCCCACGTAGCTGAACAGTCAATGACCATGAGGAACTTTCCTTTATATACAGAGGATAAAGAACAGGATGACCACAGGAATCGATCCCTGGCTCTGTGTAGAGACTGTGGTCAATAAGTAAAGCACTCAGATCTCCACCTCAGCAAAGCAGGGAACTTGGCCAGAGCTCTTATATCCTGTGTGCATGAAGACATCAACTGCCCATACATGGAAGTAAGTATGTTTTTCATTCTACCCTCTAAGTCCCAAAGACCCAAAAATGAACCTGATACTTAACATAACATTGACATTAACATGAACATACTATAGTAGATGAATGGATTTTGCTTTTCACAACAATGATACAATAGAGTATGAGTTACTGTCATTCATCCATAACTCACAGGGTCCTCCAGTGAAGTAAAGTTACATTGTTTTCTAAATAATTTTATAAGAATTAGTTTAATAGACACATCTTAATTTCATAAAACAGAATGGACAGCTGTGTAAAAGTGACTTAAAAACGATACTATTGGACACTTCAGTTAAAGTACTGCAAGAACGACTTTGAGAGTCTGTTCACCTTAACAAATTATGGGCCTCCTCACAGAAAATCTTTCTAGTTGGTGATTACCTGTCAACAGTTGCCTGAGAAGTCGGCCATTTTGTCTGCACCCTGGGAAAATTCACTGCTAATGCCAGCTTTTCGGGTAAATAGCTAATTAGCTTGTCAGCTACTGAAAAATACCTTAAAGTGGTTAAACTGATTCTCTCTTAAGTAGCTCAGCTAGCTAAACACTGCTAATCTCCTTTTTGTCTGATTAAACAATATGGCCCAACGTTTTCCTTTAGAATTGAGGACAAAAATGATAAAATGACATCGTGTTACTGACTGCACATTGAGTTACAGAATCTTTTGTTTGGCTTTAGGGCATGACTTAGCATTTACTTAAGAAGTTGCTACTGGCAATATTGCTAACTGATAAATGATATAGGCTATCGGGGTATTGAGTCAGACTTATTTCCTATTATGTTCTTGTTGTAATGTTTTAGAAATTGACATTATCTGTTAACCTTATGTGGCATAGGCTATGGCTAATTAATGGCTGACACAGGCAGTTAAATGTGATCCCCTGCCTATAGGCCTACACATACAGACGTCTAATTCAGTCTGTAGCCTACACAAACAGAAGGAGATACATGCACAAAGACTTTATTATCCTAAGAGCAACCATATATTTTAACCTTGTGATTTACTTCTTCAGTTTATCATTTGTGTTATAATTTTAAACCTAAAATGCAACTACGACAGAGGTATTGCTGTCCACCTTGCAGTGTTTGATTTGTCCACAAGGGGGCAGCAGAAGCTCTTATATTTCTTTAACATATCAATGGGGTACATGAAGCAAAAATCCTCCTCCTTTCCTCCTGTTGCCTCGCTCTCGTCTCTTTTGATCATTGTTCGCTTTGTTCCTCTCAGCTCACTCCATCTTTAGAGCACAATACTGCACATGCTGTTGTTCATCTATTTATTGAGGATTAGAAACATGAAAAACATACCAAAAAAGCTTTTGAAAACATGAAATAATCTTACACACTGAATAGCAAAAGATTTATATAAACCATTGAAAACACTAAGGCTACTGTAGTAAACCTCTATGCACTCTTTTTGCACAATATCCTCAGCGGTCGCTGTCGTTGGCACCATTCTAGGAGAGTTTTGATCTCATGTAGTTGTTCATTTTGTGCTTGTGTGAGCAGTAACCTGAGCTTTGAGAGGTTGTTAATTACATAAAGGTGTGAATATGTGGCTGCAGCGACTACACTGAGATTTGCGTGAGCAATGTGATACACCCATATCTTAGTTTGAGTGTGGTATACAAAGTTGTTCCAGTTCTTGTTTTCAGGCTCCATGGATCAGGACCAGGTGCTGTGTTGTCCTCTGGGTGTAAATGTATGGGGGGGGGGGGGGGGGGGTCAGGGTATAAAACTGGATGATGGATGGATGAATATATTTTCTATAAATCACTAATAAAAGATATAGAATCATGATGGACAGATCATTGGATAGGTTAGAATTTGACAGATGTTTGTGCTTTTGAGTTCCAGGATGTTGGGTGAGACTGGGTGGAGACCTGGTCAGGAGAGCGGCGGTAGGGATCGGGTGCTGACCGGGCTGTACTTCATTCTGGATGATGGTGAAGGAGGGGGCTGAGTCAGATGAGGTGAGGAGGGGGATGGACGAATGTGTCCACTGTGGTACTCTCTCCCACTCCAAAAGCGCTCCGGGTCCCGATCTTGAGATCGACCTCTGGGCCTGCGCATCTGGGGTGGAGTGGAAGCAGAGGTTGGCATGCATTTGTACTGGGTGGGAGAGTGGTGGGAGGATGGATGGTAGGTGGGAGAAGAATAGAACCCAGGTGCAGAGTGACGAATGGGTGATGGGTGGCGACCACTTGAGGGGTGACGGCCAGGTGAGGGGTGACGACCAGGTGAGGAGTGCCTTCCAGATAAGGGCTCACGATTAATGGATGGGTGCTCCTTGGGGTGTCTGGGAGACTTGGGTGACTTGGGTGACTTGGGGCACCTTGGGCGACTTGGGTGTCTTTGATGTTTTAGGCGATTTGGGTGATTTGGGAATGGGATGAGAGGTGGAATAAGAGTTTGCACAGTGAGTTTGAGGGGCATGGCTGGGAGAGGTGGGGTCTCCATTGTTGGCAACCTTGTAGAGGAAGACGTCATACTGAAGGGGCGGGTTGGTCTCTGAGTGGAGCTTCGCCTCTTTAGGGAGAAGCACTTCCAGGCCAATAGTGACTCCATCCTGATGTGAAAATATGGCAAGTAGAGAAAGATGCAACAATGCAGGGAGAGTCATACAACACAGTGAAACAAAGCTGTACAGAGATAAAGGGCATGGATGGATTATGAGACCATGGGCCCCTGGGCACACCGACAGGACACGTTAACAATGCAGGGGCTGATGTTTATGCTGCTCGGGGGCAGTAGAAACCAGCTGTGTATACAACACGGACCTGTTTTATTTTAAGTGAATATAGCAAACAGTTAATATTCATAAATCCTGCACATATAGAGTAACATGTAAATCCAACAGTGACTCTCATCTTAGCTCTGTTTTGGTCTCCACCATGTCTTGAGGGAAATATTTGACCTTTAAGCTGTTGATCTGTCCGCTGTTTACCAGATAGAAATCACTATATGTGGAGCTGAGGGAAACTGCTGAGTGGGCTAATTATTCACTGTGGGCTTGTTACCAGAAACAAGTAGTGATGTTCACCATCGATAAACACAAACATATTTTTATAGCCATGTCAATCATAGGTCTCAAGGTTTGACTGTTCAAGCTAGAGGTGTGTCAATCAGAAGGAACACTCCTCTCCACAGATACATAAAGTGCATTCTATACAATTCTTTACAAGAGTCATCTTTTTGTCTGTTTTTACTTTTTTTCTTACAGATCTCTCTAATATAGTTTCATTAAATTTTTATTTTCCTATCTTGTAATGTTAAATATTGTCTGATTCTGTTTGTTGTGTGAATAAAATTCCCTTTCCCATACTGATTTTGATCTTATTTGCAGCTGCATTAGCAAATAATATCACATCAGAAATATATAATTCATGATTATTTGGCAAGAACAGGCTCTGGGACCCCAAGGCCTCAGGTGTGGGCCCAGTAGGCCCATTTGGTAATGCATCCATGGATGGAGTCAAAACAGATGAAAGTACAACTGATCAGAATTAGACATGGAAAAATTAAACAAAACCACAAATGATACATGGAACCAGTGTCACAGATAATCATATAAAACCTGTCTGTTTGAATAGAAATGGTGGGGGCCCACAAATGTTGACTCATTCAAAGTACAGCATTAAAAGCTGGAAGATGGAATTTTCTAAAAACAACAGACAGAGAAATATGAACTCAAAGCTCAGAGCATATAATTAAACTTTCATCATCATTCATTTTTTAAATGCTCATCTGTTGAATCTGTGATTGACGAATTAAAACTCAGTAATCTGTGACGTTCTCCCTGCAATGACAATGGGTGTGAGTTAAAGCCTGCTTTAAATATTAATGCTCCAACAGGAAGAACTGAAAAAAAGGTCTATTTCAGGCTGTTGCAATGGTTTCTATTCATCTTGAGGAACTGTCCGTGGTGCTGAATGGGCACACAGTCACTACTGTGTGTGTCGTGTGATCTGTGAGCTGCCTACTGTGGTACAAAAGCAGGGGTCAGCCATGCATTCAGTTATTATTAGCATGGGAGCAGTTGGGCAGTAGTTAGCTTCATCATGAGCAGGCATGCAGAGAAAGGAGAGAGCGAGAAACAGAGAGAAACAGAGAATCTTGAGGGAAAGCAGAGCTCATAGCAACACACAGGGACAAGCTGGATAAAATTAAAAAGATTTATTCCAACCACTGTGAACTATAATCCTCCATGTATAGCCAAAAAAGTACAAAAGAACCTCAAGTACATTAAAGTATTAGAAATCACATTGAAAACCAAGACACAGCGTGTGTAATATGTGTATATAGATTAAAATATCAACTCCAAGCAATTACCTCATATAATCTAAACATATCCACTTATTAGCAATGTCAAACATGAATATTTCGCAAATACAGATTCACTGGTTTTCCACGTACTTCTTTTGCAAATATTACGTTTTCAGACACTTTTCGTTGATAACACCAATGCATGCGAGCGGAGAGGGAGACAGTAAGGCGGGGCAGGCAGAGGTGGGGGAGAGAAGGGAGGGGAAGGACACAGGAGAGGAGACAATGAAGGAGCGAGAGTTCATTGGTCAAAGACCAAGGCAGGGCATCAGTAGAGAGAAAAGTCAGTCATTAGTTGGTCCAAGCCAGAGATTTTAGACCAGAGTGAGAGGCAGACAGAGAAGAGAGAGGAGGCAGTGGCGCCACTATGTGATCAGTGATGTCATGGCAGCCTTGTAAACAGGACTTTTGTGCTTCTCAAGTTGTATCCTTAAATTCACGTTGTGCTTACTTTAGACATTAGGCCTGATTAAAACGGTATAAAACACACAATATGCACTTTTCAAGGTGTAAACAATGTTAGCCTGTAATGATCTGTTGTTGTTGCTGTTGTTTGTGTGCGCACTGAATATTTTGGTCTGATTCTCCGGCAGCGCACTTTGACAGGTGGTGACATTATACCAGGTTGTTCTGGAGCATGTTTACCTCAGCATTTTCCTCTGTGTTGTTGGGAGTGTGGCCGTCGTGGACGACAGAGGTCGGGCGATTGTTCTCGTGCTTGGGGGAATGAGAGTTGAGGATGTTCATAGACCCCTCCTCCTTGGTCTGCGGGGACTTTGCTGGGTCCTCCTGCTTGCTAGGCTCATCCTGTGGAGAGAGTTGGTTACTCTAAAAATATGCATATACAATCAGCTATTGTTCATTCACTTGTGCTGGAATTTGAATTTTACATCATTTGAAGGCATTGGGTAGCATTTCTTGTCATTTAACAGGAAAATCCAGGATGCTGTGTTCACCTAATGTAGACTGCATAAACCTCTGTGGCATATTACATCCTCACAGACCTGAAAAGAGGAGGCTATGTGTGCTAAAGAAAGTGCAGTGTCTCCAGATAATGGAAGTAGTGATAACAAGTACAAAGCAGGGAAATTGAACATATAAACTCTTTTAAGAAATTTTATTCAACCAAATGAAAACAAAGAATTAAACTAAAGCCAAAAATAGAAACTTGCATGTCAGTAATGACCAAAATAATCTCATATGCCTATGCTGCAGAAAGCTTGTGCTGTGCTGCAATAAATGATCTTCTTGAACTAATACAGGCCACTGTATGGACTGAGTCATGCTACACGTCTAGACCTTTGTCTGATCAACTAATCATACCTCACCCCCTTAAAAAATATGGATTGGCTCTGTGACATTTAAAAAACTGCACTGCAGACTATGTGGCTGCAGGGGCTTTTTAGCCTCTAGACCTGACATTTAGAGCATCCGGAAGTCACACAAAGTCGTCGGTAACAACTGCGCTGAAATGCCAGCACAGCTCTGAGAGCAGTGGTTTACATTTAAAAAAGCAAGTCACAATTTGTTCACTCCAGTTAGCCCAGCCAAGTGTGGGTAATGGCCTGAGAATTAATATGCGATATTTAAAATCCATCAGCCTGTTCTCGTGTTCATGACTGCACGTGTGTTGAATTGGAATAAATGCATACAGTCATCGACAAGAGCCATGTTTGTATCACTGCAAAACTACTATGTGTGTGTACATCTGTAAATGTTGAAGCTATTGATTGATTGGTATGTCACAGACATCTGAAGGTCATGGGCACAGCGGGCAGGAAGTAGGGCACCATTGATCAGTCACATTAGCCATAGCTGGACACGACTCACTTAACACCCTTTCACACCAGCGATGGCAAGTTCAAAAAACCTTAGGTCCTGCAAGTAAAACGTCTTCGTTCTGTTGATCTCATAAAGTTTATGCAACATCTCTGTTTAATCTCTATTTATATCTGCCTCTATTGATAAGAATTTCTATTGATTATTGAGTTGAAGGTTTTAGCCATGCCTCAGTAACCTTACATATTGTATTGGCTTAGTAACCTAGAAAGCCAGTATGACTGCTGAACGCCAAACAGGGGCGCACATAAATCTGCCTGAAAACACAACCCCCTTTACACACTGAAACATAAATAGAAATTGATTGAATGCATCACTGCATACACATTCATATTCATGGGCACACACACACATGCTGCTACAGAATGCAGTTCAACTTATAACAGCACTACATGCAAAACCATTGGAGGAGAGTTGGGCAGAAAAGGGGAGACCTGCTGCACAGGGACCCTAAAATGGCTGTCTGAGCTTTATGGGCACGAGAGCGAAGCAGGCAGCTGAAACAAAATGGAGGCCCGGCTTCCTCATCAAGCTTCTCAGGAAGCTGCAAAGGCACGGGTAAGAGAGAGGCAGCAAATGGGGGAACTTACTATTTATTCACACAGCGCTGGCTCCATGACACCTCTGAACAAGTGATTGCGGCAAGCATTGCAGGAGGTGATTAATCATCTCACCTACAGTGCACGTGGAATACGGCTGATACAGGATCAGGTGCAGGAGGGGTTTGTTTGCAATGCGAATGGGGAACCAAAATCTGGCGTCTAGCAGTTGCACAGTGGATAAGTTCAAAGCAAAGCCAGGGAGGGAAACTGCTGCAGGCAATGTGGATGTTTCTGCTCTGCTTACCTGGAAGTGGTTATAAGGGTTTCTGGGTTTATATTCCCAGGTATAGCTGGTTGTTGATGGCCTCTGAAGGGATTGGTGAGTGTGAAAAGCATTAAACACACACTTATACTGTACATACACAACTCCAGGTGAAAACCCAATAAAATGTATAATTTACTAGGGAACAAAGGCGAGTTTGGTGTGTGTATAACACTGCAAGGCTCAGTTAGGTGGGTGTTTTGAATACAGATAGACGCCCATGCACACAGACAAAGAGTCAAACGGACGACGTGGACAGATACATTGATCGAACCACTACTCAAGCTGGTAGAGAGACAATACAGGAGAGAACGTAATGAGGAAGAGAGGAAAACAGATGGAGGGAAATTAAACAGAAGCAAGAGAGTGAGAAAGGAAAGGAAATCAAATTGAGTAGAAGAAGAAGAATGGACGGAAAGAGAGAGAGTAAACATGAGGAGAGTGGGGGCATACCTGACAGATAATGTTGTCATAGTACGCCAGGTTGTGAGAGTGAGCTTGGGGAGCGGGCGGAGGGGAGTCACACAGTTTCCTTACATTTGGCTGCGAGCCGTCGGCTGTTGTGGAAACCGAGAGGCCGTCCGTCTGTGGCTCGCTGCTCTGTGGGCGGTACTTACTACAGCAGGACACAGAGAGAGAGATACATGTGTGGGTTAAATATTTGCAGCAAACATGCTTGTTTTCTTTCATTCTTTGCCTTTTCAGGTCCATATTTTCCTATGTTGCACTGCACAGCGTGAAACTAGGGTTAAAGCCTCTGAGCAACGCAAAATGTATCATCACAATCTAAGAACATAAATAATTCAGTGGATACCAATGATAATTAAATCAACTGTGGCTGATGACTCTAAGATCAAAATTTGCACCCACCAAATAGTGAAACTCACAGCACATATTTTTACATTCTCACCTTGCAGTTGCACACACACACACACGTCGTCACACACCTGCGTTTGCGAAGGCGCTTGTTCTCGTTCTTGAGGCGGTGCAGCCTCTTGGCAAAGAATACGATGATCATGAAGAGGAGGAGGAGCACAAAGGAGGCCACGCCCACCACCACACACAGCACCTGAAACTCTGTGACTGCCCAATCACAGCGCGTGCCTTTGTTCCAGATGTAATCCTGCACATTGCACCTGGATACAAAGGGAGGGAACAGAGGAAACATGAATATTGTTCATTCTTACATCATGCTACATCGTAGCTTATCAAATAATTTGTCTCTTTTTTTGAATTATCACTTTTGGCTTTACCACTAATCTGCTGTGTGGGAAAAGCCAGTAGCCAGGAGTGTTTTCCCACTGTAATGGCTTATTTAGCACATTTATCACTACAGCTTGTTATCCTGAGTAAAGAGTGTAAAGTGGTACTCAGGGCTGATGACATGGTGTCCTGAGGTCTGTCCAGTAAAGCAGGGATTCGGCCTGCAGCCTAGTCCTTAATGAGATCAAAGGATCAGGACACATGGATGCGTGTGTGTATGTGTGTGTGTGTGTGTGCGTTTGTACTTTATCCATATTCCTGCCTTTTCTCTGTGGGACTGCATGCAAGTGTGCGAACCCTTAGATACCCCTATGTGTGTGTGCTTGCATTCACATTAGGAAGTGTGTGCATGTGCGTGTGTGCTATTACTCAGCAGGTATGATCATGTGAGCAACAGTTTACCTCTAACCTTACAGTCAGGTTGTAGGATTGGACAGATGGTGCTATCAAGGCATGGTGTATGAGTGTGTATGTCTTCACTTAATGTGCATGTGGTGTGTGTTCCTCCCTATCCTCACTGTATTATCATACTTCTCACACTCTTTCTGTGCCTGCATAGTGGATGTGTCTATATCAGCTATCAGAAGCATAACACATACACACACACTCGCGCACACACACACACCCTTACCCCCTGCCTCCAAAACTGAGCTAATCCTTCGGCGACCCTGCTGTGTTCTTGACGAACCCTCATGACACATTAAGCCAGCCTTCTGTCTTTGTGCATGTGTGTGTTTTCTGTGTGTGTGTCCTTGTCTGAAATGTCCTAAATCTTTTCTTTTGTGTCAGAGAGGGAACATATTGGAACATTTCACAACACAAATTAAAAGGGGTGGGGGCGGGGGTGCCCAGACACTTCTGGTGTCACTCTCATAGTGTACATTTGTATATGTACAAGTGTTAACATCCTTTACCTGACTGAACTTTACCTCTAGATAAAAAGTGTGTTTTTCTCACCTGCAGAAAGCTCCCATTCCTGCAACCACAGTGCACACTCCTCCATTGAAGCAGAAATTGGGCTCAATGTCACACTGAGACACACACACCCCTGGTCCAGAGCGTACAAAGCCCAGCCTGCAGCCGTCAGTCCCCATGGCACCGCCAAGGCCTAAATCGTCACCCTTGTCTGGCCCTGGCATGGGAGGAGCAGGCAAGGAGGGTCTGTTGTCCGCATTAGGCTTCACCTTGTCAGGAATGACGGAAGGATCGGTGAGGAGCGGATTCTCGTCCTCCATGTCGGCCGGCGGTGAAGGGGTGGGCTCGGGTTCTGGAGTGGTATCTAATGCTGAGAGGTCGTCATCCGGGGACAGGTAGTCGTAAAAGTCAGAAAGCGTCCATGCGGTAGGGTCTCCTCCTTTCTGCTTCTGGGTTTGGGGGCTTTCGCCCAATCCAGGGCAGAATCAGAGGGCACAACATCTGGCGCCGGGCTGTGGAACTCTACGGTAATGACGTCATCGGACAAGGGGTTTCCAGGTTGGTCTGGACCTGCCCCACCGGCAGTGAGCTCTTCTCCAGCAGGTGGGTCCTCATCTACAAAGTCTAGGTGGACACGTTTACGAGAGTGGTGATGTTTGGTGGAGCTGAGAGGGAGTCTGGCCCCGAGACCTGCTCCGATCAGGTGGTCTCTCTCTGCTGAGTCATCACTGAGCACCATCCTGGTGTTCAAGGCCTCCTTGTTGACAGACGACTGGTTGTGGTGATGATGGCGTCTGGCCAGTGAATGCCTCCCTGTCAATCAGACACAAAAATCATTATGACTAACTTATGTTTCTTTAATGTGGATCAAGCTCCAAAAAAATGGGTTCTACCCTTCCCATAATGCAATTCATTGGATTCTATCTACCTGGAAAACAGATGCCACTAGAATGTAACACAGGCTTTTCATCAATAAAAAATGCGGTCTCAAAGCCCAAGCCAAGATAAATGTGACGACATCCACTTGACTCATTTAGTCATACCAGACAAAGCAGCTCCACAACCAATGAAGACATCATCCAGCTGTTTGCACAGGCGGCTGCATCCTTCATGTGACAGGTGAGCTGACGTTGATGTGTAAAATCAATGGAGTGCCCCTTTGACTTCATCTTGTCAGCATTGCATCAGCTGCAGAGTAGTGGGAGGTTTGTCAGTTTTTCTTTTTGTGTGTGTGTGTGTGATTTCATCTAAATATAGCGGACAGCATAACAAACAAAGGCTTCGAGCTAATCCCATAGTGCTGTCTCTGTTTTCTTTTATAAAGATTGTGGCCAAGGGTGAGACATGAATAATTGAAATGGATCCCCTCAGTATTTTGCAGATTTGCCTTAAGGCTGAACCAGGCTAGGTTTCTGAGAGTATCGTTAAGTCAGCATATCCTTCACTCTGAATACCTGCCTTTCATAAACATTATAAAATAAGAACATGCAATAGAAAGACAGAGACTCGCTGTGGTTCATGTTTAGGAGCTAAGTGATTAATTGTCAAAGAAATCAGAGCAGGAGCTGAAGACTGTCGTGTAATCAGACTGTGAAGATGTAGGATTAGGCACATTGACTGATTGTCTAATGTGCTCTGGTGACCGAGACTGGGTGAGGATTAGATTAGGATTTAGAGCTATAGGTTAGAGGCCGATGGGTCAGGCACTTCTCTTCTGTTTGGCAAGCTGCAGGGGAAGATGCACACACACAGCCACAGAGGCTGAGAGAGAGAAAGAAAGAAAGGAGAGGACAGGGAGGTAGGCTACAGTCAGACTGGAGCTCTTAAAAGTTTTTAATGTGCAGCAAGTTGCCGATGGGTGGGCCTGTCATTACAAACTATTGCTGTGCAGCCAAACATCGTTCAAACCCGCAGAACTCAATTTCAGATTCACGTGGTGATCCAAAAGTTTCCAAAAGAAAAAAAAACTTTTAATTTTGTCCTTTTGGACAGAGGAAGAGAAGGTATTTCCAGTCTTGGCAGTTGCTGCATATTTAACATACAGACATAAGAGTGGTATCAATCTTGTCATCTAAGCCCTGGTAAGAAGGCCAGATTGTGCCTCTCCCAAAATGTAAAATGATATCTTTACGGAGAAAATAAAGGGAGCAAGAAGAAAGAAAGATCCTGCTGGTGAACAGATTGGGGAATATTTTTCTTGAGCTAGAGGTACTGTTCCCACAGTTGACTGAATTTCAAATATCCACTTCTTCATAGTTTTCCACTGGCCTGGTGCATCTCATCCAACTCATCCAAATACTTGGCTGGATGGCCTCTCTCCCACTGCCACCCTGAAATCGCTGTGCCCAGTGAGATCACTGCTTTCAGTGTCTGCCACCTCATTCAGAGCTAATACAAAAACCATCTGAACGTGCCTGGAGTCACGAAGACTCATGGTGGCTGAGGAACCATGAGATTCACCTCACACACACACACACACACACACACACTGCTGTTGCCATGGTGAGATGTAAAGAGGTGCCATGTTGAAAGGAGGAGTAGGGCGAGGGAGTTGCAGTGGAAACAGAGAATCCAGTGTTCACGCGCTCCCTCTCTTGTTTTTCAATCAATCAGCCTGCTAGTCAGTAAACGTTAGATGCCAACTCCATCTCTGGGAAAACTGAGGTGGAATGAACTCAAACGTTTGTGAAAGAGATAGGCATGCTCCACCAGTTAAAACTGATTACAACTCATTCAAATTTCATTTAAAGGTTCAGTCTGCCAATTTGTTCCCTGTTGAGACTCAGATGCCACATCCTGTTAGCAGCTGGCAGTCTCATAGCGATTACAAGAGCAAAAGGGAACATGACGAGATTACAAGAGCAAGATGAGCAAAGTGAATGGATGAGCCCCGGTTTGGCAATTTGATTTCCATCTTAGAAATGGTGTGATTTGTGCCTTTGACTGCCGCTCCGCTCTTCACCTACGGCATCATGCTGAGCATGTCACCATGGTAACAAGTTTTACCTAAGGTCAGCAAAGCTGGCCACGGTGCAGATTCCCAGTGAGCCCACACCTCAACAGCAGTGCAGAGTAGGTTTATTATCAGTGGGTTGTTAATTATCAGTCTGAGTTTTGCATACTGTTGTTGCTGCGCCCAGCGGGTGGTGAATCCACTACATTAAAATGTGCTTTTTTTGGAAAAATTTTGCATTGCATGTGTCAAGCTGCTCTGAGAGCATGTTTATTTTTTTGACACCTCTTAACTGGTCAGCCCAACCATAACCCCCCCACTCACCCACCCATCCACCTGAGTGCATCTTGGATTTTTAAACCATAAATAGCCCTCTCCTTCCTCTTCTGAGTGCGTGTGTGTGAAAGTCAGTGAGATGCTGAGGATCTGATCTATTGTGACATATCATGGGCTTTCTGGGGCTACAGGGCAGATGGACCTCACAGTGTGCAGTCACTCAGACAGTAGACACACGCACACACACACACACACACACACACACACACACACACATACTTACATGGCAGAGCACCCAAGAGGCTGGACTTGGTCCATATTCCTTTACATGGCCTTCAAGGATAATCAGCATTTCTGTATGTTTCTGTGTGCATGTGTTAGTGGACTGAGTGTTTCTTCGCTGATCAAGAGAATATTAATTAGTATTTCTATAATCTAGTCACTGTCAATTTTCCAGTTAACACAAGAAGAATTTAATGATTGCTACCTCTCACATTTGGAGCTTTATTAGATCTTCACCTTATGAAAGTCGACATCCTCTGGTTTCATAAAACAGGGTGTAAAGATGGATTTCTCTGCAATTCTGTGCAGATTTTAAAGTCAGCGCTACAGATGACAAAACAAGCACTTTGGCAATTTTCGAGACTGAATAATGAATTGATCTGTCAAACTAAGCAATAAATGGTTGGAGCAGCTTCTGTTATACAGTCATTTAAAATCACAGAGCTGCTGTGAGAGCAAAAACCTGTGCATTGACAAGACTTACAGGGCTCTGGAGGCCCACTATAGGAATATTAAAGCTATATTTTCTACTGTGTGGTCTCCAGTCATTTTCTTATAGTGTTTGGGATTTAAACTGTGTTACTGAGCCCTCATTGATATAAGTGTGGACAAACTCCAAAATTAGCTTCCATTAGATTGACTGAGCAGCTCCTCTGAAACAGTGGCTCCACACAAACCTTAATGCAAGAAGGATTTATTTCAGGGTTGTTGGATGAGACTGCATTAGTTTTAACCGGCTGTGTCTGAGTGTAAATGAGAAATCACCTGTGCAGTGTTCCTCATTAATCACATATCCACGGCCACGTGCTCTCTGGGGTTAGAGCGCGCGAGACAGGCCGTACATTTACCGGTCAATATGTCAGCGTTAACGCCTGGTTACACATTGAGGGCGAGAGATGCGGCGAAAAGGAGGAGGGGGGCGGTATAGTGGCAGCGCGTGCCCATGTGAACCCCGACGACCCTCTGCGTGCACGAGCCACCCTGTTGCTGGGCAGCGGCAGCGGCGTTCATTTCTATATTTCCAAGATTTTTCAGATTTTCGCACGCACGCGCGCGAGTGTGTGTTTGTGTGCCAGCAGAGACTTGTGAGGTTTTGGTTCCCACACTGCCTGTCTTCATCTCTCCAATGGACGGGACGGACAGTAGCTTAATAAGAGTGTGGGGGGGGGGGGGGTTAGCGGGCTCGGTTGTCTCGGGCTTCTCCTGCATGTCTGGAGGAATTCAGTCCTTTCAGCGCCGTGAATTAGCCCCCTGTAGCCTGCCCACCGTGCACCTAATCCCGCCTTTGTCTGGGCCACGCACCGCCGCGGCGAGCCGCAGCTGCAGCAGCTACCGAGCTGTCAGATGTCTCTGTCTCTCCCATCACCCACAGACATGTGTGTCTTCATCTGTATAAAGATGCACACTGCCAGAGCCAATAACGTTCGAAAGAAGTCAGTTATCTATCAAATAGTTATTGATCTCTCCAGCATGCAAATGTTTCCTTCATGGACATGATGAGACTGGCCGGACCATGCTCACAGTCAGTGGTTAATGGTTCAAGTGTCATTAATAAAAATCTGTACAGCAGAGAGAACATTTCACACCAGATCATCACATTAACCTCTTCGTGATTGATCATTAGTTCGCTGAATGCAAAGCACCCAATGACATCATGGGTGCTAAAATACAATTGTCATCGCATTTAAAAGATAAGTGTCCAAACCAAATTCACCATCAACCTATCACTGCCCACCAGGTTACTGTCAATTGGTTGAAAGAACCAGTGCTGACAATAAAGGGGTGATTAACTACAACCATTAATTTGCATGGCACCGTCCCTGTGTTGCATCAGATCGACATGTGTCATTTGATATTTTCATGTCAAAGCCAGGCCAGTGCAGGTGTGATTTGATTTATGCACGTGAGCGCTTGCATGCAACACACACACACATCCACATGCATACACACGCACAGGGTGGGACTCCGGTAGTGCACTGGACTTACCGTGAGCAGACAGGGGGGTGATGACCAGTGAGATGGTCAGCAGCACCTGCCAGGTCCCCAAACGACTGTCACCGCGCGCCATAACGTAGACTGTTCCCTTTAATACACTGATGCAAACTCTGACTCCGTCCCTGGATTCAGCGGTCAGATAGTGGAATGAGCGATAATCCTCACAGCGGATGCTCCAAAGTTCAGATCTTGCCCGTTTTCGCCATGTCTCCGTTTTCCTCCCCAACGTCTGGCCTCCTTCACAGCTGCAGCGTGCGCGTCTGTGGTTTCTGAGTGCGTACGTCTGAACCGTTTAACGGCTCCGGTTCGGTCCCATTGTGCCCTCTCCTCTCCACACCTTTTGCGCGCGCGTCTCCCTCTCCGGGTCCGTCGACGGCACCGGCAGCACCGCGAGGAGTTGTAGTAGTAATGCGCGCGACCGGCAGAGGGTCTGCGGACGGGATTTTAATGAGCCGGGTTTGTCGCTTGCCTTCCTGCCTGAGATCCGTTAAGCCTTTTCCCCTTGGCTACAGAGGCGATGAGCGGCAGAGCGCGGCGCGGTGCGGCGCAGAACGGCACGGCAGGGCGCGCGCACACTGTGCGTTTGGGTGTCAAAGTGCCAACACACACAGAGAGAAACACACACAGGCGCGCGAGTAAATGTTTGGCAGTGTCCAGCCTCAGCCGCCTGCCTGTGTAGAATCGGGGTGAGAGGAGGATTTAAGCAGCGTCTGTTGTCACTGGAAGTCAATATGCTCCATTTTACACCACTGCTAGTGTGTGTGTGTGTGTGTGTGTGTGTGTGTGTGTGTGTGTGTGTGTGTCATTATGTCCAAGTGTCTCTCTCTCTCTCTCTCTCTCTCTCTCTCTGTCTCTCACCCACTCTCATGGTGTTTATATGTCAGGGGTTATTTGGGTGCATGTTGGTTTTGGCCTCTACAGAGGTGTGTGAGTGTCTGTGTGCATTTGTCTTCACCATGGGTGGTAAATCCTCTTACTGTTATATTGTGATATAGGGCTCCAGACAATGGCATCTGCCTATTCCCCCATCACACACACACAGACACAGACACACACACACACACACACATACACTGCCACCTGCCATTTAAAACATTCTCTCCCAAAGCATCACTGCCATTATTTCCTTCATCTACCCACCACACACTCTAACACACATCACTTTCCACGCTGCCTTTGCACTGCTACATTTTACTATCTGTCCCTCCATCGCTCTAAATAGTGTAACATGTAATTGCTGTTCTGTGACACTAATCCACTTTCCTGTTTGTCTGTTCCCTTCTCCATCACAAACAGCCAACAAAATGGCCTGTGGAGGGCCGACTACCCACTCTCCTCCTAAACGGGATTATGTCAGATACATTATGAAATAATAAGACCAAATGCTCTGTTGTGCAGTGAACAAACTGCAGTTCCACTTATTACTCATTGAATCGGCAGTGAATCCATTCCCAGTCTCCTGCTGTGAGCTGCATCCTGCTCTTCCCAATCAATTACCCTTAAAAACAAACAAACAAAAAAAAACACCACAATCCAAACTGAGACTGCTCCTCGTCTCCTCACTTTGGATAAGAGAAGAGCAGGAATTTGTATAAGAAGGAGGTAGCAGAGTGAGAGAGTGAAAGATTGAGGAAGGGACAGAGATGAGAGGGGAGGAGAGAGAGCGTGTGTGCGTGTGTGATGGGATATAGGAGATGGACAGAGACGGGTGAGCGTTGAAGAGAGGGAGCTAGAGAGTGTTTGAGATATAGAGGAATAGAAAAATGTTCACTGATGCACTGCCAAACAGAGCAGAACGAAATTGCTTCTGCACCCCCCCCCCCCCCCCCCCCCCCCCACACACACACACACACACACCCTCCCCACCCCATACACACAAAAACACACCCACAAATAAACACACACACTTCTCTGCCGTGATAAATACACACAAGCACATATATCTTATCTTTCAACTCTCTCTCCTCTAGCGATTGAATTAATTCCAGTATTTTGCTTTTTATGGACAGAATGGTTTTCAGACTGTGTGGGGAAGGGAAGGATATTTTCTAGTGTAGGATGAACAGATGGATCTTACTGAGAAGCAGAGTGGAAGAATAGCACACCTAGGTCCACGCCAAGCTCTGTGCGTGCATGTGGTTGTGCATGTTGTTGCTCAGGCCACGTCGGTTTTTCCATCCTGTGTTCCCGTGTTGAACAGCGAGGGGTGGACAGGATGTCCAAATCCCCTCTAGTGCATACTCTGTGTGTCCAATGTTGCAACATCCACTCCAGGGAGAAGAAACAGCTCTGTATTAAGAGCATATCTACATCCATACAGCCTACAATACAGGGTCATAGCCCTGTATTGTAGGCTGTATGAGCCCTAGGGCTCAGAGGATAAATCTAGAGGGTCTGGAGGTGATCAACAAAATGGAAAGCAGAAGGAACATATTTTGAGACTTGTTCTTGTGAGTTACTGGACTGTCTCTTTCTTAACCACAGAGTTCATGTCTCAAAGCAGTACATCTTTTTGTCTAGAAAGCTCAATAATTCAAGGTTTACCAGACCATCTAAAGCCCACCCCTCCCCCAGTGTTAATGTAATACAGAGGAATCAGCTACAAAACCTCAGCGAGGGCATAAAAACATTGACTGGGAGGAAACCCTCTCATCATACAACATAGAAACCAGCTGTGAGTCCTTTCTGAATAAAATCAAAACTGTGATGTCTCCTCTTACCAGGAGAGGGAGGAGTAGGGCCAGGACACATAATGCCCTGCCATGGCTCGAACAATATTGCAGGGACCTGATAAGGTCTAGAGCAGGGGTGGGCAATTCATTCCACAAAGGTCCGTGTGGCTGCAGGTGTTTGTTCCAACCAATCAAGAGCACACAGTTTGACCAATCAGCTGTCTGAAGACTGAGATCAGTTGATTAACTGAGTCAGGTCTGGTGTGCTGCTGCCTGGTTGGAACAAAAACCTGAGCCCATGAAACACTGACCAGCACTCTAACACAGTACCAGTGTAGCCCTAGCAGAAATGCCATATTTAAGACACATTTGGAAAGGAAATATTACTTGAAACACTTTGACATAAACAGTACACAGATGTTTTGTCAGTAAAAATCTGTGCAAGAATCTGGATCATATCTGGAGCCTTTTTGACATTCATTCAGTGTACTTGAGGCAAGTGTCCCTAACACTTTGTGCTTTCAGTTTACAATCTCCACGCTATCTTGGAGGGGCAAAGAGACATTGTAAGCTGACATTGTCAGCTTGCATTTTATCATTCATTATGTATGAGTGATAAAATACACACTGGCCCCAGCAGCAGTAGTGACTGTGCTGTTTGAATTGTCAAATGCATGCTGGTATATCCTGAGGGATTATAGAGACAGACCCCACAGGTGGATGCTGGGGAGGTGATGGGTTTGCAAAACCCCATGGGCAGCAGGAGCAGCAGCAGCAATGTGATGATAAGCAAGGGCAGCAGCAGGGCAGCAGCAGAGCAGCAATGACAGCAGCAGAAAACAGCAGCAGCAGGGCAGCATTGCCAGGATGAGCAGGTAAACTAGGGGGTTTAAATAACCCGGCCTGTTTGGAGAGGCGAGCATGTGACTGATCAGCTGATCAGGATGGGCGCAGCTTGAGTTGCTTGCCTGAGCCAGCCTCGTTCATTTCACAGTGAATCTGAGGGGCGTTCTGTTTCAGTAACTGTCCCCAGATTACCTCAGAGAGACACAATAATCAGGATGGATCTAACAGTGTAAGTAATTCATCTTAACGTTGTTTTGATCCAACAGGAGGTGAAGAGATGGATCGACACAGTTCATTTTCATGCAGCATTCACTGTGCGATAGAAGTGAAACATGATTCTCTCTGAACAAACACTGCCATTTCAGTTTCGTTTTTAACTTGCGACATTACTTTTCATCAGACGTCGAACTGAATTAAATCATCGGATGTCTGGTTAATGTACCTGTTAAGAGTGGAGGGAAAGACAACATTTTGAACAAATAATTTTGTAGGACAACACCAAACATGTGTATGAGCCACTTTTTTTGAAGGGGGTTACTACTGTAAACAAAGACACACAGAAGACTTTTTTATTAAAGACACTGTTGGAGAAAAATCAAAGTCCAGAACAGGGCCAGTTGCGTTCACAAACCTTTATTTTCCAACATTCCTTCCTTCTTCTTGGTGCATTTTGTCTTCCCCTCTTTTTCAGTCAGACTCCTGTTTGGATCTGCTGTGGTTTTTCTGTTTCCCCTTGTGCTCCAATTTTAATTCCTTCATGTGTCTTTTTTGTGTAAGAATGAAAGTGAAACTAACTTTACTTTTGTAGAACAACAAACAAGTTTCTGAGCCACTAAACTGATGGTCACTTAAAACAATATTAAACCTTAACAGCCTGACCAACACATACAGAAGTACAGAATCTAAAATACAGTTTAACCACACACTTGTCTTTTCTCCTCCTCCTCCTCTATTGTTTGTTGTTCTTGCCCTTTTCTTAGTGATAAACTGAAGGTGAATATCGCTGTGACCGGACTGACCATTCTGGTTGAGGGTTTGAAAACGACAGCCCCTGCTATGACAGCGCTAGTTTCAGCAGCAGTACCACTAGCAGCAGTGGCAGCAGTGGCAGGAGCAACAGTTGGGGAGTGGTGTACATTCTTAACAGTAAGTGATTAATAACTCGTGTTAAGAATCTTCTCAATGTTAAATCATTTGGTCTCAAGCGTCAAAATGTTTTTCATTGTTTCTTCCAGGAAGAAATGGCCAACAAGCAAATTGACAAAGTGACATGGACTCATCCTGACCGCCTTAGTCACATTCATGCCCATACTGATCTGTGTTTTTAAAGAAAATTTCTGTACTAACACTTTTATACTCACTTGATCTATATTGTAGGGTGTTACTTACTTGCAAACTGTTAACACTATGGCACTGTTGATTTTTGCATGAAAGCAAACAACTGGAGCTTGTGCTTAGAAGACAAAGCTGTTTTCTTGTGTGTTTGTTGTTGTTTTTTTAAAAGGGCCTTCGACAACACATTAAGTCCGAACAAAAGCTGTCAAATGTAACAAAAGATACAGGTACTGTATCACCTGTTCAGGGACAGACAGATATTTTGAAGACACAAAGATACCTGACATGGCATGATGCATTTCTGTGTATAAACATTGTAAAAAAATAAATTCAAGTGGACCTTCTCAATGATATGTTTGTGGTGTGACTGTTGATAACTAAGATGGATTAGAGTCAAGATATTACTGTGTGGTTGCTCTCCTGTGAGGCTGTGGCTGTCACACTGTGTTTCCATCAAGGTTAAAAAACTCTCAGGTTTCAACAACCTAGTTACACAAAGGATGTAACTCTGTGAAGTGAACTTAAATAAACAAGTTTAACTGTGGTTTCACCTATTCTCTCTTGGGCATTCAGTGTATCTCATTCACCAAATGGTGATTTCTCTTCCGTGTCAAAAATCACATCACCACACTACTATGAACCAGGTGGACTGGGACAGACAATGAGACCAAAGCTTTGTATAAAACAACTTTAATGAGTCGAGTCCAATCTGCAGATTTCTCAACTCTGACATCAGAGCACAAATATTTCAATATTTATAAATGTGTGACTACTGAGGAGTTACTGACTTCAATTTTTCACAATTGTTCCTGAACATTTATGCCAGTGTTACATTTTAATGTGTGTGTCCTACTTGAAGGAGGACCCGTGTGTGTTTGTGTGTGTGTGTCTTATGGTTCTTTCAGCTGTGGGTGGATGCTGGAGGACCGGGCTGAGCTGGTGCGATGCCATCAGGCTGTGAGGACGGGTCTGTAGAAGAAGAAGTTATTGTTGTCACACAATCAGACAAAATTAGCAGCATTTTAAACAAAAGACTACAGTTAGGAACACTCACACATGCCATTGGGAGCTCCAGGGTGTCGGGGGGCCATCGGCTGGGTGTTGCCTCCACTAGGTATGATCCGATTGGGCATGGACGGTCCTGAAGAAGAGGGAAGGACTAAAATGTTAGGAGTAGGATCAACAGCGATTTCATACATGAGAAATGAATAGCAGAGTGATACAGGATCCATTTCACTGTAAAATGTTGTTTTTTTTTTTTTAAAGTAAAATGGTTAATCTGACTTATGTGTGTGTAAAATACATATAATGGTGTTTGTGTATGTGTATATATGGACTGACCAGAATGCTGCATTGTATATCCCGGCTGCCCCTGCTGCTCTTTCTGCTGGCGGACCTTCATCTCTGCCTGTTTCAGCTGCTCGGTGTGGAAAGTCTGCCTCTCTGATAGAAGCTGCTGCCGCTGCTGCTCCAGCTGCATAACACACACGCAAATAGGCAAATACTTAATGATAAAGGATGGGTATGCTACAGTTGTTTCTGGACATTGACCCCACAGAAAATTTCATTGTCTTTATTTCAGATGGTAGCAGGTATCACATCCACTCACAGCCTCTTTCTCACGGTCCATGATGGTCTCCAGCTCCTCGAAGTGTCGCAGCTTGATCTCCAGCTTCTTCATCTGAGTCTCCACCAGCAGAGCCACCAGAGACTTGATCTTCCTCTCTTCTACTGCAGCCAAATGCTGTGAATACAGGAAGAAAAAGCCAGGAGTTAGAGGAGGGTGAAGTTAGAGTGAAAATGAAACCATAAATGAGTGAGAGACTGGGTGATAAGTGTTCATGACACGGCTGAGAATGAAGGAAATGAAAAAAGTAGCAGAGGTGAGATAAAGAGGGAAAACACAGACTACAGAGAGAAAAGATACGAGGTGAGAGGTGGAAGAGGAGGGTGGAATAAATTGGGTCTGCCAGAGCGTGGCAAGGATAGAGAGAGAATAAATGAAGCAACTGGATGGAAGAAAAATAGCAAATCAATCATCAACAAATAAGGGGCTGGACAACATTTGATCTAACCGCATAACTTGACAAAACACATTAAAAGTAATCGCAACTTTGCAGGTTTATATTATCACTAGGACTATATCACAGCAGTTGGAAGTAACTCTGAGAAGATTTAGGAAGATTTAACAACAGCCTTCTTGATGAGAAGAACAGTACTGCTCTTGGCAGCCAGTTAGCTTAGCATAGACTGAAAGCATGATAGCCACAGACAGCCCAGCTCTGTCAAAAGGGCTCATTGATGTGATGAAACATGTTACATATGTGAGTTTAATCTGTACAAAACAACCACAGTGCAAAGATGATGGGTTGTTGGCTAAGCTCTTAAGACTATGGTAACTCAATTACTCTGAATTTCAAGTCTACTTTTGGATTCAAAAATTATCAAGATCATATAATTATACTCTTTATTATGCATTTTTTTTTTATTAGTTAATCATCGTTACCAGGAGAGGCTTGCTCGTGAAGTAAGACCCCCTCTAGTGGTCATATTTAATGTATTACAAAGGAAACAACCAAGGGCAGATGAACACATCTGAATGTTCTTCCCCTCCACTGCAACATTAACAGACACTTTCAATTATTGTTTTTGGCTGGAAATCTAGATAATTTCAGTCCCTGCCTCTGTCAATTATATGTACAAAGCCTGGTCACTGAGATGGCGCCTGTTTTGGTTGCTAGGAGACCTCTGACACAACTGGAAAAAAAAAAAAAAGAGTGACAACAATTGCTTCACTATATCCTCCTGTAATTGGTCAGTTCTGATGCTGGAGGGCTGGCCTTACCTTGGCCTTTGTAGCAGCCGAGGCCAGAGCCGATGCTGCTGCCGTGGCAACGCTGCCTTCCACCAGCTCCAGCTCCATCACTCTCCTCCCCTCGTCCCCATCTCCCTCTCGTCGCCCTACACTCTCGTCTTCATCACCCCTTCCTGAATCATAAACAGATTTTTATTAATAGAGCCAGTCATACACACATATAAATGTATCTTTGTGCACACGTGTATTGACAGTAGATACATATTGTACATGTTTATATACCATCTCTCTCCTCTCCAAGAATATTTTCTGCATTTTCCCTTTTAACTCGATCTCCCTCCACTTTTGCCCCACTAGGTTCCACCTTGAGGCCATCCCCATTTCCAGGGACCTGACACACAAACACATAAACACACACACACACACACACGTTAGGCTGCAAGCACAGTAGATATGATAAAAACTCCCTTGTTATTGCATTACCTGATGGGAGGAGGAGTTTGTCTCCATTTTTTCTGCATCCATTGAGTCTAAATGGCAAAGGAAGAGAGATTGTAATATGATGGATTATAGAATGTATAGATTGAGTATGTATCAACTGAATATGATTATGTGTATACCATATTACCTGTTTTTTCAAGCTGGTTGGATGTTTCAGAGATCTTGTCCACTGAGTCCTCCTGCACTTTGGAAAATTCCTCTGAAGACAGAGATGTATAATCATGACAGACAAACTCACACACAGACTGTATACCATCTCAGAATTATATCATAACCTAGACTACAAACACATTGCCACCCCTGCCTCTGTCCCCTTACCCAGTGCTGCTTTAGCTGCAGCCGATGCTACCCGTGGGTCCACCACGGATGCCAAGAAGGCCACGGTGCTCATAACGGGGTTCTCTGATTGGCTGAAAGGCACAGGCTGGTACGCCAGTGGACCGAGTGAGGCAGAGGAGTCTTCTAGATAGGGATCTTCTATTGGCAGACGGAGGAAGTGGAGGATGCACTCGTCCTGCGTTCTGGAGCCCACATGCTCAGATACTTTGTTCCAGTCATCTCTGTACACCTCTAAAGCCTGAGAGAGACATTGGAAACAGATGAAGGGGAGAGACAGAGGAACAGGCAAAGCAAAATAATCTTCTAACCACTGAGTCATGTGTATGACTCATGACAGGAAACCAAAATCATGCTGAAAACATTTTCCTTACCTCTAACAACAAGAGGGTCTCTTGCTCTGTCCATTCCCTTCCTGCACTTGCTCCTTTAGTCTGAAGCAAATGGCATAAGAATATTAATACTATTAACAATAGTGATAACTTTTTCCACACCCAAATTCACACAGTAATTAAATAGGGACTATATAAGCTTATTTGACTTATATTAAGCATATTTGTATTGTAACTGTGTGAGACCTTAGGGTGTTTCTTGGTGTAGATGTCCGTGCGCAGACCGAAGTTCTGGCAGTCTGAAGGCTTCTCTCTGCTCTTTTCTGGGAAATACAACATGTGTTGCGAGGCGGACACCTGCAAGAGTGAGAGTAAACAGAAAAAGGCCATCAACAGGTGTCTCATATCCATCTATGTCAAGCTCCTGTCACATGCTAAACATGCAAAGTTTGTGTTTGTGTTACCTGTAGGGGTTTATGTTGTAGCGGGGCCAACCCGGACGGTGTGTCGGCCAGCACGTTGAAATGAGGGGTGGGTGGGGGTCCCATGGGGAGGGGTCTGCTCTCTGCATCCACTTGGTAGTTAATCAAACCCCACTGCTCCAAAAACGCATGAACCCTGCAACACAAGCATGTTTTTCCTTTCTACATGTTTCACTGATATGCAACTGGAAAACTGCCTCAACAACTGACAGAGTACAAAAACACAAATCAGCTTCTGTAACATTGTGGTGAAAAATAAAAGCTGCCTTTAAACTGCAGCCCCATTAACAACATCAAATGTCACATGTTCTTTCATAACAATAACATATTGAATTTCTTAACACATCTACCATCCCAAACGCCTACAGGCTCTACTTAATTTGGCTGATAGAGCTGGTGCAGCAAAACACCCACACGCCCAACACCCGTACCTCATGACAGCACAGACGTCCCCAGTGAGGTTGCGCCTGCAGGACGTTGAACTGAGGTATTCCTGTGGGTTCAGCCGGTATGTGTCGATCATGAAGTTGCGGTACGCCAGGTAACTGCAATGTATGGTGAAGATGACGCCATTGGTGAGATATTCTCCATCATAATAATAACTTGATGGTGATATCTGAATGTCAGCGGTACTCACATTTCTGGAGATTTGGACTTGTTCTTCCCATTAAAGAATTCAGGCAGTGCACGTTTCTCTATTAAGTGAGTGCTGGAAACACACAGACACAAATATTTTATGTTAGGCATGTATTGACAAAGGAGAATAAGTCAGTGTCAATAGAAGTTTATGTTATCTGCATATGTTTGTTTACCTGTTGTAATTGAACCATGATGTGTAGCTTGGTATTATAATGTGATGGGTTTGCTCTGTGATATTGTCCTCTCCCTCTGATAAACGTGGCATCTCTCCTCTTCCCTCCTCATCCTCCTGTACATATACACAGTATAAATTCATAAACACCTTAATTTTACTGAGACAAAAATACAAAAACAATAGACTAAGCAGTTACAAACATTCAGATTAAAGAAAACTGGCATCGTATTTACCCTTCCTGGGAAATCCTCCTCCTGTTCATCTGTAAGAGAAACAGTGAACCATGAAAAATCAATATGCATACACACAAACCACAGAGGACATTCAAATTCTTTTGAATTTGTTTTAAACCTGGAACATTTAGAAATTCTAGTTTATTTGAAAATATTTACCATTAACACATGCTAACTTACCTAGGTCGGCCATGGTGCCTCCTTTGACAGGAGTATTCTCACTGTCTTTCTTCAGGTTGACTACACAGACAGAGTAAGAACTTTGAAACAACTTAGAGAAAACCTTTAAGAGAAATGTCACTCTAAACATATTAAATCATTTTAGTGAGTTTCAAAAGCTGTCTCTGAGTGTTTTACCATTCTTGGGTAGTATGACTTCCTCCATGTTAGGAACAGGCGTAGGATCTTCCATGTCTTTGGTCAAGTCCTCTTCTGGCTCTTCCTCCTGTTGTCCACGCCTTCTCCTGTGCACACAAAACAAGTGGCCATGAGACCTTTAACCAAAATGCCAAAACCACAAGAACATACTTCTGCTTAGATGAAACAGTTGTTTCATACCCCTTCTTTCCTTTCTTTCTGCCTTCTGAGGAAGGAGGAGATGGGGATCGTCTTCTCTTTTTGGATGGGGTTGACTTTGAGTCCTAGATGATTAAAAAACAGGAAGGAAGAATGTAAGAGTCTCTGATCGAAGCAAACACCCAACACACTGAGGAAAAAAATGACAGTCTCAAGGATCATGCCTGCTTTCTGTAGATGAAGTGATTGATTTAACAGATTACTGATAACAGAGAATAGTATTCTTTCACAAGAACCTCTACACCTTCGGTGCCCACAGGTTCACACAAACCTGGTCATCTCGGTGGTAAATACGCTGGCGAAGGATTACTGGTACATTCCTCTCATCCACACAATAGTCTTCCTCGTTCATCCACTCATTAAAAACATCTGTGTCCAGAACCCAACCTGCATGGACCTGGAAAACACAAGCACATAGAAATATAACTGGCGAATTCAGGCGTAGAATTTTTTGTACAGGCCCATTTCCACATTATTAAATTACATCATGAGTCAAGATAATGTTGATGCCAACCTTTTGAACCTGTCGAATGCCATACTATCTCGATATGTAACCAAATCAAACCAGTCAGCAGTAAACAAACCCCAGTCTGGATGCCTCAGCAGGGTAGGCACAAAGTTAATTCTGTGTATGCTCACCCTCCAGGGTTTCTCTGGGTGTGGTGGCTCTTCAACCTCTCCATCAACATCACCTGAGGACAGCCAGCTGTCATAACTGCAAGAAAAAGATACAAGACACAAAACTGGTAAGTGATCAGATTGTGTGTGACCACCTATGTGTATGAATGAGAGTGCTTCTGCATTACCTGTCCGGGTGCATGCCCCAGTGTACCAATACTTGTTTGTCCTTTCGCATGACAGGACACATCCATTCATCTGAAAAGTGATGTGTATAAAAACATGTATCAATCACCAATGAATTGGTGCTAGATACCTATAACAATAACAAACACACATATTGTACATGCACACATTTGAACTGACCCTCCTCTGTAGAAGCAGGTGATGGGTAGATGTGGTGACTGGCAAGCGTCCGGTCCTCAGTGAGTGTACCCTGTGCAAAGACAAACCGTGACCCAGTTGTACTGAGAGGGAATTACGTGACCACTTAATATTCTGTCTCTCTATCATTAATGGCTCTGTTGTCTTATACCTAACTCTCTTCTGCAGCACTTTACCTGGTGCTTGGTGATGATATTGGTCAGTCTGCTTGCCAACTCCTGATCAAGAGTGGGATCCAGATACACCACAGGCAGTGACATACAATTGTTCTGTAAATAGAGGTGCAAGTTCATCAGAGTGTGTGTGTCTTTGGTAGTCTGGTATTTCAATATGTGTGTCTCTTTGGTTTAGTACCTGGATCAGTGCCCCTTCAATGGTACCAAACATCTCCACATTCCTCTCTGTTCTGGATGGATTCTGCAAGTCAAATCGTCGCCTGCGAAGGTACAGAAGATATTAAAGGTACAAAAAAACCCAAAGAGGTTTTGTACGGGAATATCACTGTAAAATGAGTCCGGCTACCCACCAGCCTTGCTCTGCCTTGAATTTGTAGGCAGTGCCAAGAACATGGCAGAGTCCACCACCTGGCCGCAAGTCCAGGAAGCACTGTGCCTAGAGGGAACAATAATATTTAGTTTATTTTGTATGCTTAAAGCCACCATGTCAGAGTTTAAGATCTGTTATTTTATGCTTTCCCCACCTGATAAAGATTAATGCAAAAGTCAACTTAAACTCAAATTTACCGCAGTCTTTATTGTACAGACTCAGGGACTAATTTCTAATGTTTACCCATACCTTCAAATAAAACTATCTATGTGATCTATCACTTTAAAACACGAGGACATTAGAGCAACAACCAAGGGATTCGATACTCTGATCTGAAATTTTAGTGTGACAAAGTGAAACAGGAAGGCAAACTCACAGGCAGTTTGGTGAGAGCAGGATTGGTGGCTTGACGGCCAAAGGCATCCTCTTGAAACTGGAGCAGCTGTAAAGTGACTGCAGCCAGGGCCTGGCATGATGGAGCATCCACCAACACAAACTGACAAACACACGCACATTTAGAGAGGGACACAATGTTCTATATGAGTAATTGTTCCTGTATTTACCGTCAGTCTCAACTACGCTGTAGCTGTGTTTGGACTGATTAACCCACTTGGATTTCGTAACATTCACACTTCATCTTTTGTATTTTATTTTAAGTTGGTCCATTACTATTCAGGCTCATAACATAACTCTTGTTGGCCAGTGTAAACGTAGAAGTATCCAGCACGAGACGTTTGTTTACAGTGTGAGCCATTGGGCATTCTAGCAGGGGGCGGCTAGCTTGTTAGCTAGCTTTCTAGCAAGCTAACTACCTTTTTGTAGTGCTTCCCGATCCACTGTCGCACCACCTCCAGTTGGGCTATAGTATCCGGACTCTCCCAGAACCTGGTGGACGGACTGCTATCTTTTTTCCGATGCACAGACGTCCCGGAGCTGGTCTGGCTTGTCCCGGGAATCCCGAGGTTGGTTCCTCCGGACATTGTGGCCATAATAAAACGAGAATAATTTCAAACGGGAGAACAAAACTGCTAGCTTTTGTGTTCCCGCGTTCTCTCGCGAGAGGTGGCGCAAATTGTCGCAATTCGGCATAAAGGTTTACGGCATTTTTATTTTTTCCTTTTTTATATATATATTTGCAACAATTTTTATATTGAATGAATTGTCTCTCTGATTCTGTTATATATTATTAAAATAGGCAAATATATTGGTTCCGTGCACAAAAGAAAACATGCACATCTTCAAGCAAGGACTTTTACTTTGAAGTGATACATTACAAGGAAGTAACTGCACAGGAAATGTGAACAGAAGTCAAAAAGTGACACATTGGTTAGTATGTAGCAACTCGAATGTTTTAATGCCCTAAATCAAAACTACCCTCCGAGTATATGTGCGAAAATGTACGTATCAGTTACCTTTAGTCTTTTGTTGCAGTCTTTTCGTTGTCACATTTTTTTCCTTTTGGAAAAACAAACTCATGTCCAGCTGAAGCAGCGAGTTAATTTTCCGTCGCATTCTATAATTGTCTGTCTGTCCCACCACAGATCCACACACCCAATGGAAGCTACTGTGCAAGGCACTGAAGCACCAGCACTCCTGTGAGTAACAAGAACTCATACAAAATCTCTCTATATTTTTCCATAGGCCCTGAGATCCCATGGGTGTCCAGGGTCTGACCACCTATGTTGAGGGGAACAGACAGTTCCTCCAAGATGTGAAGTTCAGGGACAGTCGCCTGGTTATTGATGGCTGCAGTCTGTACTTTCGCCTCTACTTTAACCACGGTTTGGACCAGCAGCATGGAGGGGACTATGATGTTTTCGCCCGCCTTCTCATCCAGTTTCTCTCTGCATTGGCAGCCTGCAACATCCAGCCATATGTGGTACTTGATGGAGGTAAAGATGCTGTAGAATAACAAACATATTAAATTTGTGCACCCTACGATTAATACTATAAATAATACTTGATTCCAACTATATATATGAAGTCAAAGAGGGAACTCAGAGGACTTCATCTCTTATATTCAAAGGTCTAATTAATTTCACAAATTAGGTCCTACATACATAGCATGTTATAAAATATAAATCTTGTAACCCACCCACAATGTAATTTCTGTCTCTTTTATGACTATTAGGGATGGACCCCAGTGACAAGAAGTTTCCCACTCTGCGTCAGCGCCTGCAGTCCAAGATAAAGGAGGCAGACAGTATCTCTCATGGCCGCAGTGGCTCTGTTCTCCCCATCCTCACAAGAGATGTCTTCATTCAAGTCCTCAGCCAGAGAAGAGTCCCACTATACCAGTGTGCAGCTGAGGCTGACTGGGAGATAGCGTGTTTGGCTCATCAGTGGAACTGCCCGGTTCTGACCAATGACAGTGACTTTTATATCTTTGACCTGCCAGGTGTGGGTAGTGCTACGATTTCTGTATCCAAAAACCCCAGTTGTAATGAATTGTATTGATCTTTGTTAATCTTGATTTTGTAGTTGTTACATATTGTTTTGTCTTTTGTGTCTCCTCATAGGTGGTTACCTGCCATTCAGCTTTTTCCAGTGGACCAACCTTAACGGTAAAGCCTCTCAGCGCTACATCTCAGCTCGCTGCTACACCACGAACCGCCTTTGTCACTGGTTTGGGGGAATGAACCCTGAATTACTACCCTTGTGTGCAGTCCTAACTGGGAATGACTATGGCACCCCAAAAGATGCTGAAGCACTACTTGCTCTGTTAGATGTAGGGAGAGGCAGAGGTAAAGGTAGAGCACCCGCCTCTCGCATCGAGGGCATCCTTATGTGGCTGTCTTCTTTTTCAAACTCGGCAGGGGCCCTGGAGGAAGTGAGCAGGTTAATGGGGGAGGAGGATTTCAGGGTGAGGAGAGGACAGAAAGGTGGACTCACTTCCCAGCTGTGGGCAGGTATGCAGGAGTACCACCTCACCCCTCAGAGCTCTCTGGCTCGCTGGTTCTCTGGAGATAAGGCAGCCTCAGGAGAGTGGAGCTCCAGGCTCACACAGCTACCAGAGTGTCTTTCACTGGCTGCAGCAAAGGGGCTTTTGGCCCCAATGGTGGTGGATGCTCTTGTGATGCGTAGGGTCCTGCTCATCCCACAGGTGGAGAACAGCAAACTATCCAGCAGCCACTGTAGTGCTAAAAAGATACGCCAGGCTGTATATGGGATATTATTGCAAGGGGGCCAGCATAATGTGCCCCAGGGTAGGGGTGGCAGTGGGCAGCTACTGAGGGGGCAAGGGGGTGTTTTCCAAGCCCAGGATGTGACAGTACAAGAAAATTTCAGCCAGGGTATGAGAGGCGGGAGAGGGCGAGGAGGAAGAGCACCGGGAGGTGGTCCCAGGGGTGGAGGGAGGGGTCAGGGCATCATTTTACCCACACAGCAGGGTGTAAATGTTGGATTTAACATTGAACAAGCAGCTGGTGGAGCTACAGTGCACACTCAGCACTCTAGTGCACCCATTAGTGTGGAAGAATATGACCGCTCAGACCTGAATTTGAGGAAAAACCAAGAGGAGGCACATCTACCAAGAACCCAAATACATCTTGACACACTCACCCAGGTAAACCTGACAAAGGGAAGGTATGTCTTTAATATTAACCATATTTGTTTTATAATTTTTTTTAAAGGGAATTGTTCCCTAATGTTACGCAGGCTTCTGTGGCGGTTCGTCTTGGCGTCCTGTTAGAAGTCTTAGGAGTGAAGGAGTCTGATCTGGCTGCTGTTCCTCTCCACCTGAGGCTCGCTGTAGCAGTGACGGGCTTCTGGCTGCGAGAGTCCACACCTACACCCTCACAGCCCCAGGTCCAGGCCTTGGTGTTGGGCATGGTTTATGGAGAACTGTCTTGGAACAACCAGCCTGGAGCTAACCATAACCAACACACTGGTTAGTTATAATCTATCTGTATGTGATGACTAACAGTGATCTTAGGTCACTAGTGATCTAAAACCTGTTGCTAATATGTATCATTCTAGTCCCACAGCAGAACTGGGCTGCAGAGCGTGGCGTGTTGGCAGGGATGGACCGACAACGTGTGAGACCAGGAGAGCGGCGGGGACTGGATGTTGGAATGGCTCACAGTTTGAGCCAATGGCAGGCCTGCCTCTGGAGCACACTGTGTCTCAATCAGCTTCTGCTGCTGCCGCTGCCTGAACCCCGCTTGTCATGGTTTGTATTTTTCATGTGTGAAAACAGGAGCTGAAACTGTTAATCTATTTTAATTACTGATTAATCTGTCACTTATTATGTTAATTTAGTCTATGAAGTGTGAGAAAGAAGTGATAAATGCCGATTACAATCTGCATTTGTGCCTCTTAACTGTCTTAATCAAATACATGACTCAGTCTTGTTAGTAAATGATTTTATGTTGATTGTGTTGTGGTGATTGGCTTGTTGGCCAGTTGTTTCAGCACTGATAAGATTACATAAATTGCTTGTGGCCAATGTTCCCAGCGTGCCAGTTCACCTAAATTGTAAAACACCTCCTCACACCTAGATTTGCAGTTTTAGTTTTATTGGAGGAAGTTTTTTTGGAGGCTTTTATGCCTTTAATTTATAGGATAGGACAGGAAATTAGGAGATTGAGAGGAGAAATGTAATGCACCAAAGGGCCACCAAGATTCGAACCAGGGCCAGCTGCAGCGAGGACTATAGCCTCTGTATATGGGGCGTCTGCTCAACCCAGTGAGGTATACGATGCCCCTATTGGCAGAAGTTTTCGGTTGACTGTCTCTGCTGTCACCTCAGTACAGTAGAGGTTGATGAAATTTCAGTAGTGGTGGTCAAAACATTAGAAATCAGCAGTTTCTACTTTTTGTCTGTGACGACTCCACATAAATATTAACGACACTGACATTCAATTCGATTTCTTGAAAGTGGACCTGAAACTAATCTCAAACAAACTGCAGGTACCAGCGTGACTCGTGTTTTTGTTCTCACCTGGTCGCCTCCCTTCTCCTCTGTGTGTCTCAGGTTGTTCAGTGGTACCCTGGTGCACGGCCTCCTCAAGTACATCAAAGGTGGCCGAGCTGCTGAATCTCTGTTAGCTGGGGGCCCCTTGTCTGGACAAGCCTACTCCTCCCTCATGGATGCTGTGAGGAAGTGCAGCTCCAAAGCTCATCCATCCTCTTCGGGTCCAGGCCGAGGAAGGAGAGGAAGAGGCCGTGGAAGGAGAGGAAAGAGAGGAGGTGGGAGAGGGGCTCGGGGAAGGGGGCAAGGGACGGACGAGATAAACAACAGATTTGCTCTTTTGATGAGCGAGGAAGAGTCTGATGATGATTGGTGAGGAGGTTGGAGAAAAATGAGCCAATTGATACTAACTAAGCACTTGCTAGGGGCCAAATGAGGGAGGACATTCCAGTGGTTTACAAAACAAGCTCAGGGAATGCTACAGTCATTTTCAAGTGAAGAAAAACACCTCTTCATGTTTACCACTGTGCATCAACCTTTATAACAATTGCACTAATTTAACCTCCCTACTGCTTGCTTTTTTATGTTCAAAGTGACTTTAAAACATATGCATGCAGCTTTTATCAACATAATGTCACTATAAGTAATGCAACTGGTTCCAATCTTAAAGTTTTATTGACATGTGTGAGCACAAGATTTCAACAGTGAATGTAGAGATGTATTATCATCGTTGACCAGAGAGTAGTATGGCAGCTAATGTCATCATAATGAGAAATATATGAAATTCTATGTCAATTTATTGTAGATGCCTTAATTCTCATGAATTTGGTGCTCCTGTGTTGTTTACCTATCTTTCTATAAAAAAATTTTTAAGGTGTCAGTATACAGCTAATTTTTACTTGCAGTCATGTGATTCTTATGATAAAAATGTTTATTGAGTCTCTGTTCAGTTAATTTCAAATTACAGTGCATCATAGTGGAAGTGTTATTAAATATATACACTCAACACAACCAAGATTCAACTACTCATAAATGCAGTATATCTACACTCTGTAACAGTACTCAAGTCACAAGCAACAAAAAGCAAAAGTACAATAAAATAACATGATTAAAATAAAGATAAATCCGCAGTACTCTTTCTTTTTTTTTTTCTTTTTTAAGATTTTTTTTTCAACAACAGTCAAGGTATCCAACCGGACAAACCTCTGTCATCAAGAACCTCGTTATCTCCTAAAACAAATCTGTGGATTGTATCCCTGGAGCTTAAAAATAAAGACCTGCATTTCAAGAACAAGTAAAGGTGAAAAAGAAATGTGGCTACTGGACAGAGTTGAACAACATAACTACTTAAATTTACACAGAAATATTTACATAGGCATGACCTGTCAAGGCAAGACGGACTCTTCCTGAAAGCCTGGTCTTTCTTCTTGTAATAATTATAATAATAAATTATATTTGTAATGCACTTTATGTGTGTTCCTTCAGAGGCCTAATGCAGTGGCAGCCACAACTACTATAAAACGCCACAACGTAAAGAACACTTAACCTTCCTCTCGTCCTATGAGGTCGATGAGGTTGAGGCAGAGGGGGGGGCAGTGGATGCAGCATGTGACTGAGAGTCTATAAGGTCCATGTCTTCGTCTTCATTCACTCCACATGTGTCGACCACGCAGATCAGGCAGCTGGTGATGGGAAACGCTCGCACTTTGCTGCAAGTCACCCACCTTAACAAGGAAAAAAACTGATTTAGAGACAGAATGAAACAGGCATGATGATCAAAACTTTAAGTTGTGGTGATGTAAGTAGATTTAGACAGAATGGATGTCTCTTTGTGGCATTATAATTAATTTTACTTTAGTAATATTTTGTTAATACACCAACCTGTCGGTGTCAGTGTGGTACTCCAGGACGTGTCCAAGACGCCCCACGCCTTGAAACCCTGCCAGCACGTAGATGACATCACCGACTGCTGCGCACTTCACTGTCACTCCTCGCCACGGCATCGGTGAGGCAGCGCGCCACTCATTACTAGCGATGTCGTAATACTCAACCGAGTCCAGTCCACCTACACAAAACACACACACAAGAACATCTTCCACAGATGCCACAGCCACACTGATCAACAGTACTGGTATTATCACAGTTGCAGTTTTATTACCAAGCGCTCCCTGCCCTCCGACAGCATAGATCCTGTTGTTGACCACCACCAGCCCGTGGTTCTTCCTGGCCTCTCTCATTCCACACAGCTCCCTCCATCTGAGGACAGGGGGACAGAGACATTAGTATGTAATTTCCCTGCTTATATGTGGAGAAATGCCTTGGATCTATTGATTAGATTAAATCCTTTCAATTCCATTGGTTACATTAGAAATACTGTTTTGGAGATTAAAAATGTTCACATTACAAAATCAGTATGTCTATACACCTCAGTACAGATCAATAATGCAACGCTCTTTTCTGCATGTTCCGTTTCATTATTATATCCATACACTTTGCATGTATGCTTTTTGGGAAAAAAACTGTCTCAGTATTGTGAGCATACACTAACGCACCACCGAGCATCAGAGCATCAGAAGTGTGTGTTTGTTTGACTCACTGTTGTGTGTTGGGGTCATACACCTCACAGTTGTTGAGGACCCTGCCAGACAGGTTGTTGCCCACTGTCCCTCCGCAGACGTAGATGAGCCCGTTGGCCTCCACTGAGCCGTGACTGCAGCGGGCCATCAGCATGCTGGTTTTCACCTGCCACGACTCCGTCCTGGTGTCGTAACATTCAAAAAGGTCCAAGGCAGAGCTCCCTGTAGACACACACGTACAATGCCAAGCACCACAATTAGATATTTGCAAAAATGGGTGGCATTTCATCCATTAAGAATCACCTAAATAATCCCCTGTACTTTTCTAAACCCAGGAAGTAATAAAGAAAATATAAACCACCCTGAGCTCCACGATTCCCAGAGACCAAATCCTTCTCTCTCCCACCTCCCTCTGCTCACCTACTTCTGACCCTCCGGATGTGTAGATCTTGCCCTGGGCAGCGCAGGCAGCCAGACTGTCACGTGGCGTTGGAGGACCCAGCTTGGAGTACCAGCTGTCCTTCAGGACATTGTAGCAGTCCATACGCTTGATGGGGAAGAGCTGTGAGCCACCCAGGATATAGACCACATTGTCCCAGAAGACGGCCGTGGCATCTCTGCGCTTCTCAAAGGGGCAGCGGATGTCTGTCCAGCTAGAGTCCTGCATGGTAAAACCAGACTGACCTTTGATTGCCCCTGAAGAGGACTTTGTGATGTCGATAATCTTTAAAGTTGCTATATAAATAAAGTTACTTAATAACTTACTTGACCACTTGGTAATATAATCAAGGTACCTGTTTATGCATCATCTTATCCAGAAATGATAAACAACTTTTACCGTTCTTGACTTGTGTGATTGCTCCTGACGGTGAAAATCTCTTTGGATATGTAGTCTGGTACCTTGGGGTTGAAGTAGCGGCAGGACTGCGGCTGTGAGCCTCCAAACAGAGCAATGCGGTAGTCGTGCTTCTTCCGTCTTGGTCGGCTGCTCTCTCCCAGGTCCTCACGATCCTCCAGAGACAGCAGGTGGTAGCGCATCCCACCTGAGACAAAAAAAAGTGCGTTTGAGGGGAGGAAAGCCTAAATAATAAAGAATATTTAAGGTTTTACTGCTATAACACGTGTACAATGCAGACAGTTTAACTAGGATCCAGGACAACACATCAACTGTTCTGTGCAATGCACTCCTACTCACTGATGACCATTTTGAGGCACTGTGGGTTGTCCTGGATAAGCGGCTCAGCCTGCACTGTCTTAGAGAGGAAGGTTTTGGAGACCAAGGGGAATCGAACACACCCCAGCACCTCCACCATGTACTGCTGTCTGTTGCACACATCGTACTTCAGCCAACGCACTGCTGCATCATAAATCTTTGACAAGAAATGCAACAACAAAACATGAGTAAACATATGTTATGGTGGATATGCTTTTTAATACAGGCCCATGCATTTTGTGATCCAGTTTATACTTGACAAAAGGTTCTTAGGCACTTTTCCACAATTTAAAAAAATAATAGCACAAATGAAATTAACCATATTTTAAAGAATGCCTGCGATACCTGAGCCTCAGCACGGACAGTGAGTTTGTCTTGGTGCAGCAGATGTGTGAGCTGTGTCACATCCAGTTGCAGGAACTCATCCAGTTTGTAGACTTCGGTGAAGTGGAGCTGGAAGAAGTCCTCTGCTGCTGCTTTCAGCTCTGGACAGTCCATACAGTCTGCAAGGGCTGAGATACCTGCAGGAGGACAGAACAAACATCAGGGTTCTCCTCTTATGAGTAACATGATGCCCCCCCAACCCCAAAAAGCCACACTGGAAAAGTAACTTAAATACTTGAATAATATTATATACACACAAGGCTCCATTAAATGTAAACAGGCACAAACTTCTCCTGACCTGGACCATACTGGCCATTTCTCCACTCACTAATTAATAAGTGATGTTGGTGAATCAATAAATGAAGCATCAAATTACACAGAAAAAGAAAAGACAACCCTAACCCTAAACTTACCCAGACAGTTTGTTGCATCAATCTGTCCTTTGAGGAACTCCACACACATCTTCTTTACAGGTTCAATCTGGTACTGGTTGGCTGCATCCAACAACGACTGTACATTACTGCTGTTCACTGAGATCCTGGCACACACAGAGTGCAATTCACATTACACAGTATGTACTATACAGGCTTTGTCCAAACTGCAAGTTTGAATCCAACCTGCAGCCCTTTGCTACGTGTCATCTCCTCTCTCTCTCCCTGACTTAACTGTCTGTCTCTAGAGTACTAAAGGCAAAAATGCCTATGTATATCTTACAACAATAAAGAAAAGGAAACACAAAATCAAAGAAAAACAAGAAACAATATGCCATATTGATGCTGATAACGGCAGCATCAGCTCACAGTTTATTATATCAGTCTTAACCAATAACTCACAATTATCCTTCGAGTCTTATCCTCAACAAAATTCTTACCGAGCTGTGTAGATAAACTCAATCAATAGCTCAATGATCTCGGGCTCAGCACTCCTGAGCTCCACCTCATGGGACATTGACTCCATCATTCTGGCTAGAGGTGAAGAAACAATTAATATTAATTGGCAGCAAAATTTTACATTTAATCATTTTGATCATAAATATCATGAATTTACTTCACATAATCAATAGTTAGGATTTGCTGGTGACTTCTGGAATATGAGAGAGAATTATTTAAATCAGTGGGACTCTCCATTCCATGAGTGTGTGTGTGTGTGTGTGTGTGTGTGTGTGTATGTGTGTACTTACTGGTAAACATGAGGCTGAAGAAGTGGCTTGCAGCTGCCAGCACCACTCTATGGGCAGGAAAGTGTTTCCCCTGTACAACCAGGGTCACATCACAGAGGGTACCCTGAGCAAAACACAGGCAGACATACAGATCAGGAGTCAAGAGAGAGTGGAACACACATTTTCGTAGCAGTGTGCACGCATACACGAGCAAATCAAACGTCCTGTAAGAGACAGACGTCACACACTCTCACCTGTTTCCTCAGGTTGTTCATGACTCCCATGATGCTGGACAGCTGTCTGTATTCCTCTTTGGTGGCACATTTCCTCTCGCTCTTCTTCTTGGAGGTGGACGCCTTCTCCGGAGAGGCTATCCCCGTCATGTCCGCCAGGTTAACACGGTCTCTCCGGTTTTAGTAAAGTACGACACAAGACAGCAACAAAGTGCTGCTGCGGTCTCTTTGTTGACAGTTCGCTCACAAGCACGAGAGCGGCTTGTTGTGTTATCATTAAATGAATTAAAACGCCGCCAGTTTGACTGCGACTTCACCTGGGAAGGTGACAGAGATAAAATAATGAAGATAAACTCGCTCTCATGTGTTGAAATAGTAACAAAACCCGTAGTGTAGCGTATTTTTAAGCTACAACTCAAATCTTTAGCTTGGGATGGGCTGTGCTTCTTCTTCTACGGTTCGGTTGTGGTTGGATAAACTCGCGCTTGCCATCTAGTGACGAACGTGGCAAACGACACATTGACCTGCAGGTTTGCGGAGCTTTAACACAGTTTGTAGATCTAATGAACCCACAGACGCACCTCAGTAGTATATAATAATTTGAAATAGAGCATTTTAGCTGTAATCCCATGTGCAAGGTTCAGATACAGCTCATGGCGACAGCAGCGGTTTGTTCACGCAGTGTAACTTCCGCACCTGCAGGTAGGCTAGGGTCTACACCTGTCTGCCGTGTGCATACCTGCACAGCAACTTTGACTGCATAACCAGGAAGAATACTTTGTTTCAGAAATCGTATGACGCTGACGTCAAGCGGAATGGGGGCTACAAATAAATAGCCTATTGTCAGAAATAACTGACCTGAAAACAAACTGACAGGGACCAGAGCTGCAGAAAATGCATCGTTGTCTCTGCTGTTGCTGCTTCTCTCGTGAAATCCCCGACAGCGAGGTATGTCATTGGACTATTCTGAGTTTTGTATTTAAATGCTGATGGCATGTTAGAGTAGCCTGCGCCGAGTTCAGAGTTCAAACTGCTTTTACTGTTGTGAAATAGCTGGATAAACCCATTACATCATCTTTCTGCTCCACCGATCTCTCTCTCACCTGGACAGAGGCAGCGGTGCTGTGAGGATCACATTCTTGGACTTCTCCAGTGCCTTTAACACCATCCAGCCTCTGCTCCTCAGAGACAAACTGACAGAGATGGGAGTAGAATCACATCTGGTGGCATGGATAACTGACTACCTGACTGGCAGACCTCAGTATGTACGACTGGGGGACTGCAGGTCCGACACTGTGGCCAGCAGCACTGGAGCACCGCAGGGTACTGTGCTCTCTCCGGTCCTGTTCACCCTGTACACGTCCGACTTTCAACACAACTCTGAGCTCTGTCATGTACAGAAGTTCGCGGACGACACGGCCATCGTTGGATGTATCAGGGGTGGACAGGAGGACGAGTACAGGAAACTGATCCTGGACTTCATTGCTTGGTGTGACTCCAACCACCTACTCATCAACTCCAGCAAGACCAAGGAGATGGTGGTAGACTTTCGGAGGACCAGGACACAGCCCGAACCCGTTCGGATCAAGGGAGACTGTGTGGAGGTGGTTCACACATACAAATACCTGGGAGTGCAGCTGGATGACAAACTGGACTGGTCTGCCAACACGGATGCCCTGTGCAGGAAAGGACAGAGCCGTCTGTACTTCCTCAGAAGGCTGGCGTCCTTCAACATCTGCAAGAAGCTGCTACAGATCTTCTACCAGTCTGTGGTAGCGAGCGCCCTCCTGTACGCTGTAGTGTGCTGGGGGGGTAGCCTCAGGAAGAAGGACACCGCACGCCTGGACAAACTAGTGAGGAAGGCAGGCTCTGTCGTCGGCTCAGAGCTGGACAGCCTAACATCTGTGGCAGAGCGACGGACACTTAACAGACTACTGTCCATCATTGACAATCCACAGCACCCACTGCACAGCACCATCTCCAGGCAGAGGAGCAGCTTCAGCGACAGACTACTGTCACTGTCCTGCTCCACTGACAGACTCAGGAAATCATTCCTCCCCCATGCAATGAGACTCTTCAACACTTCTCGGGGGAAACAACAATAACGGACGCTAAGCCCTGGACTGCACACCCACACCATACACCCCAGGACACACACACAGGCACATGTGCACTTTACCACACACACATCAACAAGATGGACTCTTAAATATGCACTAAATCCAAAATGCACAATAAATACATATGCTGTACACACCACCACCTTGCACAACTGCAAAAGAGTGGAGTTCGACTATATTTTACAATTTATACTTTATTCTACTTTGCATGCACTCTTATTATATTGCACTCTTAATATATTCTTTAAAACGGTACTGTGTAATCCAGTACTATTTCCTTCATACTTTCTAAAACCCTGCATGCCCCCATGTTCCCACATCTGTAAGCTGCTGGTACTGTGAATTTCTCTTGAGAGATGAATAAAGTATCTATCTATCTATCTATCTATCTACTTCTATCCTTCTTTAATTCAAGCATGGCGGGGACTACACTCATTATAATCCTTTAATGTTGGCTGTTTAAATCATGCTTTATACATGTAATAGAAACGTTCTTTTGAGTTATGATTATGGTAAGAATAACAATTATAAGATATAAATCACAAAAATGATAATAATGTCATTTCTCTATATAAAGTGCAGAGATGCAACATAAAGGCAGGATGAACAACATGAAATCGCCCATTAGAGCCTACCAAGTTTATGCCAAAGCACACAAGTGCATAATTATTGCTTTTTAGTTTGTTTATCAGTTAAAAAAAAAAAAAAACTAATGAAAGAAAGATAAATGAATATCTTTGCTATTTCAGAGGCAGCGTCTCCTGCCGCCTTCCAGTCTGAATGAAGCTGCATCAGCCAGGCAGAGCCAACCAGCACGCAGTGGTATCATCTCTCTAACTGTTTATATTTGGTTCTCAAACCTACATGCCCATACATAAAACAGTGAATGAATTTGTCCTGCATATGCAATTTTTTAAAATTAATTTATTTTTTTAATTTCCTGTATCTGAGAGTGTTTTTTTTTTTTTGTTTTTTTTTGTATTTCCTGTATTGTAGCAAACACTGTGAGGCGGACTGGCAAGCTGGTAATTAAGCGAGTAGGTGTGCCAGATTTGGACCAGAGGTTTTCTGACATGGCAGAGACCTTCAATGAACAGCAGGAGCACTATGAGGCCATGGTCCGACACATCAGGACCCTGCAACAGAGCTGCGGCTGTGTCCACGGTGATACCCTGTCTATTGCTGAATGTGTGAGGAGCATCAGAGAGGATTATCGTGAGTGACAGTCACAGAGCTTGAGCTCCTGAGCAAAGTTTCCACACTACGTGTCAGCAAAGGAAATGTTTCCAAGTCCCAATGTTCTTTTGCTGTTCCCTGTGTTTAACTCAGTCTCTCTCTACCTCCAGAATCCACATACAAGATCTGCCTTAAGATGAATTGCTATGACTTCTTCCTCAATGTGGTTCCCGTGGGGTCAGAAGGAAAACAAGAGGAGGTGCTGCTTCCTCAAAGCCTGAGGTTGGCTGGGGATGAACTGAGGGGCACTTCTGAGAGGGCCAGAGCCACCATATCAAGGGGCACCACACTAAACTTACTGCTCGTCTGGATGAACAACAGCAGGGATCAAATAGCTGAGAAGGTTAAGCAGGTAGCATCATCGTACCAGGAGCAAGGAAGACTGGAGAAAAACCTGGAGGAGAATATGAGTGAAGTGAAGAGGGCAAAGGAGTTGTCGGTGCAATACAAAAAACAAGCAGCAGAAGTCCTCAACGAGGCAGCACAGATCGCAGGGTTTAACTCATGAATACTCTCTTTGAATCCACAAATTCCATTTTAACTTCACAGAGTTTAAGTTTATGCACATTGTTCGATACTTCGAGAAAACACTTTTGCCAACTGTCGTGCTGTTTTTCCTGATGAACTTAAATAACAGTCACTTGGTGAACTTGTAACATATCAGAATCACTAATCTGTGTTCATATCCTGGCATCTGCAACCACATCAGGAATGCTGGGAATGTGACACAAAAGACAGTATGACACGTACACACAATGTCACTCATACCATGCCAACTGTACACTGCTTTCTAAGCCTTTGCTGCTTCTTGTTTCACGTTTGTCACAGGGACTTGAGGACTTGTGATCATGCCTGCCTTTTTAGTATTTTGTTAAAATTACAGTGAATATTGCAGAGATTTGCACTCACACTTTTAATGCTGTAAATTTGTCTGTGAAGAATGGACTTTTCCTTTCTATGTGTAATGTTATTATCTACCATTAGAGGGCATTGCAGACTCACTTTACAATTGTAACAGCTTGCATTTGATTCATATTCCTGAGCAGTAGTCTGTCTCAGATATTACACTTCATGAATCAAGATTGAGGCCTAGAAGCCTAGTATCCACATAATCAATACATCACATTCTTTTCAACGTTGTATCTAAATAGTCACTTAAATTTATTATTATTAATGGAAAGATTGTTCCAAATGCAGGTTTGTCCTTTTGAACTGCACTAGATACTAGATACTAAATTACTTCTATAGGGACATTCAGGACAATATAGGATAGGCTCCTCTACAGCCACAATGGGAGCTCAACTTGAGTTCTGTTGTGTTGTGACTACATGTGTGTCCTTTTGCTCTTGTAACATGGTAACGACAGAGCAGATTTTCTGCTTATTATCCAGAAAAGCCCCATTGCATTTAGTAACTGATTAAAAATGGCAGCTTTTCTGCGTCTGTTGATGTGAAAGCAAACAAACACATGGTCATATGCCATCTTGATAATTAATTTTGGAAAATCCATTGTTCAAGAGGTCATTGTCAAGTGGCCATGCATTATTTATCTGACAGAGTGCTGCTTTGGCCTTAAGCTGTACGGATTAATTTGGCATTAAGTGTTCAGGATGTGTTGGATAAAACCTGAGAACATTCAGTTAGTTTGAACTGATCAAAAGGTTCTGCAAATATAAAAAGTTAATGAAATTTTATTCTTTACATATTCAATCCAGACACCCTAACAATATGTGATAACTTTATCTAGATTCAGTGTATTCTGCTTTCAGCAAAATACTTCAAATGGAAATCTGTAACTAATTATGTTGATAATTAAAATCTTAATATACTGTTTTAATCAAACGAATAAAAGGGACGTTTCTTATTATTAATCATTATTTAAATGCAGTTTATATGGTGTGGGATATTTTTACAATGAAAGAAAGAAAGAAAGAAAGAAAGAAAGTGATTTATCACTAACGTTCATGGTAGATCATTGCTGTCAAAGAGCAGTGACTGACAGCGACAACCTACCATGATCGTGGAAATTATTAACGTGCATCCTACACTCTAATACGATTGGTTATGGCGGTTGGGGGTGTGGCAATTAGATTATATACTGCTCTCTCATTGGCTCAGGCGCGCAGTTACTCCGGGCAAACCGTGTCCCCCTCGTCTAAGGTAGTCTGAGTGGAGAAAGTAATGAAGATGGAAGGAGCCGATGTTGTTGAATTATTGAGGAGATTTATTGAGTAGCGAACTGATAGCTGTTTACTCGCCGTGTCGGAAGCACAGAGGACAGCGATACCAGGATATTGACAGATAGCATGCCAGTAAGTAAACTAACTTCCCCAGTTTAGTTGGTGTCGCGCCTTAGCCGCGTTAGCTAACTAGCTAATCTGTAAGCAACCCTCAGTGACAGCTCGAAGTCATTCAGCAAGCCGACACAGAGTGTGTGACGGCGGGGGATTAATTTACACTCCCTGGCTGAAACTGCTTAACAAATACACTGGAAATAGCTAGGACGACCGTGGAAAGCTAATGTTTGTCATTGACCCACCAGTGCGTTAAGACAGAATTCCTTGTTGTTTAACTGTAGCCCGTGTGACCGGTCGTCAGGGTGGTAAACTAGCTGATTAGCACTACTCAAGGACAGGTATACTTCCAGTTAGATAACACGACATTTAACATCAGTCGAGAGGAGAAGTCTGTCCAATATTTTAAGTTTACGAGCTTTCCATAGGAACCATTTTGCCACTGTAAACGACTCGGTCACATCTGTCACAGAGGCAGACTTTGTACTCGACTTTAACAGTTGTGTGTGTGTATATGTGTGTGTCTGAGTTGTCTGTGAGGACTTTGGTAAGATCCTCAGGTGATATTCCACCGTGCATGTGTGAGTCACTTTGGCAGCCACTGCAGACTGGTATTATAGATAATGCGTTGTTGGTATTTTTCTAAACACTATCATGTGATGCAGCCTTCCTCCGTGCCACTCAGCCATTTGAGGGGTTTCCTGTATGAGGGGGGGATAGTGTGAAGCTTTGCCGCAGAGCCCCATGACAGGGCTGCTGTACGACATGAACTCCCCCACATGCTGTCAGAAGTTGAAAACCGTCTGTTTCACACTCGGTGTCCTCCACAGAGGCAGCGCTCCCGGCTGTTCTGGTTGCTTATTGCTGTTGTTTAATTAGGCTTTTATTTTGGTTGTCCTTTGCTTTACATATCTGTGTTTGCCTTTGTCACAGGGGAGAGGTCTCCCCCCTCAGCGGTTGATGTGTTTGCTGGGTGAGTGATCCTGCGCTGTTAAAGTACTGTCATTTGGGAGTGGATGTGTGTGTGCACGCGTGAAAGAGTATGCGCACGCTTGTTAATGTGTGCCATCCGTGGCTGCTAGTGTCTCAGACCTCTTAATGCTTTTTGACGCTGAAGCCCGGCAGGTCATGGAGCAGGAAGATCACACTGGCTCTGCTGTCATTCAGCATCATAGCAGGAGTCACCCATGCCCGCGTTTTCATGAGCAATTTGAGCAGTGAAAACTGTTTCTGTAAAACTGTCTGTCTAAATCTGCACCTGCATGCACAAGCAGAGTATAGGTGAATTACAGATGTTAAAGCATATTTTTGCAGTCATAGATGCCTGCAGATGTAGCAGCTTTTTGACCTCCAGTGACCAGTATTTGCACCGATATTTGAATCTGAAAATCTAAGACTGATTGTTGATAAATTATGAGAAACCTACGCAATTCAATTAAAGCTGCCTGCTGTGATAGAGAGAAAAAGGATGAAAGTGTGCTGAAATTGAAAAACCGGTGAGATTATTAGTCGGTCTCTTTAGACTCACTTGCTGCAGGAAGACAGGGACTCGGAAGAGTGAGAGGAGGGACGAAGATGCATCACTGGCTTAGAGGCAAAGGAGGAGAGAGCGTAGGCTGCTATAAGAGGATTCCTCCCCGTCAGATCTCTCTATCTGTCTCCCTCAGCAGCAAAAACCACACACACAAACCTGACTCTTGTTGTCATGTCCGCTTAGCTACAGGCAACCCTCTGCTCTGCATGTTTGCGTGTTGAAGAGAAAGAAAACAGAGGAAGAGCAGCCCCCCCCCCCCCCCCCCCCCCCCCCCCCCTTCTCCTTCAAGCTATAAGCAACCTGCCTATTGAAGAAAACCTGAGGCCAGAGCAGAGTGGGAGGCAGTGATGCAACAAGGTTAACTGCAGGGCAAGCTCGCCCAAATAAAGAAGATGGCAACAGACAGCGTGATAACAATTTGATGTAAACTGAAGAGAAATGTCAAACAAAATGTTTAAGTTCTGTGACTGGACAAACAGTGTAAACTGCTCCTAGCAGGGGCTGGTGAAGCTGTGAGCTCTGGCCATGTTATAGGCTCTGCCCTTTCTGACCAGTTATATGACCTCATTGCACCCTTTACTTGGACACCCCTCAGCTCCTCAAAATAGTTCCCCAACGGCTTTTGCTTCCATTCAAGTTGGAATAAGTGTGTAGTCACTGTTTGTGCTTGTTGACAGTTACCAGCTGGCCTAGGTGACAGATTCAGGGTGGAGGCATGAAGCTTCTGACATTGGTGAGCATGGTTGAACGGTTAGAAGTGGTTTGGGTGTGTCTGTAGAAGAGTTGAGTCACTCTTGTATCCATGGCGCTAGTTTAGGTTCATTTCAGCTTATTTAATCGATTTCACAGCCCTCCTGTTTGCGTATAGCTTTCATTCTTGGAGGGATTAGTAATGAGCCTAACTAGTAGTTAGGGTGGCTTGCACCCTGTATCAGCAGGAAAAAGCAGCTGGGGCAGCTCTGCCGCTCTCCAAACCACCCACTTCATCTTTCTGTCTGCTTTCTTTCTTCCCTTCATTCAGACCTTCATTGTTACTGGCCCACTCACTTCCTGAAAAAAGAGAAGCATGTGTGTAATAGGAAATGAGGTAATCAGCAGGGAGGGATGGGTATGTTTGTGGGTGTCCCCCCTCCCCCCTAACTCTTTGTCACTTGGACTCGCTTCAGTCCTCCTGCAACAGGTTTCTCACGTCAGGTATGCTCACGCTCCACCACAGAGCCCCGCGGCTGTCTGTGGTGTATTGTACGTTTTTCTCAGGTGTTTTGTGGTGCCTCTTGTCAGGGTTTGCAAACGCACTTACAGCAAGCATTGGGAATGTGAACTCAAAGGAGGGGACCTGTTTGTGTTGGAAGATGTCTTCAGGGGGAGGAGTTGAGAATAAGCTCATTTAGACCGCCTGTCCTGTGTGTATGAGAAAGAGAGAGAGTTGAGGGATGAGCTGTGGGTGTGCATCCTGAAGGAACGAACTGTCAACTTGCTAGCTCACAGGAACAAGTTTTGTCAAACAAGACACTGAATCAACACACTTGGTGGCACACACACACATGCTTGTGCAATGCATGACGCATTTTCTATCATGTAGTTCCATCAAGGTGTTTGTTCCCTCAGAGCTGTGCAGCAGTGAAAACCTCACAGTATGCCAAATGCAGGCTGGTAAACAGACTGGTTAGGCCTATTTGTACTTCCGATCACAGAGAGGGGTGTGTTTATTGTGTGTTTTTCACAGTGTTGGGAGGTTGCCAGCGGCAGCGCAGGTAGAAATCTAATGAACTCTCCTCATCTGCCGCCCCCCACAGTCTTTTTCTTCTTGAGTTATCCATCCCTTGGGTCGTCATGGATCCCTTTTATCCCTCACCTCTCTATACATCCATTTATCTCGGCCTCTATTCATTTAGGCATTGATTCATCTTGCTGCTCTCCCTACCTCTCTACCTCTCGCTCTCTCTGTCTCCTGCATTGATCCTGTACTCGCTCATCACTTTACTGGATTGTTAGTTGTGCCTGTCAAGCCTGCTCAGCCACTGATCCCTAAAACTGGTTTATCCTTGTGTGTGTTCGCACTGGGCAACATGGCTGAGCTGCACAGAAGAAGCTTGCCAGTTGCTGCGTCGTTTGTGTGCTCTCTCTGGCTTGTATTGATTTTTGTCATGATCTGTGAGTCTGTAATGATGTAGAGAGGGCTAACAAATAACGTAATTACACTCTATAGAGTACTCCCAGGGCAATTAGTTTTCTATGTGCCCTGGCTGTTTGCTTGTGTCTGTCTGCAGTGTGTCAACAGAGCTGAGAAGTCATTCTAAATGGAGTATTATGTGCTGCACCACTTTCTCTTGAGGTTTGAATGCAGCTTTACTTTGAATAATCTCTGTTCACATGGATGAGTAGCTCCAATTATGGGTGGCTAAAATCATCTCTAAGCCGTTATCAAGTGATCAATTTAAATCTTTGCTACGTCCACTCGTTTCTTATTCTGAACTGGAGATGAAAACAACAGTGTTGCTCATATTCAGTGTTACTCACCGAAACACATTGTCTGAATCCTTGAGGTCTGACAAATGTGTTGAAAGTATTTCCTTCCTCATAACACGTTTTGCCACAAAACTTTTTTTGAACATTTTGAAACCTACCTTGTTTACACCCATGTTTGTTTTCTGGCAGTCTTCTTCATCACTGCCCTTTTTTTTTTGGCACACACTGCTGTGTTACCACAATGTGTTACCACCACCTGTAGATCAGTGGGCCAGTGTGAAACCATTGGCAAAGATGTATTGTGCCGCACTAATGTGCATGCAAGTGCAACTTTTGTGCTTGTCTACAACACAAGCAAACGGGGACCTCCTGCTCTAGAGGATTTACTACTGATCAAAACCTCAACAGTAAATAATGAGATGTAAATGATCAATAGCTACACACCTGCACGGTGTGGTATTGCCTTCCTAATGAGATACCTAGAAAATGTTAAATATGTATGTAGCTGGTGAAAACAAGTGATGGCAGAATGCATCAATAGATGTGCCATAAAACTTGTTTTGCTTCTATGTCTGTTACCATGATCATCCTGTCTAATCATTAAAAGCATGAAAAGATGACTTATTGTAAAAATCTGAACGCTCTTGAATCATTATAGTTTTTGCACGACCTAACTGATTTTAAATTGGCACTTGATCATTTAGAATACCTGAGTGCTGTACCTAAGTCTCTATGCTCTTCTGCTCTCTTTGTGCCACACTGCAGAATCTTTCTTTGCTTGCTGCTGAGATAGGAAAAAAAAAATCACACAGTAGGTGGTGTGGCAGGCAGCTGCTGATTTTGGTCTTCAGGTATCTTTTCCTGGATCCAGATGTCATGCCCCAGACACCACTGTGGACAGAGTTGATGGGTTAAAAGTGACTCTGTAGGAGGAGAATCCATTCCTCTTACAAGACTGACTCATCCACACTCTAATCACAGCCTTTATTTGTTCTTCTTTTTCTTTTATTCAGCGAGCATGCCATTAAAATGGACAGGCTTTAGACATTGCAGTCCTCCTTGTTTGTCTTCACCAGCATAACTGCCACAAAGGACTAATTTCTCTAAATGGAGGGTATTCTGCTTTATAATCCTTCCCCATTTCATGAGTCACTGCCCCCCCCCGCTCTTGTCATTCCTGTCATTGGTACAGTCCATAAATAGACACCTGGCTGCCATGGAGCGACCATGCACCAGAATCCCACAAAACGTAATAAAAACATTTGGATATGTGAAAAGACAGATTAAGAGGCAGGCAAGATGGGGAGAGAAAAATGATGTAGTGTGGGAGGATGCGCGGAGGGACAGGGGAGGCTAAATCAGGACAGGAGAGAAAGGAAAACAACCAGTGACATGTTTTTATTTTTGCGTCATATGCATACATGAATAAATGATATGGATCATGATATACAGTATGAATGCTGTCTGAGTTCACAACCAGAACATGTTTGGAATATTTGCTTTCTCTGTTCGTCAGCTGAAGATGTGATGCTTTTTCAGGTGTGTGTTTGTGCGTGGGTGTGTGTGTGCATGCAGACATGTGAGCGTGAGATCCACCGAGTGACATTTTGGAAGAGGGAGATTTTGAAAGACGAAATTGAACTATCTACAGCCAAAACCTGAGTGGATGTTATCTGCATGACAAGTGTGCACATAGAAGGACTTCCACTTCCTCTCTCCCTCTTTTTTTTTTTTTTTCGTAGTCTCTGTTACACAGACATACCAAACATGGACTCTTTTCTCTGCATTCAACTGCCAATTCGGCCTTGCACTGTTTTAGAATGCAGACACGACAACACAGACACGACGTACCCCGCAGTTAGAAAAGACTGCTAGTCGAAAACGGATGATTAATCAGACGAGCAAAGAGACATCCTCGGAAGGAGAAAGCAGACTATAGGTCTCGGTCAGTCTGCCACATTGTCTTAGCTGTCCATTTTGTCACTCATAATGCAGAGCTGGTTAAGGTGACAACAGTATGTGGGAAATCTAAGAGTGAGATCATACAATTTCTTTCAAATAAATTTAAAATGAAAGGTGGCCGTGACAGTTTTCTATAGCTAAAGGCCATGTCTGCAATTAACTTGGTATTAAGGACGCCCGATAACTTACTGCACACACCAGTGCACACACCTGAGGTTAAGAAAGCTAAGATGTAGTGAGTAAATGAATTTAACATCATAGCTCTGCCTCTGATTTAACCAAATAATATAACCGACATCACTACTGTTGTAATCACAACAAAAACAAGAACAGTTGTGACTCTTCAAAAATCAACATTTATTATTGCTTCAAATCAACTTAGGTGGCAAACGGACTGATAATGAGTCAAATGAAGGCAACGTTGGCTACTTATAATTGGCTCTAGTAATCTGCAAAGAATTTAATTATCTGACTTATCTGTGTATTTCGCCAATAGTTATCGTGCATCCCTCCTTGTTATGTTTACATAAGTATGAACCGAGAGAAAAGCAGAGCATTGTTACATTACATTAGAGCTGGTGATTATTTTTAGCCACACTAGTCATTCTAGGAATGGCAGTGTTGGCCTGTTGGCTGAGCGGGCAGTTGACCCCTTTGGCTCAAACTGAAATAACAACAACTGAAAATGATGCACCTATTGCATGGATCGCTATGGGCATCTGGAGACAGATCTATAGCCCTCAAAAGACAAATCCTAGTGACTGGTTATCCTCTGACTTTGGAGCGCCACCAGCAGGTGTTGTTGAGGAGTGCTGTTTTCTTTACGTTGAGCTGTCTGTAGCCTCTCAGAGCAGCTGTTTGGGCTGTAAATCCCCAGCCGTGTTGCTTCATAAACAACTAAACCTATTTAATTGTTCACTCCATCACAAGTGATGATTAATTAATTGGGGATGTGCATTGTTTCTTGATTACAAGATGGATTATTCATAAGAGATGAGAAGATAGGGTAACATCGGAGGTTGAGTGGAAAAAAAGTGTCTAGAAGAAGAGAGGCAGGAGTCGGGATGCAGGCGATGCAAACGCTGTGCTGATGGGATGGGACATCAAAAATAACAAACATTGATGGGAGAAGCAGAGAATTCATTTCAGCTTGAGTAAATGTAAGTTACTGCAGTCAAGAGCCTCATTTTCTGTCCGTCTCCATTTAAAGACGTCTGAACTGCACAGCCTGTTCACCGGCCATCTAAATCTTGCTGTTGCCACAGTTTTTCTCCCCTCTCATCAGTGCTACAGCAGTGAAGCCAGCCAGGATTCTCTGTGTGGGTGATTTTCATTTTGCCAGCCTGAGTTGAGAATAGGTTAGGTACTTGCTGCAGAGGTGTATGTCTAGAGAGGAATGAGAGGGAAACAGGAGGAGGGCCAGGGGAAGGAGAGACTTGTGTTTCTTTGTGGAGTATTGACGCCTGCAGCATGTACACTCAGTGTGCACCGCTGCTATGGCATTGTTTGTCATTTCCAATAGAAGATTTTTATCAGGATACGAAACAATAGAAGGCTAACACACATGAAAGGACCTCATTCAAACTGTTATTGCTTATGTGAGTGTGTGCGTGTGTGTGCGTGCACGAGAGAGTGAAAGAAATTACTCCATTTATTTGCTATGTGTCAGTAATGCTCCTAACTGTGTGTTTATACTGTGTGTGTTTCTCTCTTAGGTAGAGGTGACTCCACTGCAGATGAGGGAACATGTTGGCTATGGACCAAGGAGTGGTGGAGGAATGGCTGTCAGAATTTAAGGTACTGCTGTGTATTCAAGCGCATGTTTTGGTGGGGGGTGGGGGACAATATTAAAAAGCACATACCCATTACCACCATGCAGTATCGCCTCTACTGCTGCATTTTGGCAGAATATCCTCCACACGTAAAACAAACGCTCTCTGAAGTCCTTTATTCCTGGAAAATCGCGTGCTCCTACTCAAACATGGGCACTCAACGATACTTGACTCCTACCAAAGCTCAGGCTTGGCGAGGTGTAATGAAAGAGCAGATGAGATTCTCCTTAGTGAACATATGATGACCCATCTGTCAAACACTCTCAGCAAAGATGACCTCTCCGTGCAGCCACATCAACAGCTTCTTTAAACTCGAGTAGTTCTAACACTGGTACCAGTAAATCAAATGACTCAGACACTGCCTCAAATTCTGGATAGGGAATGGGCAGGTATGCAAGTCAACTGTAGGCACCTATTCAATACAAGTTGATGGATTGTTGAAATTTATGCTTTTACACCCAGATAAAATAACAGGTTTCCCCAGAAATGAATTCTTCTTTGCAGAACCCTACTCTAGACGTTGTACTGAGCAGCCAGTGGGAGCTGCTGTTAGAGAGCAGCGAAGAAGAATTGATTTCAGATAAATAGCTCAACGTTAGCCACTGGCTTAAGTCACTAATACAGTAGGTCAGGGGTGTCAAACTCATTCAACAAAGGGCCGGTGTGGCTGCAGGATTTTGTTCCAACCAATCAACAGCACACAGTTTGACCAATCAGCTGTCTGAAGACTGAGATCAGTTGATTAGCTGAGTCAGGTCTGGTGTGCTGCTGCTTGATTGGAACAAAAACCTGCAGCCACATCGGCCCTTTGTGGAATGAGTTTGACAACCCTGCAGTAGGTGGACCGCAGCCTGGGTCCAGACCCAGATGCTGTCCTACCCAGACCTAAAACCTATAGATTATTGAGAATTATTAAAATGTGATGCTTTGTTTCTGTTTTAACTGGTGCTGCTATTTTAGCCTTTAAAGCACTGGTCATGTGATGTGACTTGGCCAATTGTTGCGACTTGTCAGGGAGTGAGATACACACTCACACACGGTGCAACAAGGGAAGAGACAGAATAAGTCAGAGGGCCTGAGCATGTGACAGTTTGCAGTAGCCGTAGAGGTTGCACTTTAATTTCTTTTTCAATATGTCAAGTATAAAAAGACCCTAAATAAACACTGTAAGTGGATTACTTGAATACTATGAGCAAATTACTCAAACGTCAATTGTATGAGAGAGATTTTATCCCAAGCTTTTGAGCCATATTAGCGGTTGATGACTGTGACTGTGATCACTGTAAGCTGTTCCTACTGCAATGAAGAGAATTTCCATAGCTTTCATGTATTTGTTCAGTATGTTTTACAAAGGGTTTAAGCTGAGCCATGCCACAACAACAGCAGAAATAACATCCCATCCATACAGGTCTGGTAGCATGCCATTCGTATGCTCAGTAAGGAAAAAATGAGACTGGAACTTCTCTGCTTTAGATATTATCACTCCTCATCTCTGCATGCAGTCATCTTGGAGCGTTCTGCCTCCACTTACAAACAGATATTTGCATTACTCACTGTCATTAATGTTTGTTTATTTCAACAATCATAATGTTAAGCAGATTTATTGTTTTCAAATGATATCTGTGTATCCTGAACTGTATAAATGCCAAGCTTGATCAGATCACATTTAGGCAAATGTTCAGCTATTCCACAGCCCCCTCTCAAATTACCATGCTCTGTTATTCATAGAGTGCTGGTAGGCCTTTAGTCACAAGTGTTTCAAACTTCAACTCTTTGTGTTTTTCAGACCCTCCCTGACAGCGCTGTGTCCACCTATGCTGCCTCACTGAAAGACAAAGGTGCTCTGGTCCCTGCTCTCTACAAGGTCATCCGAGAGAACTACAGTGACGTATGTACACACTATAATACATGGGTTTATGTAAACATTAGAGATTGTTCTTTTGATTTAGTCTGACTTTCACACACATCATTTCCCATGTCGTAATATTGTTCTGGAACCACGATTGCCAAATACAACATTGTCTTTATAGTTGCAGGAGCAACTGTTCCCTGCTGGTTTTTGTAGGCAGATGTGATGTAACAACATGTGTGTGCATGAATTTTGGGTCTATTCTCCCCAGTTGCTGGAGCCAGTGTGTCACCAGTTGTTTGAGTTTTACCGGAGCGGTGAGCCACAGCTGCAGCGTTTCACGCTACAGTTCCTGCCAGAGCTCCTGTGGAGCCTCCTGTCTGTCAGCGCAGCCAGAGATCCCCACACCTCCGGCTGCATAGAGGCCCTGCTGCTGGGCATTTACAACCTGGTAGGGGGAGGATGAAGGTGATGGGGTTTGTGCATGTGTGCCTGAGTGTGCATGTTTACATTTTCAATACCACATGCCTATGTCACAGCTGATGCTTTTCTTTCATTATCAGTAACAGAGAGCTGCTCTTGGTAATGAAAATAAAATATTTCCAGTATGATAAGTGCAAACTGAGGAAAAGCACACGGGGGGGAAAAAAAGTCCCTGATCCTTAACAAGTGGAAGTAATCATGCAGTTTCAGAGGCCAGGGACTTAACCTTTCAACTATTTCTGGGATCTGCATCACGCGTTTCAAACAATTACTTTATACCCTTTCTGCATTACTAGACAGTTATGCATGGAGAGTCACAGGAAGTGTGGCTTAGAAATAGAGGAACTGAAAGATAGAGATTTTGCAAGTATATTATATGGATGGGTTGTTTCTTGCCTCTAAATCTCCTACAGAGAGATGCCAGTGCTGGTAATTATTAAAGTGTGTTAGGATCTGTCTTCATCCATTTTGGCAGTGGATGATCTATTTATCAGCGAAGCGCAGTGTCCCCTAACTTCCTGTCTGAATAGCAGAATAGGTCAGCTGTCACTCAGCACACTGCCTGGCTCCCATTAATCTTTTTGACATTAACATGTCCACAGGGGGACACCAAAACCCTGGAGTTTGTTGCGTGCTTTTTCACACAACGCACACCCACAAATACACACCAACAGAATGAGCGAGGAAACGCACACCCTGAGGTCCACACACATACACCCCCACATAACAGATGAGTGTGCTTGAAGAGATAAGCACACGCTCTTCAGAGGTTGATGACAGGGTAAAAAAGCAGTTTTTTCTCGCTCACAGAAACATTATGTCTTTGTCTTCCTGTCTTTTTTCTTTCACAGGAAATAGTTGATAAAGATGGACAAAGCAAGGTGTTATCTTTTACCGTCCCTTCCCTCTCCAAACCATCAGTGTACCATGAGGTGAGAAGACCACTCAACCGTGCGCACACACCTTTTTAATGTGCTTTTGCAAAAATGCAAATGTAAAAACGACTTCCTCTCCATGCCAGCCTTCAGCCATTGGATCCATGGCCCTCACAGAAGGTGCTTTAGCCAACCACGGGCTGAGCAGGGTGGTGTACAGCGGGCCACACCTGCAGAGAGAGACCTTCACGGCACAGAACAGGTAAAGACACTCGTTGGGCACACTTTAAGTCAGCAGGGCGGTTGGGGTTGTGTTGGCCAGGGAGGAGAATCTGCTGGTTTTAAAATGGGCAGGCTGTCAGTCTGCCTGTTCTGAATTGGCAGCAAACACCAGCCAGCAACCAAAATAGAAACACTCATGAAGGAGGATGTGCACTCTGACAAAGAAGCACTGACAGGTGCTAAAAGAGAAACTCTCTGCACTTGTAGGACGATTGACATTTTTATGAGCTTTTGAACATCTTATCCTCAAAATCAGACTTGTGTGGTGATGGTGAGTTTAGCTCCTGCCGTGGCCAATTATTTTATGCATGGTGTGTTTGCTTCAGTGGTGGCCTGTGGCAGCTGTCTTTGTTCCATAGCGTTTGAAGTTGTTAGATGGCTGTTTGGGTTTCTTAAATTACTGTAATGAGGCTGTACTGCAGACAGACTCTGAAGGTCGTGGTGGTTTGATTTCAACATCCTCAACTTTCTCTCACTCCTGTTTTCTTGTATTTTTTCAGACTGGCTGGCTAGATAAATTTAAAAATAGGTGGTGGATGCTTTTTAAGGATAATCTGTCTCCTTTGTTGGACTGTTTGTTTTGTAAGCATAACTGTGGCTGTAAAGTTCTGCCATGTCATGTGAGTCAAGTTTTGGTTCATATGTCATATTTGTGACGTGGTTGGGAGAGACCTGCTTTTTAAGCATGTGTTTATGTTTTTAAGATTCGAGGTGCTGACCTTCCTGCTGCTGTGCTACAATTCTGCTCTCAGCTACATGAGCCCCACCTCCCTCCAGTCACTCTGCCAGCTCAGCTCCAGGTAAAGCACAAACACACATGCAGAGAAATCTCAGCATATCTTAACATACAGTAGCAACCCACAGGTCACCTTATTATGAGACCTTGAGGAATTAATATGTGTAATTTCATACTTTGTGACCTCTGTGTCACAAAGCACTGATATTTTTAAGGACACTACTTCCAAACATGCACGCACACACACACACACACACACAGAGTTTTGCAAGCTCTTGCTTATCTGATCCTCTTATAGACTTTGCTGCCAGCGAGAGCCAAGATACCGCTATTCGGCAAAGAGCTGTGATGTACACACATCCCAGCTCAGCCCAGTGATTTTGGTAATCTGCCAACTGCAGCTGAGCATTGGTCTGATAAGCAGAGAGCTAAAGAGAAGTCATCAGTTTTGATTTCCCCCTCAACATTTTGCCGTGTATTTGTTGTGTATAGTGAACACAGAGTCCTGCAGCTTCAGCAGGTGCCACCTCAGTGTAAGTTGGTTTGTCTTTGTGGCAAATATAGGATTGAAAATAATTAACCATCTACTGTTTATGCTCTGACATTATTCAGTCTTTATGAATGCTGTGGGTAATGTAGAAAACCATGAATTAATCATTATGTGGCATTCATTTGTGTGTGTGTGTGTGTGTTGTGTTCACGTGCTTGTATGTTTACAATCAGCCATTACTAGCTCATTACTGAGCTTTACATCTGCTTGCCACAGAGAAGCAAATTCCCTTAATGGAGGTGCAGCTGTATGGCTCAGCTTGAAGCTTCCCTGTTACACTGACACAAACTTCCCTTTTGTGTCTTTATTGGTTGTCCACCAGGGTGTGTATATGCGGTTACCCACGGCAACAGATGCGGCGCTACAAAGGCATTAGCACGCGACTGACGGTCACATCAGAGTTCCTGGTTCAGCTCATCACGGGCATACACTACGCCTTGTGAGTGCACACCCACACACATCTGCGCAGCTTCACTGTTTCAACTGAAGTTTTTCATGTCCTCAGAGGTTTCTGTAATGCTACAGCTCCTCACTTTACGTCTCAAAAATGACTGGGGTTTACTGTTTCAAGCGGTATCTGCCAATGTAATATGTTGGTGTATGTGCATGTGTGTAGGTGTAATGGCGAAGTGGAACTGGGATCAAAAGCGCTGGATGATGTTCTGTATCGAGCCCAGCTAGAGCTGTTCCCCGAGGCTCTACTGGTGGGTACAATAATATTTTTTGCTACTATCACATCTCCCTCTACTGTTTATTTTGTGAACCTGTGTGTGTGTGTGTCTGTGTGTGTGTGTTTGTTTGAGAGAGCATGTGACTTAGACGCACATGCTGGCTTGTGGTTTTGATTCATACGCGGCACACTATGCTGTATTGTGTGAGCCTGTGTGAGTGAGTGTGTCAGAGACTGCAAGCAGAGTGTAATCCCACTAGATTATTTACATGCTTTCCTCTCTGCTCCGCTAAGCTGTAATCCTTGAGGTCCAGGGAGTAGAGGATTGAACCTAGGGTCACAGTATTACTACACAAGTCAAGGTGTATTCCTCTACAACAATTAAAACACACAATATTAAGAGCAGAGTAAGGCTTTAAAAGATGTTATTTGAAATAAATAAACTGCTTTGTAGATAAATGCCATGAATACACACACTCTGATGTGGAGGAGTTCAAGTACCAGGATCATCCAGTGTGTATTTGTGTTTACTTGTTGGAGTGGACTGCACCAGGTGGCTGGTAGCTTAGCATAACTTGGTGACGTTTGCCTCATGAGACCAATGTGTTGCAGCCACACAGACAAAAGACATGTTGTGTGGTGATTATGATGCTGTCTACCTCATGTTACCTACTCAGCTCTTACATGATTATTAGCACAAATGCTGCTTGAGAATTTTGAGGGAGTGCAAGTGGTTATTATAGCAGGACTTGTGAAATAGTGTTATGTAGAGTGAAGTACAAAGACTTGTTTGTTCCTCTTTCACCAGGCTGTGTAACTCAGGCAGTTGGTGTCAAGCTTTTAGTTTAGTCCCTTTGCATAAATCAAGTAGATATGGGATTATTGATCAGATGTCATCGGTTCAGTCACATGATCTGAACTCTCTGGTATCAGAAATGCTGCTTTTTATTGTGTTTATGATCTGGTCCACTCTTTTTAGCCTTTGAACTTTTTGCATCATCTGCTTTTCTACTATCTTCTACTATCTTTTCACTGATGCAAGTGCTCAGCAGGCAAGACTGTAAACAGACACTTTTTTTACACCAGAGTTCTCCAAAATGAAAACCAGTGATCATATTTCATATTATGCAACATGTAGCGTCTTTTTACCGAATACTGTAAATAGTGTTGATAGTAATATAAATGGAATCTGTTAAAATCTAATAATTATGAAGAAATGTTTATTAAATTGTGATGAATGATAAATGTGTGAAGTGTGATACCTAAAGCACAGGAGCTGCACTTTTTTTGATTAAGATATAATGTGTCACAACGTACCAAAAATAAACATTGTAGTAGGATTAGGGTTAAAAAAAAATCATATTCTCCAGATGTGAGGAAATATGTTTGGTATAATCCCTAAATGAAATCGTGACTCATAATGCAACATCTGCCAAAATAATCACAATTTTTTTTTCTGTATTATTTTTGTTTTTTTCACCCCTGAAATGTCAGTAGTGTCACAACTTGTAGAATGGCTATCATTCTTCAAATGACCTGGGGACAATAAGATCAGATAAAAGTAATGACATTTGACATACACCAGTGCCATTTACAAAAGGGACTTGAAGCCTGTACATTGAGATTGTCTGTGGAAGCAACAAAGAATGGCCTGGTTGTCAACCATTTCCTGGTTGCTAACTGTTGCTAATCATTCAGTGGGCTGGTTCACTTCCTCACTGGCAGAGGATATTTTATGCAAATCCCCCTATTGTCCTCTGAAACTACAGCAATAAACAGTGTTTTTGTGCTTCTCCTCGCCCTCAGGTGGGTAACGCCATCAAGTCATCACTCCACGGCGCAGCACTGAAGAGTAACAACAAGGAAGGTGCGCGAAGTATCCAGGTGGAGATCACACCCACCTCCTCCAGGATCTCCCGAAATGCTGTCACCTCCCTGTCCATCAGAGGACACCGCTGGAAGAGACACGGTGAGACGCACACACGCAAAAAACTAGCAGGATGTAGGGACATATTTATTGGAAGGTGACCCCGGGAACGTGTGGTTTCTCACTTCTCTCTAAACAATTTGCAGTCACATTTTGTGGGCGAATAAAAACTACAGTTGCTTGTTTGAAGACTAAATCCATTCCACAGGAGAGAGCATGAGGTTTAGATCACCTCATTTCACCATATCATTTCATACACCATTTTCCATGTCCTGTGCTCACAAGTGTTGTTGTCACCCTTCAGCTCCTGAGCCCACACATCATATTTCCTCACTTTATTAGCCAGTGCTGTCCACTTTCTTCAAACCAATTCATTCAAAAATATAATTTCCTTTCTCTCATTGAGAGTGCTCAGAGAGATGCAGCCAGACACACACAGCACATGATCCTAATTTGACAGATAGGAGAAGACAGGAAACCAGAGGTCAGGTAGTGTGTTCATATCATACAGTAATACCTATGAGCTGCAGCGTCAAGTCAGTGTCATGTTGTGTCTAGTTTCTGTTCAGTGCCGAAGAAAGTCTGTAATATTTAGATGGCAAAAACTGAACTGAAATTTTGCCGTCAATGACTCAAAAGAGAAAACAATAAAAGACAGTCTGCGTGCGATTTAGAATTTAGTCACTCTCGTTTCCCAGAGTACAGACGAGGCAGGTAAATTACAGCCTTCAGCCTAGTTTAATGAGTAGGTTTCATCACAAGCCTAATTACCCTTTTTCATCTCACGGATCCTGCTCATTGATGCCCTTATCAGAGCTTCTTGTTTATGCATAAAGCTTTTGTTATGGGCAAATGATGGAGGAAAATACTATTAAATATTAATTCACATGTAGTGGTCATTGGTGACCTGTATGAAATGTGATTCCATTCAAATTCTGTGTTCATATTCATCTCCATATAGCATGTATTTTGACCATGTGTTATGTTCTGATCAATATGATTTTTGTCTTTTTATTTTTTCTACCATTACATTGATTACCTCTGTGTGTCTTGTGTTGCTGTGGTCGTGTGTGCCTGTGCACATGGCCGTCTTTTTGTTCGTCACGTGTGTGCATGATGTGTGTTTTTCTTGTCCATTTATGTGTTTTGTGTGTGTGTATATATATGTCTATGTATTGTCCATTTACCCCCCCGACATGCTCCCCCACCACCAGAGTCCCAGGAGGTGAGTGTAGACAGTGAGGCTGCTCTGGGGGGCGTGGCTATCCCCGAGATCAGTGTGACAGGCGTGAGCGGCGAGCGAATGCCCAACGGAGACTCCCTAAGGCCACGCTCTGATGGTCGCAACCAGCCTGATGGCGACATGTTGGGCACCACGTCTGAGGTCAGCATGGACCCCCGAGGTCATGACTCCAGCACGAGGGGTCAGGAGGTCAGGAGGCAGAAGTCTGTGAGGCGAATGGTGGAGAATGAGGGTTCTGGATCGGCCTCCACAGGGAGGAGCCAGTACTAAGGTCCTGCCCCTCCCTCCCCCTGCTCCGCTCCCAGGGTAACCTAGGTAACCGTGTGTGGGGGGCGTGGTCTGAAAAGCTGCATGATGACTTCCCCCTTTACCTTTTTGCACTGGGCTCCACCACCCTCTCTTCGCCTAATTGCACTATTCCTCTCATATGTCTATCTGATGTCATTCATTCATTTACTCTCCTTTGTGGCTAAAGCTTCCTCATGATGATCTCCTGCTGAGATTCCTTAAAATCAAATTAATGACTTGAAGATCTAACTAAATGGCAGATAAATAATCTCATAAAAAATGCATAATAATGAAATGTGCTTGGCTTAATCACATAATAAAAATGATGTGATGTGTTTTTATGTTGAGCAAAATTAAGTGGCTCGAATTTAAAAGCAGAACATCAGTTAAACAAAAAACATAAACAAAGGTAATAAACAGGAAGGCCTTGAATCACAATCCAGAAGACTTCACTCCAGTGTTGTTTAGACATCTGACTCCTTTTAACTGGAGGGATCAGCGAGCCTTTGTGTGTCTGTACAGCACATCTCCGTACGCCTCGACACGTTACTCCTGGGTTGCATCTGGAGACAGATTACTTCCTTCTGACCGGTAGCTAGGAGCTGAGGAAAGATATGCAGGTCTTTGAATTATTTGAAGCAAAAGCTTGCCCCAGTGCTTCTGAGCAGGGAATTCAATCTGACCATGAAATGTTGATAAAAGGACCTGCCTATCAGTCTGTTTACCAGCTGTTTACTGGTGTTCTGTTCCAGTGATAGATCAAATCAGAAGTGTGCATTCGTGCGTGTGTGGCTATTCAGATGGCTGTGGATGCATGTCTTGAAGAAAGCAGCAAAGCCTTTTGTGCGTGTCTTTACAGTTAGTGATGCGAAGTGCATTTTAAGATGAACTTATCTTTGCCTTTGCCTTCCTTTACCTTCCCTTTGTGGTCTTTCCTAGGCTTATGCTCTTAAACACTGTCCTCTCCTGCCTTTGGGACAAAACATGCACCCCTCTGCCACTGACTTGTTGTCTCACAGGTGCTGCTGATTATCCTAACATGTGTGCTGCACTGGAACTTAAAAGTGACAAGATGCTGTTAGCTGAGGTTACAGTGTGAAGGTGCCACCTGCTGGACAGTGACAGAACTCCTCTGTCATCCAGCCAAACCTTTACGCAAAGAGTGCAGAATATATTCTTTTAAACATGTTATTTTACGATATAATATTTTAAATAATGGGCTGGATGACAGATGAGGAGGTTGTATTTTCACTTGTTAAGCTTCTGTTTTTCTTTTCACTGCTTGTTTTGTCTCCATCTGTCTGTCGGTCTCACAGACGCAGTGGATCTGGGTTCCCCGGATGAGCTGATGGATATTTCGGAGGTGGATGAAGGGGTGTGGCCAGGCGGGGTGGGGCCTGACATGACCCCACCCACCATAACTATCAGCAACAGCGTCACTACGTTGAACCTGGGGGCCAAAGCAATGAAGAAGTGTCGGCTCGGCGGGCGCACCAGCAAGGACAAGGACAAGGAGGCGGGGCCTCTACTATCGGGCCGGGCTGCCAGTGAAAACACAGAGCTGTCTGTCAAGAGACTGACGCTCACCTCCAGCCAATCGGTGCCCAAGGCAGGAGCTCTCACCAGCCTGACGCGCACCGCCAGTGCCGTCTTCTCTCGCTCCTTCGAGCAGGTGGCCAGCGGCAACGCCCCTCCCTCCAGCAACCACAACGCCTCCGAGGCTGGTCGCTACTCATGCAGCCTGCAGGAGGAGGGGCTGGGGTACTTGAGTCCCACGCCAAACCACACGCAGCGCTCTCCCAGCATCAGCGTGCACCTTGGCTCTGACCTTTGAACCCTTTGTGACTCCTGACTTACCTGAACCCTCACCACTGACCCTGTACCTGTGACCTGGAACTCCAAGCCATGCCAACTGCAAAAGAACCACAAAGACATGAACAAAAAACTCCCACTGTTTCCTCTGTAACTTCATTTTAACGTCTTTGATTCCGTGTGGTGTAAACCAGCCTGCTGTCCTCCTCCACTCAGATGTCCAGAGCACCATCAGCTCCTCTCCTCTAGCAGACTCAACTTCTCTGGGCCTGATGGAGTCAGGATGTCGAGGATACCACTTCCAGCTTCACTGATTTTCAGTAGTGCACTGTTGCCGCAAAGTTGTGCCAGGACAGAACTGCACTCCTTTGCAGATCAGCCTGTTGTAAAATGGGTGCACTTAAAACTCTCATTACTAAAAACTGTGTGGAAATGTATTTGGAAAGTATTTTAACTGGCATTTGGTGCCCTGCATGGCTTTCCCATACATCCATGCTGACCTTGCCCAGGTTTGTCAGAGGGCAGATGTTGAGTATGTGTGAGCATGCTTGAGTGTGTGTACTGTATGTGTATGTACAATTGTTTTTAGAATAAAGGCTGCTGATTGATTCAATGAACAAGGTATGATTATCCTAGCTGAAACAAGTGTTTCTACTACTTAAAAAACAAAACAAAACTATACATCCCTTCCCATAGCAATACAAATTTCTACTTTTTCAGTGTTTTCCATATATTGGGAAGATAACCCAAACTCCCTCTGTTCACACTTCTTTTTTGACAGTCAGTGATCAGTTACAGCTGTGCTTCTATAAGGAAATTCCACATTCTTCCCTTAAAACATCTGGAAAAACCACCACAAAGAATCAAATCAGTATGATACGAATCAGTTAATGTTTACATTTGCACAGTGTTGTGATCATGACGGCGAAGCAATATTTGTGTCCTTCCCTCTCGCTCCTCTAGCACCTTCCTGAAATGCTGTGTATTTGATGGCAAAAATAAAAATCCGACCTCCCACAAATGACAAAGATCTTTCTGATTTTGGGGATGATGGGTGTGTGTGATTAGTTAAGTACTGGATTTTGCACTTGAAGGACAAGTGAGCTGTGTTTTCAACCTTGGTATTTTCTTATGATGAACAAGAGAGGTTTGACTCTCAGCTGTGTTGTTTTCCTGTGAGAGGGAGATGCTTTGTTGCTATGTACGATTCCCATGACTCTTGTAACTCGTCACCAATCTAAAAATTTTAAAAACCAAATGAACTTACTGTCAACCTCCACGCAAAAATAAAAAAAATGGTACAATACCTCCGAGTAAAGTTTTGTTAACTTGACCTAAACTGTAAATGAACCTATTCCTGTGCTTTCTGCAGTGGGATGACATTTGGGACAACAAGGCATCTCCCCCCTCTTCAGATCCACCCACCATTCCAGATGTTGATGTAGTATTTTGGTGATGTGTTTCCTCTGCACTTCCTTGTTGTTCACCATGTCATGTCACAAGACATGCTGGTATTTTTCTTGTACCAAAAAAAAAAAGAAAAAGAAAAAAAAGAAGAAAGAAATAAGTACAACTCCCCTCCCCTCTGCTACATTCAGTGTCCTAAATCAAGCGTTCAAGCTGCCCCACCCTCAAGCAAAGGTGTATTCTGTTGTCTGTGTACTAGAGCTGTCCAGTGTCCATATCTTGATGGGACAGTAACAATCAGTGTGTTTCTGTATGTGGGTTTACAGAATGTGAATGGGTAAGCTCTTGTTGTTCGTCATACCGTTGTACTAAAGTTGGTTCATTGGCCTTTTATTTGTCTGAACATAACTCTACTGCTACAACTTCTGGGAATAAAGTGTTTCTATATTTCACACCTGTGCTTGTTTATATTTTTCTCACAGAAAGCATCAACAAACACCACAAAGCATGAATTGCAGGTAATACTCACGTAAACCATGTGAGGTCATTTATTTTTATCCAGACACGTGCTATATGTTTTGAAATGTTATGTAATAGCTGGTTGAGGTGGAATGTGAATATGAACATTTAAATACATACGCCTTGCTATATGAACAATTTATCATCATATCACAAAACACAGAAGTGCAGCTACCTGGATATGAACGATTTGCAAAGTACCCACTATAGCTGTTGGTTAAAGCTGGGAGTTTTGATGCCATTTTCTATATGCTTTGAAACATGGTACAAAGTTCAACAGTGAGTCATTCATGCAGCTTATTTTAGGGCCATGATGTTCTGTTAATGTTCTGTGATCAACACAACGACGAACTGACATGTACTTTTGACTTGCTTTTTTTGGCTATGAACGACTTTTGTTGCAGTTACACGTCTTTCCACAAGACGGCGACCGATCCCAGAGCTCTTAGCATGGCTCTCAGCAGCTAGTGTTACCGCTTCCCTCTACCTCACTTCCTCCTTCACCTCGTCCTTGGCATCCTCGCTGTCCAGGATAAACACATGGCTAAAATGAACAAAGAAACCAAACAGCGGCTGCAGCAACTTTTCCAATGTGGCCAGTTTGTCATCCGATGGGGGTTTATCCCAACCGTGCTGTATCTCGGTCAGTATCCGAACATAAGTACAGCGGGCTGACAAGACATGCCTTGCTAACATTAGCCGGTTAGGCTAGCTTATTAGCCATATTCTAGTCCCGACATTTAGATGAAAAGCTCCAGTTCCAGTCTTCATTGAGTTCTCGTTAATTGGCTCCACAACTCTGAAATATAACGTTTATGGCTCTAAGGTGACTGTAGACTTAAAACCCAGTGGTCAACAAGTGTAGAAATGACAGTCTGGTTTCCCCGAGTGTGTTGTTGAGTCAGTACAGTGACTACCTCGTAATTCGTGATTTTATATATATATATATACACATACACACACACATATATATATATATATATATATATATATGTGTGTGTGTGTGTATGTGTATATATATATATATATATATATATATATATATATATATATATATATATATATATACATATATATATATATATATATATTATATAAATTCATGAAGAGATGGACATCTCTGTCTCCTCTGATGAAGGACTGTCTAACTCAGGGGTGGGCAATTCACCCCTGGTCTAACTTCCAATTGACCATGATCAAAAGGTCTTCAAAACTGGTGTCCTTTAAATACTGGAGAACAAAGTTGTAGTTGTCTGATCTCAAAGCGATGCTCTCAAAAAAAGTTCAACTGTGCCTGTGCACTTTGAATTAGAGCAGTTTCCATGGGGCACTGATATAGCAGGTTGTGGCCAGGGGTGAAAATGAGGAAGTTGTTCTGTAGATTTGCTGATTGGGAGTGAAACTTCTCTGACTTCAGCATTTTGGAAACACCACCACTGTCATACTTTCACCACTCATTTAACTTTCCTTTTCCTTTGGTTTCGTAATGCAGTGCTGATGATCAAAATGATGTCGTAGTTGTCAGTGTTTTAATCTAAAAATTTGAATGTTTTTACTCATTTTTACCCATTTGCATTACAGCAAACACTTCTTTCGTAAATTGTCTGTCCTGCACCTCATATTCTGTATGATAGGTAGACAGGTGATGACCATTGGTCTTTATTTTGGTGCATTTCCATCATATCTTTTTCTTAAGAATCCTTTGCATCATGCTTGACTCAGTTTTTGAACTAAGAATGATGCTGCCTCCTTCCTTCCTTCCTATGTGTGTGTTTGGAGGAGGTGGTGAGTCACATGTTCTGCTAAACACATTGCAGCTGTACATCATCTTACATGCTATTCCACAAAAACTGGACTTTCAGAATGGATGTCAGAGCAGGCTGGTGCAATTATGTAGTTAAATCAAACAAGGATGCTTTCCAGGGAGCTGATAACATAATAGGAGTTTAATTGTCAGCAATGACCCACTTGTTACAGCACCCAGTGACCCATGAATACAGGGGAGCGTCAGTAGCTATGAAAAAATGAACGTGTTTTGGGAAGTAATTTGGATATTGAAAATATGTAGGAATATTGTTGGACTCTGAATGACGGACTTCTTTGGTCTTTGATATCTGATGATTTGTTCAATTATTGTCTTGATGAGACCAATAAGTCAGGTTCCTCCCTTGCACAGTGTGCATTTACAGAATTGCATATTTTTGAACGGACTAGATTGTGTTTTCATTGCGTGATGTCTCTGGGCTCTTCTACATGTAAACACTCCTTCAGTTACTCTTCATTGTTTTCACTTCCAGGTTTCAAACGTGGAGCAGATCCAGGAATGCCAGAACCCACAGTCTTAAGGTAGGCAGGAGAATGGTGTGAGGTTTGTGCTTCTTGTCAAGTCATGTTTCCATCATGAGAGTCATGTGAAAAGCAATGAAAATGAGTTTACTTTGAGTCATGAGATGTCATACTAGTTCATACACAAGTCACTGTAAAAACTGCCAGCAAAGTACATGTTGTGTGTATTAAAGAGGCACTGTGAAAGATTTTAGCTGAACAATGCTACATTTTAACCTTAATTAAACAGCTTCGGAGTAATTGTGATGGGTAAATGACTTGTTGTGGGGAGAATGGAGGCTCAGAATGGAGAATGGAGGAGATCAGCGCCTCCAACCCAGTGTTGCACCCTGGGTTGCGCCCTGTTACCCATAATTTCTTGATTATGACAGATAAGACTACACAAATATACACATTGTAATGTGTATATGATAAATAATGGATTACTTTCTCATCTGCTTCGTTGAAAACAAATGCACATGGCCAGGGGGAGGGTTAGCATAGGGTCAGCAGAAAAGCGACTGGACTTGCATAGTTCCCCTTTAAGGTTGCGAGAAAAACAGAAAAGCAAATTGCTTTATTTGAGGTTATGATTTCAGACAAATTGAGTCAATATTTACAATAATTTGGGAATGAAAATGATTCATATCACGATCTTGCTTTTTTTACAGCTAAAAAACTGCCAGGTTAGAAACAACAAGATTTGTGGAACTTTTCAATAAATTACATAAAGAATCCACAATGTGATGATCTGCTGAGAGCAAAGCTATGCTGGTGAGAAGATTGAGATGTTCGCTTCACGGCTGTGGGAATTTTCTTAGCCAAGAACATAGAGCTTGAGTTTTCACATAATCTCCCAAACCAAAAGAAGGTTGAAGACACAAACAATAGTCAATTCTGTGAGGTGCAAGAATTCAAATGTCTCAGAGCATGATGGGTGCTGCCTGAAAAGGTGTGGAAAGTCTAAAAAATATATATATATATATAAAAGTTCAATAGTCTAATGCACATCAGCTGAGAGATACTGAAGTGTTTCAGCTCTTAGCTCCCTGCACTGCTGAAGAACCCTGTAATTAAGACTTGAAAATGATAATGGTTAACATCAGGATGCAGCTGAGCCAACATTGGAGCTGACAGCACACAGCCAGGTGCTCACCTCCCCTGTCCTACTTGAATCTGTGTAGAGGTCGGACCAGTTTGCTTTGTGTGCTTATGAGCTTTGTGTGTGTCGACCAAGAGGCCATCACACAGCTCCAGTTTAGCTTCAGTGTCATGACTAGATTTACAGCATACTTATAATTTTCCACTTACCATCCTCCAAGACTGGAAGTCCAGTAATATACATACTGTGGGAAGCGAGACGGCGGCTATGTGGGGTTGTCCCATTTGTGGGGGTTCATTGTAAGTGTGGTTAATGACTTTACTAACAAAGCCTGTGCATGACAGTCCCTTACACATGCAAATTGATCCACATTAACAGACATTCTCGTGCGTCATTTAAGGCCACTGAGCAACTTGTAAGTACAGTTATTATGAAAGAGGAGTAATATAAAAACTTTGCCTGGCAGAAATGATTAGGATTCAAAACTTGGGCGTGGTGCTTATTAGTGAAAAAAGTAGCACGCAGTTTTACAGTTTTTTGGTTTTTTTTTTGAGAAAAACTTTGAAGCGCTCCAATGGCGGGACACAAATTTTCTGACGATGGATTTTCTGTAGACAGAAAAACAAGACGTTTGAGCAGAATCCTGTGTTTTAAATGTCCAAATAACACAAGATGAGAAGAGATTAGATCAAATGACGTAACATATGAAAGCATTTGTGAATGTATCACTATATCGATTGAATGTCCTGCCCTGCCTCAGCAGTCATGACCTCAGGTTACTTCTGCTTAAATATAGCTGTTGTCAGTACTGTTACATTGTCAGCAACCACATCAAGTGGAGTCTCAATCAAGTGGAGTCAGAGACTGTGTCATAAAACTGGTAATTTGCACATTTGATCTGGATCAGTAAAGATTTCTTTTGCTGGAACACAAGAAACAAGAAATAAGAAGACTTCTTTTTTTTCCCTAAACACCTCATTTTGTGTGTGTGTGTGTGTGTGTGTGTGTGTGTGTGTGTGTGAGAGAGAGAGAGAGAGAGAGATGTACACCACATTAAACCCCTTGAGATGTAGTGTTTTGTTTTCAAGGGGATTTCGTTGGTTTCTCTGAAGAATTTTAAAGAGATAAATAAACTTCTCAAGACGTCTTGGGTGTCCTCAGGAGTTAACTCGAACCTTTTATTTTTGTTCTTTTTGTCTAGTTTGCTATGGGGCTGAGGAGCACCTCCACGTAGCCAATCCCCTCTCCTCCTCAAGACCATGTGACCCACCTGTCTGTCGGACGACCTGGAAATGGATTATCTTTCACCTTCCTCTCCGCACATCATACTATCCAATGTCTGAGAAGCAATGAATAGATGTTGTCTGTGGCATACAGTCAATGTATAGATAGTGTTGGAAACAGTGAAGACATGTGGATTAACAAACTGGAAACAAGACCAAGTCCCTGAAAATACATTGTGCTGACTATCACATTTTGTTTATGAATGTGTGACACTGATGTCTGGATATACCATTGGTTCCATGTTTTTCTCTTTTTATTTGTAATTTAAAATATCAGAAAATAAATCCTCAACAAAATGTTTTTCGTCATGGTTATTCTTGATTATTGATAAAAAAAAAAAAAAATACAGTTATGGAACATGTTGTGAAAGTTTTCAGTGCAAATCATTTGTTTTTATTTTTACATGTTTACAGAATATTCTTTCAACTCACACCATGATGTGATACACTACTCACAAAAAGTGAGGGATATTCGATTTTCGGATGAAATTCACTCAAAATTCACTATAACCTTTACAGGTGAACTTAATTTCACTTTCTCTAAACTTTTGGATGCACATGTCCAACTGTTCAATGTTTCAGTATTTATAACATGCTGTTCTCTAACAAGGTGATGAACAGCAAAAATCACAATATGCTGAACTTTTTGTGAGTAGTGTATGTTCAAAACACCTTATTATATTGTAATGGTGTGAGCAGTTTGAGTGTAACACTCAACGAACACTAATAGTTAACAGTAACATAAATAGAAATAAGTAAAACAGAATAGAATAGAAAAGAATGAGCTTTATTTTTTCCCAGAGGGAAATTCAATTGTCAGGTTGCTCTTCATAAAAACAGAAAAAACAGCAACCATACTTTCCTTCATGCACAACAGCACAAACCAACACAAGACATAGACAACTCAAAGACATAATGTAAAATAAGTGCACAATAATTTGTTTTAATTCATTATTTCATCAAATACTACTAACAGCAGTTGTTACAATCCAGAACCAAATCTATATCGTTCTATCAAGAATAAGTTGTATCTTCATGTAATACATACAATCATGGCTTTTCCTATGACCAATAAATAACTTCGCAAAGTATAAATAGGTTAAATAAGAAACACAGTAGTGGGTCATTGAAGTTGTCAGGTATACAATATTAAACAAACAGAGCAGATTGCTTTAGAAGCTCCTCTGACAAGAGTGACTGTTAACAGCATTCTGAGGCAGTGCTTCATAATTGTCGATTACCGGCAACTTTGTAATATCTAGCCCTCTCTATCTGACGAATTGCCCTTTTTCCATCACAAAGGAAGTCGTGGAGCTGCTGCAGAATGGCGAGTGTGGTCATCCTTTTGTGGAAAGCATCGGTGTTGTTGAAGCACTGCAGCAGCTGCTCCTCCTGGAGGCTGGTCAGCACTTTGACTTTGCCAGGTTTCCCCATCTGAAGGGCAGAAAACAGTGGGGAAGATATGAGTGAGCAATGTGATGTCATGGTTATACACCTAATGTAACATGAGAGGAGACATTACAAAGCTCTTTACAAAACAGGTCAAAAGCAGTAATATGCAGACTCACCTCTTCTTTGACCTTGCTGATCAGACCTCTGCTGCCGGTTCTAACTTCTGCAAACTTTGTGCTGTCGGGATGCTCCTTCTCCATATGCTTTAGAAGAACCATGAAGGTCTCAAGGCCTTCAGCCATCCAGCGAAGACAAACCTCCTGAAGAGAGGAGAGAAGATCAGCCTGTGTTCAAATGAACCTCACCACCATCATCAGTGTAACTGATTTCATTAGGAGACCTGCTACCTTTTTAGAGCTTGTGCACTTTGCAGGAAGAGAGGAGATTTTGTATCTGTCCAGAGAAAAAGCTGTTTCCTGGAATCCATCTTCTTCACCTAACTTTGAAAACCAAACACATCACTCATTTAAACAACTGCTAAATTACAGATCCAATAGTCCAGATAAATCCATAAAGTACTTACCTCTTTTATGAGGCCTTCTATTTGACTAATGATTGACACCCAAAACTCAGAGTTGCTCAGCAGGGGGGGAGTGGATGTCTGCTCCTCCTCACCTGAGGTGTCACCTGCTGGGCTGTCGGAGGGCTCAATTTCAACTGGAGCCCCGAGAGTGCATGGCAGCAGAGCTGCCAGCATCAGTGCAGAGAGCAAGCGGACGTCTGTGCAGAGAGGGAGAGAATGAATGAGTGAATCAACAGAAAGAGGAAGAAACTCAGGAAATGTGCGCACCACAGGCTGCAAATCACTTACTGAGTATAGAGGGCATGTTGCGCTGCTGGGAAGCAGTTGTTGAGTTTCCACTGATGCTGAGGCCTCTTTGTACCAGAAGGAGTTGCCTCTGCTCAGTGACGAGCTGCCAATTTATATTCTACAGATTAGAGGGATTTCCCAATTTGTTCCTGCTACAACAGGAATTATTAGTATGCGTCAAACATCCGGTTGAGGTTAATAGGTCTTTGGTTATGGTGATTTTGATGAAAATTGGGATTGACGTGTATTTCAAAAAGTGAGATCAGAAATGACTCTTTTAAATTGTATGATTAAGTAATAAATTAGTAATTATTTCAATAATTCTAACGATATGAAAACTTCTCACTAACACTCATATACCAAGTCAGCAATCAAATAATAATTCTGATTAAAAAACAAACAAACAAAAAAAAACTTTTTACTTAAGCAGCTTAAAGGGAAAATCCACACAAAGCCATGCATTTGCATGTATAGCAATATGTATAATGGTAAAATTGGTATCGGCTGGGGAGGGACAAGAAGCCAAATGGAGGGTGGATTTTTAATTTTACTAACAAATTGGGGGATTTGTTTCCTATCCCAGTCCTCAAGCCTTTTTCCCTATTAAGCCACCCCAATGTGATCAGCCTCATTGGCTGATGAAATGGTAAGAAACTGTCACACAGTGATGTTCTTCCTCTTCCAGGATTAATCATAATCTCATGAAAGAGCTGATTGATAGAATTAATCAATGACTTACATAGTTGTTTTAATATCTTGATCACACAGCCCAGAGGATCACAGATGAATGTCAGTATAATTATTTCATGTCATAGCCTGATGATGATGATGGTCTGGGTTTGAATGGCAAAGTTAGAAATGGTGTCACATATCAAACATTTCAGTTAAATGCCACTTTATTCTTCCACTTCACAGGGGAAAGTAATGAACTTACTTTTGGACTATGATCACTTACAAAAGAGCAGAATGTACAGAGTTAGGAATCCATGTCATCACTTAACTTTATGAGTTAGTAGTTAGTAATAGTTACACCAGTAGCAGTCGCGCCAAAGAGACTTCCTGTTAATACCAGTTACAGGATCTGAGGTCATGATCAGATATTTCATAGCAAAAGGCAAAAAAATATCAAAATGTAAATTCAAACAAACTCATGACCCCTCACATTTATCCTGTGACCCTTGAGGGGGGCCTCACCTCAGTCAGACTCACCTCAGTCAGCATCCTCGCTATGTACACATTAATGCATCACCGACATGATTTGATGTGACAATACCGTCAGTTCTGCATCTTGGGCTCGTTGGAGGGAGGGGTCAGACATGGTCAGGTGGAGGGAGCTTGATGTATCTGGGTGATCCGTCTCGTGGGCCCTGATCTCCTCGTGCCTGCTTCCATGGTAAACTCCAGTATGTTCACTCCTGCACAACAACAGGTCGGAGCCAAGTCGAGGGCCGCAAGCTCATAGTGAGTCCATTTTTACAGAATAAAGAGGGTTCATTTAACAGAATGATGTTGGATTGAGATTTCCATGACCTGTCTCAAATATGTGCTGTGAAAATATCAAAGTGTTAAATCCACTGTTACAAAACCAGCAAACAATGATTTTTTCAGCTTGCCTTGATAGTTTATTTTTAGTAATTTTTTGTAACGACGTCTACTTGGACTGAAAACCATCTGTTACTTTGGCCTTACGTGTGGGCTGCTATGACAACGGTGAGCAGGTCTGTCCCTGCAGGAGCCTTCGGTCGTCCACTAAATGTTTTCAAGAACCTGATGAACATTACTAGTTTGAAATTCTCTGCACTGTACAATTAAAAAGTTGATAAAGTTTAATAGCTGGCAGGAAAAAAAACACACACACAAAAAACAAATGTCTGAACTTACTTTGTTGAGTCATGTTATCTCACTTTCCAAGAAAGGAGGAACTATTGAGACACATCATTCCTCATTAAGAGTCAATGTGTGTGTTTCTCAAGGAGTCATGTGTCAGGGTGGCACTAGTCTACTGTAGGATACAAAGTGCTGAGCTTTAGGGTAAAAAAAAAAAGTGAAAAAAGAGACACAGGAGTTGAGCTATGCTATATGCAGAGTTCGACTGTGCATGTAAGTGTACTGACTGACTTTGGATTGGGAGGCTGAGGGTTTGAATCCCAGTCACAGCTAATCTTTGCCTGAGTCAACAAACAGATGATGAGCTTGCTTTCTTATAATGTATGGTTGTGAAAATACATCGGTTGCAGAATATTTCAGTTACAGGACTGACATTATTAGTAAGTATAATCAGGAGGTGTAATTTAAGATAATACGATTGTGGACCTGAAGACTCAACACAAGCAGTTGGATAGCTCAGTGAGTAATGCCAGTGACTTTGGACTGGGAGGCTGGGGCTCAAATCAATCAATAAAGAGCAATGATGTTACTCTTTGATCAACATGATCTGATGAAGACAAGCTTTTCTTTTTTTTTCAATAACAAATAGGCTAGTTATGAAAAGTATTTGTATCTGTAATCACAAGGAATTGTATTCTGCATCATTATTAAGAAGTGTTATCAGGAAGTGTGGTCCTGGTGGCACAGGATCCTATACCTATGCTTTCAACAATCCTTGAGAACTCTGTCTTCCAAAAAGGGTTCTCTGGATCAAGAACCCTTGAAAAACTCTTTCTTCAGAAAAGGGGTTTTCAGAAGCAAATGGTTCTGTGTAGAACCTCAGCCCTCCTAGAAGAACCTTTTTGGAACCCTTCTTTCTAAGAGAGTAGTGTGACCGAGGTGGAGTCAGAGGCCCCAGTCTTGTAGTCCCAGTCTGCTCAAGTCTGTTTTGGAGGTGGACTCCCAGAAGTGTTTTGACTTTCATTTCTTGATGCAACCGTATCAAGACTGTGTTTGAATCTGTGAACAAATGCTATTTGATATTTGTTTTGTGGTCTTCATGGGTTCAACTTTCACCGTAAAAAGGTGTGTCACAATCCCGCATATTCTTCAGGATGTCATCATACTGGCCTGGGATATGACGTTCATGACCTGAATGTGACTCAAACCTGGATGTGAGTTGTACGCTTTCACATTAATGACGTCCTCCGCACATTGTTTCCTCTGAGCTTTTTTCAACAAGTGAGAGGGAAGACGTCAATGTCAAAGTCAGAATGACGAGCTTCAGATAATTCTTTTTTTTTTTTCCTAAGACAATGAGAACTCTTCATACGTGGCTTTTCCTCTTCAGCAACCTTGCTTCAATCCACTTCACCATTGCAGCATATGTAATCATTAGTGCTTCACACCACAGCCTCTCCAAGAGACTTTACAGTCAAAACAAGATTCCCCCCGTACTATTTTTAATAGGTAACTTTCCCGCGGTCTCTTTGCATTACTCACGGGGGAATCAAACTGGAGAACTCCAAAAATGGGTCAAAGAAAAGAGTAAGCTGAGTTGACACTGTATCTGCTCTGTTGAAGATGTTGTAAGAGTGGGTTTGCGACCACTTTTTACAGGGGAGTGTTTTGGTACTTTTAGTGGGCAGTTTCAGACTCAAGAATAGCCCAGTGGTTGCTGAGCGGTATCTGTGATATTAGGAAGTGCTGATTGTGGGTATTCTCCTCCCCACTGACAGAATTCTTAGGTAAGGTTGACATGCAAAGTTTTGGGGTTATATATCCATACCACTTCTGAACCTCTATCTCAATGAGATGCACACATGGATTTAGTTTCTCTATTTGGGAAGAAAGCCTCGAGTAGTTCTGACTTTCAATTCTGCTTTTGTCACAAATGGGATTTATTTTGTACCGTGAAAGTCCATAGAATGACTCTCAATTAGCCACAGACAATCCCCACATCCCCAACTGAAAACTAGCTCAATATATCCTCAAAATAAATCAATAGTTATTTCTAAATATCAATTAAAAGCTTATAAAGGAGCTTTGTAGATGTAGACAAGGGTTTATTGAGAATGTATGTGTAAAGTTTGCTCTTTATTTCTGTTCTTTGTGTCTTTGTATCTTATATATGTAATATAAATTGAACTCCAGTTCGTTAGACCCCAGACTCTTGACAAATGTGCCACCAACATTGTTACAAATTGAAATATGTCATTTTCTTTTGAATGTGACATTGAATATCTAAATCGCATGATCGTAATAGGTGTAACTCTAACAGGAGTTTCCAAAGCTAACAGTGAGCTTTTGAAACTTGTCTTTCAAGGCCACATGGATGACAAGTCCTTTAAGTGGGAAATGTAAATAACTGGGAATGTGAACATGTATAATAACTGAGCAAACCTACCACTTTCTTGATCATGCAGATAAACTGCTCCAGAACGGCTATCAAATGGTCCTGTAAGTGTGTTGCTCTTTAATGCAGATGTATGGTTGGCCTGGTAGGTCAACATACAGCGCTGATTTTAACTAAGTGATGTTACATTGAAAACCAGTAATCATTCAAACATTTTTACACTAAAGAACAGCAGCATGCACAACCCCTGATACTCCAGCAGTATATAACAAATATTGCTCATATGTATACTTAGCTATAGATCTAGGCTATTCATGGCTCTCCTTGGGTTCAACACGTAGCATTGCGTATAGTGCTTAATGTAATACTTGTAATACTGTGATAATGTAATACTCATTCAATCATTTAGATTTATCTGAATTTTTTGATGACTTTTTTTTTTCAAAACCTCTCTTTGCTATGCTTTTTGTTGTGTCATATTCTGTTACATATTTACTTGCAGATTCAAACTGAAGTTGTATAGTCCTACATTTTCTGTCTGTCTTTTTGCTCTATGTCTTGTATAATGCTGTATTATCGACAAATCAAGTTTGGTTATTTAGTTTGAGCCCTTCCTATTCAGTCTCTGGGGGCATATTTATATTTTTCTCTATTTAGGTTGTACAAATACATCATGTAATGTATTTCCCAGGATCTCTGTAGCTGGGCTTTGCGTGGGTGTTCTTTAACCTTTTGATCAGCTGTTTGTCATCATGTAATGCTGTTGTCACTGCCACACCTCTGTCTTTAGGAGTGTCACAGGAGAAGTCTTTCACATTAAGTAACTGTGGATTGTCTTTGTCAATTGGACTTCATATCTTCACATCCAAAGTGATTATTACGCTAATGATGGCTAACAGGTGAAACACATTTATTCTTAAACTATTTATCTGTGAGTGCTGGTGTTCTGTTTGTCCAGTGAATACTGTGAGTGTAAGTATAAGCTTAGTGAAACCTAAATTGTGAGAAGTTTTCATAAAGTTGCTCAATTTCCTTTTTTCTCAGTTTCTTCATGGTTGGTTCTCAGGGCCAAAGGGCTCAATCCCACGCAGCCCCTTATCACACACTCATCTCATCAGTGGAACTGGAATTACAACTCATATAAGTGAAAACTTGATAATATTATAACTTACATGTCAATGCACTGCATTAACCGCATTACATCCTATTACACACATTATTCAGCATAATTGTAGCAGTTCACCATCCACTGACTTCCTTCCAGGCTTCCTCTTGCTTTCGTTTTGGCCTCTGTTCCTCCCATGCTGCTTCCACTGAAATTCTTATTACTGAGAAAGGGAGGGAACCAGTCTTAACACAACTCTTTTTTTTGTTTGCACTTTCACTTCAAGGGTTTGTATGTCTGAAGTAATCACATAAGCTGTCCTCTCTTCCTTATTTCATTCATTCAGGGTAGGCACTATCAAACTTCCCATTGGTCTTTCCAAACCACATTTTAATTTCATACTGGGAATCTAATATCTAAATTAGACAGATCCTCTTTTACTTTCATTATCAGTTCCATGATGTCAATTTTGCCCTCACCTATTTCATGTACTATGTGTTTTAATCCTTTGAAACCTTTTTATCAGACCAGGATTGTATATTTCCATCTCATTGTATATATAGTCATTCTTTACATGAGGACATACATGTCATAGTGTTGTATAGCCTACATGTCATATCCACAAATCATGTAATACTATACACAACTAAACATACACCAATATAATTACTCTCTCTACATAGTATAAATACTATATATTAATAGCAGTTTTATGATTTTCTAAAAAAAAAAAAAGATCTAAGAAACCACCTATAGTAATAGACAGATGGGAATATCTGTATTTTGGGTAATAGAGCCATCCTATTGATGCAGCTGGATCTGTCTAATACAAGCAAATGACAAGCGACAAAAGAGTAATCTCCTAATCCTCCACCCTGAACACTGCCTTTATTATTACAGTATAGTACAGAGAGATGGGAAAGTCAGGGAGAGAGAGGGGATGACATACAACACAGCAACAGGTAGGACTGAAACCCATGGCCATTATAGGTAGCACAACACCTATGTATGACAAACCCAATGTCTATTATTATTATTATTTTTTTTTTTTTTGTCAACTTTGAGAATATTAAATAGTTAGTGTCTATTATGTTGCATAATCAAGTGTAATTTTTTACTTAAGCCTGTGAGGTCAGAAATTTGAACAAATGTAGATCACATGTACGATCATTAAAAAAATATTGTAGTATATAAGTTACACATTCAGTACTTCATCTGTGGCTGAGCTGGAAGATTAAATGTGAAGATGTGTAGTTCACGGTTCCTGCAGCTAGGTGGCAGTCAGGCAGCAGCAACGACTCGATGTAGGCTACATTCATTCTCTGGAAGGGTGACATACTGAGGCAGCAGCTTGGAGAAGACTGTGCAGTGCCTTGCCCACGCACTACAGCAATAATATATGACCCTCGTACTGAACAGAAATTGCTTGAAGGCCTCTGTGGACGTGGCATTGTGTGTACTGAACTGGAGTTTTTGCTTATGTACACCTACACATGAACATCACTGTGCAATACACATTACTGTGCAACCTACTGTTAAGTATTCATCATCTAATGGCTTTTTAATGGTCTCAGCTGGAGTGTTAGAAATGCCCTGAAGTTGTAGGTACTTATTTAGAAGAAAAAGTTTTGCATGCATGTGTTTGTGTGTTATGAAGGTGTAAACTAACACAAGGCTATGTAAGTTTACGATCATGCTAGATAAGCTCTCTGTAGCTAGGCTATAGGTGCTTTGAGCTAAATACTAAAATTAGCATGCTAGCATACTGAATATGATATAGTTTTTGAAGTGTTTACTATTCTTGATTGGGTGTGTTAGCATGCTAACGTTAGCTAGTTAGCACTGAGTATAAAATGCAGAGACTAAGTGACCAAAATTTGATATTCCCATCCACAGTGCTGTGGCTTCAGCATTCAGTAAAAGAAGCAGGAGCTGTTTGATGGTGGGAGCCTTTTTTTCGTTCTTTTGCACAGTCTTTACTGTCACACTGAGTTTAGCCTCTAGTTCAGTATGGCAGTTCTCCTCACATTGGCTTCCCTTCTGTTTCTCCCCTCAGTTTCCCCTTTCCTGTGTTTTCACCACTGCCCTCCTGATACCTCTCTTCCTTGCCATTGCTCCTCATCCCTAACTCTCTCCACTCCTCCCCAACTTCCCTTTGTGTCTTTCTCTCAAGCCACTCTGTTCTTGTCTCTTCTGCTCTCTTCCCTTCCTTTGGCACTTCTTCTTCTTCTTCTCCTCTTCCATGGATGAAGCGAGTCCATAGGAGACGAGAGGAACTGTATCTCTGCTCGGTTTGCCACAGGCACTCTTCAATATTTAATCAAGAGTGCATTTGTTTGAAGAGAGCTCTGAATATGTGTGTGAGTGAGTGATAAAGAGAGATGTCTGACCAATGTGTGTGTGGATACTTTATTTGTATGCAGCAGAGAGACAGAGAGGAAAAATAAAGGGAAGTGTATATTTATGTGTGTGGTGACCGTTTTGGGATGAAAGGCTTTCTCCAGTCCGATATGGCAATTGGTTTACGCTCTCTCTCTCTCTCTCTCTTTTTTCTCTAACTCTCCCTCCTTTGGCTTTCTCTCTTCTTACTCCACTTCCCCTCCCCCTATAATCCTTCCCTGTGCACCATCAAGTAGCCCTGCTGTACTCTGTAGTACTGTATATGCATTACTGTGTGGGGCTCATTCATTCAAACACAGTACTATCAGGTTTGTTTGATTTTGCTGTGTGTGCATATGTGGCTGTGTGTGCACGTATCAGCGGCTGGCCTCGGTGGTCCCCAGGGACAGCAGAGCGGCGTATTTCATCATCCTCCAGACTCGGCAAAAGAAGGCCCTGAGTCCCCTTCTCTTCTTTTGCCTCTTCAGCAATTCGGCAAACACTGACTGTTTAACGTCTTTCCCTCTGTCGCTTACAGGCAGCTGCTCGTGCTATGAGCCTATAAGTACAAAGCTGGCTCTGGTTTTCAGATTTTCTTTTCGACCTATTGAAGTTAAAAGTCATGTGCAACATGAAGTCTTCAGTGAACTCCTTTGACAGTTTGCTTCTGGACCTCTGTGTAGAAGTCATGCTGATTAGCACACTTCTCCTCAGTCTTGTCCGATGTGATACACATAGGCCTACACGAGCAATGGAGGATGCTACTATGCAGGAGTTATGTTAAATGGTCCAAAGTCTTCCTTTCTGTTTATGTGTGCAAATTCTCTTGCAGGATCTTTGGCAGTATTGCCTGTCAGACATAATATCTGCTCCTCACAGCTGTGCCATACAGTCATAGTTGTTTCACAGCTCCTGCTTCAGCATTGTCCACCAAATCTCAGAAAGCAGCTATCGGAACGATAATCTGAGAAAGGAGTGATGGCCTCAGGCTCTCAGGAATTGTGTTTAGCTCTCCTTCAGCACTTTGGCAGATTATAGCACCCATGAGGCCACAGATGTGATTTTTTTCTCTGCTGCTTTGTAGATCTCAGGCCTTTCACTGTAGAAATACTTTGCTTTGCATTTTATGACTGCATGTGTCTCTACAAATGCAGCATGTCAATCCCTCCACAGAGAATTCACTCACCAGCCTCTCTAGTATAACTTAAGATAGGCCTGTAATCTAAATGTAGGTTTAACAGTGTTCAGTCACACAATAACACTATACTTTTATCCAAGAGACAAAGTCAATTGTCTATGTATATAGTGACTGAACAGACCCAAGCTGAAGAAAATTCTTATCCATTTATTCTTATAATTAATTCATCTTCTTACCAATTAGGTTCCTGCATGATGACTCTATTTTCTTCCAGTTAGACCAGTTTTACTTGTTTCACATCAGTTTTCGGCATTTCCATTTTTTCCCATACTTTTTCTGGGAGGTTTGAGATGGGTGGGGCTTAGCGTGGGCTGAGCTGGAAGATGATGCATGGGTGCATAGGTCAGTGCTTTTCCCTTCACCAATCAGTAGTTGTTTTATATCTTACCAGAGCTGCCAATAAATTCTGATCAAAGGACACACACCCACACCATAAAGCTAACGAGCAGTACTTTTACTTTCATCGCTTCCATATGTGTAGCTAATGCAGTGACACACTGTAGTCAGTAGAGACACCTGATTTAATGGCTCAGTGGTACGGTGACCATGAAAGGTCAATGCACTGCAACTTAAAAAAACACAAACATAATAAATATACACATATTATAATGTCACATCATTCAGATATTATTGCAAATGTGTACTGTTAGCTTAAAGACTAGTCTTTAGCCAGGCCCGTCACCCATGCTTTGTCAAATTGATGAAGCTGTTTGTTGCTTGTTTGTGCTTTGCATGTGTTTTCTTGTTGCAGTCTGTTGAATTCAGGTATCTCTTCATGCGTCTTTACCTTAATTGTAATAGGACTTTCAAATTCCGCCGTGTGTGCTGTTCAGTGTAGTCATGGTGAAAATGGAAAGTCGAGAGTAGAAAACATATGAAAAAAACATTTTTTTCACTCCATTCAGACCCACTTGACTTTAATGGTGGAATTAAATGTTAGAGCAAGCTTTTGATCAAAATCAAAATAAGGAGGATTTCTGGATGTGTGTGTGTGTGTGTGTGTGTGTGTGTGTGTGTGCGTGCGTGTGTTATTTGGGCTGTCAAACTGTGTATATGCTGGTCCATTACCTCTGACAGCGATGCTGTTGGTATAATCTGAGTCCCTGAAAGGGGCCAATTATCCCAGATTACAAGTCGTATCAGAAAAGCAGGCTCGACATCTGAGTTACACAACTGAACCCACTGCACTCAAGCTGAACTCTGCTCAGCTTTATGTCAATTGGCGTATCAGGCTCAGATCCTCCTGGATCTTTTGAATTTGACATAATTCTCTTTCATATCATATTCACTTGAATTCTTTAATCAAATTTAATGCATTTTCAGCAACTTCCTAGGCAGGCTGTGCCCTTTTTCGAGCCAAAGAGAATTTCTTCTTGTCCTATGACTCACTGGCTGCTCGTAAAGGCACGGAATGAAGAAGCATGGTTTTGATTTGTGTGCTGCATCTGAAACGTGGCACACATGTTAATCCTGATAAAGAATTGTGCAAATCATTTTTGTTTGTGGATCCAAATTCAAGATGAGAAAAGTTTTGTTGTTCATCAACAATTGATGGAAATTTGTCTTAAAAAAAACTAAGCTAAAAACAAAACTGTACACACATGTAATGCAGGCACAGTCAACTTGCTTGTATTGTGCTCCTACAGACCTAACAAGTATTTGTGCCTCTCATTCATTGACACCTTCAGTAACACAGAAAACAATCTGCTACACTGTAAAACAGATTTTTCAACTGTTTACCAAGTTGTGAGTGTGTGTCAAAGTACCTTGAAATTACACACCACATTGCTTGTCTTGTGTGACCCAAGAAACACTGAATAATGCATTTTTTAAATGTTGCGTCAGTCTGTACAGATTCTGCAAGGATGTGTCATCTGCCTTTGGAGCAGGAAAGAAAGCCTCAGTCAAGTTTAAAATCTTCTTTGTAAAATCTTTTTTGTAGTGCAGTGACTTTTTTTTTTGAAATCCAGATGGTTAAATATTTTATACAACAAGGACATTTCACTAAATCAACAAAAACCTGACATAAATTTATTGGCTGATATTCTGGGGTAAAATGTTCTACTGGAGATTTTGTAGTTAAAAAAGAAAATCACTGATCCCTGGTGGACAAACTGTGTAACTGCACCACTGTTTCTAAAGTTAGTGGCACACAGACCAATATAATTGGATGGCCAGCCTATTGCTTATTGACTCTACATGGGCACAGTGGGGCTACGTAATCCAGACCTACACAATGGCTAGCATGTTATTTACACACACACAAGGAAGAGCTTGATTTTAAGGTGCTGGCTATTAGCATTGATTGTGCAGGGCTGAGTTTCTTTAATGTTTCAGCTCACCTGTCTCCAGGTTAAACTGGGAAGCAAAACTCCAGGCTCCACAGCATTTTCACGTAGAATACAATGAATTTAAAAAGCTTCAAATGTACCCCCCCCCCCAACACACACACACACGCCGCTCTTTGTTTACCTATGGAAATTTGACCCAGGTAATATGGTGACGTAGCCCTACCGAGCACCTTCAGTTTCTTTTCCCCTCCACCTTAGGACCATTATCCAAATGATTTTATTGTAACCTGCGACATAAAAACTGTAACATCTTACTGTCATGTCTGCTGCACTACTGCTACGCAGAAATTTTAAAATGTGTTGGTTTCAGTGTCTCGCGCTTTTCCTTTGTCAGACTGGTCAGGGAGTGAAGAGAAAGGTGGAAGTGATGCAATGTTTCTATGCACCTGTGACCCCCCCCCCCTCCACACACACACACACACACACACACACACACACACACACACAAAAACATCCACACTCACACATCAACTTGGTAGTACGGGGGAGTAGGTCGCGCGAGCCATTGGGTGGAGCAGCGGCGTCGCGTGCTGCGGAATACATTCAGTAGGTCGTTAACGCAGAGCACGGTTTGGTTGCAGATGCAGGTCGCTGAGTGTGAGCGCGAGGCGGGGGGAAATGGCGAACGGGCGCGGGCGGCGGTGCGTCTTGTGAGGATACAGTAGACACCGGGAGCGGAGGCAGGCGGCAGCTCGAGGACAGACAGGAGAGGGAGAGGAACCATGGAGGACTCGGAGCCCGCAGAGGACGGCTTGCTCGCGGGCTTGCGGTGGAACCGGAGCGCACGAGACCAGGCACAACTCAAACACAAAATCCGGGATCTGCCAGGGCTACTCAAGCACGGGCTGCACCTGCGGAAGAAGAGCGTGAGTATTTCAAACCGACCGCTGACTGACTGTCCGTCCTTCCGTGTTTGATGTGTGATGAAAGATGGCAACGGTTTTATCTGTCCGGCCATCAGGTTTACCGACACTGCTCTGTGCTCCGAGGCTGTTTCATAACCTCGTCACGACTCAGGTGTTTTCATTATGTTACAAGCATTACTGTCGCAGAGTCTCTCTCTCCCTCTGTGTGTGCGTGTGCGCACGGATGTGTGTGTTTGTGTGTGTGTGTGTATACGCATATTACATCCATAATAACTGGAATTGCTGTTGTACACCATACCTTCACACTCCGGTAGTCAAGGCAACACAGCCCCCCCCCTCCCTCCCTCCTCCAACACATAGGCTCCACACAAACCTATTTACATTCTCAGGAATACACATTTACATATTTATATTCAACAATCAGGTGCCTTTGCACGATTGACAATTCATTTGTCTTGATCCAATAATAGTGGGAAAATGTGCACTGCAACTTCTCAGAGGGCAAGGTGATCTTGTCAGGTTGTATTTATGACAAATTTTCACATTTTTGGTTTGCAGATATCTGGACAAAAGCAGCAAATTGTCTCATTTGAGAACTTCAATGATAAACAGAAATGCAAAATTGCTACTTAATATTCAGTTGACTGACAGATATCCCTTGTATCTGTATACAACATTTGCAATCCTGATAGGGAAAATTTGTAGAAATCTATCTCATGGGTATACCCTGATTCTTTTCCATGATGATTGGTCAACTAAGCAGTAAAAATGTGTGCGACTTGCTGTGCCCCGATGTGGAACAAACGCAACTGACAAGCCAAATTGCTGCTCGGAGTGTCAGCTCTGCTCATCTTCATCATCGGCAGCAGCAGCCAGTAGAGAACGTGTCCCTGATTGCCTCTGTGGGAATCACAGACAGAGTGCCAGGACTTCCAGTCCCACTGCTGCCAAATGTGCTAAAAATATGCAGCATTTGTAGCGTAAAGCCACTTTGGACCAAGTAGATGAACAATTTATGTCATGTTACATCTTGTCATTCTAAGTGATATTTAATGATGTACAGATTGAGGTCACTTTGTTGTCCTGTCACCTATCTGATTACTGTCATAATATTACATTCTCCAATGGAAACCAACCAGCAATAGTAAATGCTACGCCTGATTTAAAAAAAAAAAAATATGCAAATAGGACAGTCCACACAAGAATATGATGGTGAAACCTTAGAGAATGATGAATGATTGGATTATTTTTCTAGGATCACGTGAAGAAAAGCAGAATTGGTCCACTTCACATAGTCGATAACTATGAACTATATTGTACAGTGCTCACCCATTGTTTTGTTTTTTTCTGTGAGCTCAAGGGAAACAAATATTGAACAGATGAGGAAAAAAATGTTAAGTTTTCCTTCTGCTCTCTCCACCTAACTTAGTGTGTGAGTTCATGTGTGGATGAGTGTGATGAGGCGTAGGTAAGTAGTGTGAAGGTATGGGCTGTTCTGTGCAGACTGGTTTTCTCTAGACACTGCAGTTGGCTATGCTTCACCTGGCACACACACACACACACACACACACACACATTCACATTCACACACAGGCACACACATTTTTGCATTTTTGCAGTGCACTATAATAGCACTCAAACTTGGAAAGTCATTGAACACATGTTTTCCGTTTTGTTTGATTCATGCAGCTAATATTTGTGTGTGTGTTTTTTTTAACTCCTGATACTGGGGGCCGTGTGAAAGTGTAAACATCTGACATAAGCAATTTTTCACATTACCTCATATGCTTCTTTAATGTTTGCCGACAGCCCACAAAGTGAGTTGAAGCTGCTGTGTTGCACATAGCCATCTGTCGCTCTTGGTTCCAGCCTGCAGCAGCCTCACCTTGGAGAATCCTGCTTTTCTCTGTTGTGACTTGCTCTGGTATTTAATTATTAGTTCTTCATTGGCCATAGAATCAACAAACAAATGTACCTATGCAAATGGCTCCTATTCCACCTGCTTGGATGTTATGTACAATAGATATAAACCCTGGATGATTTTGCCCCCGCCAGGTGTCAAGTTCTGACATTTCACCTTGTGTGAGCCCACTGGTGAGGAGATGTTATCAGAGCAAGTGAAAGGCTCAAGCTACCACCACAGCACTGCTAGCATGTCTGGATAGCCAGATTCTAACAAATCCATATGATTGATATTATTTCCCATCAATACCCTCAAACCCAGAGTCAGCGTTCTGCAACCAGTTTTACTCTGAAGTGTTTGTTTTGGTTGGATCTTGTTGCCAAGACCAAAACAGAAGATAAAGCTTGAAACATGAAACTGTCTTTAAAGACAATGCTGCCAACAGTTAAGAGACAGTTACCCTGCTCATGTTTCTTAATGGTCAGTGGTGTTTTACTATAAATATAGTATATGTACACCATAGGCCTATTTGTTGTAATAATAATAATTGCAGAGGTTTTAACATGGAGACCCTATTAACCATTTGCTTTTGTAGACTAGTACAAGTGCATTGAGGGGCCCAGTCAGGTTAGGCATGTTGTATGTATGTTTCATTGTATTCTCAATGCAAGAAAAGGAAATGATACATGTTGAAGCTGGAGGAGTGGTGCAATTATGTTGCACTCCCATATTAATCATACTGTTTCATTTTGGGCAGCACCTTCTTTGTCTTTCTTCTACTGAAATTATGATAGAGACCGCACGCTGAAAATTACATCACAGTTTTTGTTAGAAGGGACATTCAGATGGATATTATAAAGTACACTTGATGTGACCGCTAGTTGTGAAGTCAGACTTGATCCTTGTAGATTAAAAACTTGCACACATCCAACAATACCCCTGTACAAAGTGTTGACTGTATTTGAATGCCTGCTCAAAACATCTTATAAAGTGAGCCATCAGACTTTACATTCACGGGCTTAGAGGAAAGTTGATGATATTTCACTGAAGATGATCTAATTTCTGCATTATGCAGCCAAGCAGAGGCTTGTGATGTGTTTTTATGTCTGCCAGCAATATTTCATATCCATAACAACATTGTACATTGCGATAAAAAAGATGAAAGGGAAAGTGAGAGAGTCTCTCACCAACTTACACACACTATCACTAGAACCATGGCTTTTCACTCAAAAGGATTAGCACAGTATGCCAATATTACTACTGCACTTTATTAACAGCTCAAATATGCATTTCAATATGTATATTTTTCCTAGTGCCAGCTTTTTCCACTTTTCCACTGATTGTTTTTTTTTTAACGTGAGCACCCAGTTTTTGGAGCTATTTCATGTTTTTCATGCATTTTAAGAAACAAAATCAATTCACAAACTAGCTAAGTAAGAGTTTGATCTCCAAATTGATGTTGGAATATAATATTAATATTGATTAGAGCTGACTGAAGCTTGAAAACCTTAAATGGAAAAATCTAAATGTTGGGCCACACCTTCTTGAAATTAAAATCTTGACCAATTTATGTCTAAAATATTCTTGTTTGTGGTTAAATTGATTATTTATCTGCATATTTTAGTTTTTTTTCTCACCATCAACAGTGTAAAGTATATACTAGAGGACTGAGAAATCTAGGAAAATTAGCATATCATCAATAAATATAGACACTGATGAAAAGTGTTGGTGGTAAGCCAAAGGTCGTGTGTTGGCAGGTAGTCTCAGGCTGTCAGCTGGGTTTGTGTGTTTGTATATTTGTGTGTGTGCGTGTCTATTGAGCTGTAGCTGCTCTGATGTCTCCATTTTGACTTCCTTGTATGACAGATCTGTCGAGGAGTCGACAGGAGCTTAGTGTGAATGCGAAGTGTTTGTGTGTGTGTGCGCGCGCGCGTGAGGGGGCTTGCCAAGCATACCGTGCTACAGCTCGTCACTGTGCTCAGCAATCTAATCTGAGAGTAATCCATTTCTTGCAGATAATGACCTCGCTCTCTCCTGCTCCCTCTCTCTCTGTCTCCCCCTCTCCCTTTCTCTCTCTCTCTCTCCCTCTCTCTCTGTATACACACTTTGAAGTCATCACACAGATAAGCGTGTCAGCATGTGCTCTCTCTTTATAGCTCTCATTCCACTGCTCTTTTCTTCTCCTCCCTTTCTTCTCTTCCATCACTCTCTTTTGGCCTCCGGTGTACTGACAGCAACGGGCTGTATATATGCTGTGATGGAGGATGGCCTATGGATGGATGCATGGAGTGCTAGTTTGTGAGAAACTAAGGGCACGGACAGAGACACTTACAGGAACATGGCCAGCAGACATCCCTCTCGTAGTGCGACACAGTATGAAACACCTCTAGTGCTGGTGTGTCTGGGCTGGAGTTCACCAGAGGAGATGAAAAGAGATGGTGGTGGTGAAGCAAAGAGCCCTCGAGAGATCTGTGTTCACCAGACAGAGAGACAAAGAGATGAAGAGATAAGATACAGTGACCAAGACAAAAGAGAGAAAGAAGAAGCGAGACAGAGATAGAGAGAGTCAGAAACAATTTATTTAGTCTGTGTGCTTGGCTGGTTTGTGTGCTCTACTTAACTTCCAGTCCAAACACTGCATGTCTTCATACACAAACACTGAAAATAGGTCTTTTCTGTACTGATATCTCTGAGTAGTCCTATAGTCTGAAATGCCCCTGACCAACTGACTGACTGACCAACTGACAGACTGACTGATTATGTTTCCACCATTGATCCTGTGAGCCACCTAAGTTGGAGTTTCCCCAATGGCTGCTGCTCTTTTAAAATAAATTTGCACGAACCATCTACTAGGTAGGCCTTAGCAGAGTGAAGTGTTGTCAACTTGTCACTAGATGCGGTTTCTTTTCAAACCTAGTATGTGGCTGCACCATGTATGCACCGAGGACCACACTTTTTAACCAAACAATTTTTTTTTACATGAGCAAAAGAGAGCATAAGATTGTAAAACTTATTTAAGACTCATGTCTAATAAAAGCCTGCTTCAAATAAAGACCTGTTACCTATGTGTTTGGTGATTTTTTTGTTTTTGTCAGATGTTATCACGGCTATAAAGCAGTGGAGAGCAGCAGCTTGGAAAACTTGTTCTGTTGTTTGACAGCAGAAACAGAAGTCATGTAAATGAACTTTACTGGAAATTCAGCTGTATTAAAATGCTATACATGTCAGTGCAAAAGAAGCAAACAGATAACAGGCTGAAACCAGATGATACTAGGCTAAATGCAAATTTGACAACATGGTGTCAGTTGTCTGTGGAGGAACCCCAACCTTCTTTGTTTATTTTGTCCTCAATTTCACACATTGACCATATGTGGTCAGGCCATATATGAGGCTTTGAAAATCTTGGGAATGGGAATGAGGAAAAACGGTGATTTTGGAGAATTTCACCTCATATCAGGGCTACAACTATAGATATTGGAGAATTCCTCTTACAGCTTCCAACACAAGATGTCTTGGCATCGTGCTTGATATGCCTGTCCAACAGTCCCAAATCCAAATGTATTCAGTTCACATCACATGAAGCAAAGGAAAGCAACTATCCATTAGAAGCTGAAAATTAATAATAATAATTGTTTGTTTGGCTGGAAATATGACTGGTTATAAAAATAGTCCCCAGTACACTTTGTTGATCATAAAATAGTGATTTGATTGACATCTCAGTGCAGTGTAAGGTCTACTGTTTCGCTGATGGTCAGGTAGCTTTCACTGTGTCAGCTACTCGTTCAGTCGTCTAACACCACTCACAGACAAATGTGTGAATGAGAACGAATGAATGGTGAATTTGTCTGTATGAAAACACAATATTGGGAGTGAATGATTGGAGGGTGTGTAGATCTGTCCCACTGCTTATCAGATATTTTTATGTAATCTCTCATTTTGTTGTTTGCTGATTGCGGTAAGTCTTGTCTGAAACTGATTCAGGATCTCTGGAAATACAATTATTTGTTGTCCTTCCCATGTTTAGACTGATAGAACTCTAATGAAGCTAGTAGCAGTTAGTTTATCTTTGCATAAAGGCTGTGCCTGACCAATATACATACCAAGTGTTGCACATAGCAACCTGCTGTTTTTGGACAGCATGTTTTATATGGATTACCTTTGGCTAGTTGTTCCACCCTTGTTTCCAGCCATGTCTTTTTAAGCTAAGCTAAACTGATTGCCCACTAGCTATTGCATCATATTTAAAAAATCTAAGACTGGTATTGGCCATTTCCTCTAAGTACCAGCCAGAAACCACGTAAGCACATTTGCTGAAATGTTGAGTTATTCCTTTAATGAAGAGTAGGTGAGCTGTGGTAGTCACTCGCTTTGAATAAGGCGTGTGCGCCAGTGTGTGTATGACATCCCAGACAGTATCATCGCTCTAATGAGGCTCACACACACTGCTCTCTATCTCTAATCATCCCTCTATTTCATTTTCTCTCATGTCAAAGCCCCAGCCGAGCTCTTCTCTCCTTCTCCATCTCTGTCTTGCTCACTCTTTCTCTCTTTCTCGATTACAATTAAAACTAGAAAATTCCCTCTGGGAAATTTTGAAAGGGCCACGGGGGGCTACTGCCGGGGGTACCATCTCTGTCAACATGGGAATCAAACCCACCACCAAACTAATCAGACAGACACATCATCATCTTGTACTGAGCACTGATATTGAGGAGCCATAATCACATTAAGTCACCTGTGTGTTTGTGTGTGTGTGTGTAACTGTAATCACATGAAGTTACCTGTGGTGTGTGTGTGAGAGAGAGAGAGAGAGAGAGAGAGAGAGAGGAGTGCGCGCATATGCGCGCATGTGTGTGTGTGTGTGTGTGTACCTGTAACTGTAATGGCATTGTTACCTGTGGGTGTGTGTTAGTGTGTGTGTGTGTGTGTGTGTGTGTGTTAATTAAAGAGCCAGAATAACATGTAGTAAAAATCGTAAATTTAAGTGTAATAATTTGAAGAGTTGAAGTCTGCTGCAATACACTGGGGAAAAAATTTAAGTCTACTCAAACACATTGGAAACTGACAGCAGAAGAACATTGTAAGAAATAGATAGATAGATAGATAGATAGATAGATAGATAGATAGATAGATACATAGACAGATAGGTGTGCGTGTATGTGTCTGTGTGTGTGTATGTGTCTGTGTGTGTGTGGCTGACTTGATACTCAGAGATCTGCATGTGTCAGTCTGATCTTAACGAGCTCCACCTGTAACCAACTGGTGGTTGCCAATGACGACAGAGCCACCCTAGCCAGAGACAGACAGAAACGTGGAGAAAAAGGGCGATTTTCTCCTCTGCGCTGGTCTCACATTTGGGCTTAGAGCGACAAAACGGTAGCTCCTATCAGAAAAAAAAGCAGATCCTGGGCGGCATAAGGACTTCCTGAACACTTTGATATGCTTTTGGTGTTTCTACAGTAAATATTTTGGGGTCACGGGCGAGTTTCAAACAGGGGTCCCTTCTGCTTCTCTCGGAAAATCTTTGTATTAGAGTCAATGAGGAGCAGAGAGAGACGTGACCGCACTGAGAGGCTCAGAATTTAAATTCTGTAAGTCTCTCTGCTTTGATGAGCACATTGTCAGAAACAGAACAAGTTTGTCTACAACTGTGGAAAAAATCATGTGCGTAGAGTGTAATTTGTGGCCAGGAGGACGAGAGAAAGAGAAAAGTTTCAGATAATTTCAGACAACTTCTCCCACTCTAGCTGATGATGTCACCCACTCTAACACGAACATTCCGTGCAATACACACCCATTATAAACTCAAAATTTCTCCAAAAATGATCATGGTCATTGAACAGTGATTGATCAAAAAGTATATGACCTATCAAAACGTGGATTAATACACCAACACACAAGACTTGTGTCTACAGTTTAAAGTTTAAATGAAGTCTGTAGGTGAAAGTATGCCTGAGCAGTAGACGTTTGAAAAACTCCAATGATTTTTCTTTTTGGCTCGTTTTTTTTCGCCCGTTCCATTCATTCCAATGGAGAATTTTTCTCAGTTTTTCGCGACTTACGTCGCGAAAAATTCATATTTCATAGAGAAAACCATAGCACACCGATCCCGATCGAACCGCACGTTTTGATATATAATTTGTCCTACAACTCCTCAAGCTGTAGGACGAGTTAAGGACGAAATTTTGGAGGAAGATGAAAAATAATAATAATAAGAAAAAACACGCAGTATAACAATAGTGCCTCGGGGCTTCGCCCCGAGGCACTGGCCCTTCAGCTATTTTATAGCTGTAGGGCCAGTGCCTCGGTGCGTTGCCCCGTGGCCCTAATGATGTCTCTCATCGCCTCATATCTCTCCCTCTCCATCTGTCATATCCCCTTTCATATATTCATAAACTGTTGTGACTTTTGCAGCCTCCCACTCTTCTTTTCCTCTCTTGCACCCTAACTCGTTTATATTTCTTCATCAACATCCATCTTCCTGAGTTGCTTAGGTGCTTTTCATTTGTCCCATCATTTGATCTCTCTGTATCTTCCTATTTGTCATCAGCTGGTGGTTTGTTATCGTCTGACTGTGAGAGGTGAGAGGCAGCAGCGATTGCGAGTACAGCCTCAGATTTCTGTGAAGGGCTCCACAGGGAATCAAACCCACTCTAACTCTGTCAATGATCCTGTTGCACTCACTGAGCTCTCAGACCAGTTGCACTCCTATTGCAGAAGGCTCTCATCTGTCAGTTTTTGACAATCGTGATCGTTATCTTAATTCGACTTCACTGATGAAGTTTTCCTTTGATTTGGATTTAACGCAAAAAAAATTGAAAAAAGAAAATAAAAATCTGTTAATCATTGTCAAAACTCCTCATCAATATTGTTGCAAAACAATAAAACATAGCAAGCAAGCAAATAGGTATAGGCACAGTTATAGACATTGTAAAGTTTCCCTCCATTAGCTGGAGACTAACAGATCAGAAGTATCTGCACACAGTGAATATTTGAATAGTGAATACTGGCCATAAATGTCAGAAACACCATTACATCAAACTGTCTACTGTCCACTGAAATGAAATGGTAAACAGGTATGTAGCGTCCTTTCATTGTACTTGATCCACAGTTTATATGCATAAGTTGTTTTATGTGTCACCACAGTATCATTTCCTCTTTCATCCTGTAATAATCCCCAAAGATTATAATCTCTTTTTCCAAATAATTGAGGTAGAGCCGAAGTAGATAGGCCTAGGGCAAGGCTGCAGCTTGATGAATGAATGAATGAAATCATGAAGTGACTGGACATGGTGTCACTTTGATATTGTGCTATTTCCTGTTGGAATGATTCATGCCCTATTGATCAGTGGTACCAATGAATTTGAATTGTTTTTGCATTGTTTATTATGGCATGGGGTTCATACTGATGTGTGCTTGTGTGAATATGTGTCACTGTCCTATTTAGGTGAGATAATCATTCCTCAATTGGTGCTGTTTTTCTTCCTTATAAAAATGAGCTGCCACTTTTGCAACTTTTGCAAGAGTGCCCCACAGCAACAGGAGTGTCTGCACATTGAAGCCGCTGAATAAAACCAGAAGGTCTGTGAGTAAGCAATAGTTGTCACCGCTGCTGGTTTCAACAAAACCTGACTAATGATTTTGGAATGGTAAAACTGGTCCTTCTCATCGCACTCTTTGTTTGTTCAGTGTGTTTACTGTGTGTGTGTCACATTGTGTGTTGTCTCTGACGGCTTGTGTGCATTTTGTCTCAACAGCAGTCACCTGACACTATCCCTGGACCGAGCACGGGACCTACAGTACACAAGGTAAGGAAGCACACACACACGCACACACATGCACACACATGCACACACACACACACAGGTGATGTTATCCCTTTACTTTTACTATGAGGCAAAAGTGTGTTTGTTTTGCCTCAAAACAGGTGAAGTCAGTCATGACACCTTGGGCACTTTCATAGTTAGTTTGTTTCTCCCACGCACACAGACACATAAACACTCAGAGGGTGTCTTAATTTGTCATTCGTCACTATATTGTGGTTTGGCAAAAACTTCAGCACTGCACTGCCTCAGGGCTTAAATATCTCATATGAGCACTTTCACTACTCAAAATATTAGCCAAAAAAGTAAAAAGTTTAAAACATGTGAAGCTTTGATGTTGCTTATTTTTGTGCTGTTAACCCCGTAACAAAAAATATTCCTCTGTGTGCTTGGCTGTTTGTCCCTCAGCAGTTGTTGTTTTATCCATTAGTCACTTTTCACTAGACTTTCTTTTATATCTTACTTCAGCAGACGTGGATGTTGTACCCAAAGCAGTTTCATACTGGTGAAAACTCTGGCTTTTGTTCTGTTTAGTCTAAAAGTGTCTAGTAGGAATTGATTGTTCAGATTTGCAGAGGGTGGGATCAATCAATAAACTCTGGAGATAATTTTAGATGATGGTGGCAATGAGTGGTGCTTTGTTTTGAGTTTTAAGTTAGTGCTGGCATCTCTGACACTCAACCTCTGTTATCAGCTACTTCACAAATAAAGATGAACAGAGCTGCAAAATATTTGTCACTGTCTATTAGAATGTGATCACCCACAGATGAGAAAAGCTTGATATGAAGCCAAATCTGAGCCTGATTGAATCTATACTGTGTGAGACCTTCTTTAGAGCTTGAGACACCCAGATGAAATTAAAATTTTATGTCTGTCAAAAACTGCAATGCCCCATATACCACCATATGCCAGTTAGGACAATGACTAACTGGTTTTGAATGTCCCCTGTTGAGTTTTTCTCGAACACAGTTACAGCGTATTTACTTTTTGTGTGTCTTTCACCAGTGTGTGCGTTCTTAAGGACCAAGAAACTGTTTGTCCTCACACAAAAATGTTTAATGCCTACTTCATAACATTTTAAAAGTCGCATATATTTCTGTCGCATATCAGCTGTCCCCGCTTTTCACCTTTTACTGACACATGATACAAAGGATCAAGAATATTTTTTAAACCATCTGCAAGAATTTATATTCCATCCGCCATGTACTTGTACACAGGATGCAAACAAAATGGGGATATCCGAAGCCCTCAGTCAATTTGGCACTTCTATATTATCATAATAGTAACCTAACAGTCTTTTGCAAAATTTGCAACCATTTAGCCACAAGAGTTCACCATGAAATTACCAAGACAGGACAGAGATTTAGAGGTTTTATTGACCTCATTAGTTATCAAGTGGAACTCAACTTTGTAGCATGTAAAGGAGAATATGAATGGAACAGAGCAAGCAACCCACGTAAACAGCTTAATTGAAATCCGGTCTTATTTACGACAGGGTCAATAGCAGGATTATTGCAGAGCATGTAGACGCAGTCAATGTTTCATTCCTCAGGAGGAAAGATATCGAGCTGTCCTTGTGAGTGGTTCAATGACATCGCATGGAGCCACACTTGCTCTCTGCAGTCCAATGCTCCTGTTCAAAATGTTGTGATGCTGTGATAAGATTTTTGTCATTTTAATAGCATTAAGTGTTATCATAGGCAAAATATAATCATTTGAATGTGTTTCTGTGTGTGTGACAGTCTTGCTCCCAGAGTTTTCCATGTGCTGGTCGGGCTGTGAGGAATGCCTTCCTCTCTCATGGACCATACCCTGCTAAAGACAAGATACACCTGGCCAGAATCATACGGTACACTTGTCTCTCTGTTTGTGCGTCTGGGTGCAGGGCTGAATCGACCAGTGTCAAGTGAAGCATATACACTGTCTCACCAGTCATTGCTGAACCCCCTCCTCATTGGCCACTCGAGTTGTTCACGCAGTAAGATGGGCAAAGTGTGACGTAGACATGATATAGCACAGCAGATGATCGTCTGAGAAGGCATGCACTCTCGTACGGCACATATTGCACAGTACATGCAAAAAACATGTGAACATCTGGACACAAATATAAATAGATACTCTAAACTGCCATTGGCCATATACCCACACACATGCACAGGGAGTTTATCCTGGGGGAAAGCAGACGGAAAGTATTCAGTGTTTCAGAGGAAAAGGCTTACAGAGAACTAATGAATAATCAATGGATATTGATTAAATAAAAAAGACAAGCTTTGAGCTGGGGGAGGATGTGTGCGTATGTGCCTGTGGATTATAACACTGTGTGGCCAGACTTGTGTGTTAAAAATTTGTGTGTGTGTGTATTTTAACAGGCGTAGCTATGTGGGTGTGGAGCTGGTGCAGTGGCTGTGCGAACAGTGTATGTATGTGCGCTGTCGGACTACTGCTGTGCGTGTCTGGCAGGTGCTGCTGGAGCTGGGAGTCCTGCTGTCTGGTAAAAATACAAGCACGCACACAAACTCACGTACACAGACACACATCGCATTCACACAAATATGCCCCGGGGTCAGACTGTGACTTCTGAATTTATAGTCACCTTGCAGCGACAGTCTACACTTCTCTAAAGAGACACATGATGAACCAGTTCACTAATTTCCAGCTGAACAGAGGGATAAATTCACAGCATCATTCACCTGCTCAGGCACATGAACGTGATTTTAATTGCGACCTCATCTATTAAAGTTATTGATATTACCTTTCTCAGATTCACTTTCCACGAGTTAAAATTGCACAGAAAGTGGTCTTTGGTGCACTGTGTATTCACACTCCTCTTAAATAATCTCAGTAATTATTTTGCCCTGAACTTCATTTATTATTTACTGGAGACATTTTACAACACACCAAACTCCTCCTTAGGAACTATCAATTTTAATACCAGCACTGTTACCTACGAATGATACCTCTGTCTGTGTTCATTCAAGCAGATTACTCAACATATACTTCATATGCTGACAATATATTATTCCAAAGGCAGAATGAACGCTCATGCTCAGGTGCATTTCACTGACTATTCTACCTTCTAAGGCTTAATCCAGGTTTCACTGTCTATTCTGCTCTACCCACTAACAAGTGTTAAAAAAAACTAGCAATGCTAATTTTAAATAACTTCTTTTTGTCAAACAGTCCATAATAATTTTGGTCACTCACATTTATTATAATCAAACCTGCTTAAACACCACATACATCCTTTCTTTCATTTTCTTGTTTTTCTTGCATTGACTGTCACTCACAGATTGTGACCTTTGTTTCTCTGTCTGTTTTTCCACCAGTGGACCAGCGGGTGGTGTTTTCTGACTCAAACTCATACTACCAGTTCAGCTTTGAGGAGTGTGACTCCGCCTCCTGTGAGTTTCGCTCCAATGAGGGGGAGTGGCCAGAGGCTGTTAGGCTCCTCCTACAACTCGCCCCATACGTCCAGTTTCGGTCTGGAGGAGGGGCCAATAGCCCGTAAGTGTATGCTGGGATGGATGGATTTCACTTTTTCAGAAAATCTGAATTGAAATGTAATGGGTTCGTTCCTGGCTCATGCCCCATCAAAACAGTGAAATCACTGCAGAACACTGATGATAGCTGATACTGAATGTGACTCAGTTGTGATGTGCAGGATGATCTCCATTGACCTGAAGTTAAAGCTCATTGCTGTGTTAAAATATCAAAGTTGAAGTGACTGGCGTCCAAATGGGATCCATTATTGAGGTTATTTATCTGTCTGATGTTGACTGTGAAAAGTGACGTGTGACTGTGTTTGATTTGGTTGAAGTGTTGGGCGCTCCTGCAAGTGCATTCCTGTCCTTGCAAGATAAATACACACACAGACCAATATCATAAAATCCCAGTGAGAAACCTAATCTCTATTCAGTGTTCTAAATCCTCAATCAGCTTAGTGGTGGCACAGACACCTCCACATCCACAGAAAATACACACTCGCACACAGCAACTGACATACGACACAATCACTCATGTACAGAAGATGGGCTCTGACACACACACTGGCACACACTTAAACATAGACACATGTGGAGTGGTGTCAGCCAGAGTTCCCTGCATTTCTGTTCTTGTGTGTGGGATTCCTGCTGAGGCTGCTACTGAACTCAATCTGTCACTCAGAGGAAAAAGAGGGAGTGTGAGATGGGTGGGGTGGGGGTAACGAAAAATAGAGTATATATGGAGAGCGAAGGAACAAGATCACACGTCAACACATTCATCTGTGTGTCAACTTCAAAGGGTGTATTTACAGACACCAGGGAGAGAGCATGACAGTGAGGGGAATTGAATGTCATACTTAACTACCATAAATCTTATGTATCACACTCTACTGTACGTACACTTACATGTTCTCCATCAGTTACTTTATATGGATTACAGCGGATGTCATACGTACTCCTCTCACAGTGTTTCCACAGGTTAGTAGGGTGCAGAAAAGTGGATGGAAGAGAAGGGGCTTATTGGCATTTTACCCAGTAAAACCAATGATAGCAAGTTCCTAACAGATTTCATTTATTTTAGGATTTCATTTATTTTTTTAACACCAGCCAGGTTTCACCAGTTCACCAGTCATTGTAGCAGCAGAAAGCTGAAAAATACAGACTAGAATTTACATGACAAATGAGTCTGCATGTATTTATCTTGTAGCGAAGACTGAAGGGCTGCAAGCATACCTGTTATCTTGAGAATGTTGATCATTTGCTTGCAAACACGCAGTTGTTTCATTTTTTGCAGATTAGACATAGATGGGATTTTGTATTCAGCGTTCTCACTCTGTCTGTCACTTTGACCCTGCTGCTGTCTGTGTCTCTCTTTGACTGTCGTGTCATTTCTCTGCAGGCATCCTCTCTCCTTGTCTCTCTCTGTCTCGCACCCTCCCCCTCTCACGTCTCGTCCTCTTTTTCTCACTCTGGATGGTGTAAAGGAGAATAGTAGCTGTAGCTGTGAGGGAAAACACCTGACTGCTTCCAAGAGACTTGCTGGTGCTTTGCTTAATATGCTCACCCGTTAATGTTGAAGAAAGGAGATAGAATTACCAGTGGGCCCATAAACGACAGCAATCTAAATAAGATCCTGGCAGTGTTCACTGTCTGAGCGAGTCTGAGCCGGCTCAAATTGCATTTGGGTTCTTGGACTCCACAGAACTTACACTTGCTTGTAAGTGTAGTTCTCTTTCAAGTTGTAAAAACGTATAGTATAGTATAGTATAGTATAATAGTGTGTCATTTTTATGTGTGTGTTTGTCTCTTTTTAAATGGACCTGGAGTCTAATAATAAAGTCTGTCTATCTATCTATCTATCTATCTATCTATCTATCTATCTATCTAGCAGGCTCATAAAATGTAGTGACTTAAATAAAGTAATCTAAATCAATACTTTTCTAACTCAAAGCAGAGACAAGCTTCTTGCGCCAGACTTCAAAAAGAAAACTTTTTTGCAAATTGTATAGATCCTGCTCCAAAATTTAATTGGATCTTGCCTGGGCTATGACACATCATCCCTCCAAGTTTCATTTCAGTACATTTCCTGCAAACAAACAAACTTACACTGGTGAAAACCCAACCGCCTTGACATAGGTAAAAACATGTCAAATATGGAGAACCTGATTTGGTCATAGTGCATCTTCCAAAAGTTGTTACCCTGAAATAATTATGCGATAGAGGGTCACCTTATATATTTATTGAAATCCAATCAGGAGACACTATATCTGATTAGAACAGATTTTGTAACTTGAGTTTATATCTGGCCTGAGGTCATGCATCAAGGACGCAGCCTGTATATTTGTAATTATAGTACTACACTATTTCTGAAGGTGTTGCAGCGAGGCTTTAAATGCAGCCAGGTGTAATCGATGCTGATGCTCTTCATGAATTATGGCTCCCCATCTCTTCCTGCAGTTTAATCTAATGAGGCCAGCATTAAATTGATACTGATAACTTAAGACACGATAAGGCAACAATACTGATTATTAAACTCCCTCCTTGTGCCTGCTGCTTGAGTGAATCCAAATGAACAACAACCTACAAATTAGATGGGTTACCTCCGTGTTCCTGAGTTTGTGTCATTATTCAGTTCCTGTAAACACTGCCAGCATGTCTCAAAGGATTGCTGTGTCTGATTGCTGCCTCTGAACAATAACATTTGCTACCTGGCACATCATGGTTATTGCAGTTTATTAGTTTATTGTTCATCCATCACTGCAATACTTGGCTGGAATTTTTTTTTTTTTTTTTGGAAACACATTTAACAAGAATCTAATGGTCTCAATACGGTTTCAAATTTCAGTTTCATGCATCACAGCACATTGAATGAATTTTAAACATGTACCCAGGCAGTTGTTAATTTACCTGAGTGAGTCAACTATTACCATTATACAACAAACAAGTCTCTCTTTCTCGCTGCTCTCGCCATCTAAATTCAATTCAGTTTCGTTTTAATTAGCTTTACTGGCAAGGCAGCTTCTCTCCGTCTGATTCTCTCTCTTCCACTTCGCCTCACATTACAGTAAGGACAAATCTTGCATATACAGTGCTTTTCAGAAGAGCTGTGTAAGGAGCAGACATTAGAGTTTAACTATACACAGTGCCCTTGCAGTGGAAAACTCTGCCTTTGTTCATTTAAGGTTTAACCTATGTCAGATTTAGCAGTGATTTACTTTGATAATGTTGTAATAGTAACAGAAAAATGAAGAAAAAACTCTGTAATCTCAGAAATCTGTGTACAATCTATATACATAGTTTATTGTTTGGAGTTGCCGGAGGTGGCATCAGTCAATATCAGTAAAGTTGCCAGTTATCCATTCTTTAAAACACAGCGCTCTTTGCATATCATTGTGCAGGAGGAGCTGACTTGTCAGAAGCTAAAATATGACCTTCACTCAGGAGGAGAAAACTCGGGTTGCTTTGCATGGTGCTCTGGTCCTAGACGATCCTTTGTCGTGTTTATTTACGAAGAAAAGGGCAAAAACAGCAGGAACATTTTGTCTTGAGAGGATGGAAACCAAACTGTCACCAGGTTTTATAGTGAATGCTTCCTCCTCGCCCTCCACACAACACTATCACCATTGTGACAGAAGCTGATCTGTGTTAGATTGCGAGCAATACATTACAACAAAATGCTCAAATATGGCAGGCAGAATAAATGATGTAGTTATATTCCGTGGGTATCTACATAAAAAATTGGCTGCCATTTTGATGACAGTAAGAATCTTTTCATCAGGATCTTTTCTGGTAAATCATGAAACACAAAAACTGGCTATATCTTGTGGCATTCACCTTTGACATGGCCTGAACTGGGAGTCAGTGCCATGTTAATCCTCTGTTAATAATACTGCTCTGAGCTGCTTAATGATTGGTGACACACCTCCTACTGTGCTGTGCTTCTCCTGCAGCTCTGGTGCATTCAGGCTCATGGTGAGTCACCAGATTGCCAAATGATTGCCGGCTAAAACAAAAACGTAATGACCCTGAGAAGAATAAATTTAGCATGGTGGCACAGAATAGACATGTACATTTCATGATCCACTGATGAAGTTTGACATTTGTCGAGAAACAACAACAACAAAAACTGACAAAATTCCCAGAATTAAACTGCAATGTCAACTTCATATTTTGCCATCGCTCTTGTGGCTCTGCCAGAGATTTAAGCATCACTCATTTTATTTTAAAGGAGAGTTGAGACAAATCATTTCGCCATAAACACTGAGAGGAAAGCATAAATTCCAGACAGTTTTTTTTTTTTTTACTGTCTCTATCTCTCTCTGTCTGTGTCAGAGCTGATAGCTAAAGTGTCAGGCTGAGGGCTACATGTTATCACCATCTCTCCTTCTTTACCATCTATCATTCCCTTATCAGATTATAGAGTACACACACACACAGGGCTACATCTTCTTCCCTCCACGACTATTACTAGTACCACTGGGATCTGTTGATAAAATCCAAATTGTATGCAAATTGGCACACGTGTGTGAATGCATGAGAGTCTGTGAGAGGAGAGAAAGAGAGAGTGTGTGTGTGCGTGTCTTATACAGGGGTGAGGCAGTGTGTAGGAGACCAATCCAAATAGTGGTTTTATAAGCGAACATATTGGATGAGGGACCCTCGGGTGCAGTCTGCTACTGCTGCTGCTGCTGCTGAAGACAAACTCTACAACCATATATTATTGCTGTGGGAATAATGCCAGGTTTACCCTAAAACATCCACCTGTTTATACAGCACACACGCACGCACACACACACACACACACACACAAACAAACAGTCATACACAAAATGTAATCACAGATGCACTCAGACTTGGAGGGGGAAAAACAGATGACGAGAGTAACACATCTATACATATTCTGAACACATGTAAACACAGCCAACACATTTGTACATGGACCCTCCCAACACACACACACACACACGCTCGCATCACATCAATGGAAGGGTGTGTCTGGGAGCTATTTTAAATGAAACCACATGAGAGAAGTCGGCTGCTGAGAGATGCTTGATACAAAGACACAGGAGCAGTGAAGAACTAGAAAGGCAAATGGGAGGGAAAATAAAACAGGCAAATGCGACTCTGCTGAATATAAAATATTCACACAAAAACAGTCGTCTGCTGTATGTATATCATGTTTAGAGGTGCAGTTTAAAGGATTTTCATCAGTAAATCTGTTGTTGTATTTTCTCAATGAGCCTCTATATTGCTTTGTCAAAGAAATGTCAGCCCACTATAAATCCAAAGGGATGTCTTTAAATTGTATGTTTTGTCTGATCAAGAATGCAAAACACCAAAACATTAAGTTTTACAAAACTGGACCAGAGGAAGACAGCAAATCACTTTGGGACCAGACAGCATTTTTGGCTTGATAAAAGGCAAGCTGTTAAATGTTTTTTTGCCTAATTATCATAGCAGCCATTATATTTCAGTATGAGTGAGATGTTTTGGTGTTGGATGTTTCAATTAACATAGTCAAGTGGTAAGCATCACTTGTGTAGCCTTACTGGAGAATCATGTATGCAACCACTGGGAATCCACTGATGTTTGGATATAACACCGTGGGTGTCTTTACACACAGTCTTTATTTTTTAGAGAAAGATAAAATTGTCTTTCATCCATGTCTAAAAATGTCTTTGATCCATTTATATGATTTTATTAAAAAAGGTCCATTGACACAGACATCCAGTTAAAAGGCTGTAAGCCCTCTCCAGGCATACCAGGGGGCAGTGTAGAGAGGACCAAGGCTCTGCATGCAATTTTGTTTTGTGCGTGGTGTTTGTTTGTCATTTACAAATTAGGCTCTCTCTCTCTCTTTCTGTGTTTGTGTGTGTGTCTCCAAGGTCAGAGGAGGACTCTGAGGGCAACAGGGACATCTGCAGTGAGATTCTCCAGATGAAAGCTCTTGAGAGGCTCACATCTACGGTCAGTGTGTGCATGTGAATCAATACATGAAGTATGAAACATACCACTGTTTGCTGGAGGTTATCATGGGTGTGTATTTTGTTTTATCTCTTTTTTTTGTGACGTCTTTACATTTTTTTTCAACAGGTACAAAGTGAGCTGGCGGCTGCTCTCGCCCGAAAGACTCGCAAAGCTTGTGAGTATACATTTAATGTTATCCTATAGTCTTCTCTATGTAATGTGAAAATGAAATGTCAGTCAAAATTGATTCTGTTTACAATTGGTTGCAGTATCAGAGCAGGACTCTGAGACGACAGAGACCAGCCAACAGGATCCTCGCACACCCAGTGAAGAGAGCAGCCCGGTAATACACGCAAAGACATACTCTACATTTACCCCGACATGCAAAATCTTATAGTTTTGATATAACACTGTAGAGAGAGAGAAAGAGAGAGAGGGAGTGATGTTGTCTCATCTGGAGCTGTTATGGCAGGGAGATTTGGACAGCATGTCCTCATGCTTAGCTTAAACAAAAAAGTAAAGGTCAGGTGCCGTTTTTGTTGATCGCCAGCTTTGTAGAGGTGTGGTACACTTATGTAGTGTTGCCGGAATACATGCTGGGTGGTTGCTATTTTAACCTGTGTTAGCAAAACCCATGCTGACATTGTGAATATCACCAAAGCGGTAAGCCATTTCTCTTTGTTAATGCTGCTCCACAGTTTGCTCACTTGTTTTGTGTTTGGAAGAAGTTTAAATGTTTTTAAAATGACACATCAAAGTGTTTCTGACAGCTGTCGTACCCTGAATGCTCTGAACAAAGCCCTGGAGATGGGTCAGGCCGGATATGACCAACACTGTCCAATTAAAACTAGCTCCAACACAAATCAGCTTTGGATGTTCATAATAACAGATGATGCAGTAATTGGCTTCTTCTATCTACCTTGCTCTATTTAAAGGTCACTGAGTACAAGTTGTGTGTGTATGTTCATGTGTGTACCTCCAGGAGGTGGCTAAACACAGAAAATGGGGTCAGAGCAGAGTGCAGGGGGAGGCCTGTTAGCTTTCTGGTCCCATCTCTGTACAGTGGAAACCTCTTTTTCTCCATCAATTATTCATTTTCTGATTACACCAGAGAGCTCAGGAGAGAGGAGGAGGAGGAGGACAGAAAAAAGAGCATCTTTTCAACACAATTACACATACAGCACAGTAGCTCACATTTTTTGATTTCTTAGTGCAAAGAAATGTCTTCCTCCATCCTCCTGTCACTGGCTGTATTTGATGTTTACTTTGGGAGAACCTGAATTTCCGGTATTTTAATAATTTCAGCGGATAAGTGGTGAAACTGACAATTTTATAAGAAAGAAAATAATTTTTTTGGAAATAAGCTGTTTTCAACTTCCAAACCGTTTTGCTTTGTAACCTCTCGATTTGGCTTTAACATTTTAGAGGCAAAGCATCTCTCTTGTTAGAGTTTCTTTGTCGACTTTTGTCTCACGTTTTACATGCTGCAAACATGTTGAAAACATTTCGATTTAGTGGTGACAGTTGTTATGTGGCTGCACCACATACCACAACCTTTCTTTATGATTGCTTTCTTTAAATGTCAGTGCGTACAAGCTTGCTGCACAGCTGTTGTCAGTTCCCTCTTGTTTTTTTCTTTTATTTATGAGAAATGATTTAATCTGCGTCACAGCAGCTTGGTAATGACTGCTAATTAACGTAGTAAGCTATGAGACATCGAATTTCACACACACTGTTGTTGTTTTTTTGTTGATGAACAAGAAGAAAAAGAAATTAGTTGATGAGAACATCTATATTATGCATTTGGCTGCATTAAAACACAATATTTATCATCACAGAGAGACAGAATGGAGGTTTAATAACCTAAGACTTCTTCCATCCCTCTCTTTTGCTCTCTCTCTCCCTCTGCCTCTGACTCTCGCTTTCTCTCTCACAAACTACAAACTGTGTATGTCTTAAGACAAGTCAATAACAAATGAAATGCTTGATTTAAATTCATTTCAAATAAATTGCAAATAAATATTGACATGTATGTATATTTACAGGAGGACTTGAGGCTTCAGGGACAGGCCATTCTGATTTAGAGTGAATATGTAAAGACGGCAGAGCATAGAAAAGAGCCACACAGTGAGATCCTCTGATTGTGAAGGCCAGACATGGGTTAGGGAACCCCTGCAGACTGAAGTACTAACATGACTATTTCGTCTATCAATCAATCCATTACCTATACTGCTTATCCATGCAGTGTTGCTAGGAAGGCTGGAGCCAACCCTGGGCGGGTGAGGGCAGGCCACACCATAGATAGATCGCCAATCTATAGAAGACAAACAACCTCACATGCTCACATTCAAACCTGTGCATTTAAATTTGCCAATCAATTTACTGTGCATGTGTCAGGGCTGTCTCAGGCTGGGAGGAAGCTGGAGGACCTGGAGTAAACCCAGGCAAAAGGAGAGCGTTGCACAACAGTGCTAATCACTGCACCACTGTGCCACACCTAACGTGAAGATTTGCATAGGTCATTTAATGTATCGAAGAGCAAGGTGATGAATTACACACAACTTCATTTGTGGTCTTTTATGTAAATAGTAGAAAAAAACCAATAAAAATCTTTGGTTAATTCCAAACCAAAGTAAATTAACTGGACTGGAGATTGATTGAATTATCGCTGTTCTTAATAAAAGTTGTAGCTTCTCAAACAGAGATCTAAGTGAAAATAAAGGATATATGGGGAGGGAGATAAACAGAGACAGCCACACGACACAAACACACATACACAGTTTATCTGCTTTGTGTTTTGTGTCTAGGACAGGAAGCTGAAAACAGGTTAACAGGAAGCAGCAAGGGACATGGGACTATAGCTCTGATATAATGTCTGTGTCTGTGTACATGGCTACTCTTCAAGATAAGAGCTGTCACTGGGGGGAGTAAACAAAATGAGGCATGGGAGTATGTGTGTGTGTGTGTGTGTTACCCTCTGCTAGAGCTGGGCACCGTGGGATAGTTGTGCTCACAGGAAGGGTTACTCCACTCGCAGCAAAACGAAATACCCCCTCTCCTCTCTCCTCTCTCTTCCAAGGAAAATAAACAGACCAGTCTACCCGCCACTGGTGATAACCATCATACTACCAGCACCCAAGAGAGCACGCACACAGTCATGTTTTCTGTTGACAAGTTTCTCTGAAGACAGAGCTATTAGTTACTCCAGTATCCTGCAGCTCTTCTAATGAAATGTATTCTCTGCCTCTTGCTGTTCTCTTGGCTTTCACATTATATCTGTCCATCTCACTGTTCTGCTTCTTTATAGTTTGTAATTAGTTATAACTGATAGATGTTTGTATTTATACACTTTTATTTCCCAAGTTCCAACTATAAAGGAGGAGACAGACACACACCCACCAACCAACACACACTTCCCACACGGACACACACTCCCGCCCACTTACACTACTAATCACACACACTCACTCACTCACTCACTCTCTGCCAGAATCCTCTGACACAGAGCAGTCAAGCTGAGACAAAGCAAGAAGTGCAACAGATACAGGGAATTATGAGGATACAAAGGAGCCAAAGATGAATTAGAGAGAGAACAAGATAGACCCAGGATTACCACTTCTTCTCATTCTCCTCACATGGACACAGAGAGGCAACTGAAAACTTGCTATTACATGCTTCTGGATTATGCACACACAGGTTTCATTCTCCTGTGGACAAAGATACTGAACTTTCTTGACCTCCATCCCACAAGAACACTTTGAGTGTCTCCATCATGTCTTGGGACTGCGGGTTGAGATATATCTTCATGCCTCCTGTGTTGCAGCTGGGCGGGGTGTGTGCTTTGAGGGATGGTGGCAGTGGTGGTGGCGGCGGTGGCGGAGGCATAGGCACTGTGTGTGGCCGTGAGGAGCTGACCAGCCGCCTGGGACTGGAGGCCGTTCAGCGGCTGGCCAAGGATGGATGTCGGCTGCTGCAGAACCACAACTACCGGCTGCCTGACAGGAACCAAGCTGTGAGTAGAGAGTGTGATAAGTGGTGTATTTTAAAATGTAATTCACGCTGTTCAGTCGATATGACAGATGACGTTGTTGTGTGAAGTTGTTGGTCTCTAACCATGTAATCTGTCATGCAAGTTGTGGCTATATGGTTAGAATGAGTAGATAGTAATGGGCGTCATCATGTGGTAAATGCTGTCATTATTGTCGTCACTTTTAAGCGCGCACACTTCAGGTGTGAGTTACTCACAAGGTGGACTCTGGGATCTTCAGATGGACCATCATCATTTGTGTCACTGTCACTCTGAACACATTTACACACTTTTGCAGCAGGCCTGCTCACTTTTGTACATTGTCTACATGAGGTCACATCTGTGGACTGACTTGTACCCCCCCCCCCCCCGACACACACACACACACACTACAGTTATTGCTGCACATTCATGTATCTTTGCTTCATTTAGATCACTTGAGATTAAACAATCACCAGTTTTTTTATAATGTGGTCGTTAATAATGGCTTAGTGCAATGTGATCTCTTACCCCTTTTACAGTCCCTTTTACGTATGTGTGTGTATATTGTGTGTGTGTGAGTTTGCAGAGTTTGCTGGCTAGAGCTTTTTTATCATGCGTGGGAGATTGTGTGTGTGTTCATGCACTGCTGGTGCTGTGGCAGGCTGAGTCAGTGTGTGTGCATAATGAGTGGGGTGTTAGTGGAGCGTTGTACTGTATAATCCAGCTCTACCGTACACCTGAGGGCAGGAAATGAAGCAAATGCAGTCTGATTTCACTGTACATCATGATGCATGTGTTTTGTGAAATGTACCACATATCAGCATGGTGGGTTTGACTGAAGCCCAGCCTTGGGGATTTTCCAGAGTGTGTGTGATTTTACTTTCTTCAAGTTTCTAGTTTCTGTGATGGTCAGCAAACTTAGATTTGTGTTTACTGCTAAATCATTATGGCTACGCGAGTACATTTTCTCATATCGTAGCCTTTTTAAAATATAATTGTACCAACAGTAAATTATTGTCACAGAATCAAGGCTTTTGTCTGCCGGTCTTTCACATGCATCAAATACATGTACAGATCACTAAGTTTCCAGACATGACACATTTTAGATTGCAGGGTAAGTTGTAGGAAACTATATTCAAGAAGTTGTGTTTTCTTTGGTTTATATATAGAAATAGATATGGGTTTAAAGAAAACAGCCAGATTGATTGATTGACTGTCATTGAGTGAGGAAACAATGCTTTCTTTTTCTCACAAGATTTGAGGCAAACATTGAGAACGGTTTTGAATTAATGTTAAAAGGTTAAGGATGAAACGCCCATATTGTTCAAAAGTCCTACAGTCTGCACGCACAAGCCCAGTCTGTTGCCTGGGTTAAGGTAAACATCAAAAAATGAGCTTTCTCTCAGGTCAAAACAAATAGGACCATCAGAACCTGTCTGTTGGGTTTTTTTTTTTTAAATAGAAGCAGCATCAGTGACTCATAAAGGATCTTTCAGTTTTTTGTCAAATAATGACATTTTAGTGCAGTATGATTTTATCAGAGGAAGAGGAGGCAACAAATATGCCTGATAACTGATAGATTATAGTAATGAACATCAGGTAGTTTGCCACTTTGTTGGTTATGTGTCACTTCTATGCAAGCAGTGAAAACCATGTTTGGCCAAAAAACTATTCAACTATTCAAAAGTGTTTTCCTCCAGCTCTACTCTCCTGACCAGATGTTTTTAGATGATAGTGATGCTGCTTATCATGTACAAAATCATCAATCATGTTGCATGAGTGTTCATAGGGAAATACTTTCTGATATGACAAAGGTAAACAAGATGTGTCTGATGATTGGCTCACTGATCATCTTAGGCTGCAGAATGTAGCAGAACTCAAAACCTACCAGCCTCTCATTTTACTCAGTTGTCATGGTGATTTTTTTTAAGTTAAAGTCCTTTTTTTCCATGACACTCAAGCTCTGACAAACCGGTGTGGGCTGTTTCCATAGTTAATACGTGCATTGGGTGCATCTCTGCCTTCTAGTCACTTCAGGCCTGCCTTCTCACTTGTCTGCATTTGATTTGGCCATTGGGGTTTATTAGAGGTCAACCAGCCACCTGGGATTATTGAGCATCCTGTGCTACTTTCTAATAGTTCTGTATAGTTACAAAATACACAGTGTGTGTGTGTTTGTTTATGAATGCATTGTGTTTTCATATTATTCATTATTTCCAGGAATAAGGCTCAGAGCTATCACAACACAGATATGGTTTGGTCACTATCAGCGCAGACATCCACACGCACACACACACACACATGCACAGGAACAGGAAGGGAACAGAGAGTGCTTCCTTTAGGCTTTCCATGAGGCCTACATTTCCTCTGGATAATATGTCATATTATAGTGTGAGTGAAAAAGAAACAAGGACAGAGTGAGCAAGCGAGGGAGAAAACGAGTGACATGTATATAAAAGGCATAAAGGAGTCTTTCTGGCCATCAAGTCCTGATCTAGTAAAAGACTGAATATATGTTGCATCCTTCATTTCTTTTGTTATTTTCTGCTCTCCCTTTCTGTTTATCCATCTATGTCTAAGAGAGATGTGTATGCAGTTTATAACCCTGTGAGACACACAGAAAGTGTCTGTCGCCTGCTCTCTATTTTCTGTTCCAAATCCAAACCCCTAGAGCATATAGTCTGACCATTCAAAGACAGAGATGAGAGCGAGACTTGAATCTGGTTGTGCTGAAGAGAGGAAAGAGAAAAAAGGGTTTTCGAGAAGTTTGGAGAAGAGGGAGATTGTGAGAGAGAGGGAAGGGTGGAGAAGAAGTGGAAGCACAGATGGTTGAATTGAAGGAAGGGATGGGGAAAGGGAAAGGAAGGAAAGAAAAGGACACACCTGTTAACTGAGAACAAGTGACTGTCCTTCACAGAAACATTCGTGCAAGTTAGAGTATTACATAATTGCCAGTGTCGTGTACTTGTTTTCATCTCTATATCAAAGCTGTAGGCATTTCCATTGTTAGCAGAGAACAAAACGGGTCATCCTGAAACTGAATTATTGGGATTGGGTTATTTGGTTAAACACATATGATAGTTGGAATCAAACGTCTTTCACGTCTTGTATTCCTCACTCTTCCCCTCACTCCCCCACATCTATCTTTCTGTCCTAGTCTCTTGCCTTTCGTCTTGCTTTCTTTTCTTGTTCTCTTTCCCTTTGTCTGTGTTGCATAACTTTCTGACCCCCTCCTCTCCACACTGTTGAAGTACCTACTTTTGTATATTTTCCCTTGCATTCTTTCTCAGGCTAAATTAATGTTGTTCTTGGGAACTGCTGTTTGCACTTGATTCTTCAGAGATTCTTTGTGTGCGTGAATGCATGTGAAAGGACTATAGTTGTGAAGACACAGTGACAGTGTTGCCCTGTCTACTTTTGTTGTGCTGCATTTTGTCGAAGCCTTTGATCATGACTGTGTTGTGTATACGTTGTAATGTTGCCTTCCTCCAGTCTCGGCTCTGAGATGTTTTTCTTGGCATCTGTGTAAAGAGAGTAACTGTGTTATCGGAAACATCAACAGTTTGCCACTTTATCAGGAGCACAACATTTACTCTCCTTTGTTTTTAGAGTAGTTACAGTTACATAATCCCTCTCTTTCCTTTTTTTCCCCCACTGTATTTCTGCGGCAATTTTCCTTTTATTAGAAAGTTATTGGAGTAGAGAGGCAGGAAAGTTCAGCAGAGATAAAGCGAGGAGACTTGTTACGAAACACCCTGGTCTGTATTTGGACCCTGGATGACGGCGGCCTAATGGCATCTCCCCATTAGACCACCAAACCACCAAACGGGTTATCCTGGCACCACATCTGGGCTGCTGGGTGTGGTACAGTATGGGAGCCAGGCCAAACTGTAATTAATGGCATGTAGTGTCAGATCCCTTTGCATCAGCTGTCACTGCCTTATTTATCAGCTCTACGTATCTTTGTGTTGCTAATCTCTGAGGATGTTTACTTTGAGCATGTTACATAATGAACTGGCAACGACAAGTACACATTTGGCTCACTTTGAACAACTGGCAGTGTTTGTATATCTGTATAATTTAACGATGATAAACAGCAGAACAGAAAAGCTAAAGAAAATCTAAAAGTGCAGGATCAGGCACTGAATTATCAATGTGATAAGAAGCTTCAGTGACCTCATCAAACTTGAAGATGCTCCGATCAGTCTCTGCAGCGGTGGGTGGTGGGCGAATGCCTGAACGGTATGAAGTACCTGAATGCCCCTACATTGAATTATTATAAATCGTTCAAAATAAATGTGAATATTCTGTGCTGTAGTTGCAATGTTATATCATCAACATCGTTACACTAATGTAGGCATGGACACTGAACATGCAACTGTAGCTTGATTTGATAAGTCAAGTCAGTTTTATTTATATAACCCAAAATCACTTCACATCATTTTCCTCATTAGACTTTTCAGTCCACAGGCTTCACGACACCCTTCATCCTCAAAGTGGGTGCACACTGCATTTTGTTTTTCTTTTCTTTTTTTTTGGCTCTCCCGGATGAAAAATGACTAGCGTGAAAGAAACATGGAGATGTCTGGTTGTGGCTGTGAAACTGTTGTGACCAAAAATAACCTGGAACCTGGAAACCTTGGAAATTTAAGAGGACCATCTTACCATGTGACTGTGGCTATAACATGTGAAAACCAACCAAAACTGAGACTCTTTCTGTAGCCTTGACCAGATCCACACTGTTCTCTCAACTTCAGTTTACATATGCATAGATAACACTATAACAAGCCTCATTGTTTGCCACTATAATAGTGGATGATGGACACTTTTACATTTTATTGTTGTATTTAGACCTGAGTCATAGTCTAAGGTATTGTCAACGACACCCAAGTTCAGATGTTGCACAGTGGACTGCAATAAACTTATAAGATTGTGGTAGGTATCTTTAGATGCTCAACTCGAATAAGGAAAATAGAGAGAAGTACCAAACTTTTATTTCAAATGCTGTGGTTGTCAATTTGACATGGATTGGCAGAATTTGGAATAAAAACTTACAAAGTTTCTTGTATTTAGTCAAGTAAAGGTTTCAGAAGAAAGACACACACCACCTGAGGGAAAGTATCTGGTGCCCTCAGAACATCTGTACCATACTTCAGAAGAAGAATATGAGTCATCAGGGCATGTCCACACACACACACACACACACACCTTAGGCATATTGTTTTCTGTGACTCGAGACAGATCCCACCTGCCGTCTCTTAGGATCAGACAACTCCTTTCATCAGATGATCACAAAGACAGGATGTGTGTGTGTGTCTACCTGTCTATTGACTTGTTTTGTGTGTTGTCGAGGTATCTGTGACTGCATTAAGAGAGCTCTGTGTCAGGGCTCCACAGTGTCCACAGTAAAAATCCAAATTCCACAGGTTGTGATCACAGTTAATGATTAGTGCATTTCTGCCACTTTTTATGAACCTTTGCCCCCTTTTTCCAACTCTGGCACTTTTTTCAAGCCTCAGCTGATTTTTTTTTATTCAAACAACTCCCCAGTGTTGCATTATGTCTTTGTTGCATCTGCAGTGGCGATAGAAAGAGAGATAACTCTTTGATGTAACCTGCATTTATGTAAAAAGAACAACAGAATCCAAGTGTAACTCATAACACAGACATCATGGTAACAGGAAGGATGTGACAGGACACGACCCTAAACCTGAAAGTAAATCTTACCACAGAATGACTTCAGACAGGGAAAATCCACCTGTTGGACCGACCCAGTCTGGCCCAGACCTTAATCTAGCAGAAATGCTGTAGAATGACCTGACGAGAGCAGCTCACACCAGACATCCTGAGAATATGTCTGAGCTGAAGAAGCTGTGAAGGAAGAATTTTGTGCAGACCTGACAAGCAGGTACTGGAATAGCTTGTTAGAGGTTATTGGTGCCAAAGGAGGCTTAACCAGTTATTAAAGGGTTCACTCACTCTTTCCTCCACTGCTGCGAGTACTTAATGTCCGTGGTCAATAAAGACACAAAAGATTATTATCATTTGTGTGATATTAGAAGGGGGGAACTGAGCATGTGTGACTTAGATGAAGATCTGATCACATTTTATCAAGAATTAATGTAGAAAAACAGGGAATTCCAAAGGGTTCACATGCTTTTTCTTGCCACTGTAAATGTTGACATACGACTAAACACAAGTGTGTGCAGTCCTACATAATGTATTTGAGGGAGTGTGTGTCTGTATTAAAGCAAGAGACAGTGCAACAGAAAGGCAGCCTTGCACGGAGCCCACTGTGTCAGTTGTGATTTCTGCTCAATCCCTCTGGCTGCGGCGGAGACTGCAGCGAGCAGCTGGAGAGGAGACGTTGCTTCTTTATCTCTCCCCCTGCTCCTCTCCACTGCCTTTGATCTCCCTCTCTCTTCTCCTTTTTCTCTCCTCTCCTCAGGCTGTTTCTTATTGTGCTCCTTTGTCCATCTGGAGCTCAGTTCCCATTGCACTGTCACTGCAGGTGTGTGTGTGTGTGTGAATATAAATGTGCCACAGTAACAGATCAAGTTGCTGTTCATTTCTTGAGACTACTCAAGCATCAGCCCACAGTCCTGGTTGTCCCCATTTTTATTTATTACATAATATCATTTCCTTCAAAGACAGTAAAAGCCATACTTCCCACTGTTTATGTCTGCACATATGGATTGGTATGTGTGTTTGGCGTTTACCTATGTGTAGGGGAAATCATTGAATCTTATGGGAATGGTCCTGATACCGGATTCCTAAGGTTGATATTTTTATAATGATAATTGACCTACACATGGCTAGTGTTAGCATTTCCATGTGTTTACATGCCAGTCTAGAGGAAATGTTGCAAGTGTTGCATCAAACTTCAAATCTTTTATTCACTCTCCAGCAACACAAATGTTAACTCTTGTGTCCTTTCTCCCACTGAAGTTAGCATGCTAGCCAGCCTGCATCAGCCTGTCTTGTCACTTTCCCATAGTGACGCACTCTAGCCACCAATCTGAAGACCGAGCTCTGCTCAGAGGATGCAATTGCAACCACTTGTATGATAAATCCACTGATGGCTGAGACCACAGTCGCCACCACCTGCTCCCTGCAAGAGACCATGTTCAGCAGCAGAGAAAACTTTAAAAAAGCCCTTCTTCGTGTTGAGCTTTGGCATTTCTATGCTGTACTTTATTGTCACTTATACAGTGCACATTTGCCAATTTACTAAGCTACAGCAGGCCTATAATACCAGCCCTCTGAGAGATTTGACCTTGCCTCACTGTGTTACGTGTTGTCTGTCTGATTATCACCCTCTCTTTTTTTTTCTTTCTCTCTCAGGAGGCAGTGGGAAGGGTTTGTCTGAAGGAGAGAGGACGGGATGTTTTGGTGTTGCAGAGAGTGACATCATCAGTGACGTCGCCATCAGACCGGCCCTCACCCACATCTTCAGGGGGTGGGTCCAGAGAGGAGGATTGCGACAAGAGGTCAGTCCCTCCTCCCACATAATAAGAGCCCTCCAAAGCAACAGTTGCAACAAAAGATATAATCATAGCACTCCTCCCTCTCTTTTTCTGTTTTTTCTTTGGAAGCTCAGGTTGCAGCCACGCATTCTTGCATATCAGCAGTGCTGTCAACACAGTGTGTGTGTGTGTGCGTATGTGTGTGTCTAAGATAATGTATGCTTTAGCTACTGGTGCACAGCAGGAAGAAGAGAATGGCTTTTTGTTTTCAGCTGAAAGGGAACCAAAGATGACACCAAGAATGGCTGACTTCCTTCCACCAATCAGTGTGTGTGTTTAGGATCATATGTATGGGTGTGTGTGAGCGTGTGCACGTGTGTTTGAAAGAGAATTTCCTCAAAGTTGATTTCTTTGTACAGTGTCTCCCTTTGTGTTTATTTAAGTCAGTATGTGCCAAGACCTCAGGCACAATGTAGGGAGTGTCCGTGACAGGCAGGTTAAGTGTGTGTGTGTGTGTGTGTGTGTGTGTACAGTGTTCAGATTCATCAGTAGCAATCAGTTCCCTCTGAGTACTACTGTAGGAGCTGTCAGACAGGGTTTTAATCTCTGCAGCTCTTAGCTGACAGGGGCAGACGGCAGTTTACCCCAAAGGAGAGCACTTTTCCTGGGTATGCAAAGCTTCAATGAAGGCCAATCCTCTGGAAGCGTTGAGATATGAAGATGACCTCTGAGCTAGCTACGCTCGCAGAAGCAGAGGAGGACCTAGATGATGAAGACAATGAGGATGACGATGATTATGCAGATGGGAATGATGATGATGATGAAAATGCTAGCAGTTCAGGGATCTGTACATTCGATGTTCCTCATTTCCGCTACATCGATGATGACGACGTGGAGGAGAATAAAGATAGGAAGAAAGAGCGAGGATGGAGGGATGGAAGTTATCACACGTTTTCATGCCCTAGTGAGGAAGATTGTCATGTTTCTGCATCTCACAGGTATGTGGTGGTGTCGGGAACACCACTCAAGATCTTGGAGCACCTACTAAGTGACCTGCGGTTGGATGACCAAAGAGGGGCACCAGAGAGCAGGGAGAGCGGTAAGTCTCACGAACGCAATAACATGTTTTGTTTGCACTGTGCATGCACATCAATGACGAGACATGCAATATGCAATGCACTATGTGGCTGTAAGACAAGATAAACATGGACAGAAAGGAGTCAGAGCAAAACAGAAGTTAGTAAAACATCTTGTCTTCAGGCAGCTGAATTGTTTATCTCCTCAGCCTTTTCACCAAAGGTATATTTAAAACTAAGCAACGCACCTCCCTCTCATTCCAAGGAGTTTCGTTTTTAGTCCTACGCAAGTTTCAACACAGCCCAGTCTCCTTTCTCTGTCCCTTTTAACTTCCCTGAGGTGGGTTCAAATCCGGGAGGTATGCACTTCCCCTTGATTTTACTGTCTTTGTTTGTACTTTCTTTGTGTGTACATGTGTGTCTGCGGCCATGTGAGTCAGTCAGCCCTCACACCACATCCAGGTGTGTGAGTGTACATTCGTTCAGCCATGTGATTGCCTGTAAATATGAGGGACATTCAAGAGGTTAAATGCTCTAATGAGTCTGTGAAACGATTCCCTCAGGGGACTGGTCGACATTTCTGCTGCAAACACTTTCAGTGGGCTGTTAACTGTCACGTCTCATTTTCACAGTCCTCAGGTCTATTACTGGCTACTGGGTCTTCGACAGTGCAGCAGTAATAGTATTATTATACTGCTGTGTGCACTGTTGTACCTTAGGCAATCTTTTGTCATTTGTTGTATATCAGATATTTAATGCTTTTGAATATAATCAGTTAATGTTTCGTTTACAGAATAATATGTTTAAGTCAAAAAGTACTTGGAAAAATTGACACAGTGATGTCTGAACATCCTTTTTGTCTGATTCATAGTTTCTAATTGCAAAAGTTTTCAGTCAACCATCAGTGGTGAAAAGCAGTTTCAGGGTTACGATCTCTACACAGTGTTCTCCCCACTCTGGTTATAATGTACTGATTTCTTGTCACAGTTAATAGATCTGATTCTCCTCTAATTAAATTTAGTGTCACAACGGACCCCAGGTCCAGTAAATAATATTTCACATTTCGTTCAGGGACATCTGGGTCTCAACCTGTATTTTATAAAACCCTGCTCTTGCCTGTTGGCGCTGTTTTAAAACAAGGCGCCTTTATGTATCGACTCCTCAGCACCACCAGTTCCCAGCAGTCCACAGGGAGCCATCTCACTGAATTGCAGGAAGCAAAGGAAGAAAGAAAGAGAGATGGATGGAGGAGAGGGAGACGGAGAACTGAGATGGTCTTTGTGGAGGAAAACCACCTGCTATTTATTCACAGTAAAGAGAAAGGGCACACTTTTTTAAGGCTTAGGTTGATTTTTTTATTTTATTCTATTTTTATTTATTTCAGGAGGGAGAGACAGAAGCAGGAAACAGATCAGAGAAGAGTGTATGTGCACGTTTGGGTGTCTGTGACTCTGCGCTTGTGTGTCTATCTCTCAGTCTGTGTGCACTGAATAGGCATGAGGGTGCATGTGTGTTGGTCCTCTGGGGTGGTGTTGAGCATCAGTGTGCCGTTTTAGCGGGCTTAGCTGTGCAGCATGTTGAACAGGCTCGTACACGCTTCCATAGAGGGAGAGAGGACTATTACCCCAGCCACCCCTCCCCATGTACACATAAAAACACACACAACAAAAAACACAGCAGCAGATTACTGCGATCAGTTCAGCACACACACATTTTCTCTCTTGCAAGAGATAAACTCCCCAAGGTCAGAACTAGAATGAGTTATTCATCAGGGTGCTGTGTGCGTTCGGGTGTATGTGTGTTCATGTGTGAGTGTTGCTGTGTCTGTGTGTGTATGTGTTTGACTTTGTGTGTGCCAGCGGGCAAACACAGAGGGCATATGTTGAAGATGAAAATGGATATTTATCATCACAGAGAGCTGCAAGAGAGTGAGCATAGGAGGAGAGTGGTAGCGGGGGGAAATGTAACGGGCGAGAATGAGAAAATGAAAAATGGGGGTGTAGTGAGGGGGGGGGGGGGGGGGGGGGGGGGGGTTTGAGCGTGAGAGGGGGAAACGGTAAGTAGGGAAAAGACTGATAGCTGGTCAGGAAAGAGGTCTACATCCACAGACTGCAGAGAAAGGGGGCTCAGAAAAATGGAAAAGACAGGAAAGTAAGCCACCAGTGTTTTGAAAAAGTGATAAGCTCAGTCAGACCCGCCTAAAAGTATTTCTCCAGAAAAGTTGTGTTTTTATTTCTAAAGAGAAGACACTTGTTCAAATATTAATGCCACGGCCTCTGCTCAGTCTTCTATAATTGATTTCTTTGCTCTCTGCCTGACGGAGCCATATTTGGGTCACACATTTTCCCAGGGAAAGAGGTTGACACCACACACACACATACACACACGGCTCAGCTCCCTCACACCACCAACAATGGCTCACTACCCATCTGCCATGAGGGCTGTTTATGTTCAGGTCTTACCCATTGAACACCTGCTCAGTCTCACACAAGCAGATACACATTAGTATGCTCTACCCTGATGAATTTCTTAGTTCAGCTAAGTTATAAAAAAAACCTGTATATGTTAGTATTGATGTAAATGCTTGGTTTTTCCATTGGCTGCATAGAGCATCCCTGTGTCTTATTTTTGTATGACATAATATACATTTGACAAAATAAGCAACAAAGTTAATGTTTGGGAAAAATGCACATCTTTGCATCACTTGTTGGTGTTGATTCATAAAAACTTCATCAGGAGTGTGTGGGTGTGTTTGGAAGAGAGGCTGACAATATTAGTGACCTTTAACCTCTTCAAACCCAAATCCATGCTGTGAAAACAAACTTTGGGCAATCCTGCGCAACGCTGATCTGACCTCTAGTGAAAATCCCACCCAAGGGCTCATTTGATGAGGCAAACCTGTCAGCGAAACAGAGACGGAGGAACATCAACATTCAGCTTACCAGTGAGGCTCTACCTTTGTCTGTTGTTTGGTGTTGGACAAGAAGCATAAAATGGGTTGAAGTTGATTATTATGGGCAGAAATTGTGTTATGAGAATGTTGGGTCAAAAATGGCTGTTAAATGGCCAGAGTTTATTTGTTATGCTTTTACGATGGCTGACATAAGGAGGAAACCATTCAATAGGGAGAAAGAGGCAAAGGCAGAAGATAAGAGACTTTCATGTGACTTAACTTCCACAAGTAAGACAAATTATCAAGTGACTGATGGTGTGTTTCCTGTGTTTCAGAAATGTTGCTGGATGACTTCCTGTTGACCTACCTGGTGTTCATGTCCACTCATGACCTCTGTCAGGCTCTTTTGGGACAATATCCTTACTGGCAAACGCTTACAAACATAAATCACACTTACCTTTTAAGTGTCCACACTAAACCCATTTTGCCTCCTTGACCACTCTCACCTATAGCAGCACCCGCTGCAGGGGTCAGGAGGAGGGCAAGGATGCCCTCTTTAGGAAACGTAAGGTGCTGCAGCTGGTGTCTCACTGGAGCCGGCTTTACAAGGACTTCCTCAAGGAAGAGGAGCACGTCAGGAGCTTCATGAAGGTGCGCCACTACTGGTTTCATCAGCACATTTTTTAAAATCTCTTCTGTCACTCTGTCTCTTGTATTTGAAAGGATCCTCTGGTGTCCTTTTTCACCAAAGAAAATCAGAAGGCTTGTTCATCTTCATATGTATCTCTCTGAAATGGGATTTTGCACAACAGGACATCTGAGCTGCAAAGTGTGTGTATGTGTCTTCCCTGATCTCCTTGTTAGCTGCATCTCCTATTAAACTGAGCAGTTTTTGAGCCGGCAGGGGGAACCTTGTTTTTATCTCATCCTCTGACAAAGGACCAAACAGAAAGGCAGAGGAGAAAATACAGACGCTTTCATGATGTAGCATATGAATGGGGGGGTTTGATCATCATATTTGGCTTCATGTTTTTCATGTATGATAACAATTGAAAAACTGAAGTAGTGTACCACTGATCATACCATTGATATGATGTACAAACACAGTATATACAGAGGACAAACACGCAGATCCCCAGTGTCATGTTATTGTCACGTTTCTCATGACAAATGCTGTTTCTAACTGCTGACTTTTGAAACACACACACACACACACTACTTAACATGATCACATGCGTACACATGTGTACACATCCACACACTCACCCACAACAGCTGCATCCACTCACCAATCACTCTTCCCTCTGTAACCTGACAGTTCCATTGCTCAGTGCCGGGTTGCCATGGAAACCAAAGTGCGAGGGTTGGCATGGGTATAATCTCATATGGAGTGTGTAACCCAGGTGATAGTTGCCTAGTAACAGAGGAATGAGAGGGGAATTGGGATGGGATGCTATGGTGGGTCAATGACAGCGATAAGCAGGTGGAAGTGTCTGTGTGTGTATGTGTGTGTGTGTGTGTGTGTGTGTCTGTGTGTATGTGTGCGCGTGTCTTCAAGTTGTTACTGTTTCTTTCCCCTGAGCTTTCATGTTACATACTAATGCTCTGCCATGCACACAGTCTAGCACAACACAGTGTGCCTAGTCACCCATTTAAGTACAAAGTACAAAGCATGTGTCATGTTTTTTTAATGTCATCCACCTACGCAGCACTTGATGGTACTCAATAAATGAGCTGCTCAGAGTTGAATATTAATGCCATGTGTTTTATTTTGTTGGTTCAGATCATCTTCTTAACCTCAGTTGATGTAGTCTTTTCTTTTTTTGCATTAATTGCTCATAAAATGTGATCTGACTTCCATCATCTTAGCAGTACAGACAAGCTAATAAGACAAAAACACACATAATCTTTCATGTTTTTATCAAATGCACCCATTAAGCATTCCCAACGCTGGCAGAGGAAGTAATTGGACGCATGGATTTAAGAAACCAGTCGAAAATCCTTTGGCACCAATAACCAGTAGCTGCACAAAGTTCAAAAGGAATTTTTGACCATTTTTCAAAGCTACCTCAGCTCAGCCATATTTTCACGATGTCTGAATGTCTGCTGTGAACCTCTGGAAGCCAATCCATCCACTGAATCTCTTTTGGCCCAAAAGGCAAAATTTCTTGGTGGGAAATGATTTGAGTAAGCCAGGCCTGTAAAAACTGCTTCCCTGTTCAGATGTTTGTGCTATCCTGCAGATTATTGCACAAGATTGTAGTACTAGTAGTAGTACTAGTCAGCTAGTATCTGTGGAGCAGAGCAAGGACCATTCAAATGTTATTCCTTTAGCCAGTTGCCAGTCCCTCTGATGGACCAAACAAACAACATTTTTACCATCACTCAGCAAATGTTAATGGATGTTGGTTTTCTTTTGTCTGTCAGACTCTGTACAGGTGCGTTTTAGAAGATCTGTATGAGTTCCCTACACTGGAGAAGGATCTGAAGGAGTTCCAGAAACTTCTGCGTCGCAGACAGTAAGTGGGTTTGTCTCTGCAAAAGGCCTTTGTTGACTCTTTTCTTCTCTATGCTGATTTACATCCCTCCTTGCTGTTGTGCTTGTTTCTCACAGCACTGTGGATGACTGTCCTCCAAACCAAAAGGTAAGATGAACAGTGTGGAAATTTGTGATTGTGTCTACTGATGCTGAGCAACAATATCTGTACTTAAAGTAGTCATCTATACTAATAGTAAAGTATTGGTTCAGAAAAGTAAAGTATTTGTAGTAAGTCATACTTACAGTATAGAAGAGGTAACTTAAATCTATAGAGTTGCAACTATGGAGATTAAATGTGAGCTGTACAGCCGATGACACTGATACTGTCAGTGCATCGCAAGATTCACTGTTACGCATCTTCATCTTTCCTCTGCTCTTTCTCTCTCTCTCTGTCAGAGCAAACAAATGTATCAGCAGTTGAGTTTGAAGGAAAACTGTTTACAGCTCCGAAGTCCACCAATTGAGACCAGAGATGGTGAGTAACAGACACAAGCACATGCGCACATGTACACAACACACTGGCCAGCCCAGGACTGTGCACAATTATGCATAATGACAGTCTGTGCGGTTTAATTTCAGTGCGCACATGCAAATTGCTTAAATACAGTGTGTCCAAGTTTCTTTGTGTGCTTGAGTACTTGACAAAAATTAACTCCAGTTTCTCTCAGTAAACACTTGAGTCTTCTCTGTCTGCTTCATTATTCAGTATGTGTGCTGTAAGCATTCACAGTGAATATTTTCAATGTATTTCTCAGTGATCTGTTGCGTGTACGTGAGCAGTGACTCCTACCTGAGCGTCCACACGCACCCATCGCTGGAGGCCCACGAACTGCTGAGGATTGTGGGTCTGAAGATGGACAGACCGGAAGAAGACATGGTCCTCGCCGTGGTCTCGCATACTGGAGGTACCCACACAGACAAATGCATGCACAATAGACAGTGAGCAAAGTAACATAGGTCTTAATTTCCCTCAATCATTTCCACACCAGTGGTTCATGTATAAATACACAAAGGTTATATTGTGTTATTATAAAATGAAACTAGATCACATTTAAGGAGCATAAAGCTTTCACATGACCTCTGCATGAGCCCCACCTCGGCCTCAGGCAGGGGTCATCTGAACCCCCCTCACAGCTTATTATTGCCTGTAGCTACTAAGCATTCATACACTGCTGTTAGCTATGTCAGTCATCACTATTACTTAGCACTTTCACTCATAACTATGTTCAGATGTTAAGAGGCATTTTAGGTTTTTTTTCTTTTTTCTTTTTTTTCAAATGGTAAATTTTTTGTATTTTTTTCAGTGGTTGCTCCTGCTCTTAGCAAGTGCTCCATGTTGGGTCTCACTGTTCTACACTTTGAGCTTATCATCATCATTCTGCTTCTCTCCTTTATATAGTCGTCTCTGCAGAGCGGAGGGTGTTACAGCCCAGTGACTGCGTGTACTCAGAGTCTCTGACCCCACAGGGAAAGCTTGTGGCCTGTCGCAGGGATCTTACTGAGATCTTGGTATGTAAATGCACTGTTCTCTTTGTGCCTTTGTCATTTAATATTTCCACGTGTCATTCCCACTGATAGAGGCAAACGTTTCAACGTGCAGATTTAAAGTAGACCACCACGATCTCTGATTATTTGGGCGTTTGCTGTCTCTCATATCATTGGCTGCTTTTTTATCACCTTCTGGCTAAATCAGGCATGAAAATAAATATTCAAATTCCCCAACTGACATATTTTCATAGTGTTACAATGAGTCATGCTCTATAAGCAAGCTGGAGAGACTCAGGGCAGGTGGTGATTCTTATTAACTTGGACTCAGTAGGAGAGAAAAGGTGTGAGACACAATTATTTTGTTGCCCAGCCGTGACGGCAGGATTGGATGGTGCTGTATCAGGGTCAAGTGTTGCTCTGTAATGGCACGTTTTTTTCAGAGTGGAGCTTCAGTTGTGAATCTTAAAATCATTTTACACTAATGGGCATTTGATAAACTGCATTTTAGGGATTTTGTTTATCTTTCTGGAGTGAGTGCCACCTATCAGACTAGCAGAATAACTAATGGGGCGACCTGTGAGCACAGTTAGGCACAATGCCCCCCTCTCTGTTTTCAGCCCGAACTTCATGTTTAATTATTCCTCTTCAATGATAGATTGTGTTTGAAGCCTCCAACAGCCTCAGTGTTCTGTAATTTATTATGACTGTGAGACATCATGGACAGTACATGTGTGCATGTACAGTTTATATTCTTAGCACACATGATACAGAGGTGAATGACACCTAACTTCTCTTTGTGTCCATGCAGCCTCCTTTAACAGATAGCGCTGAGCTAAGCAGGAGGCCGGTGCGACTCTTAGGCATTAACACCTGGGACGTGGCAGCTGCTCTCACACACCTGGACTGGAGCCTTTTCAAATCCATCCACGAGGTAGTCACACAAATATATGCATGTGGTTTATATACGTATGGTACAGTAGGGTATTAAAAAATACATTTTCATGACAGACTGCTGGGACGTAAGCATTAAAGATGCAAATGCTGTTCCAGACTTGGCGGAATCATGAGCACAGAAAGTCTTTTTGCAACAGAGTGGCTTCCAGGAAGAGCTGAATATTTGTTGTGAAAATGGTGAAGCAGAGCATATATGTTTGATGTCATTGCATCTTTGGGGAATCTACAAAATGTTTTATGCTGTTTCCTCTGTTGTATAAGATTGTTAACTAATTGTGTTTGGATTTTGATTGCACAAAATAAGAATAACATTAAATAATCACGCACTCAAGGAGAGTAGATGTTTTAGGATGCGTTCCTCTGAAAAGCTTGCCATCGTTCACCCACACTTTTCCGCTCTCTCCAATGCAGCAAGAGTTGGTGTACTACACTCTCAGCCGGGCTCCTGGTAGCGGCCACACGGCGGCGCTCTCAGTCCTGCTCCAGCGCTGCAATGAGGTCCAGCAGTGGGTTATGTCTGAGGTGCTCATGTGTGTGTCTCTCAACAAGAGAGTACAGCTGCTCAAGAAGTTCATCAAGATTGCTGCTCAGTAAGATGTCACACACACACACACACACACATACATACACACACACTCCAGCATACACAAGTGGATTTAACAAACGCGTCAAGGTGGCATGTTGATGTGCTTTTGTCCTTGTAGTTGTAAAGCCCAAAGAAATTTGAACTCTGCATTTGCCATCATCATGGGTCTCAACACAGCAGCTGTCAGCCGACTGAATCAAACCTGGGAGGTGAGTGTGTGTGAGCTTTTGTGTATTTATACACACATGTTGTGTTTTGAATCTTAATTCTGACCAAACGCCTTCCTTTCAGAAATGTCCTGGGAAGTTCAAGAAGCTTTTCTCTGAGTTGGAGCTCATCACGGTGAGACACAGGCAGAGATCCAGTATCTGCAGTCGCTCTTTCATTTTGGTAAATCAAACTTTGAGATCTCTCGTCCGTCTCTCATCCTTTTCCTTTTACCCTGTTTTCTCTCTTTCACTGTCTTTCTCCAGGATCCATCTCTGAACCACAAAGCCTACAGAGAGGCCTTCAAGAGGATGAAACCTCCCAAGATCCCTTTCATGCCTCTTCTTCTGAAAGGTATCATCTCCAGCCCCTTCACACACACACAGCAAGACTTGATAGTTGTTTTTTTATGAATGACACAGCTGTCCCCTGCTCTAATATCTTAGATATCACCTTTATCCATGAGGGAAATAAGACCTTCCATGACAACCTGGTCAACTTTGAGAAGCTGGTGAGTGCACTCACAGTTCTGCAATTTGTGTTTGAGTTTGTGTTTCAAACTGTTTTTAAATTTTACCATATCATATTCATCTTGTAACTTCATAGATGACAAGATTAGACAGTCACAATCTGGTGCTAATTTGAAACCTCATCTCTGAAATTGAAGTGAACAGTTGTAAAACCGGGGAAATACTGATCTATATGTAAGAGTGTCCAGTCACCTGGTAAAGTAATTACTGTGCTTTTACTATTAGAGCTGCAACTAGCTATTATTTTAATTGTAGATGAATCTGCCAATGGCTTTCTCAGTTAATGAATTCATTGTTTGGCCCATCAAGTCTCAGAAAACCACCTTTCACAATTTCTCCTTAGTTTGACTTTTGACTCCAACTTGTATTTTACCAACAAAATCACATAGTAGTACACAAGACAGATGCTCACACTTGGGATGCTGGTATTTACATTTCAACCTTTAAACATATTCTATATTTGGCTTTTTTTTCTTTTTTGAAAAAATGAATGAAATTGAAATTTCTTTTTACCTTTGCTGAAACAATTAAGGTGACAATTCAAATCTGTTTCAACAACTTTATCTGACTGGGTGGTGTGTAGAGAAAGAAAGATGCATTTAAAAAAAAGTATAATTACAATAAGTAGAGAGGGATGCATTAATCAGGTGTGAGAGAAGAAAACAGCTGCAGGAGGCTTTTACCAGTGATGGAGAGGAGGAGGAGGAGGACTGTGCAGGTGCAGGTGGAGATTCAGGAGAAATACTGTATTGGGAGAATTCACTGACGGGCATGTTTTTTTTAAAATAGTTGACTCTCAGTCACTGGAAATGATCACTGATGCATCTGTTTTCAAATTTTCCATAAAATTCACTTTGATTATCATTTGTCATCTATGTCTTTTTATCTTGACTGTTTGGCATCGCCCTGATGTAACACATTTCCTTTCCAACCAACAGCATATGATCGCAGACACAGTGAGAATGATTCGCCACTGCCAAAGTGACCAGCCAGGTCAGTCTTCTTGTTTCTGAGTGAATCGAGTTGGTTCAAATGATCTTGACATCACAAATAATAAGTCAAAGGGGCTCTTGAGCTTCATTATCTCCCCTTTCTGACACAATGTTGTGTTGATGTTTTGGGGTGCTTTCATTGTGAGTGATCTACCGCCATCTGCAGCTGAGTCAGTGAACTGCAGCTGTGTCTCATCTTTCCCACTCAGATCTCTGTTACAGTTTCCAAGCAACCATTTCCAGACAGTCTTTTATTTTCTTTATATGGCCATATAGAGTCTGTGTTTGTACCCAGTGTGTTTGAACATGTGTGTTCCTGAAAACTCCTGTGTGTGACTGACGCACACGTTTTGTGTACTCCGTCTCTCAGGCAACGAGGTTATCGGGGTGGACAGCGCAGAGGTGAGGGCGAGTGTTAACTACCTGCACATCATCGACAATCAGCAGACTCTTTTTGAACTGTCACACAAACTGGAGCCACGTGCTTGAACGCACACATACACACACACACACACACACACACACACAAGCTCACAGACACACACTTGATACTAGAATGGAAATGCAAGCTCCATGTGACACGAAGGACGCTTTGTACAGCAGAAATACCACGCGCTCACACACACACTCAGACACACACTGCAACAGAATCACACTACAAGCAGTGGTGCCAAGTGGACAATGAGATGCCGTGTGTTCAGACCCAACCCACGAAGACACAGAGCTGCATGCTGCCTGTTCTCTGAAGGCTCTATGGCACCGAAACATGCGCTCACAAAGGATTTCTAAACTCCATACATGCTCTGTAAACTGTCTACAGGAAGAGATTCTGCACAGCAAGACTGAGATTTGCCAAACTGAGATGGAGAGTAAAGGAGGCTGTAATTAGTTTGTACAGTATCTATTGGACTGAATATGCCCTTGGTTTTGTTCTCATGATGAGCCTTTGGTTATTTATGAGCCTGTTCAGCAGGTTGAATGTTCCTTTATTTCTTTCAGTCTCATCCATCCCCTGTGGTCAACAAGGACTTTGCATCCTCTTCATCATTTCAGTTACAAACACAAAAACAACTGTGGTGATGTTTCATATTTTTTTAACCTGATGGCTGAAATCTGCGCCCATAGATGGTCTCATATTATTTCACCTGCATATCACATATCTGCCTCTTGACGCATGTATAATCAGGGTACATGCTCTACTTATGTGGGTGTATGATGTGGAGCTTTTTTTTTTTGGTTATTGTGCCGTAACATATTATGTAACACAAGCAGCAGCCAGCACAGGAGCGGTGTCATGCCTACAACCTTTTACCTTTTGTCACCGAGCCTCCACTGAGTGACTAACAGTGCACAGCCTTGGTGAGTGACGAGAGGTTTGACAGTAACAGCGTGTTCTAGGTGACAGGTGAAGGAACCACAGCGAGGGGTTTTCACTGACTGACTTTGAGGTTTGAAACACTACAGCTCTCCTCAACGTGCCAGAATTTAAAAGCTGTTGATCAATAGTGACTAGTTATTCCTTTTTAAAGTCCTGGTTGACTTTTAGCCAAACGATCCTCGTGCTCTCTTCTCTATGATGTTTTTGTGAGAATAGATAATGATTATTTTACCTTGTATATAATATGGACCTATACATTTTTCAGTGCCAAATATCACAGTGATCCCACAGCATAGATGTACTGTACTTCACTGTTCTTGGTTTGTTCAGGGGTCCTTTGTTTTGTTGTTGTTGATCACAGAGTTTCTGGAATGAAGTGTGGTCCTTGATCATGTAAAGCAGCTCTGACACCGCGCAGAGACGTTTTTGACATTATGATGACTTAATTCATGGTGTGTGTGTGTGTGTGTGATCTTCTCCCACTCATCCTGGGTTGCTATGGAAACACAGCCCTATCATAACCCCCCCACCACCACCAACACACACACACACACACTTTTCTTTTTTAATCCCTAAGTTCTGTACGTTAACAGATAGTCAGAGCACTGCACCACAGAGCTTTAAGAAATAGCTTTATTCTACAAAACCTTCCTCATGAGGAGACGTCATCACTGATGATTCATCAATTCTGACTGAAATGATCTATTCTTTCAAAAGTGGTCTTGTTTAAACTGTCTGTGTAAACTACCACAGGGTGTGGACAGAATAATAGAAGCAAAAGCACACAGAATTTCACAGCTTTGGTTGATCCAATTATTCAACTTTGGGTCGTGTAGTTTTTGCCCTGTATCTACATGTGGGCAAGGAAAATGTTCTTTTTTGAATCCAACCTGGCAACATATTCATCTATAATTGCCAGTCCATCTCTTTAATACAACTCTGGCTCACTCTCTGAATCATTCAGAAACTGTATATGACAAATTATAGACAAGAAACACTTCCATGAGAGCCATGAGCAGTCTCTATGTTGGAAGGACCCTGTTAGTGTTTGTATTATTTTGTCTTTGCCCTGTATCTGTTCATACAGTCACTTTGGTGGTACATTTCTAGCTGAGTAGGAGGAACCATGCAACGCTGAGATTCCTAAATGTGATGTAGTGATGCATGTCTCACATTGTTTAGATAGTTGTAAAGCATGGGGGGCGGGGGAGTAATGTGCAATACAGTGGAAATGTTTTTACCACAAGTGTTTGTCATCATGGTCTTCACTTCAACATTAAGCCTTTCAGAGCACAGACCATAGTGACTGAGTAACATGAGGGAAAGCCTGAATTTCACAAACTGTCCTAGTGCCAAAAGCATCTTCAGTTCATTAAAAGAAGGGGTTAAAATGTGATCTCTATGTGAACACTCACTTCAAACTTGTTTTGTGTGTATGTGCTACCAATAGCTTAGTCATTGCCTTTGCATTAAAAACTCTTTCAAAGACAAACTGTCACCCACTGTTGTCAACAACACTTTGTGCAGAAGCTGTGATACTGAATGTGCAGCCAGTTATAGTCAACCACATTGATCAATTGAAACAGCTAATACTATTAATACTACAAACTACAGTTCAAATTACATAAGCAATTTAAAGAAAGTAAAAAAAGACATTCACATCTGACAATGGCTTTCTCCTTTGAAGAAAGACTCAACTCCGATGTGCTTAACAGTGATGGATAAAAAAAAGCGTATTGATTCATGCTTTTACGTTTCCCAGAAAATTGTTTAAAATTTACAGTGGATTTGGTTTCAAAACCACTTTTAGAAACAGTATTGGGAAATTGTGTTTATTGTTTGGCCTTTATAATACAACTTTATAGTTGGGTACAGTTTGCCAACGTTACCTAAAACTGACCAGACAGAATAAGAGGCAGTGGACTGAATTCAGCATGTCTCATTCCTTGTAGTTTTGTTACGAGGAACGCTGATTAATTCTCTACAAGTCGCATTTTAAAGATGCTTTTTGAGAAACTGAGTCAGTGCTTCTTAAGCAGTGAGAGCTGATAAACTAGAGCCGTGGTCTGTTCATATTCAGTGTCATAGGAAGACCTTGTGGTTGTCATTTTTACTGTCAACTTGAACAAGACACACATGCAAAGACACATCCCTGCTCTCTGTGTCCAAACAGCAGAATAATTGTTCTATATTAGTTATTTATTGTGATATATTGTTTATTTATGTATTTGGTGACAGAACGTCTCAGTTTAAGGTTCAACCATGTGGAGGTGCTCATGTGAGAAGAAAAGATGTCTGTGGGTTGAGGCTGCACTGCTGTAATGTACAAGTACCTGTTGTTATGTTTTGTGGCCACTAGAGGGCAGCAGGCGAGTGAGTCAGTGTGATGATGCTCGTCTTTATTGCTGGTGTCAAACACTTAATGGAGAACAAGTCAACAGGAGGCTGGACTTAGTGTTTTGTCAGCCATTATCATGACTGTGTAAAGTTGTGGGTTTTTCTTTTTTAAAGAAATGTTTAAATTGTGTTTGCATGTCAGATCAAAAACAGTTCACAACGAGAGAGGTGAAATATTGAAGGCTTTGTACTATTGTAATATTGTTGATGTGTAAATACCTGCCTATGTTGGTATGTTGTTATTTATCTGTTGTAAATGGGGGAAAAAGAAAAAAAAAACAACCACAAAGCAATACGTCTCCCCTCGTGTCCCCTCGCCCTTCGAACAGCTGAAGCCACATGTCTTTTCTAAAGCTGCGTTTTACTATGTCAAGATTTTACTGAAAATGAATAAATGATAGGTTTTATGTGACATCTCCAGGTGACTTGATGTTTTTCTCTTTCCTTGGATTGTGTTCAGATACTGTGCATCTGATCAGTGACATCAGCAACAGTTCAAGTAAAGAAACATTAACTGGGGACACTGTTGTCTTTGTAAATAAAACGGGAAGGTCCTGACGAAACAGAAATATAATGACCCCAGTCTAGTATCAGCCCATGCAGTGTAATATATGACATGATTTCAAAGTGCAGAATCAGTTATAGAGAGAAAATGTAAATGAAAATCCTCTGTGACACATTAGTCTCTAGTTTCTCAGGAGGTTTCTCCACTGAAGATTTCAGTGCATTGACAAAAGGAGGTGGTTTTGTTTGATGTTCAACAGTGAACAGTTCTCACTGTTCTTTGATTTCTTCTTTTTCATTTTGGTGAACGTGAAGCCAAACTCGCCTGATATTTCCCATTAGACTATGATGTGTTTGCTCCAGTCGATTAGCAGTTTTCAGCCTCCTCCAACTCATGGCCCTCTGGAAAACCTCAACTCAAGACACGTCTGGTGTCTGTCCACAGTCTGGAAGAACAGATCAAGACCACTGAGCAGACTGAGAGACAGACCTGGATGGGACTGGGTGACACACACGGGGGAAGGAAGACGATGTCTTCTGAGGGCTCTGCTGTTGACTTTATCCAGGAGAATCCAATGATGGGAATGAAGACTGTGTAAACACTGACCAGCAATGACGGGAAATGCAATGATCGACCTTGTCTTAATATTGAACCCTGTGTTTGCACATCTCGCAACACCAGAGGTTTTTTACTGGTCATTTCATAATCAATTCAACTTGCTGACTTTGCACCTGCTGCGATATTGAAATGCTCTGACCATCAACAATACAGATACGTTAAAGATGGTTTCTTCAGGTAAACAACACTAAACAAGGAAGCAGAAGTTTACAGTTACAAAGTCATATTGTGTTTGTGAAAGCAGCTCAGTGATTCTTTAACTCTGAGAACTGACAGGAGACCACATCTAGAGCTTAATCACTTATATTTACAGTTTTTCTCAGTTGCTCAGTTGATGCAGTTCACACAACAGAAACATCTTTGTTTTGTTTCACAACAGAAAATCACTTGTGTAAAAGCCTGTAAAACAAAACTTTGTTCACAACCAACAGTCAGTCAATCACTTCAACACTGGCACCAATTCATGAAACCTTTACACTAGAGACACAAGATGTTTCCATACTTTAATTGATTGACCAAAGAAAAAGAGAAGTACATAGAGTGAGACAAAACTCTACTGAAGTTACAACATAGCATTTTATAGAAACTGACTATATTCTGTGTTAACACTGAACACTGTGGCATCACCTCACACTGTATGGAAATATAAATGTGAGCCTGTGGAAGATGTAGAAAATGGTTTTTGATCAATTCTAGTGTTTATGTGACATCGATCTGGTGAAGTTGTGTAGTTTTTGCTTGTGTTCAGAAACTGTGTGGTTGTGTACAAATTGTACAATGTCTGCACAGTGCAACTGGCCAATGATATTGCAGCAACAGTGAAGACACCCTCTCCTCTCCAAAGCATATAAAAGATGACAATCTGTCACTGTCACTTCATCAGGACGCCTGACAGCACAGATCCTCTCCACTCAACACATCAACAAGTCGTCGTCCTGCTCCTGAGACAGAGAGACGACAACATGATCCTGCTCCTCTTCCTGTTTGGTCTGGCTGTGGGTGCAGACCCAGGGCAAGAGTGCAATGCTCCAATACACCTCTCTGTAGCTGGTTGTAATGTGACAGTGTATCAGGGAACCTGTCCCACATCCTGGTTCAACTACAACGGCCGCTGCTACAAGTACGTTGCCTCACATATGACCTGGGCTGATGCAGAGGTCAACTGTTTGTCACAAGGGGCCACCCTGGTGTCCATCCATAATCTGGACGAACATAATTTTGTCAGATCCCTGGTCAAGAACTTTGACCCTGCTGAGGAACGCATCTGGATCGGACTCAGCGATACCCACAAAGAAGGATCGTGGATGTGGTCTGATGGTTGTCCTGTGAAGTTTACCTACTGGTCCAGTAAGCAGCCAGACAATTATGAAGGATCTGAGAACTGTGCTGTCCACAAATATGGGGACGACGAGAAGTGGAATGACGGAAAATGTTCTTTGACTTTTTCCTCTGTTTGTGCAACTCATATAAACTGTCCTTAAACAACTGACTGTCTGATTCAACCTGGTCACTGGTCACTTGATGCTCTGTTAACATGAAGTGGTCCTCCACAATAAAGATGCATATCTGCACCTGTATGTTTGTGTTGAGAGGTCATTTCACTGACTTCATTTTCAAAAATGTTGGAGACACATTTTGTAAATTCAGTGGTTTGCTCAAAGGGAATATTTCCACACCTTCATAAGAACATCTGAAATAAACCAACAATTAAAGACCAAAGAAAATTAAACATGACTTCAATCTATATTTCTACATGTATATCATTCATTTTTTGGATCGGGTAATAAAAATCAAATAAAAAAGAAGACAAAAGGAAGAGTAAGGATAAACTAGAAAAAGCATTCCCAAGAAGGGAATGCAGGTGAATGCTGAAGGCAGCTGAATGACTTTGCTGAATGAGCTGGAGAAACTGCTGAAGTAATATTGAAAAGGCTGACGCTAAAGCTGAAACATATAACTTGCACCAGTGCTAAGATAGCTGAAGCAGTAAGTGAGAAGAGATTAAAAAGTTGAACTTGTAAGAAGGAGGCTGATTTTGTATGAAATGGTTGGCAATGAATTGAATTTCTGAAGATTAGTAAGAAAAAATGAAACATGGGAGTCTACTCAAATATATGAATATATATAATAAACTGACAGCTTGAAATCTCTGTTGAACAAATATTAATAAAGATGAAGCAATATCTGAGGAGTTAAAGTAGAACTTGTAAGCAGGAGGCTGAATGACATGAAAAGGTGGAAAATAGCTGTTGTTAAGGATAAGTGTAAAATAACGTGTGAAAATATATAGACATGTGAATGAAAAATGTGAAACTCCTAAAGAGAGTTTTGTGTGAGGTGGTTGGAAATTACAACAAAGTAAATGTGCAAATGTTCAAGTCATTTGTGTGTGGACATTATTTCATTCACCTCATTCAACTGACATGTTTGGTGATTCTGTAAAATGATACTGTTATAATAAAAGCAGGGCTTTAGCAGTGCAGAGCAGAAGCTTGGAAATGGCTTGAAGGTTAACATGAATTTCAGTCACTATTTCAAACTTGCCCTGTTGTCAGACAATGGAAAACATAAACTATATACATGAAGTATACTTCTGTGGGCATCAGTATTGCAAGCATCAGTGATATGGAAACTACTAACCAACACATCAGATGTCATCATGATCCTGCTCCTCCTCCTGTTTGGTCTGGCTCTGGGTGCTGAGTCTCCTTCAGGTGAACCTGAAGTGAAGCTCCAGCATGAAAATGTCCCCCATTCTGGTACACCTTCAACGGCCGCTGCTACAAGTACGTGGCCAAAGAAATGACCGGGGCTGATGCAGAGCTCCGCTGTGTGTCAGAGGGACTCAACCTGGTGTCCATCCACAGTCTGGATGAAGAGAATTTTGTCAGAACCTTGATCAAGAACTTTGACCACACTGAGGGATACACCTGGATCGGACTCAGTGATAAACACAAAGAAGGATCAATGATGTGGTCTGATGGCTGTGCTGTGAAGTTTGGATTTTGGTGTCCAGGAGAGCCAAATAATATGTGTGGAACTGAGGACTGTGTCCACAACAACTATGACACAGTGCAGAAATGGAACGATGGGCCTTGTTCTGATTGTTACCCCTCTGTGTGTGCGTCTCGCTTCTTCTGTCCTTTAACATTAATGTTCAAGTCAAGCTGTAAACTTTGCACATGCTGCTCTGCAGAAAACTTGTGTCCTCAATAAAAATTCACGTGTACATGTTCGTATGTGTGTGTTTATATATATCTAACATTTTAATGAACACAAAATATTAACAAATAAAACACATTTTCCCAACATTTTTGATGTCCTAAAATTGGTTCCCAGAAGAAAAGTCATTTCACAGTGCAGTCACATAAAGGGATTGTCTGATAGCTTTTCCACAAGGTCAAAATACTGTGTCCTTTTGTGTTACTCTCCAGTTCCACCACCAAAGGTTAGTTGTCCGTGGGGTTTCATTGTGTTGGGTTTATCCAAACAACAGCTCCTGAAACTGAGTGGATCGTTTTGAAACTTTAGCTATAACATTAAAACATTTAAAGCCCAAGGCCTTCTTACTTCATATAAAGTGTGGCTGAAAATCCTTAAGATTGTGTAACTTCTGGCAAACACCGGCCACCCTCACTTAAAATGCAAAATGTCTAACATGTTATAGCTTCTATAAACGATCATCATAAATCACGGGCCACCAGCTGACCAGGACTGGAGCCAGTGGGCCCAACGACCAGTCCACAGATGATCTGGTCTCGTCTCTTTCTGTCTGAAGCCATTCTCATTGAAAACATGGTTTCTTCAATAGTGGAAATGCTAATACAGTAAGTCATTTTCAGCTGAACACTGTGTACTGCAGTGAGACATCTGACCTGCTGATGACTGTGAGTTTATAAATGTGTGGAGAACTAAAGGTTCAACAAGAGTGGGTTACATGTATGAAAATGCACATGTACATTCACACACTATCAGCCCAGCTACCAAAACATGGAGCAGATATCAGTTGTTGATTGACCAGTTTCATATGAACATTGATAAATGGTGTATAATGGCAGACTTTAATACTGTTTCATTGCCAATTATTCTGATAATTGTTTTGAAGTCCCTGTTCATTTTCGTCACTGATGATGTCACAGCAACATTTAAACCCTCCCCGAAACAGAGAGCATCTCAAGGTTCAGGACATCGCTCTGGACTGAATGTAAATCTAGACTGCTCAACAAACACTGAGGAAGAAAATGTACTATTTTTAATTGTATCCATGACAATGATCAATGCATTAATAAAACAAAACGATGACTTGAATGATTTCTTTGTTTTTTCATTAGTTATAACTCAGGTCTGTTTGTTTGACAGAGATTTTTACACATTTTTCAAATTCAATTTGCACAATCAAGTCAATGATTCTTCAGCAGTGAGATGAGATCTGATGAACCAGAGCTGTGGTCTGTTCTTATTCAGTGTGATAGAAAGGCCTTGAGGTCGATGTGTTTATATCTCTGCTCTCTGTGTCCAACAGAGTAATTGTTCTATATTAGTTATTTATTGTGATATATTGTTTATTTATGTATTTGGTGACAGAACGTCTCAGTTTAAGGTTCAACCATGTGGAGGTGCTCATGTGAGAAGAAAAGATGTCTGTGGGTTGAGGCTGCACTGCTGTAATGTACAAGTACCTGTTGTTATGTTTTGTGGCCACTAGAGGGCAGCAGGCGAGTGAGTCAGTGTGATGATGCTCGTCTTTATTGCTGGTGTCAAACACTTAATGGAGAAGAAGTCAACAGGAGGCTGGACTTAGTGTTTTATCAGCCATTGTCATGACTGTGTAAAGTTGTGGGTTTTTTCTTTTTTAAAGAAATGTTTAAATTGTGTTTGCATGTCAAATCAAAAACAGTTCACAACGAGAGAGGTGAAATGTTGAAGGCTTTGTACTATTGTAATATTGTTGATGTGTAAATACCTGCCTATGTTGGTATGTTGTTATTTATCTGTTGTAAATGGGGGAAAAAGAAAAAAAAGATCAACCACAAAGCAATACGTCTCCCCTCGTGTCCCCTCGCCGTTCGAACAGCTGAAGCCACATGTCTTCTCCAAAGCTACGTTTTACTATGTCAAGATTTTACTGAAAATGAATAAATGATAGGTTTTATGTGACATCTCCAGGTGACTTGATGTTTTTCTCTTTCCTTGGATTGTGTTCAGATACTGTGCGTCTGATCAGTGACATCAGCAACAGTTCAGTTAAAGAAGCATTAACAGGGGACACTGTTGTCTTTGTAAATAAAACGGGAAGGTCCTGACAAAACAGAAATATAATGATCCCAGTCTAGTATCAGCCCATGCAGCGTAATATATGACACAATTTTAAAGTGCAGTATCAGTTATAGAGAGAAAATGTAAATGAAAATCCTCTGTGACACATTAGTCTCTAGATTTTCATGAGGTTTCTCCACTGAAGATTTCAGTGCATTGACAAAAGGAGGTGGTTTTGTTTGATGTTCAACAGTGAACAGTTCTCACTGGTCTTTGATTTCTTCTTCTTCATTTTGGTTAACGTGAAGCCAAACTCGCCTGATATTTCCCATCAGACTATGATGTGTTTACTCTAGTCGATTAGCAGTTTTCAGCCTCCTCCAACTCATGGCCCTCTGGAAAACCTCAACTCAAGACACGTTTGGTGTCTGTCCACAGTCTGGAAGAACAGATCAAGACCACTGAGCAGACTGAGAGACAGACCTGGATGGGACTGGGTGACACACAAGGGGGAAGGAAGACGATGTCTTCTGAGGGCTCTGCTGTTGACTTTATCCAGGAGAATCCAATGATGGGAATGAAGACTGTGTAAACACTGACCAGCAATGACGGGAAATGCAATGATCGACCTTGTTTTAATATTAAACCCTGTGTTTGCACATCTCGCAACACCAGAGGTTTTTACTGGTCATTTCATAATCAATTCAACTTGCTGACTTTGCACCTGCTGCGATATTGAAATGCTCTGACCATCAACAATACAGATACGTTAAAGATGGTTTCTTCAGGTAAACAACACTAAACAAGGAAGCAGAAGTTTACAGTTACAAAGTCATATTGTGTTTGTGAAAGCAGCTCAGTGATTCTTTAACTCTGAGAACTGACAGGAGACCACATCTAGAGCTTAATCACTTATATTTACAGTTTTTCTCAGTTGCTCAGTTGATGCAGTTCACACAACAGAGACATCTTTGTTTTGTTTCACGACAGAAAATCACTTGTGTAAAAGTCTGTAAAACAAAACCTTGTTCACCACCAACAGTCAGTCAATCACTTCAACACTGGCACCAATTCATGAAACCTTTACACTAGAGACACAAGATGTTTCCATACTTTAATTGATTGACCAAAGAAAAAGAGAAGTACATAGAGTGAGACAAAACTCTACTGAAGTTACAACATAGCATTTTATAGAAACTGACTATATTCTGTGTTAACACTGAACACTGTGGCATCACCTCACACTGTATGGAAATATAAATGTGAGCCTGTGGAAGATGTAGAAAATGGTTTTTGATCAATTCTAGTGTTTATGTGACATCGATCTGGTGAAGTTGTGTAGTTTTTGCTTGTGTTCAGAAACTGTGTGGTTGTGTACAAATTGTACAATGTCTGCACAGTGCAACTGGCCAATGATATCGCAGCAACAGTGAAGACACCCTCTCCAAAGCATATAAAAGATGACAATCTGTCACTGTCACTGCATCAGGACGCCTGACAGCACAGATCCTCTCCACTCAACACATCAACAAGTCGTCGTCCTGCTCCTGAGACAGAGAGACGACAACATGATCCTGCTCCTCTTCCTATTTGGTCTGGCTGTGGGTGCAGACCCAGGGCAAGACTGCAATGCTCCAATACACCTCTCTGTAGCTGGTTGTAGTGTGGCAGTGTATCAGGGAACCTGTCCCCATCCTGGTTTAACTTCAACGGCCGCTGCTACAAGTATGTTGCCTCAAATATGACCTGGGCTGATGCAGAGGTCAACTGTTTGTCACAAGGGGCCAACCTGGTGTCCATCCATAATCTGGACGAACATAATTTTGTCAGAGCCCTGGTCAAGAACTTTGACCCTGCTGAGGAACACACCTGGATCGGACTCAGTGATACCCACAAAGAAGGCACGTGGATGTGGTCTGATGGTTGCCCTGTGAAGTTTACCTACTGGTCCAGAACGCAGCCAGATAATTCTCGAGGATCTGAGAACTGTGGTATTAACAAATATGGGAGCGATCAGAAGTGGAATGACGCACCATGTTCTTTGACTTTATCCTCTGTCTGTGCAACTATTATAAACTGTCGTTAACAACTGACAGTTTCTGATTCAACCTGGTCACTGGTCACTTGATGCTCTGTTAACATGAAGTGGTCCTCCATAATAAAGATGCATATCTGCACCTGTATGTTTGTGTTGAGAGGTCATTTCACTGACTTCATTTTCAAAAATGTTGGAGACACATTTTGTAAATTCAGTGGTTTAGTCAAAGGGAATATTTCCACACCTTCATAAGAACATCTGAAATAAACCAACAATTAAAGACCAAAGAAAATTAAACATGACTTCAATCTATATTTCTACATGTATATCATTCATTTTTTGGATAGGGTAATAAAAATCAAATAAAAAAGAAGACAAAAGGAAGAGTAAGGATAAACTAGAAAAAGCATTCCCAAGAAGGGAATGCAGGTGAATGCTGAAGGCAGCTGAATGACTTTGCTGAATGAGCTGAAGAAACTGCTGAAGTAATATTGAAAAGGCTGATGCTAAAGCTGAAACATATAACTTGCACCAGTGCTAAGATAGCTGAAGCAGTAAGTGAGAAGAGATTAAAAAGTTGAACTTGTAAGAAGGAGGCTGATTTTGTATGAAATGGTTGGCAATGAATTGAATTTCTGAAGATTAGTAAGAAAAAATGAAACATGGGAGTCTACTCAAATATATGAATATATATAATAAACTCACAGCTTGAAATCTCTGTTGAACAAATATTAATAAAGATGAAGCAATATCTGAGGAGTTAAAGTAGAACTTGTAAGCAGGAGGCTGAATGACATGAAAAGGTGGAAAATAGCTGTTGTTAAGGATAAGTGTAAAATAACGTGTGAAAATATATAGACATGTGAATGAAAAATGTGAAACTCCTAAAGGGAGTTTTGTGTGAGGTGGTTGGAAATTACAACAAAGTAAATGTGCAAATGTTCAAGTCATTTGTGTGTAGACACTATTTCATTCACCTCATTCAACTGACATGTTTGGTGATTCTGTAAAATGATACTGTTATAATAAAAGCAGGGCTTTAGCAGTGCAGAGCAGAAGCTTGGAAATGGCTTGAAGGTTAACATGAATTTCAGTCACTATTTCAAACTTGCCCTGTTGTCAGACAATGGAAAACATAAACTATATACATGAAGTATACTTCTGTGGGCATCAGTATTGCAAGCATCAGTGATATGGAAACTACTAACCAACACATCAGATGCCATCATGATCCTGCTCCTCCTCCTGTTTGGTCTGGCTCTGGGTGCTGAGTCTCCTTCAGGTGAACCTGAAGTGAAGCTCCAGCATGAAAATGTCCCCCATTCTGGTACACCTTCAACGGCCGCTGCTACAAGTACGTTGCCAAAGAAATGACCGGGGCTGATGCAGAGCTCCGCTGTGTGTCAGAGGGACTCAACCTGGTGTCCATCCACAGTCTGGATGAAGAGAATTTTGTCAGAACCTTGATCAGGAACTTTGACCACACTGAGGGATACACCTGGATCGGACTCAGTGATAAACACAAAGAAGGATCAATGATGTGGTCTGATGGCTGTGCTGTGAAGTTTGGATTTTGGTGTCCAGGAGAGCCAAATAATATGAGTGGAACTGAGGACTGTGTCCACAACAACTATGACACAGTGCAGAAATGGAACGATGGGCCTTGTTCTGATTGTTACCCCTCTGTGTGTGTGTCTCGCTTCTTCTGTCCTTTAACATTAATGTTCAAGTCAAGCTGTAAACTTTGCACATGCTGCTCTGCAGAAAACTTGTGTCCTCAATAAAAATTCACGTGTACATGTTTGTATGTGTGTGTATTATATATATCTAACATTTTAATGAACACACAATATTAACAAATAAAACACATTTTCCCAACATTTTTGATGTCCTACAAATTGGTTCCCAGAAGAAAAGTCATTTCACAGTGCAGTCACATAAAGGGATTGTCTGATAGCTTTTCCACAAGGTCAAAATACTGTGTCCTTTTGTGTTACTCTCCAGTTCCACCACCAAAGGTTAGTTGTCCGTGGGGTTTCATTGTGTTGGGTTTATCCAAACAACAGCTCCTGAAACTGAGTGGATCGTTTTGAAACTTTAGCTATAACATTAAAACATTTAAAGCCCAAGGCCTTCTTACTTCATATAAAGTGTGGCTGAAAATCCTTAAGATTGTGTAACTTCTGGCAAACACCGGCCACCCTCACTTAAAATGCAAAATGTCTAACATGTTATAGCTTCTATAAACGATCATCATAAATCACGGGCCACCAGCTGACCAGGACTGGAGCCAGTGGGCCCAATGACCAGTCCACAGATGATCTGGTCTCGTCTCTTTCTGTCTGAAGCCATTCTCATTGAAAACATGGTTTTTTCAATAGTGGAAATGCTAATACAGTAAGTCACTTTCAGCTGAACACTGTGTACTGCAGTGAGACATCTGACCTGCTGATGACTGTGAGTTTATAAATGTGTGGAGAACTAAAGGTTCAACAAGAGTGGGTTACATGTATGAAAATGTACATGTACATTCACACACTATCAGCCCAGCTACCAAAACATGGAGCAGATATCAGTTGTTGATTGACCAGTTTCATATGAACATTGATAAATGGTGTATAATGGCAGACTTTAATACTGTTTCATTGCCAATTATTCTGATAATTGTTTTGAAGTCCCTGTTCATTTTCATCACTGATGATGTCACAGCAACATTTAAACCCCCCCGAAACAGAGAGCATCTCAAGGTTCAGGACATCGCTCTGGACTGAATGTAAATCTAGACTGCTCAACAAACACTGAGGAAGAAAATGTTCTATTTTAATTGTATCCATGACAATGATCAATGCATTAATAAAACAAAACGATGACTTGAATGATTTCTTTGTTTTTTCATTAGTTATAACTCAGGCCTGTTTGTTTGACAGAGATTTTTACACATTTTTCACATTCAATTTGCAAAATGAAGTCAGTGGTTTTTCAGCAGTGAGATGAGATCTGATGAACCAGAGCTGTGGTCTGTTCTTATTCAGTGTGATAGAAAGGCCTTGAGGTCGATGTGTTTATATCTCTGCTCTCTGTGTCCAAACAGCAGAATAATTGTTCTGTATTAGTTATTTATTGTGATATATTGTTTATTTATGTATTTGGTGACAGAACGTCTCAGTTTAAGGTTCAACCATGTGGAGGTGCTCATGTGAGAAGAAAAGATGTCTGTAGGTTGAGGCTGCACTGCTGTAATGTACAAGTACCTGTTGTTATGTTTTGCGGCCACTAGGGGGCAGCAGGCGAGTGAGTCAGTGTGATGATGCTCGTCTTTATTGCTGGTGTCAAACACTTAATGGAGAACAAGTCAACAGGAGGCTGGACTTAGTGTTTTATCAGCCATTGTCATGACTGTGTAAAGTTGTGGGTTTTTTCTTTTTTAAAGAAATGTTTAAATTGTGTTTGCATGTCAAATCAAAAACAGTTCACAACAAGAGAGGTGAAATATTGAAGGCTTTGTACTATTGTAATATTGTTGATGTGTAAATACCTGCCTATGTTGGTATGTTGTTATTTATCTGTTGTAAATGGGGGAAAAAGAAAAAAAAATCAACCACAAAGCAATACGTCTCCCCTCGTGTCCCCTCGCCCTTCGAACAGCTGAAGCCACATGTCTTTTCTAAAGCTGCGTTTTACTATGTCAAGATTTTACTGAAAATGAATAAATGATAGGTTTTATGTGACATCTCCAGGTGACTTGATGTTTTTCTCTTTCCTTGGATTGTGTTCAGATACTGTGCGTCTGATCAGTGACATCAGCAGTTGTAACTCAGCTTTGTTTTTTGTGACATCATCAGTTAAACAAAATCAAATGAGCCTTTTTTGGTTAAGTCTCAGCCAAACAGTGTATGTGTAAGTTTGTCATCAGACTTGACATCTTTGTATCAATTCAGATAAAACAATACTTCTATCTTTTACTTAATCCTAGTTGTACCTAACTTAAACTGAAAACATGAAGGGAGTGTGTGTTTCCTCTTTAACAGTCAGTGAACACTTGTGGATAGTTTACTTCAAAGCTGCAAACGTATCTGTCTTTTTCTTTTTAATGTATAACTGAGGTGTTACTTGCCGTTACCTTTATATACTTTTTGCTTCTTTTAACCTTTTACTCTGTATGATGTGGGTTTTGAAAGGTGCTATAAAAATGGACTTACTATGAATATATAAGCACTTCTAAACAAACTGTTACAGGAGCCAAGCCATATTCTTTGTTAATGAACCTGAGAAGCCCATTGATTCATACAGTGTGACTGAAAATCCTCAAGATGATGAACGTGGATTTCCTAGAATATCAACCTTACATACAGTATTTGAGTTTGAATAAAGTGTTACAGTTTCTGTAAACCATCAACATAAATCATCAGCTGATGAGGACAAAGTTGAAGCTAGTAAAAAATTGAAAATGCAAATGTACATTAACAGGTTGAGATTTTTGTGGAGCAGATATCAGTTGTTGATTGACCAGTTTCGTATGAATATTGATAAATAGTGCATAATGACAGAGATTAACAACTGCTAAGGAATCATAAACTGTTACTGCTTCATTGCCAATTCCCTGGTAGTTTTAAAGTCCATGTTAATTTTTAAAAACCTTTCACCAGTGACATCACAACAACACTTCAAACAACTCCTCTGACTCATATAAAAGAAAGGGGCCTTTCAGCTGTTTCTTCAGTAATCCTGATCTTCCTACATCCAACGCTGCAGGAAAGCTCCAGTCAAGACTTCAACCCTGCTTCATTCTCCAAAGACTTAGAGAGAGTCTCTGATATCATCATGATCCTGCTCCTCCTCCTGTTTGGTCTGGCTCTGGGTGCTGAGTCTCCTTCAGGTGAACCTGAAGTGAAGGTCCAGCGTGGAAACTGTCCCATGTTCTGGTACAGCTTCAACGGCCGCTGCTACAAGTACGTTGCCACACGTATGTCCTGGGCTGATGCAGAGGTCAACTGTTTGTCACAGGGGGCAAACCTGGTGTCTATCCACAGTCTGGATGAAGAGAATTTTGTCAGAGCCCTGGTAAAGAACTTTGACCCTGCTGAGGGACTCAATTGGATTGGACTCAGCGATATCCACAAAGAAGGCACATGGATGTGGTCTGATGGTAGTCCTCTGAGGTTTACCTACTGGTCCAGTGGGCAGCCAGGCAATTCTCTAGGATCTCAACACTGTGCTGTGAACAAAGATCTGAGCGACCAGAAGTGGAATGACGGAAGATGTTCTTCAACTTTTTCCTCTGTTTGTGCAACTCGTACAAACTGTCCTTAAACAACTGACAGTTTCTGATTCAACCTGGTCACTGGTCACTTGATGCTCTGTTAACATGAAGTGGTCCTCCACAATAAAGATACATATCTACACCTGTATGTTTGTGTTGAGAGGTCATTTCACTGACTTCATTTTCAAAAATGTTGGAGACACGTTTTGTAAATTCGGTGGTTGATCAAGGGGAATATTTCCACACCTTCATAAGAACATCTGAAATAAACCAACAATTAAAGACCAAAGAAAATTAAACATGACTTCAATCTATATTTCTACATGTATATAATTCATTTTTTGGATAGGGTATAAATCTGAAGACAAGAGGAAGAGTAAGGATAAAAAAAAAAGCTAAAATTGACCATAAATAAATGCAAACTACATATAAATAATATGAAAGTAATGTACTGAAAGAGTGAGTGTCTCACATTGTTTACACAAAGTGGAAATAGTTTTGTGAAAGATATGGGAAGAAAGGAGAGGGAAGCAAAACAAGGAAGCTAGGATTTTTATGGATCAGATATCAGTTATTGGTTGACCTGTTTAATATTTATATTGATAACTACCTCAGAGTTCAGGAATCATAAACAGCTGCTGCTTTAGTGCCAGTTTCCTTATTATGATTTAAAGCTTGTGTTAAGCTTTAAAAACACTAATGATATCACAGCAAAAGTTTTCCACTGAAGAGCTCAATGCATTGATAAAAGGAAAATACATACACTGATTAAAATGATTTCTTTCTTTCTTTCTTTCTTTCTTTCTTTCTTTAGGTGTAACTCAGCATTGTTTTGTGTGACATCATGATTTAAACAAAATCAAACTGCTTTTTTTTGGTTAAGTCTCAGCCAAACAGTGTATGTGTAAGTTTGTCATCAGACGATGACATCTTTGTATCAATTGATAACAATATTTCTATCTTTTACTTAGTCCTAGTTGTACCTAACTTAAGACTGAAAACATGAAGGGAGTGTGTGTTTCCTCTTTAACAGTCAGTGAACACTTGTGGATAGTTTACTTCAAAGCTGCAAACGTATCTGTCTTTTTCTTTTTAATGTATAACTGAGGTGTTACTTGCCGTTACCTTTATATACTTTTTGCTTCTTTTAACCTTTTACTCTGTATGATGTGGGTTTTTGAAAGGTGCTATAAAAATGGACTTACTATGAATATATAAGCACTTCTAAACAAACTGTTACAGGAGCCAAGCCATATTCTTTGTTAATGAACCTGAGAAGCCCATTGATTCATACAGTGTGACTGAAAATCCTCAAGCTTCAACAACTTGATGAACATGGATTTCCTAGAATATCAACCTTACATACAGTATTTGAGTTTGAATAAAGTGTTACAGTTTCTGTAAACCATCAACATAAATCATCAGCTGATGAGGACAAAGTTGAAGCTAGTAAAAAAATTGAAAATGCAAATGTACATTAACAGGTTGAGATTTTTGTGGAGCAGATATCAGTTGTTGATTGACCAGTTTCGTATGAATATTGATAAATAGTGCATAATGACAGAGATTAACAACTGCTAAGGAATCATAAACTGTTACTGCTTCATTGCCAATTTCCTGGTAGTTTTAAAGTCCATGTTAATTTTAAAAACCTTTCACCAGTGGCATCACAACAACACTTCAAACAACTCCTCTGACTCGTATAAAAGAAAGGGGCCTTTCAGCTGTTTCTTCAATAATCCTGATCTTCCTACATCCAACGCTGCAGGAAAGCTCCAGTCAAGACTTCAACCCTGCTTCATTCTCCAAAGACTTAGAGAGAGTCTCTGATATCATCATGATCCTGCTCCTCTTCCTGTTTGGTTTGGCTCTGGGTGCTGCTGAGTCTCCTTCAGGTGAACCTGAAGTGAAGCTCCAGCGTGGAAACTGCCCCATGTTCTGGTACAACTTCAATGGCCGATGCTACAAGTACGTTGCCACACGTATGTCCTGGGCTGATGCAGAGCTGCACTGTGTGTCACTGGGTGTCAACCTGGTGTCCATCCACAGTCAGGATGAAGAGAATTTTGTCAGAACCTTGATCAGGAACTTTGACCACACTGAGGGACGCACCTGGATCGGACTCAGTGATAAACACAAAGAAGGATCAATGATGTGGTCTGATGGCTGTGCTGTGAAGTTTGGATTTTGGCATCCAGGAGAGCCAAATAATAACGGTGGAAATGAGCACTGTGTCCACAATAACTTTGGGTCAGTGCGAAAATGGAACGATCGACCTTGTTCTGATTCTTATCCCTCTGTTTGTGCGTCTCGCGTCTTCTGTTCTTAGTAAATAACATTAATGTTCAAGTCAAGCTGTAAACTTTGCACATGCTGCTCTGCAGAAAACTTGTGTCCTCAATAAAAATTCAGGTGTACATGTTCGTACGTGTGTGTTTATATATATCTAACATTTTCATGAACACAAAATATTAACAAATAAAACACATTTTCCCAACATTTGTGATGTCCTAACATTGGTTTTCTCTCATGTTTTGTCCTTATTGAACTTCTAAAAAGTTCCCAGAAGAAAAGTCATTTCACAGTGCAGTCACATAAAGGGATTGTCTGATAGCTTTTCCACAAGGTCAAAATACTGTGTTCTTTTGTGTTACTCTCCAGTTCCACCACCAAAGGTTAGTTGTCTGTGGGGTTTCATTGTGTTGGGTTTATCTAAACAACAGCTCCTGAAACTGAGTCTGAGTCTATAAAGTCTATAAAATTAAAGATTGGATTTGTTTTTCTCACTTTTTGGAATACCAAAAATCAAAAAGTGAAGTGGTCAGAGCCCACACCTTTCAACTTTTCTTCATATCACTATCAAGAAAAACCAAAAAAAATCTGCTCATCATGCACAAAGAAAAAGATCTGTGTCATGATTTCAATTAACTTATGTGGACCTCCGTACCAGAGGTAGGCCTACACTTGCATTTATTTTGCTTTCCTGTGATGAGCCAGATTATTGCAGAGGCCACTTGAGGGCAGCAGAGGGGCATGTTGGCGTGAAGATGTTTCTTTCTGTTCCCCAGTCCATATCTGATATCTGATCAGTCTTCGTCGTGTCTGTGTAAAGTTGTTTTCGTATTATTGTTATTACTGTTAATAGAAAAGTCAAGCAGAAATCAATACATTTCCTCTGTTGTCAGTTTTAAATCTTTGCAATACTGTTTCAACATTTTTATAGAAAATTTATAAATGATAGATTTTATGTGACATATCAAAGCTGTTTGTGCTTTTTTGCTCATATCCTGGTTGTGCACAAACGAATGTCTGTGACACATGCTTTTACCAGTGCTGTTTATGTGATTTTATGCATCTAATGGGTTTGAATGTGGTTTCCATGTCTTTCTGTTTTGAGCCCTACCTGAAGGCAATTTTCTGTCATTATCTGATGGACAATAAAGTATTTTGTATCTTGAATATTGAATTGAACAATTGAAATTGAAACAATCTAATGTCTAATGAATGTCAGACACTGACGCAAACCTTTCATTGGTGGGTCAAAGGAAACATCTCCAAAACTCTTTGATGCCATTTTTTCTAAGAGTTTTGGTTCATTGTTTTCTTCAATGAACTGTATAAAAATACAGGCCTACAGACTGAGAGGGAGTGATTTCATGAGTGAGTGAGTGAGTTTTAGGTAATGACAACCTGGGCCACAATGGAGAGGAGACCATTTACATGTGAAAGACCTACTGAGTTAACTACTAAGTTGAAACCAGAGGTTTTGTGATGGTAGTGGAAATAAAGGCTAAACAGCTGCAGCTGCCTCTGTCTCAGCTCGCCTTATTCCAGCTGATATGAACTGGATACAGTACAGGCAGGCACTCTGCCACGTGCTGTCTGTGTGAGTGTGTTTGTGGAGGGATGAGCAGTTGTGGCCATTGGTAGATTAGACTCAGGGTGTAGTATCCTGATGCTGTTAACCCTTATTATTGCATCATCCCAATGTAGGCTGATGGGGAGATGAGACTAACAGAGCAGACAGGCAGGAGCTGCACAAGTGGAGATCACACAGGGATTGGTATAGTAGAAATTAAATAGTATAGTCAGACATTCAGAAATATTTGATAAATAATCCAACTCTATTGGAGGATGTTGATGAAAGCCCTCAAAGCCAGGTGTTCACAGTCCCAGTAGAGATCTATCGTTTATTTGTTGACTGAACAGGGAAGCCAAAATCAGTCTATGACACCTGTTCAAATGTGTCCAGTCCCTGAGGTTGGCAACCCAATAATCACAAACAGTTGGGCCTTAACCCAGGCCAAATTTTTGGTGATTTGTGCTCTAACTTCATGGAATGACACACTCACATTGACATATCCAATACTAGTGACCTGCTCACATACATAAACTACTGAATTTCTTGTCACACACCTTTGAGCAAGATTATAACAGAGGCCATTTGAGGACAGCAGAGGAGAAAGTTGGTATCAACATGTTATCTTATGTTCTGATACCGTGTGGTTCTGCACATAGTGTGACACAGTGTTTGGGAAGTACATTTGACCAATAACATCACAGCAAAGTGTAAAACACCCTCTGGAAAAAGCATTTAAAGAAAGTGGCCTGTTAAGTGTCAGTGGTGCAGATCAGCTCCAACCAGCACATCAACTCCTTGATCTGCTGCAAAGAGACACCATCATGATCCTGCTCCTCTTCCTGTTTGGTCTGGCTCTGGGTGCTGAGTCTCCTTCAGGAGAACCTGAAGTGAAGCTCCAGCGTGGAAACTGTCCCATGTTCTGGTTTAACTTCAACGGCCGCTGTTACAAGTACGTTGCCTCACAAATGACCTGGGCTGATGCAGAGGTCAACTGCTTGTCACAGGGGGCCAACCTGGTGTCTATCCACAGTCGGGACGAAGATGATTTTGTCAGAGCCCTGGTCAAGAACTTTGACCCTGCTGAGGGACCCACATGGATCGGACTCAGCGATACCCACAAAGAAGGCACGTGGATGTGGTCTGATGGTTGTCCTGTGAAGTTTACCTACTGGGGTACAAGTCAGCCAGGAGGTGGTGCAGGACCTGAGCACTGTGTTATGCACAAATATGAGAGCGACCAGCAGTGGCATGACGGAGAATGTCAGTGGACTTTACCCTCTGTTTGCGCAACTCGTATAAACTGTCCTTAACAACTGACAGTGTCTGATTCAACCTGGTCACTGGTCACTTGATGCTCTGTTAACATGAAGTGGCCCTCTACAATAAAGATACATATCTGCACCTGTATGTTTGTGTTGAGAGGTCATTTCACTGACTTCATTTTCAAAAATGTTGGAGACACATTTTGTAAATTCAGTGGTTGATCAAGGGGAATATTTCCACACCTTCATAAGAACATCTGAAATAAACCAACAATTAAAGACCAAGGAGAAATAAAATAAAACCATGTGCTGTGAACATGTCTTTAATCCAAAGGTTCAACAAGAGTGGCTTACATGTATGAAAATGTGCATGTACATTCACACACTATCAGCCCAGCTACCAAAACATGGAGCAGATATCAGTTGTTGATTGACCAGTTTCATATGAACATTGATAAATGGTGTATAATGGCAGACTTTAATACTGTTTCATTGCCAATTATTCTGATAATTGTTTTGAAGTCCCTGTTCATTTTCATCACTGATGATGTCACAGCAACATTCAAACCCCCCCGATACAGATAGAGTCTCAAGGTTCAGGACATCGCTCTGGACTGAATGTAAATCTAGACTGCTCAACAAACACTGAGGAAGAAAATGTACTATTTTTAATTGTATCCATGACAATGATCAATGCATTAATAAAACAAAACGATGGCTTGAATGATTTCTTTGTTTTTTCATTAGTTATAACTCAGGCCTGTTTGTTGGACAGATTTTTACACATTTTTCACATTCAATTTGCAAAATGAAGTCAGTGATTTTTCAGCAGTGAGATGAGATCTGATGAACCAGAGCTGTGGTCTGTTCTTATTCAGTGTGATAGAAAGGCCTTGAGGTCGATGTGTTTATATCTCTGCTCTCTGTGTCCAACAGAATAATTGTTCTGTATTAGTTATTTATTGTGATATATTGTTTATTTATGTATTTGGTGACAGAACGTCTCAGTTTAAGGTTCAACCATGTGGAGGTGCTCATGTGAGAAGAAAAGATGTCTGTGGGTTGAGGCTGCACTGCTGTAATGTACAAGTACCTGTTGTTATGTTTTGTGGCCACTAGAGGGCAGCAGACGAGTGAGTCAGTGTGATGATGCTCGTCTTTATTGCTGAGGGCTGTTCCAGAAAGCGGGTTACTTGAGTGGAGAAGAAGTCAAAAGCGAGCTGAGACTGAGATGAGTCTGTTTTATCAGCCATTGTCATGAACTGTGTAAAGTTGCTGGGTTTTTTCTTTTTAAAGAAATGTTTAAATTGTGTTTGCATGTCAGATCAAAAACAGTTCACAACCGAGAGAGGTGAAATGTTCAAGGCTTTGTACTATTGTAATATTGTTGGCATGTGTGAAATACCCTGGCCTGAAACGCCTGTTGGAGATACTGTTTCAGAATACTTTCATACCACCTGAGGCAAGATCTGAGTCTTACAGCTTGTAAATGGGGAAAAAGAAAAAAAAATATCAACCACAAAGGCAATACGTCTCCCCTCGTGTCCCCTCGCCCTTCGAACAGCTGAAGCCACATGTCTTCTCCAAAGCTACGTTTTACTATGTCAAGATTTACTGAAAATGAATAAATGATAGGTTTTATGTGACATCTCCAGGTGACTTGATGACATTTTTCATCTTTTCCTTGGCTGGATTGTAAACGTTCAGATACTGTGCGTCTTACAGTTATCAGTGACATTTCACGCAACAGTTCAGTTAAAGAAACATTAACTGGGGACACTGTTACTCTTTGAACTAAATAAAACAGGAAGGTCCTGACTCAGAAACAGAAATATAATGACAACAGTCTTAGTGTTTTATCAGCCCATGCAGCGTAATATATGACACGATTTTAAAGTGCAGAATCAGTTATAGAGAGAAAATGTAAATGAAAATCCTCTGTGACAGCAAGCCACATTAGTCGTCTAGATTTTCATGAGATTTCTCCACCGAAGATTTCAGTGCATTGACAAAAGGAGGTGGTTTGTGTTTGATGTTCAGCAGTGAACAGTTCTCACTGTTCTTTGATTTCCTCTTTTTCATTTTGGTTAACGTGAAGCCAAACTCGCCTGATATTTCCCATTAGACTATGATGTGTTTGCTCCAGTCGATCAGCAGTTTTCAGCCTCCTCCAGCTCATGGCCCTCTGGAAAACCTCAACTCACTGTCTGTCCACAGTCTGGAAGAACAGATCAAGACCACTGAGCAGACTGAGAGACAGACCTGGATGGGACTGGGTGACACACACGGGGGAAGGAAGACGATGTCTTCTGAGGGCTCTGCTGTTGACTTTATCCAGGAGAATCCAATGATGGGAATGAAGACTGTGTAAACACTGACCAGCAATGACGGGAAATGCAATGATCGACCTTGTTTTAATATTAAACCCTGTGTTTGCACATCTCGCAACACCAGAGGTTTTTACTGGTCATTTCATGATCAATTCAACTTGCTGACTTTGCACCTGCTGTGCTATTGAAATGCTCTGACCATCAACAATACAGATACGTTAAAGATGGTTTCTTCAGGTAAACAACACTAAACAAGGAAGCAGAAGTTTACAGTTACAAAGTCATATTGTGTTTGTGAAAGCAGCTCAGTGATTCTTTAACTCTGAGAACTGACAGGAGACCACATCTAGAGCTTAATCACTTATATTTACAGTTTTTCTCAGTTGCTCAGTTGATGCAGTTCACACAACAGAAACATCTTTGTTTTGTTTCACAACAGAAAATCACTTGTGTAAAAGCCTGTAAAACAAAACTTTGTTCACAACCAACAGTCAGTCAATCACTTCAACACTGTCACCAATTCATGAAACCTTTACACTAGAGACACAAGATGTTTCCATACTTTAATTGATTGACCAAAGAAAAAGAGAAGTACATAGAGTGAGACAAAACTCTACTGAAGTTACAACATAGCATTTTATAGAAACTGACTATATTCTGTGTTAACACTGAACACTGTGGCATCACCTCACACTGTATGGAAATATAAATGTGAGCCTGTGGAAGATGTAGAAAATGGTTTTTGATCAATTCTAGTTTTTATGTGACATCAACCTGGTGAAGTTGTGTAGTTTTTGCTTGTGTTCAGAAACTGTGTGGTTGTGTACAAATGTACAATGTCTGCACAGTGCAACTGGCCAATGATATTGCAGCAACAGTGAAGACACCCTCTCCTCTCCAAAGCATATAAAAGATGACAATCTGTCACTGTCACTGCATCAGGACGCCTGACAGCACAGATCCTCTCCCCTCAAACACATCAACAAGTCGTCGTCCTGCTCCTGAGACAGAGAGACGACAACATGATCCTGCTGCTCTTCCTGTTTGGTCTGGCTGTGGGTGCAGACCCAGGGCAAGTTGAAACTGGAATACTCCTCTCTGTAGCTGGTCATAATTTGGCAGTGTATCAGGGAACCTGTCCCCTGTTCTGGTTCAACTACAACGGCCGCTGCTACAAGTACATTGCCTCAAAAATGACCTGGGCTGATGCAGAGCTCCAGTGTGTGTCAGAGGGCGGCAACCTGGTGTCCATCCACAGTCAGGATGAACAGGATTTCTTCAGCTCCTTGGTCAAGAACTTTGACCCTGCTGAGGGACCCACCTGGATTGGACTCAGCGATATCCACAAAGAAGGATCGTGGATGTGGTCTGATGGTAGTCCCGTGAACTTTGAAATTTGGAATCAACGAGAGCCAAATAATGAAGATGGAAATGAGCACTGTGTCCACAATAACCCTGATGGAGTGCGGAAATGGAATGATCAATTTTGTTCTCGTTCTTATGCCTTTGTTTGTGCAACTAAAATCTGCTCCTCTCAATAAATCACATCAATGTTCAAATCAAGCTGTAAAACTCAACATGTAAACGTTGCACATGTTGCTCTGCAGAAAACCTGTGCCCATAATAAAAATACAAGTGTACATGTGTATGTGTATATTTATCAAATATTTTCTTGAACACTGAATATTAACAATCACATTTTCACAACAGTCTTGATGTCCTCAAATTGGTTTTCTCATGTTTTTTTTTCCTTAACGAACTTCTGAAAAGTTGCCCAGAAGAAAAGCCATTACACAGTGCAGTCACATATACGGATTGTCTGATATTGCTATGGAATAAAAACTGGGATTTTTTTTTCAAAATAAAAGTCCCTTAATTGGAAATACAAGAACAAAATAGCCCTATTCAGTATTGTATTGCAATGGTTCGTGCAGGCCTCATAAAACAGTCTCAAATGCATAGTGTGTTACCCAGATGTTTCAGTACAGTCAGTGAAGGCTTCATAAGGGTTAGGAGTTATTTGTAAATCTTTCATGGATAGTTTAGGAATTTAACTTTGCATGTCACTTTACTGTACAGGTGGTGAAGGATTCATAACTGAATTACAAATGATGCTACCACTGGAATGGTTTGGTTTCTGGGCAACTTTAGGTGGCAGGAACATGAAAACCTTTGTTCACTATTGCAGTGGAGCACCGAGTTGGTATTTTGTCCCAGTAGGTCTACTTCCAGGTGTGATAGAGGAACTTTGATAAAACATCAAAGGTTCATAAACTCTGAGACTCGATTTCCTCTTTAAAGATCAGACTGTGTAACTTTTGACAAACACCTGCCACTGTGTCTACATCAGACAGTTCAAATGCAAAATGCCAAATTGCTGTTTTGCCTTTTGGCTTGTGTCTAACATGTTATAGCTTCTATAAACAATCATCATAAATCATCAGCTGATACAGACACTGATGGAGCTGCTTAAGAGTTTCAGAGTTTTGTGGATGATTTATGGGCCACCAGTTTTGTCAAAAATAAATAAATAAATAAAAAAACAACCACAAAGCAATACGTCTCCCCTTGTGTCCCCTTGCACTTCGAACAGCTGAAGCCACATGTCTTTTCTAAAGCTGTGTTTTACTATGTCAAGATTTTACTGAAAATGAATAAATGATAGGTTTTATGTGACATCTCCAGGTGACTTGATGTTTTTCTCTTTCCTTGGATTGTGTTCAGATACTGTGCATCTGATCAGTGACATCAGCAACAGTTCAGTTAAAGAAACATTAACTGGGGACACTGTTGTCTTTGTAAATAAAACAGGAATGTCCTGACAAAACAGAAATATAATGACCCCAGTCTAGTATCAGCCCATGCAGCGTAATATATGACACGATTTTAAAGTGCAGTATCAGTTATAGAGAGAAAATTTAAATGAAAATCCTCTGTGACACATTAGTCTCTAGTTTCTCATGAGGTTTCTCCACTGATGATTTCAGTGCATTGACAAAAGGAGGTGGTTTTGTTTGATGTTCAACAGTGAACAGTTCTCACTGGTCTTTGATTTCTTCTTTTTCATTTTGGTTAACGTGAAGCCAAACTCGCCTGATATTTCCCATCAGACTATGATGTGTTTGCTCCAGTCGACTTAAGACACGTCTGGTGTCTGTCCACAGTCTGGAAGAACAGATCAAGACCACTGAGCAGACTGAGAGACAGACCTGGATGGGACTGGGTGACACACACGGGGGAAGGAAGACGATGTCTTCTGAGGGCTCTGCTGTTGACTTTATCCAGGAGAATCCAATGATGGGAATGAAGACTGTGTAAACACTGACCAGCAATGACGGGAAATGAAATGATCGACCTTGTTTTAATATTAAACCCTGTGTTTGCACATCTTGCAACACCAGAGGTTTTTACTGGTCATTTCAGGATCAATTCAACTTGCTGACTTTGCACCTGCTGCGCTATTGAAATGCTCTGACCATCAACAATACAGATACGTTAAAGATGGTTTCTTCAGGTAAACAACACTAAACAAGGAAGCAGAAGTTTACAGTTACAAAGTCATATTGTGTTTGTGAAAGCAGCTCAGTGATTCTTTAACTTGAGAACTGACAGGAGACCACATCTAGAGCTTAATCACTTATATTTACAGTTTTTCTCAGTTGCTCAGTTGATGCAGTTCACACAACAGAAACATCTTTGTTTTGTTTCACAACAGAAAATCACTTGTGTAAAAGCCTGTAAAACAAAACCTTGTTCACAACCAACAGTCAGTCAATCACTTCAACACTGTCACCAATTCATGAAACCTTTACACTAGAGACACAAGATGTTTCCATACTTTAATTGATTGACCAAAGAAAAAGAGAAGTACATAGAGTGAGACAAAACTCTACTGAAGTTACAACATAGCATTTTATAGAAACTGACTATATTCTGTGTTAACACTGAACACTGTGGCATCACCTCACACTGTATGGAAATATAAATGTGAGCCTGTGGAAGATGTAGAAAATGGTTTTTGATCAATTCTAGTTTTTATGTGACATCAACCTGGTGAAGTTGTGTAGTTTTTGCTTGTGTTCAGAAACTGTGTGTTTGTGTAGAAATGTACAATGTCTGCACAGTGCAACTGGCCAATGATATTGCAGCAACAGTGAAGACACCCTCTCCTCTCCAAAGCATATAAAAGATGACAATCTGTCACTGTCACTGTCACTGCATCAGGACGCCTGACAGCACAGATCCTCTCCACTCAACACATCAACAAGTCGTCGTCCTGCTCCTGAGACAGAGAGACGACAACATGATCCTGCTGCTCTTCCTATTTGGTCTGGCTCTGGGTGCAGACCCAGGGCAAGACTGCAATGCTCCAATACACCTCTCTGTAGCTGGTTGTAGTGTGGCAGTGTATCAGGGAACCTGTCCCCCATCCTGGTTTAACTTCAACGGCCGCTGCTACAAGTATGTTGCCTCAAATATGACCTGGGCTGATGCAGAGGTCAACTGTTTGTCACAGGGGGCCAACCTGGTGTCCATCCATAATCTGGAAGAACATAATTTTGTCAGAGCCCTGGTCAAGAACTTTGACCCTGCTGAGGAACGCGTCTGGATCGGACTCAGCGATACCCACAAAGAAGGCACGTGGATGTGGTCTGATGGTTGCCCTGTGAAGTTTACCTACTGGTCCATTGGGCAGCCAGATAATTCTCGAGGATCTGAGAACTGTGGTATTAACAAATATGGGAGAGATCAAAGTGGAATGACGCACCATGTTCTTTGCCTTTATCCTCTGTCTGTGCAACTATTATAAACTGTCGTTAACAACTGACAGTGTCTGATTCAACCTGGTCACTGGTCACTTGATGCTCTGTTAACATGAAGTGGTCCTCCATAATAAAGATGCATATCTGCACCTGTATGTTTGTGTTGAGAGGTCATTTCACTGACTTCATTTTCAAAAATGTTGGAGACACATTTTGTAAATTCAGTGGTTTAGTCAAAGGGAATATTTCCACACCTTCATAAGAACATCTGAAATAAACCAACAATTAAAGACCAAAGAAAATTAAACATGACTTCAATCTATATTTCTACATGTATATCATTCATTTTTTGGATCGGGTAATAAAAATCAGATAAAAAAGAAGACAAAAGGAAGAGTAAGGATAAACTAGAAAAAGCATTCCCAAGAATGGAATGCAGGTGAATGCTGAAGGCAGCTGAATGACTTTGCTGAATGAGCTGGAGAAACTGATGAAACAACGCTGAATTAGCTGAAGAAACTGCTGAAGTAATATTGAAAAGGCTGACACTAAAGCTGAAACATGTAACTTGCACCAGTGCTAAGATAGCTGAAGCAATAAGTGAGAAGAGATTAAAAAGTTGAACTTGTAAGAAGGAGGCTGATTTTGTATGAAATGGTTGGCAACGAATTGAATTGCTGAAGATTAGTAAGAAAAAATGAAACATGGGAGTCTACTCAAATATATGAATATATATAATAAACTGACAGCTTGAAATCTCTGTTGAACAAATATTGATAAAGATGAAGCAATATCTGAGGAGTTAAAGTAGAACTTGTAAGCAGGAGGCTGAATGACATGAAAAGGTGGAAAATAGCTGTTGTTAAGGATAAGTGTAAAATAATGTGTGAAAATATATAGACATGTGAATGAAAAATGTGAAACTCCTAAAGAGAGTTTTGTGTGAGGTGGTTGGAAATTACAACAAAGTAAATGTGCAAATGTTCAGGTCATTTGTGTGTGGACATTATTTCATTCACCTCATTCAACTGACATGTTTGGTGATTCTGTAAAATGATACTGTTATAATAAAAGCAGGGCTTTAGCAGTGCAGAGCAGAAGCTTGGAAATGGCTTGAAGGTTAACATGAATTTCAGTCACTATTTCAAACTTGCCCTGTTGTCAGACAATGGAAAACATAAACTATATACATGAAGTATACTTCTGTGGGCATCAGTATTGCAAGCATCAGTGATATGGAAACTACTAACCAACACATCAGATGCCATCATGATCCTGCACCTCCTCCTGTTTGGTCTGGCTCTGGGTGCTGAGTCTCCTTCAGGTGAACCTGAAGTGAAGCTCCAGCATGAAAATGTCCCCCATTCTGGTACACCTTCAACGGCCACTGCTACAAGTACGTTGCCAAAGAAATGACCTGGGCTGATGCAGAGCTCCGCTGTGTGTCAGAGGGAGTCAACCTGGTGTCCATCCACAGTCTGGATGAAGAGAATTTTGTCAGAACCTTGATCAGGAACTTTGACCACACTGAGGGATACACCTGGATCGGACTCAGTGATGAACACAAAGAAGGATCAATGATGTGGTCTGATGGCTGTGCTGTGAAGTTTGGATTTTGGTGTCCAGGAGAGCCAAATAATATGAGTGGAACTGAGGACTGTGTCCACAACAACTATGACACAGTGCAGAAATGGAACGATGGGCCTTGTTCTGATTGTTACCCCTCTGTGTGTGCGTCTCGCTTCTTCTGTCCTTTAACATTAATGTTCAAGTCAAGCTGTAAACTTTGCACATGCTGCTCTGCAGAAAACTTGTGTCCTCAATAAAAATTCACGTGTACATTTTCGTATGTGTGTGTTTATATATAGTAAAACACATTTTCCCAGCATTTTTGATGTCCTAAAATTGGTTCCCAGAAGAAAAGTCATTTCACAGTGCAGTCACATAAAGGGATTGTCTGATAGCTTTTCCACAAGGTCAAAATACTATGTCCTTTTGTGTTACTCTCCAGTTCCACCACCAAAGGTTAGTTGTCCGTGGGGTTTCATTGTGTTGGGTTTATCCAAACAACAGCTCCTGAAACTGAGTGGATCGTTTTGAAACTTTAGCTATAACATTAAAACATTTAAAGCCCAAGGCCTTCTTACTTCATATAAAGTGTGGCTGAAAATCCTTAAGATTGTGTAACTTCTGGCAAACACCGGCCACCCTCACTTAAAATGCAAAATGTCTAACATGTTATAGCTTCTATAAACGATCATCATAAATCACGGGCCACCAGCTGACCAGGACTGGAGCCAGTGGGCCCAACGACCAGTCCACAGATGATCTGGTCTCGTCTCTTTCTGTCTGAAGCCATTCTCATTGAAAACATGGTTTTTTCAATAGTGGAAATGCTAATACAGTAAGTCACTTTCAGCTGAACACTGTGTACTGCAGTGAGACATCTGACCTGCTGATGACTGTGAGTTTATAAATGTGTGGAGAACTAAAGGTTCAACAAGAGTGGGTTACATGTATGAAAATGCACATGTACATTCACACACTATCAGCCCAGCTACCAAAACAAGGAGGCTGGGATTTTTATGGAGCAGATATCAGTTGTTGATTGACCAGTTTCATATGAACACTGATAAATGGTGTATAATGGCAGACTTTAATACTGTTTCATTGCCAATTATTCTGATAATTGTTTTGAAGTCCCTGTTCATTTTCGTCACTGATGATGTCACAGCAACATTTAAACCCTCCCGAAACAGAGAGCATCTCAAGGTTCAGGACATCGCTCTGGACTGAATGTAAATCTAGACTGCTCAACAAACACTGAGGAAGAAAATGTACTATTTTTAATTGTATCCATGACAATGATCAATGCATTAATAAAACAAAACGATGACTTGAATGATTTCTTTGTTTTTTCATTAGTTATAACTCAGGTCTGTTTGTTTGACAGAGATTTTTACACATTTTTCACATTCAATTTGCAAAATCAAGTCAATGATTCTTCAGCAGTGAGATGAGATCTGATGAACCAGAGCTGTGGTCTGTTCTTATTCAGTGTGATAGAAAGGCCTTGAGGTCGATGTGTTTATATCTCTGCTCTCTGTGTCCAACAGAATAATTGTTCTATATTAGTTATTTATTGTGATATATTGTTTATTTATGTATTTGGTGACAGAACGTCTCAGTTTAAGGTTCAACCATGTGGAGGTGCTCATGTGAGAAGAAAAGATGTCTGTGGGTTGAGGCTGCACTGCTGTAATGTACAAGTACCTGTTGTTATGTTTTGTGGCCACTAGAGGGCAGCAGGCGAGTGAGTCAGTGTGATGATGCTCGTCTTTATTGCTGGTGTCAAACACTTAATGGAGAAGAAGTCAACAGGAGGCTGGACTTAGTGTTTTATCAGCCATTGTCATGACTGTGTAAAGTTGTGGGTTTTTTCTTTTTTAAAGAAATGTTTAAATTGTGTTTGCATGTCAAATCAAAAACAGTTCACAACAAGAGAGGTGAAATGTTGAAGGCTTTGTACTATTGTAATATTGTTGATGTGTAAATACCTGCCTATGTTGGTATGTTGTTATTTATCTGTTGTAAATGGGGGAAAAAGAAAAAAAAAAATCAACCACAAAGCAATACGTCTCCCCTCGTGTCCCCTCGCCCTTCGAACAGCTGAAGCCACATGTCTTTTCTAAAGCTGCGTTTTACTATGTCAAGATTTTACTGAAAATGAATAAATGATAGGTTTTATGTGACATCTCCAGGTGACTTGATGTTTTTCTCTTTCCTTGGATTGTGTTCAGATACTGTGCGTCTGATCAGTGACATCAGCAACAGTTCAGTTAAAGAAACATTAACTGGGGACACTGTTATCTTTGTAAATAAAACAGGAAGGTCCTGACAAACAGAAATATAATGACCCCAGTCTAGTATCAGCCCATGCAGCGTAATATATGACACGATTTTAAAGTGCAGAATCAGTTATAGAGAGAAAATGTAAATGAAAATCCTCTGTGACACATTAGTCTCTAGATTTTCATGAGGTTTCTCCACTGAAGATTTCAGTGCATTGACAAAAGGAGGTGGTTTTGTTTGATGTTCAACAGTGAACAGTTCTCACTGGTCTTTGATTTCTTCTTTTTCATTTTGGTTAACGTGAAGCCAAACTCGCCTGATATTTCCCATCAGACTATGATGTGTTTGCTCCAGTCGATTAGCAGTTTTCAGCCTCCTCCAACTCATGGCCCTCTGGAAAACCTCAACTCAAGACACGTCTGGTGTCTGTCCACAGTCTGGAAGAACAGATCAAGACCACTGAGCAGACTGAGAGACAGACCTGGATGGGACTGGGTGACACACACGGGGGAAGGAAGACGATGTCTTCTGAGGGCTCTGCTGTTGACTTTATCCAGGAGAATCCAATGATGGGAATGAAGACTGTGTAAACACTGACCAGCAATGACGGGAAATGCAATGATCGACCTTGTTTTAATAGTGAACCCTGTGTTTGCACATCTTGCAACACCAGAGGTTTTTACTGGTCATTTCAGGATCAATTCAACTTGCTGACTTTGCACCTGCTGCGATATTGAAATGCTCTGACCATCAACAATACAGATACATTAAAGATGGTTTCTTCAGGTAAACAACACTAAACAAGGAAGCAGAAGTTTACAGTTACAAAGTCATATTGTGTTTGTGAAAGCAGCTCAGTGATTCTTTAACTCTGAGAACTGACAGGAGACCACATCTAGAGCTTAATCACTTATATTTACAGTTTTTCTCAGTTGCTCAGTTGATGCAGTTCACACAACAGAAACATCTTTGTTTTGTTTCACAACAGAAAATCACTTGTGTAAAAGTCTGTAAAACAAAACCTTGTTCACAACCAACAGTCAGTCAATCACTTCAACACTGGCACCAATTCATGAAACCTTTACACTAGAGACACAAGATGTTTCCATACTTTAATTGATTGACCAAAGAAAAAGAGAAGTACATAGAGTGAGACAAAACTCTACTGAAGTTACAACATAGCATTTTATAGAAACTGACTATATTCTGTGTTAACACTGAACACTGTGGCATCACCTCACACTGTATGGAAATATAAATGTGAGCCTGTGGAAGATGTAGAAAATGGTTTTTGATCAATTCTAGTTTTTATGTGACATCAATCTGGTGAAGTTGTGTAGTTTTTGCTTGTGTTCAGAAACTGTGTGGTTGTGTACAAATGTACAATGTCTGCACAGTGCAACTGGCCAATGATATCGCAGCAACAGTGAAGACACCCTCTCCTCTCCAAAGCATATAAAAGATGACAATCTGTCACTGTCACTGCATCAGGACGCCTGACAGCACAGATCCTCTCCACTCAACACATCAACAAGTCGTCGTCCTGCTCCTGAGACAGAGAGACGACAACATGATCCTGCTCCTCTTCCTGTTTGGTCTGGCTCTGGGTGCAGACCCAGGGCCAGGTGAAACTGGAATACTCCTCTCTGTAGCTGGTCATAATGTGGCAGTGTATCAGGGAACCTGCCCCCTGTCCTGGTTCAACTACAATGGCCGCTGCTACAAGTACATTGCCTCACGTATGACCTGGGCTGATGCAGAGCTCCAGTGTGTGTCAGAGGGCGGCAACCTGGTGTCCATCCACAGTCAGGATGAACAGGATTTCTTCAGCTCCTTGGTCAAGAACTTTGACCCTGCTGAGGGACCCACCTGGATTGGACTCAGCGATATCCACAAAGAAGGATCGTGGATGTGGTCTGATGGTAGTCCCGTGAACTTTGAAATTTGGAATCAACGAGAGCCAAATAATGAAGATGGAAATGAGCACTGTGTCCACAATAACCCTGATGGAGTGCGGAAATGGAATGATCAATTTTGTTCTCGTTCTTATGCCTTTGTTTGTGCAACTAAAATCTGCTCCTCTCAATAAATCACATCAATGTTCAAATCGAGCTGTAAAACTCAACATGTAAACGTTGCACATGTTGCCTGCAGAAAACCTGTGCCCATAATAAAAATACAAGTGTACATGTGTATGTGTATATTTATCAAATATTTTCTTGAACACTGAATATTAACAATCACATTTTCACAACAGTCTTGATGTCCTCAAATTGGTTTTCTCATGTTTTTTTTCCTTAACGAACTTCTGAAAAGTTGCCCAGAAGAAAAGCCATTACACAGTGCAGTCACATATACGGATTGTCTGATATTGCTATGGAATAAAAACTGGGATTTTTTTTTCAAAATAAAAGTCCCTTAATTGGAAATACAAGAACAAAATAGCCCTATTCAGTATTGTATTGCAATGGTTCGTGCAGGCCTCATAAAACAGTCACAAATGCATAGTGTGTTACCCAGATGTTTCAGTACAGTCAGTGAAGGCTTCATAAGGGTTAGGAGTTATTTGTAAATCTTTCATGGATAGTTTAGGAATTTTACTTTGCATGTCACTTTACTGTACAGGTGGTGAAGGATTCATAACTGAATTACAAATGATGCTACCACTGGAATGGTTTGGTTTCTGGGCAACTTTAGGTGGCAGGAACATGAAAACCTTTGTTCACTATTGCAGTGGAGCACTGAGTTGGTATTTTGTCCCAGTAGGTCTACTTCCAGGTGTGATAGAGGAACTTTGATAAAACATCAAAGGTTCATAAACTCTGAGAGTCGATTTCCTCTTTAAAGATCAGACTGTGTAACTTTTGACAAACACCTGCCACTGTGTCTACATCAGACAGTTCAAATGCAAAATGTCAAATTGCTGTTTTGCCTTTTGGCTTGTGTCTAACATGTTATAGCTTCTATAAACAATCATCATAAATCATCAGCTGATACAGACACTGATGGAGCTGCTTAAGAGTTTCAGAGTTTTGTGGATGTTTTATGGGCCACCAGTTTTGTCAAAAATAAATAAATAAATAAAAAAACAACCACAAAGCAATACGTCTCCCCTCGTCTCCCCTCGCCCTTCGAACAGCTGAAGCCACATGTCTTTTCTAAAGCTGCGTTTTACTATGTCAAGATTTTACTGAAAATGAATAAATGATAGGTTTTATGTGACATCTCCAGGTGACTTGATGTTTTTCTCTTTCCTTGGATTGTGTTCAGATACTGTGCGTCTGATCAGTGACATCAGCAACAGTTCAGTTAAAGAAACATTAACTGGGGACACTGTTATCTTTGTAAATAAAACAGGAAGGTCCTGACGAAACAGAAATATAATGACCCCAGTCTAGTATCAGCCCATGCAGCGTAATATATGACACGATTTTAAAGTGCAGAATCAGTTATAGAGAGAAAATGTAAATGAAAATCCTCTGTGACACATTAGTCTCTAGTTTCTCATGAGGTTTCTCCACTGAAGATTTCAGTGCATTGACAAAAGGAGGTGGTTTTGTTTGATGTTCAACAGTGAACAGTTCTCACTGGTCTTTGATTTCTTCTTTTTCATTTTGGTTAACGTGAAGCCAAACTCGCCTGATATTTCCCATTAGACTATGATGTGTTTGCTCCAGTTGACTTAAGACATGTCTGGTGTCTGTCCACAGTCTGGAAGAACAGATCAAGACCACTGAGCAGACTGAGAGACAGACCTGGATGGGACTGGGTGACACACACGGGGGAAGGAAGATGATGTCTTCTGAGGGCTCTGCTGTTGACTTTATCCAGGAGAATCCAATGATGGGAATGAAGACTGTGTAAACACTGACCAGCAATGACGGGAAATGCAATGATCGACCTTGTTTTAATATTAAACCCTGTGTTTGCACATCTCGCAACACCAGAGGTTTTTACTGGTCATTTCAGGATCAATTCAACTTGCTGACTTTGCACCTGCTGTGCTATTGAAATGCTCTGACCATCAACAATACAGATAAATTAAAGATGGTTTCTTCAGGTAACAACACTAAACAAGGAAGCAGAAGTTTACAGTTACAAAGTCATATTGTGTTTGTGAAAGCAGCTCAGTGATTCTTTAACTCTGAGAACTGACAGGAGACCACATCTAGAGCTTAATCACTTATATTTACAGTTTTTCTCAGTTGCTCAGTTGATGCAGTTCACACAACAGAAACATCTTTGTTTTGTTTCACAACAGAAAATCACTTGTGTAAAAGCCTGTAAAACAAAACTTTGTTCACAACCAACAGTCAGTCAATCACTTCAACACTGTCACCAATTCATGAAACCTTTACACTAGAGACACAAGATGTTTCCGTACTTTAATTGATTGACCAAAGAAAAAGAGAAGTACATAGAGTGAGACAAAACTCTACTGAAGTTACAACATAGCATTTTATAGAAACTGACTATATTCTGTGTTAACACTGAACACTGTGGCATCACCTCACACTGTATGGAAATATAAATGTGAGCCTGTGGAAGATGTAGAAAATGGTTTTTGATCAATTCTAGTGTTTATGTGACATCGATCTGGTGAAGTTGTGTAGTTTTTGCTTGTGTTCAGAAACTTTGTGGTTGTGTAGAAATTGTACAATGTCTGCACAGTGCAACTGGCCAATGATATTGCAGCAACAGTGAAGACACCCTCTCCTCTCCAAAGCATATAAAAGATGACAATCTGTCACTGTCACTGCATCAGGACGCCTGACAGCACAGATCCTCTCCACTCAACACATCAACAAGTCGTCGTCCTGCTCCTGAGACAGAGAGACGACAACATGATCCTGCTGCTCTTCCTGTTTGGTCTGGCTCTGGGTGCAGACCCAGGGCAAGACTGCAATGCTCCAATACACCTCTCTGTAGCTGGTTGTAGTGTGGCAGTGTATCAGGGAACCTGTCCCCCATCCTGGTTCAACTTCAACGGCCGCTGCTACAAGTATGTTGCCTCAAATATGACCTGGGCTGATGCAGAGGTCAACTGTTTGTCACAGGGGGCCAACCTGGTGTCCATCCATAATCTGGACGAACATAATTTTGTCAGATCCCTGGTCAAGAACTTTGACCCTGCTGAGGGTCTCACCTGGATTGGACTCAGCGATACCCACAAAGAAGGCACGTGGATGTGGTCTGATGGTTGCCCTGTGAAGTTTACCTACTGGTCCATTGGGCAGCCAGATAATTCTCGAGGATCTGAGAACTGTGGTATTAACAAATATGGGAGAGATCAGAAGTGGAATGACGCACCATGTTCTTTGCCTTTATCCTCTGTCTGTGCAACTATTATAAACTGTCGTTAACAACTGACAGTGTCTGATTCAACCTGGTCACTGGTCACTTGATGCTCTGTTAACATGAAGTGGTCCTCCATAATAAAGATGCATATCTGCACCTGTATGTTTGTGTTGAGAGGTCATTTCACTGACTTCATTTTCAAAAATGTTGGAGACACATTTTGTAAATTCAGTGGTTTAGTCAAAGGGAATATTTCCACACCTTCATAAGAACATCTGAAATAAACCAACAATTAAAGACCAAAGAAAATTAAACATGACTTCAATCTATATTTCTACATGTATATCATTCATTTTTTGGATCGGGTAATAAAAATCAAATAAAAAAGAAGACAAAAGGAAGAGTAAGGATAAACTAGAAAAAGCATTCCCAAGAAGGGAATGCAGGTGAATGCTGAAGGCAGCTGAATGACTTTGCTGAATGAGCTGGAGAAACTGATGAAACAACGCTGAATTAGCTGAAGAAACTGCTGAAGTAATATTGAAAAGGCTGACACTAAAGCTGAAACATGTAACTTGCACCAGTGCTAAGATAGCTGAAGCAATAAATGAGAAGAGATTAAAAAGTTGAACTTGTAAGAAGGAGGCTGATTTTGTATGAAATGGTTGGCAACGAATTGAATTGCTGAAGATTAGTAAGAAAAAATGAAACATGGGAGTCTACTCAAATATATGAATATATATAATAAACTGACAGCTTGAAATCTCTGTTGAACAAATATTAATAAAGATGAAGCAATATCTGAGGAGTTAAAGTAGAACTTGTAAGCAGGAGGCTGAATGACATGAAAAGGTGGAAAATAGCTGTTGTTAAGGATAAGTGTAAAATAACGTGTGAAAATATATAGACATGTGAATGAAAAATGTGAAACTCCTAAAGAGAGTTTTGTGTGAGGTGGTTGGAAATTACAACAAAGTAAATGTGCAAATGTTCAGGTCATTTGTGTGTAGACACTATTTCATTCACCTCATTCAACTGACATGTTTGGTGATTCTGTAAAATGATACTGTTATAATAAAAGCAGGGCTTTAGCAGTGCAGAGCAGAAGCTTGGAAATGGCTTGAAGGTTAACATGAATTTCAGTCACTATTTCAAACTTGCCCTGTTGTCAGACAATGGAAAACATAAACTATATACATGAAGTATACTTCTGTGGGCATCAGTATTGCAAGCATCAGTGATATGGAAACTACTAACCAACACATCAGATGCCATCATGATCCTGCACCTCCTCCTGTTTGGTCTGGCTCTGGGTGCTGAGTCTCCTTCAGGTGAACCTGAAGTGAAGCTCCAGCATGAAAATGTCCCCCATTCTGGTACACCTTCAACGGCCACTGCTACAAGTACGTTGCCAAAGAAATGACCTGGGCTGATGCAGAGCTCCGCTGTGTGTCAGAGGGAGTCAACCTGGTGTCCATCCACAGTCTGGATGAAGAGAATTTTGTCAGAACCTTGATCAGGAACTTTGACCACACTGAGGGATACACCTGGATCGGACTCAGTGATGAACACAAAGAAGGATCAATGATGTGGTCTGATGGCTGTGCTGTGAAGTTTGGATTTTGGTGTCCAGGAGAGCCAAATAATATGAGTGGAACTGAGGACTGTGTCCACAACAACTATGACACAGTGCAGAAATGGAACGATGGGCCTTGTTCTGATTGTTACCCCTCTGTGTGTGTGTCTCGCTTCTTCTGTCCTTTAACATTAATGTTCAAGTCAAGCTGTAAACTTTGCACATGCTGCTCTGCAGAAAACTTGTGTCCTCAATAAAAATTCACGTGTACATGTTCGTATGTGTGTGTTTATATATAGTAAAACACATTTTCCCAGCATTTTTGATGTCCTAAAATTGGTTCCCAGAAGAAAAGTCATTTCACAGTGCAGTCACATAAAGGGATTGTCTGATAGCTTTTCCACAAGGTCAAAATACTATGTCCTTTTGTGTTACTCTCCAGTTCCACCACCAAAGGTTAGTTGTCCGTGGGGTTTCATTGTGTTGGGTTTATCCAAACAACAGCTCCTGAAACTGAGTGGATCGTTTTGAAACTTTAGCTATAACATTAAAACATTTAAAGCCCAAGGCCTCCTTACTTCATATAAAGTGTGGCTGAAAATCCTTAAGATTGTGTAACTTCTGGCAAACAACAGCCACCCTCACTTAAAATGCAAAATGTCTAACATGTCATAGCTTCTATAAATGATCATCATAAATCACGGGCCACCAGCTGACCAGGACTGGAGCCAGTGGGCCCAACGACCAGTCCACAGATGATCTGGTCTCGTCTCTTTCTGTCTGAAGCCATTCTCATTGAAAACATGGTTTCTTCAATAGTGGAAATGCTAATACAGTAAGTCACTTTCAGCTGAACACTGTGTACTGCAGTGAGACATCTGACCTGCTGATGAATGTGAGTTTATAAATGTGTGGAGAACTAAAGGTTCAACAAGAGTGGGTTACATGTATGAAAATGCACATGTACATTCATACACTATCAGCCCAGCTACCAAAACATGGAGCAGATATCAGTTGTTGATTGACCAGTTTCATATGAACATTGATAAATGGTGTATAATGGAAGACTTTAATACTGTTTCATTGCCAATTATTCTGATAATTGTTTTGAAGTCCCTGTTCATTTTCGTCACTGATGATGTCACAGCAACATTTAAACCCTCCCGAAACAGAGAGCATCTCAAGGTTCAGGACATCGCTCTGGACTGAATGTAAATCTAGACTGCTCAACAAACACTGAGGAAGAAAATGTACTATTTTTAATTGTATCCATGACAATGATCAATGCATTAATAAAACAAAACGATGACTTGAATGATTTCTTTGTTTTTTCATTAATTATAACTCAGGCCTGTTTGTTTGACAGAGATTTTTACACATTTTTCACATTCAATTTACAAAATCAAGTCAGTGGTTTTTCAGCAGTGAGATGAGATCTGATGAACCAGAGCTGTGGTCTGTTCTTATTCAGTGTGATAGAAAGGCCTTGAGGTCGATGTGTTTATATCTCTGCTTTCTGTGTCCAAGCAGCAAAATAATTGTTCTGTATTAGTTATTTATTGTGATATATTGTTTATTTATGTATTTGGTGACAGAACGTCTCAGTTTAAGGTTCAACCATGTGGAGGTGCTCATGTGAGAAGAAAAGATGTCTGTGGGTTGAGGCTGCACTGCTGTAATGTACAAGTACCTGTTGTTATGTTTTGTGGCCACTAGAGGGCAGCAGGCGAGTGAGTCAGTGTGATGATGCTCGTCTTTATTGCTGGTGTCAAACACTTAATGGAGAAGAAGTCAACAGGAGGCTGGACTTAGTGTTTTATCAGCCATTGTCATGACTGTGTAAAGTTGTGGGTTTTTTCTTTTTTAAAGAAATGTTTAAATTCTGTTTGCATGTCAAATCAAAAACAGTTCACAACGAGAGAGGTGAAATGTTGAAGGCTTTGTACTATTGTAATATTGTTGATGTGTAAATACCTGCCTATGTTGGTATGTTGTTATTTATCTGTTGTAAATGGGGAAAAAAGAAAAAAAAAATCAACCACAAAGCAATACGTCTCCCCTCGTGTCCCCTCGCCCTTCGAACAGCTGAAGCCACATGTCTTTTCTAAAGCTGCGTTTTACTATGTCAAGATTTTACTGAAAATGAATAAATGATAGGTTTTATGTGACATCTCCAGGTGACTTGATGTTTTTCTCTTTCCTTGGATTGTGTTCAGATACTGTGCGTCTGATCAGTGACATCAGCAACAGTTCAGTTAAAGAAACATTAACTGGGGACACTGTTATCTTTGTAAATAAAACAGGAAGGTCCTGACAAAACAGAAATATAATGACCCCAGTCTAGTATCAGCCCATGCAGCGTAATATATGACACGATTTTAAAGTGCAGAATCAGTTGTAGAGAGAAAATGTAAATGAAAATCCTCTGTGACACATTAGTCTCTAGATTTTCATGAGGTTTCTCCACTGATGATTTCAGTGCATTGACAAAAGGAGGTGGTTTTGTTTGATGTTCAACAGTGAACAGTTCTCACTGTTCTTTGATTTCTTCTTTTTCATTTTGGTTAACGTGAAGCCAAACTCGCCTGATATTTCCCATCAGACTATGATGTGTTTGCTCTAGTCGACTTAAGACACGTCTGGTGTCTGTCCACAGTCTGGAAGAACAGATCAAGACCACTGAGCAGACTGAGAGACAGACCTGGATGGGACTGGGTGACACACACGGGGGAAGGAAGACGATGTCTTCTGAGGGCTCTGCTGTTGACTTTATCCAGGAGAATCCAATGATGGGAATGAAGACTGTGTAAACACTGACCAGCAATGACGGGAAATGCAATGATCGACCTTGTTTTAATATTAAACCCTGTGTTTGCACATCTCGCAACACCAGAGGTTTTTACTGGTCATTTCATGATCAATTCAACTTGCTGACTTTGCACCTGCTGCGCTATTGAAATGCTCTGACCATCAACAATACAGATACGTTAAAGATGGTTTCTTCAGGTAAACAACACTAAACAACGAAGCAGAAGTTTACAGTTACAAAGTCATATTGTGTTTGTGAAAGCAGCTCAGTGATTCTTTAACTCTGAGAACTGACAGGAGACCACATCTAGAGCTTAATCACTTATATTTACAGTTTTTCTCAGTTGCTCAGTTGATGCAGTTCACACAACAGAAACATCTTTGTTTTGTTTCACAACAGAAAATCACTTGTGTAAAAGTCTGTAAAACAAAACCTTGTTCACAACCAACAGTCAGTCAATCACTTCAACACTGGCACCAATTCATGAAACCTTTACACTAGAGACACAAGATGTTTCCATACTTTAATTGATTGACCAAAGAAAAAGAGAAGTACATAGAGTGAGACAAAACTCTACTGAAGTTACAACATAGCATTTTATAGAAACTGACTATATTCTGTGTTAACACTGAACACTGTGGCATCACCTCACACTGTATGGAAATATAAATGTGAGCCTGTGGAAGATGTAGAAAATGGTTTTTGATCAATTCTAGTTTTTATGTGACATCAACCTGGTGAAGTTTTGTAGTTTTTTGCTTGTGTTCAGAAACTGTGTGGTTGTGTACAAATGTACAATGTCTGCACAGTGCAACTGGCCAATGATATCGCAGCAACAGTGAAGAAACCCTCTCCTCTCCAAAGCATATAAAAGATGACAATCTGTCACTGTCACTGCATCAGGACGCCTGACAGCACAGATCCTCTCCACTCAACACATCAACAAGTCGTCGTCCTGCTCCTGAGACAGAGAGACGACAACATGATCCTGCTCCTCTTCCTGTTTGGTCTGGCTGTGGGTGCAGACCCAGGGCCAGGTGAACCTGGAATTCTCTCTCTCTCCCTCTGTAGCTGGTCGTAATGTGGCAGTGTATCAGGGAACCTGTCCCCTGTTCTGGTTCAACTACAACGGCCGCTGCTACAAGTATGTTGCCTCAAAAATGACCTGGGCTGATGCAGAGCTCCAGTGTGTGTCAGAGGGCGGCAACCTGGTGTCCATCCACAGTCTGGATGAACAGGATTTCTTAAGGTCCTTGGTCAAGATCTTTCACCCTGCTGAGGAACGGACCTGGATTGGACTCAGTGATATCCACAAAGAAGGATCATGGATGTGGTCTGATGGTAGTCCTATGAATGCTGAATTTTGGAATCCAGGAGAGCCAAATAATGAAGGTGGAATTGAGCACTGTGTCCACAATTACCATGACGGAGAGCCGAACTGGAATGACCGATCTTGTTCTCGTTCTTTTGCTTTTGTTTGTGCAACTAAAAGCCGCTCCTAAAACTCAAGATGTAAACTTTGCACATGTTGCTCTGCAGAAAACCTGTGCCCATAATGAAAATACAAGCGTGCATGTGTATATTTATCAAATATTTTCTTGAACACTGAATATTAACAATCACATTTTCACAACAGTCTTGATGTCCTCAAATTGGTTTTCTAATTTTTTTTTTTCCTTAACAAACTTCTGAAAAGTTGCCCAGAAGAAAAGCCATTACACAGTGCAGTTACATATACGGATTGTCTGATATTGCTATGGAATAAAAACTGGGATTTTTTTTTTCAAAATAAAAGTCCCTTAATTGGAAATACAAGAACAAAATAGCCCTATTCAGTATTGTATTGCAATGGTTCGTGCAGGCCTCATAAAACAGTCTCAAATGCATAGTGTGTTACCCAGATGTTTCAGTACAGTCAGTGAAGGCTTCATAAGGGTTAGGAGTTATTTGTAAATCTTTCATGGATAGTTTAGGAATTTTAAGACAGGTCTGGTGTCTGTCCACAGTCTGGAAGAACAGATTGTTGTCAAAATCCAGATCAAGACCACTGAGCAGACTGAGAGACAGGCCTGGACCGGACTGGGTGACACACACGGGGGAAGGAAGACGATGTCTTCTGAGGGCTCTGCTGTTGACTTTATCCAGGAGAATCCAATGATGGGAATGAAGACTGTGTAAACACTGACCAGCAATGACGGGAAATGCAATGATCGACCTTGTTTTAATATTAAACCCTGTGTTTGCACATCTCGCAACACCAGAGGTTCTTGGTCATTTCAGGATGGACTCATTTCAGGATCAATTCAACACTAAACAATGAAGCAGAAGTTTACAGTTACAAAGTCATATTGTGTTTGTGAAAGCAGCTCAGTGATTCTTTAACCTTGAGAACTGACAGGAGACCACATCTAGAGCTTAATCACTTATATTTACAGTTTTTCTCAGTTGCTCAGTTGATGCAGTTCACACAACAGAAACATCTTTGTTTTGTTTCACAACAGAAAATCACTTGTGTAAAAGTCTGTAAAACAAAACCTTGTTCACCACCAACAGTCAGTCAATCACTTCAACACTGTCACCAATTCATGAAACCTTTACACGAGAGACGCAAGATGTTTCCATACTTTAATTGATTGACCAAAGAAAAAGAGAAGTACATAGAGTGAGACAAAACTCTACTGAAGTTACAACATAGCATCTGAGTGTGGTTGTTTACAAATGTACAATGTCTACACAGTGCAACTGGCCAATGATATCGCAGCAACAGTGAAGACACCCTCTCCTCTTCAAAGCATATAAAAGATGACAATCTGTCACTGTCACTGCATCAGGACGCCTGACAGCACAGATCCTCTCCACTCAACACATCAACAAGTCGTCGTCCTGCTCCTGAGACAGAGAGACGACAACATGATCCTGCTCCTCTTCCTGTTTGGTCTGGCTGTGGGTGCAAACCCAGGGCAAGAGTGCACTGCTCCAATACACCTCTCTGTAGCTGGTTGTAATGTGACAGTGTATCAGGGAACCTGTCCCCCATCCTGGTTCAACTACAACGGCCGCTGCTACAAGTACGTTGCCTCACATATGACCTGGGCTGATGCAGAGGTCAACTGTTTGTCACAAGGGGCCAACCTGGTGTCCATCCATAATCTGGACGAAAATAATTTTGTCAGAGCCCTGGTCAAGAACTTTGACCCTGATGAGGGTCTCACCTGGATTGGACTCAGCGATACCCACAAAGAAGGATCGTGGATGTGGTCTGATGGTTGTCCTTTGAAGTTTACCTACTGGTCCATTGGGCAGCCAGACAATTATCGAGAAGAGAACTGTGCTGTGAACAAAGATCTGAGGGACAACAAGTGGAATGACGGAAGATGTTTTTTGACTTTTTCCTCTGTTTGTGCAACTCGTACAAACTGTCCTTAACAACTGACAGTGTCTGATTCAACCTGGTCACTGGTCACTTGATGCTCTGTTAACATGAAGTGGTCCTCCACAATAAAGATACATATCTGCACTTGTATGTGTGTGTTGAGAGGTCATTTCACTGACTTCATTTTCAAAAATGTTGGAGACACATTTTGTAAATTTAGTGGTTGATCAAGGGGAATATTTCCACACCTTTGTAAGAACATCTGAAATAAACCAACAATTAAAGACCAAGGAGAAATAAAAATAAAACCATACCCTGTAAACATGTCTTCCATCCATATTTCTACATGTATATCATTCATTTTTTGGATAGGGCAATAAAAATCAAATAAAACCAAAGAAAGACAAAAGGAAGAGTAAGGGGGAAAAAAGCTAAAATAAACCATAAATAAATGTAAAGTACATATAAATAATATGAAAGTAATGTACTGAAAGAAAGAAAAAAATCAGAAAACAATTTAGACCCAGGGGCCATGGGTGTAGTCCCCTGATTCTGTTAACTTATATCATTTTGCAGTCATCCTAATGCAGGTTTTAACAACAAAGAAGCAGTGGAGGTTGAAAAAGAAATGTGGGGTTGAGATAAACAGAGCACACAGGCTGGGTGTAGTACAGGTGCTGTGTTACTATGCCCAGTGACCATGCAGAAATCAATACAACATAGACAATTAAATGAGAGTGTTTCTACTCTCTGGGTCTCAACGCTGTCAAATTTCAAATCCCTATATGCTCAGTACACTAGGGAAACTTTGGGGCTCATAGTTAATCTAATGGTAATCAAAATGTGAGATCATTTAAAGATTTTAAAGATCGGGTCTGACATTTCGGGAGACTTAAATGTGGACACTAATACACCTCTCATGTGTACCCAGTAAGCATGAAGCCACAGCCAGCAGTTTGTTGGTGTAGCTTAGCTTAACACAAAGACTATCCTGGGTCTTTACATTCATAGACAGAAAAGCTCATTAAGTATCAGGGTTGCTCCAGATGGTATTCTATGCTATGCTTGTAACACTAGAAGGGGTGTTGATATCCTTAAATGAATTAAATGCTGTGACACTGTGCCATAAAAAGGGACCGAACAGTTGATCTCAGCAATAGTCAGCCAACTCATTGTTGTCAAATAATATTTTCTTAGTCTAATGATGTTTATAGTCATTAAGTATTTTCCTTACAGGTTTTAATGCCATTCTTCATACTGTCTAACCTTAATACATCATGAACTTTTTACATTTTACAAAAAATTTACCCAAAAGTCAAATATCCCTAAATTTTTGTGAGTAGTGTATATCTTGGGCCTACATTTCATAACTGTAAGCTTACAAAAAGGACAATTCAAGTGTAATGAGAAGTCAGCCAGATGACCAAAATATCCATATCTGCCATCATGATATTATCATATGAGTATAGGCTATTATTACCATAATATTACTATTTAAATTATAACACCACCATTATAATCAGCACTGGTTTATTATGACACCCTAATGACAATTTTAACTAATTGCAGGCTGCAGTTACCAAATATTGGCAACATCTACTCAATGTACTGCTAAGATAGATCATGTTTTACGAAGTCATCATTTGCAAAATCTGAATCCGCAAACTAATTATAAAGTGTAATGGATTTAAGACTTCCGTACAAGTCATGTATGCCCCTGTATTAATGCATTCAATGTAATAAATACACAAACATGTATGTATAAACTGCATATACAGTCTATGGTAAAGTGCCAGAGTCCAAACAACCACCACAATAAAGTGAAATTCTCCCCTCCAGCTCATCGGCAACACCACGCCCATTTGCCGTTTTCGCGCGAATGAATGGGCCGAACCATTGTTAGTGAGGGGGGATAGGGGTTTTAATAAGAGAGGCTACTGTAAACAAACAGAAAACCCCCTTCTCGAAATATTTTAGTGAATTAAGCATTTTATTTACCAATTAGTAGTGAACTCTCAAAATGACCATTATTAGACTGACCTACAAATTTGGAGATGTGCTCTCCACCAACGAACCCCCTGCTTTTGCGATCACCGACCTCTCTAGCGGTTAATTTTTAAATGCACCTCCACGGATTGGTTTTTATGTTATAAGGCAAAACTTTCTCTTGGAACGAAATTTGCTACAAAAGGGAGACAAAATGACCCTCACATCGCAGGTAAGCGGCGGAGCAGTGTGTTCAAATGCAGCTTTCCTTTCCCCGTCAGTTTTTGGCGTGAAGAAAAGTCAAACTCAGCACCATTGTCAAACAGCTAACGTTGCTTGCTTGGCCGAGCTGAGTTTCCTCCATTGTAACCATTCACAAATAAGTTACCCCTCAAACAAGGTGTTTATATGTGCTCCACTGTAGTAACCCAGACATCCTGTCATAGCCTGATGTAACCTACGGAGCGCTTCTCTCCTTAACTTGTCTTATGTCTTTGTTTTGACCTGGTTCAGGAGCTAGCGTACACGTGTTCTGTTGACGGCAACTTAAACTAAAGTAGTCCAGTACTTACATTTAAATCGATGCTCCAAGCAAAGCAGCAGGATCACAAGATCAGTATTTTGTCAAGGAGGTGGAGACACGATTCAGTCTTTGTGATCGTCCTCATGAAAGGTCAGAGGTCACCTAACCTTAACCTTAAGGTTGGGGAGTGGTACAGCTGCAGCAGATATCAACAAGGTAGACAGTGGACATCCACTGCATGGATCAGACTCAACTTGACTCTAATTTAGATCATGTAAACTACTGCCACTCATAGATAGATACTCTGGGCTTTGATATAAAACTTAGTCTTTCCCTTGTTGAGACATGTGCACTCTTGTCATTGAAAGCCTATGCGTCAATATTCATCTCTTAATTGCCTTCCCTAATGTAAAGAGAATTATATGTAATGTGATATTTGAATTGAAGACCTGTTCATAAAGCCTGCTTTAGAAAGTTATACATTAGTTCATTTTTTAGGCCTGTTGTTGCAGAGAAGTTGCACAGGCCTGTGGTGATAAAGATATCGTTGGGGTTACTTTGCTAGCTGCCAGAGTAAACTCAAGATGAGAAGTTTATGATGAGCCACAGCTCTGGTGATCCTGACAGCTGCTGTGGTGACACACCTGCACTAAATTCAATGCTCCTACAGCTGTCACTGAGTCCACTGATGGAGTGGTGCTCCCTCTGGTGACAAGTTTGAAAACTGAATGACTGCATTTTGTAGAACAAAAATATGGTCTAACCAATGAACCTACAGAGTCCACTGCTTGGTTTGTCACTTTGATTCACTGCGTGCAAATGTTTATTCTCCGTTTTGCCCAGGAAGTGCATTGTTGCCACAGTTGTATTCAGATTTCTGGTTCTTTATTGTGTTGATGATAATGACGACATAGGATTACGTCTCACAGTCCTCAATTAGCCATCAGCACATATCATTAATTCCAGCAGAGACCTTATTTAGTTTTATGTGTGCTAACAGGCTCCACGTTTCAAATCTAAGTACATCACTGCTGAGCTGGCTCGTCTGTTCAGCCAGTCAGACAGTGAGGAGGAGTTTGAAGGTTTCAGTGAGGATGAGGACGAGGAGTGCAGAAGGAATTCAAACAAACGGATGAAAACCAAGGTATGAAATGTTTATTGTTGGCATTACATTTACATTACATTATTTGATTGAAATGTGTGAAGCTGCAGCCAAACCACTAAACTGTATGCCTTCTGTCACTGGGCTTTTCCAGATGGAGGATTCAGAGGAGGACAGTGATGTGGACACGGGCTTCTACTCTGATGGAGAGACAGCTTCCCCACCAAAGAGGAGAAGTCTTTTAGTAGCCCTGAGGTACGTTCACAGGGTTACATATCCCTTAAACACAACAAAAGCCCACATGTTTTTTTTCTTAAACAGGCAGAGACTGTGTTAATAAAGCCTCCTGTTGATGGCACTGTTGCAACTAGTCCCTTTTTTTGCTTGTATGTAAGAAGTCAGCAAGTTACTAATAGAAACGCATTATGTCTGTGATTTCATGTTGAAGTTAACTGGGATTAGATCCAGTCCAATGCTGTTTTCTAATGTATTTCTCCTAAGGCTTAACTAAACAGTGCTGTGCCTGTCTCATGACACTGTTGTTTACTTACATGGTTAAATCATGATTTTATTCCAATCTTGCTCCTCAGGTTCCCCATGAAAAGACTGTCTACTCCAAATCAGAAACCGCAGGGGGGAAATGTCAAAAAACCTGTGAAAGAAACTCCCTCTTCAAAGAGAGCCAGGGGACGGCCTAGTGTGAAGCAAAGGCAGGATGAAGAGGAGGAGGAGGAGGAGGAGGAAGAGGAGCAACAGGAGGACAAAGAGGAGGTCCTGTATCAGAGTCTAAAGAAACGGGACAAGAACATCCAGGAAAACAAGGCCATGGTAATGAAGCTTGTGTGCTTTCTCTATGTTCTGACAAACTGAAGTTTCATCAGTCCCTAACTTGTCAAATCCTCTCTGTTGTTGTCTTTCAGTTGGCTAAGCTGTTTGCTGATCTGAGCACCATGGCTGATATGACTCTGCCCACCACCCCTCAAGTGAGTATACACAGCAGCACCAGTTTTTCCCAAAGACGTAACAGAAAAATCAACATGCCCTCTGCTGAAAATAAAACTTAAGGTTCTGACAAGATGATTATTAATCACCGTTCATTTGGCAGGCTGTAACAAGTACACTTAATGGAATTACTGGCCTGATTTGCAAAAACTGTTTTCACTCTATCTTTGCAGAAGAAGAAGAAGAAGAAGCAAACACCAGAGAAAGCCATGCCACGGAAACGTAAGTCTGAACCAGAGATGGGGTCAGAAAGGAGGAACCCGTCTCGTAAGGCTCGTCCCCCTGAGAACTTTGGGGTGGAGGAGAAAAGGGAGCCGGTCAGCCCCAGAACCCCCCGGACTGTAGACGTCAGGAAGCTGATAGAGGTACAACATGCTGCACATCCACCCCTTTTAGCCAGATGTTACCTAATTTTGAATGTTCTTCAACAAAGTAATTTGTGCACTCAAGATAAGCGATCAGGGTCATCATTTAGTCTCCTAGTCAACTTTCACCTCAGTCATCTGTAAAACAAAATAAATAAACACCTATCATTTTCTATCTAGGACTTTTTTATTAAAAAGTCTTAAAAAATGTTATTGCCTACATAGCAATATCTCGTTTGTGTCCTTCCCGTTGTACTTAGAATTTGTCTGTTGTCACTGTTCAGGTGGATGATGAACATGTCGGTGAAAAGAAACGGAAAAGGAGGAGCTCCAAATGGAATCAGTATGTGAGGTCAGTCGATGATATCACCCAAGAGGAGCTTGACAACATAGCGTACCGCAGCAAAGACAAGATCTGGGACAAAGAGAATGTGAGTCACATCAGGCCTTCCCCCACTTAGTGTCGTGGATACTGCCAGTGCTGTGCTGTGCTATGAGCTTTGTGTTTCCTCACTCTGTGCGTTTATTCTCACAGGGCAGCTCATGTCACCAGTGCAGACAGAAGACTCTGGACACCAAGACAGTGTGTCGCAGTGGTTTCTGTGTGGGGGCCAAAGGTCAGTTCTGTGGGCTGTGCTTGAGGAACCGCTACGGAGAAGACGTGCGCACTGTGCTGCTTGACCCGGTCAGTGATAACATGCGCAATAAACATTTCATTTCCCAGAATGAATGTGAGGTCTTTAAAGACACAAAGAAACAAATAGTTGAATATTGATTGTTGATTTTTTTTTTTTTTTTTTTTTTTTTTTTTTAGCACAAAGGCTTTTACTAAATCCTACATAAGGGATAATTAAAAGAAGAAAGATGCAGCACTATCATGCAGAAAGTGTTAGAAGGGTGGTCAGGGGATGGCCTTTGACAAGTTTAATTTTTTCCCTAATATTATGTGATTATTTACCTTGATTTTATATAAATAAATAAAAAAATAGGTTATTTGTATTGCTGACTTTTCAAATTACAGGACTCCTGAAATGTAGATACATCCCTTTTATTTTGATCTATTAATTGTACGTTTTTCAAGCACCCTCAGGGAGTTTGTGAAGAACAGCCAGCATATCTGGTTTGGTTTGTTTGGTGTTGTTTATTAGATTAAAGTTAACTATTGGAGAATCCATTGTAAAAAATACTTACCAGCAGCTGCTTTCAGGTAAAAATGCTAGTGAGACTGGGAAAGTTATAGCATAGAAATGCAATAAATCAATGATCTGTTATCAATACAGATCCTACTTAATGAAGGATGATTGAGAAATGCTTGGACATATTTGAGCTCGGTTCACTCGGGCATTGATTCCGAGGAACATTAGAGGCAGGTCACTTGGAAATAGAGAGCACTTGAATCTGGAATGAACTTAAAAACCTCAACAAAAATTAACCTGTTTAGCATAACAAAATGTGTCTGGTCACCTGTGTTAAGTTTGAACCTTTTCTTCACAGACGTGGTCGTGCCCCATCTGCCGAGGGATGTGCAACTGCAGTTTGTGTCGTAAGAAGGAGGGGCGCTGTGCAACAGGCATTCTGGTGGGACTGGCCCGCTACAACGGACATGACAATGTCCATGAGTATCTGGAGAGGTAGGCCACTTTGTTTTCACCGTTCAGTTTAATGTTACAAACTCCCCGAGACTACAGTTAGAAAAATGAGTGACAGGTCAAATATGTATTTGTGATGTATTCTGATCTCTTGTTTCATTCTCCATCCCAGCATTCAGAAGGAGCTGCAGGAAAGTCCAGAATGTTGACCAGTGAGGAGGATCTGCTGTAGAGCTGGTACCTGGAGGAGGTTCTGGTGCTGCACAGTACTGTAGAACTCATTTTAATGCACATATTTAGGTTTAGATCAACCTTTTAGCTAACTAGAGAAACATCTTATATCACCTTAAGATAAGGCACATACACTGTTATTGTTTTATATAACCTGATTTGAGGCTGCATAAGATACAGGATCATTGTTTGTTTATTGCCTGAACTGAGTTTGGCATTGTATATTTTCTTTTTGTTGAATATTTGTACTTTATGTTCACTAGAACAAATCTAAGTGGTTAATTTCTGTGTAACGGATGCAAACGGAGCCTTTTATACCAACAACATTTCTAAAAGATTTTAATAAAGAATGGCATTATCCAACGATTTGCCATGTTTTTTTTATTATTATATCCATGATGAACACCTTAATCTGGTGATTGTGTGTTCTCACACATTGTGACTTTTAGAGAGGAAAATCAAAACACACATTATTGTACATTGAAAACATTTGTTTTACCTGGGTGGGAGGAGACAAGTAGGGCTGTCACGATCTTGAAATTTTAGTTGATGATTAATTGCCATACTAATAATTGCTATTAACAATTTAATTGTATTTTTCTGACCATTTTATGACACTATTATAGTATAAGTCTAAACATAGTGTAATAACACACACATATACCTTTTAAGGAAGAACAGACATTTATTGGCTTTGCAACTAAATCCATGATGTTCATGTCAATAGATACTCATCTAAATGCAGTCGTCGATTATTAGAAATTAAGCGCCTCGAGATGAGCAGTTTGTGGTGCTCCACTCATGTCCATTAAACCAGGGCAGAAGAAGGGGGCGTAATGTGATGATGTCATTAAGAGTGCACTAGTCAAACCTCAAACGGTGGAAAACAACAAGGAAGTAGTAATGGAAATATGACATTTGTCTTGGTTTCATGCAGCTGTTTTTATACAGATCAATGGAAAAGATTTTAACGATTATGCACAATAGTTGCAGTCAGCTCGAAGAATTGCGATCAGGCAATTATGTAATAATTGTGACAGGCCTAGAGACAAGTCATTTTGTGTGCATGTGTGTGTGGCCTCTATGTACCTGAGTGTATGGGGTCAGGTCTGGGTCAACTATTGGATCTTGAGGTGACCTGATTTGGTGTTATGAGCAGGTACCTGAGGGGCACAGCCATGTCAGAGGTCAGCCTGAGGTCACAGGATCTTCATGAGGCATCAGTGTAAAGAAATACACTGATGTTTATGTGTGTGCGTGCCTGTGTGTGTGTGAGAAACAGAAAGGTATATTACAGCAATCTAGAGGAGCTTTTATCTATTGACAGATTGTGTTATATAGGTCATAAACATTTTGTACCATGTGGATTAAATGCCTCAAAGTATCAGTCCAATGATGCTCACTGTGTTCTGATATCTGTAGTCGATTCGAGTCCTTTTTTAAAAATTATGATCTTCTTGGTGAAGCTCAAACACATAGTGTCATCAATCATAGTGTCCAAAGATCAAAAGCCTGTCCCTTTGTGCTGATGCTTGAGAGTTCATTATGTCAAAGCCACTTTTACTGTCAAAACTCTAAAACACCAGGAATTGGTTGTAGGTTCAGGTGTTTTTAGAAGTGCTTCAAAGTGAGTTAGATGTCAGAGGTGTGCGTGAGCTGCCTACTACACAATGCTTTTTGTAACCTGACAGTCAGATTGACCTGCCAGTGAACTCACCGCCTCCAGTCGTTACTCTTTGGTTGTAGCCGAGGTACACTTTGGGTGATTTGTGGTTTATGTTTTCTGAAGTAGATGCTGAACACGCCCTCAAAGCAGCTCAAAGCATGTTTCTGAGTGATAACAGATTGTCCTGTAACTGGACGGTCACTGGTTTGATTTTCGCAGTATCATTTCAGAATCTATCAATAGTAGAATTGGTAACACGGAGCGGTAATTGCTCCCAAAGGAAGTACAGATACTCCATCATCACGGCTGTCACAACACAGCTGAGAGATTACCCAGCAATAAGGAGGCAGGACAAGTTACACACTGTGTGTGTTGAGTGTGTGTTCTGTCGTTTCTCCTGCTGATTGCTACACACAAATACGAGAGCTTGACAGGAATTTAAGACAGTTTTAATCACTTTATTGTCAAGTGTTATGCAGGCAAAGCATTTTTTTCTGCTTGAAGTTGTCCTTTTTTTCTTTTTTTTTTAATTGACATAACACGTTTGTACAAACCAGTTTTAAAAATATCAATAAACTGAAGCCTTTGAGGCTAACCTGGCAAAAAACCCATTATCAAATGTCATGGAGACAAACAAACATCTTTAGAAAAGGATTTTACAAATGAGATGTCACTACAAAATATCAAAGAAAAAAAAGTTGGTTGTCACACAAAATATTACCAAAAACATCTAAATTCGTTTGGTATCAACCTTTTCAACTTTAAACAATAGTAACTTTTTTTGCTTTCTTCTTCTTTTGTTATTCATTTTTCTCCAAAAAACATGTTATGGCGCAGAGAAGATAAAGAAATGAACAGCAATGGTCAGACGTAGAAAAAAGAGAGAGAGAAAAAAAAGCAGAAGCACAGAGTAAAGAAGAGAGAGAGAAGCAGCACTACGGCAAAAAACTGAAACATGCTGTACACAACCTCAGAATCAACGCACACAAATACAAGTCCAGCAAAAGGCAAATATTACAAATCAAGGATAAATAATAAATTAGCCATACACAGTGGGGTCCTGTGTGTTAACATACTGGGGAGGGGACTTTTTTAAAACAACTGATAAATTCTATAAAATAAAAGCATCTTTTAATTTAAAAAGTATGTACGCACTGAACTAACACAGAGCAACACCACCAGAAAACATCTCAAATATCCACATAGCTAAATAGCCTGACCCCAACCCCTGCCCCCCCCACACACAGCTCTTATCCCCGCTTCACTTCGCTGTGCTGTGCTGTGGTCTGCTCTCCACGTGACCCCCAAATGACTCAGGAGAGCGCCCATCTTTCTCCACCCTCCTCACTTGTGAAGTTTCCCTCTGTACAACAGCTTGTGTTAAGGCAATTGCGGTACATCGGTCACGCAGCAGGGTTGGAGGTGGAGAACCATGGGGAGGGGGAGGGGGAGGGGGTCGTCCCACCAGAGCACAGAAAGCAAAAGAATAAAAAAAAATGAAATAAAAAAGCAACATCAGTGACAGTGCAGCCGTCTGACAAAACCAGGTATGGTCTAATGTCTCACCAGACGACACCTGACGCTGCTCTGCGGTATCTGCAAAGGAACTGGCTTTGTTCAGACAGCAGCACTGTTTTCAGATGTTTTTCTTAATCTTAGAGCAAACTGGCTTCTTTTTAATAACAGAGAAAACTTCCCCTAACAATGTAAACATGGTTTCACTAGGATTGTCATTATAGTATTGCTTTCACTACACAAACAAAGTTGTAGAAAGCTAGATTGTTTTTCTCTATAGAAACCTTTTTTTTTTTCTAATGGCCACTGCACCTCAATAGGAATGCATTATTTATAAATCTTTTTATATGTGCTTTTTTCTACTCTTTTTTTTTCTTTAAATCATCCCCTCTGTTCTTCTTCAATAACAGTTCATCCGTTAACTGGTCTCGAAGGAATCAACACCTGAATCTGATCTGAGGACTGAACCTGAAGCATGAATAAAACTCAAATTAGGTAGATCCTCTCGCCATGACAGCATGGGAAAACAAACACACACTCATTCATACGTTACGGGCTTCACACACACACGCAACCCCATCCCAAGACTGTCCCTGCTCTATTGCGGCTCTGCAACAGTCCTGTACTGTGATTGACCCTCAGCACTCTCTGACAGGTATGAAACAGGAACTCAACTTTGTGCATAGAGTTAGATTCTGTTGTGATTAGGAAAATGTCTCGATGTTGGATGGTATTAGATTCAGCAGGTCCCCCTGTCTTGTGCTAATCTAGATACTACTTAGATTCCTTTCCCCACCATGTATGGAATTATTATAGACTCATTTCATAAAAGCCAAACTAATCTTTCATATGTTTAGGCTAAATTTTTGTTATTATATGTGTTAGTTATTTTTTGGATTGTAAAGTTTTTATTATTCGGGTTCTGTTCATCGCATGATGCTGTCTCTTTTGAGTCCCTTTTCATGAGTGAACAACATTTTTAAAATGATGTAAGATTTTAAAAAAAGAAAAGAAAAAAAATTAGCCACCTTTACAGTCCCTGCAAAGACTCCCAAAAAAACAGGAAGTCAGCCTTTCACAAAGAAGCAGCAGTCAGCCGCCTATTCAAACTCCTCCTCTTCCTCCTCCTCTTCCTCCAGGTGATTAGAGGTGGTGGGTGTAGCAGGGTCAGAGTCACGCGAGAGAGTCGCCACGGCAACTATCTGAGGGGAGGTGCCCAGGCCTTCGGGGGCGTCTTCCTCCATGTCATCAGTGGTGATGATTGCCACTGCGGCTCCGCCCTTCTTGTTCTGGTGCGTCTTGATGTGCTTGGACAAGTGGTCGCTGCGCATGAAGCGCTTGGAACATTCAGGGCACTCAAAACGCTTCTCTCCTGGACAGGAAAAGACAAATAATTAGAGACAAAGGAAAACAAAACAAAGTGATTGTAAAATATCAGATCTGTGGTTGCGATATTCAAGCTCTGTAAAAGAATGGCTTTGTTCATCACAGCTGTATACACATGTGCACAGGTAAGTTGTGTATAATTGAAATGGAAACCTTAAATTGTCAAAAACAGTTCTTTGTTTCAGTCATTTTTAAGCAAAACTGTCAAATAATCTTGTTCCAGCCTCTCAAACTAAAGAATTTGTTTTATTTTTATTTACCATAATTGGAGTTAGGCCATCATCACCATGGTGACCTACACCTACACTTCTGTACCTGTGTGCGTTCTCCGGTGTCTCTGCAGCTCGTCGCTTCTGGTGAACCTCTTGCCACAAAAAATCCAGTTGCAGACGAAGGGCCTCTCGCCGGTGTGCCAGCGTAGGTGGGCCCTCAAGTGGGACGTCTTGCCATACACCTTCCCACAGCCCTCCATGTGGCAGATGTGCTGCTTCTTCTTTGTGGGATCCCCACTGTTCCTACACACACACACACACACTTGGGTTAGAAGTGAGCTAGAGGGTGTGTGTGTATGTGTGAGTGAGTGATACAGTAAATACATACTACCTCTTCATTCCATCTGTCAAACCAGTTGTCCTACCCTTATCAATCTGATTTCCCAGGTAACACACAATGTCCTCAAAACTAGTAGGTTCCAGCTGTACTATAGTATCTGTACACAGTGTGTTTCTTATGTGTCCATACCTTCCCTCTCCATCCCTGCAGTTTGGACAGGAGCAGGCGACACGTCGAAGCCTCTTGCTGGGGGGTCCCTCCTGGTCTGAAGAACTCTGGACGGAGCCCAGCTGGTCTGGACTCATCGATGAGCCTGATGCCACATTGCCAACAGCGACTGTCAAGGGAGACGACTGAACCTTGACTCCATCCTGACCCTGTGGTTGACCTGAAAGGTGATTACACATGACAAAATATGTTAACTTTTTGATCGAAAAACATTTGTATCACCTTTGAAGAAAACTCAACATGGAAAGCTGAAAGAGCAAGATCCAAAAACAGTCTTGAGAACAGTGGGTGCCACCAGGATCCTGCTATGTACGAGGACATCATTATCCATACATCTTGCTTATTGTAATAAATGGATAGGTCACTGATCAGGTGCAACAAATTCACACAGTATTCTTTGTGTGTCCTTACCCTGTAGACCAGTAATGGTGAGGGGAACACCCTGCACCTGAACCCCAGCGGTGCCCAGTCCTGCAATGCTGACCGTCTGTACCCCAGACCCTGGGTTGATCTGGGCTGCGCTCAGCGTCAGGGGAGCTCCGCTCAGGGAGACCAGCCCTCCGCTCCCCACTGTAGTCCCACCAGCCACCGGGGCCAGTGTCAGCTGCTGTGGCACGGCTGTCCCCAAGCCGCCCTGCAGGGAGACTCCACCAGGCAGCTGCAGTGTTTGCCAGGTGATCTGCCCTGAGGGAGATAGTGTTGGGGTACGAATAAGGACCTGGGCTGGGTTCTGGAAGGCCTGGATGGGCTGGAGGGTCTGTCCAGGGGCCAGCTGGAGGGTCTGAATGTGCTGAGGTTGCTGCTGGCCCTGGGGCTGAGCCTGACTCTGAGCCTGGGGCTGCAGCTGGATCTGCTGGACCAACTGGTGCCCCACCTGGCCCACGATCACCTGCTGTATGGTTCCTGCTGTATCTGTCTGGTTCTGCAGTCCGTTGGCCTGGGTCTGGCTTTGAGAATCTGCTTCACTGCTCTGCACTTGGGTGTCAGCTGGTCCGACTTCTGATCCAGTAGAAACCACTTGTCCTCCATCAGGCACACTGTCACCTTCGGCTACCACTGCTGTCGAGCCACTTGATGCTGAAGGAGGAGCCGCCCCAGACACTGCCGTTGTCACCAGCTGGTTGCCATTGGCAACAGAGAATGTGCCATCTGCTGATTGGATAAGCTGCACAGCCCCACCCCCTCCAACATTATTGATCACAGGCAGAGCCAGGGTCATGCCACCGAGGTTTATGGGTACTGTGGTCATAACTGGAGTCTGGGAGCCCTGCAGGGTCTGCAGCTGCAGCGGGAAAGACTGCGCGGGGCGGATCTGCAGCGGAACCGTCTGATTGGCTGTACTTGTCAGGATGGCCTGCTGGTTGGCTGGCTGAAGGATGGCCTGGGTCTGACTTGGGCTCGGGGTCTGGATGAGCTGAACCTGCTCCGGCAGAGCTCCAATGGAGGCCGTCTGAGCGGGGCTGATATGGATCTGCTGTCCATCTGCAGTCTGGAGATGGGGGATGACCTGATACTGGACCCCGCCCCCTGCATTGGGCAGGTTCTGAACCTGGATGATCTGAAACTGCTGCTGCTGTTGCTGCTGCTGATTGGCTGCAACACTGTTGGATCCACCTACTGCCTTCACCTGCCCAACAGAAAAGGAGCAGCGATACAGTTAAAAGGACAACCACTGGAAAACAACAACACCTACAAAAAGATTGAAACCCAGTGAACCCTTGACGTCCTTTACCTTGCGGCCACCAGGTGAGCTGTCATTTGCCAAGGTGGTGGCTACTGTCACTGCAACAGGCTGATTGGTGTTCTCCTTGGCCATAGTAGGCGCCGCTGTAATGATCTGCCAGCCGTTCCCTGTGAACTGAGCAGGGACCAGTTCCAACTGTTGGGGCACCAGTGCTTGACCCCCAGCTGCGTCCACCACTATTTGACCCTGGAGCTGACCTGCCTGCAGCTGGATCTGTCCGGCCTGGACCTGGATCTGCTGGGCCCCTGCCTGGGCCTGGGCCCCTTCCACTCCCCCCTGCCCTCCGATCTTACTGCAGGTGGCTGCTAGCAGAGCCAAGGGAGAGGGCTGAGAGGAATCCTGGAGGAGACAAGGTAGGAAAGAGGGTGGAGGAGAGATGGAATAAATAGGAGGGGCAGAGCGAGAGACAGTTGAACAGGATTGACAAGGGAGGGAGGGAAAAGAGGCGAGTCGGGGTTAAAGACAGACCGAAACACACAGAGAGCTCATATACATACACAAACAAGAAAGTACAACATCCGAGTTAAAAAAAGCCAAAGGGAAGGGATGGGCAAGTATCAATCTGCACACTTACATTACAAACAATCTAAAACTGTGAAGAAAAAGAGTAAAAGATCGAGGGGTGGGGAAAACATGGTGCAGAAAAAAAAGAAACATGAAAAAGCTGAGAGAAAGAGAGAGAGCTGTCAGTGGAAGTGGGCGGTATTACAGGAAGCGAGTGGGTGGGCGTGTGAGAACCACATTTCTCTTTTCTCAGAACAGTACAAGAAAATGCCGCCTTCTCTCTCTCTCTCCTCCCTTTCAAAGGAACTAGGTCGCAGGCAAATTTTTAATGCTATACATCTCTCAACAGTGCACAAAAACAGCCTAATTTCTGTATCAGCTACAACAGCGTGGGAAATAACAGCAGCAGCAATGCTTGTCATACACATTTGACAACAAAAGATAGACTCAATAAGATAGACTGCCTGGCTGAAAATTATCTCCAAGAAATATACAACCTCTCAACAAAATAGCAGCTAAAAATAGAAATTCCACAGTTTAGTAGAGGCACATACCAATGCTGCTGGTCTTTAAGATAAATCCATAATGCAGAATTAAATCATGCTGACTCTAATTCAAACAGACAATTCAAAAGTACAGTGGCTGAAGTGTGACAGCCATGTAAGCCTATTCATGAGGCTCTGGGTTGGCTCTCAGCAGGGCTGCACAGAAGCAGGAAGTTGAATTCACCAGAGAAACGCCCCCAGAGGTGTCTGGCTGGCTGGGAGGGGAGGGAGAACATTTTTGGCCTGCAGGCAAGGCAAAAGTATTGAACTATAATAAACTCTTATTTCTTTTCAGTACCTGTGATCCAGAACTTTTCCCCTTTTTAGATGCTTTCCCTCCTTCAGTTCCAGATGATTCCTTCTTCGAGTCTGTGGAGAGAGAGCAGAAAATATTGTAATATCATCACATGAGTATACAAAGTACAAAGTCCCAGGATAGGAAGGTACTGTGTGCTGGGAATAAAATCTGATCATAAGGCAGATACAGCACAACAAAGGTGATCAATAATAGCAGAGAAACCAGTAACCTCATCATCAATATCAAAGGGGCTTGAAGCCTCATATCTATCAAACGGAGGGAGAGAGGAAGAGAGGGGTGGAGAGGGGGGAGGGTACCTACCACTCATAACGCATTAATATACCGAGAGGGAGAGGGTGTAGTTCACGGTAGAAGGCCGGCCGGGTACAGAGGCGGAGGACGGCCTATATGTTCGGCGCTGGGCCGTGGCGGATCTGCCCGTTTGACGAAACCACCCACCGGCCAGGAAGGGCGGTGCCAAGCGCAGGCACAATCAAGCAGCCCCAAATAACGGAAATAACAGAGAACACCGCGACCGTCCCCGGCCCGTCAGCCCCCACGCTGCCCCGTCGTAAGCCTCTTTTACCGGATAGACAGACCATAAACGAGTAAATTGGCGCTTGTCAGAATGATATCCAGAGAGAAGTTGGCGGTGTGTGACCGTAGAGGCCCACCCACTTCCATTTAAGCATCAGGACAACACCCTCTCCGCTGCTCCTGCCTGTCGCCGCCGTTTCTCTCGCAGCACGACGCGGGGACGCCTCGTCGCCGTCCGTCGTGCACCGAAAACAAACCGTCACCAGTGTTTGTATTTTTCGCGTATTCCCCTTTTTTCGTGCACAATTGATTTTTTTTTTAACGGGGAGATACGGGGAGATAGCTGTGGCTTTTGTGGGCGGACGCGCTCCTCCCACATATTCAGATTGGACGACGGGGCTCGGCGTGCGAGGGTCGAGATGGGAGTTGTATTTTGGTGAGGCCTCGCCTTCTCGAACTGGATTGGGCGAGCGGAACTACAAGTTCCATGATGCTCCGGCGTGGCGGCCGCGGTCGGAGCTACCGTGTTAGTAGTCATGTTGGTGTGAGAGCGAGAGGGAAGGGCGGTGACTTCTGTTTTGTGGGGGGTTGGGCGAACGGGAAAGGGAGGCGTGTGTGTGTGTGTGTGTGTGTGTGTGTGTGTCCACTTTGTGGTGTCACAGGATGACAGCACTGGTTAAAAGGAGAGGAACAACAAAGCACAGGGACAGAAGTGTTATTTACTTTTTTATTTACTAATTTGTAGCCTAATATTAATTAACTATTACACACACAAGAAACTTGTCTCTGTGTAGTGTATGAGATTTTTTTCTCCATTAGTCTCTGTTCCACTTGCTCTCATGTGAATGATCAACTTTGAAGCATAGCCTACATGGTAGAAACTGCAACCAGCTTTACAGTGTTTAGGGAATTCATGGTAGTACGAGTCTGAAACATCTGATCTAGCCATTTAATACCCAACAGGTGGCTTATGGATGGATGCAGTTTCTCAGGGTGTGAAGAGAATTTCAAGCAATTCAGTAAAAAAATGCTGAAGAAATAGATCTCCAATTCTACCTTTAACAGTAAATCAAAATAATCAAACACTACTCAATTCGAGAATTCACGTGAACTGGATGTATATAAAATACATAAAGTATCATAGCCCTGCTCAATAAAGAATTGATTTGGACACAGTTCAGGCCAGAGGGAAGAAGGGGATGAATTATGGATATTTAACAGGAGAACAGCAACAGAAAGCATAACTAATAAAAACTTATTTGTTGCAGTGGCAGTAATCTTACACAAGTTTCTCGCTTGTGTAACAGTCTGGGAGAGAAGTCATGTCTCCCACCCACACGCCAAAACCTCTCTCCATCTCCCAAAGGGAAATTATATGTTAAATGCATCCCAGAGAGCAGAGTGAGGATTCATGTGGATGTATAGTATTGTGCCAGGCAGGGGGGCTCTCCACCCCAGTCTGTCTTCTTCAGACCAACTCCATCCTCAGTCAGGAGTGTCTGTGGCCAAGTGGAGTCACATCCCTGGTTCACCGAGCAGAAAACATCATTAGGAGACGGCCACCTGAGGATATGCCCCTGGTACACAAGGGAAATATTTAGGCTCCTAGGCTGTCAGCCAAAGCTATGCTGTCTCACGAAGATGCACCCTGTCACATTAGCACCAAGTCAGGATGGTATTTAAAGTTGTCCAGTAGTGATATAGGCCTACATATTTGTGTTACCTCAAAATATTTCCCAAATGAGAAAGCTCAGGTCCAAATGTTTAACTATTTTGAGGCGCTCTAATATTCATCATCAGAACATATAGACTTATTTGGCCTTACTGATATTGATGCAGAGACATTTCTCATCACCTTAAAGAGTTTAAAATCGGACTTTCCCTCCTCTCAGGCCTAAAAGGAAGTAACTGCACTGAACATGGCTGCTACAGAGGCCTGATAGACTTTCTGCTCGTGTGTTTCTCTCTTTCTTTTTGTTCATGGCAGCACTAGTGGCCTAGTCGGGTTTTCACAGCTAAAGTACACACACACACACACACACACACACACACACACACACACACACACACACACACTGTGGTGGCCCAGAAACATACATACACACACACATGCACTGTAATTACTGCGGAAGCCAAGTGCCTTGTTCCCGCCTCCTGGGCCACTCGGCAGGGCGTTGCTAGGCAACGATGTCTGGTCTGAAGAAGGGGTGTTGTCTCTGTGTGTGAGTATGCATGGTGGTGGTGATGGAAGGGGGTGTGGTAAAGAGAAGGCCATGGTCTGTCATGGATGACTGCAGCATGTATAAAAAAGCTCATGTCCAGCATTCAGTGCTGTTAGATTTTCTGTTTTGTAGTGAGCAATTTATTGCAACAGCATTAACCCTCAATGAAGTTGCATTCAAGCCTTAGTGACCATATTGCTAGGAAAAGTCCTGACACATTTGAGATCAGCTTGTGATCAACAAAATCCGTAAAGATCACAAAAGACTTGGAAATAAATCAGTAAGTAAATAAAGCATAATTGGCTGTGAGATTTGTTTTCCAGGTCCTGCCACTAGATGGCGCCACACACCAGATGGCCCTCACAGTTAGTAGCCTACCATAGACTGAATACACACACCTGCAGCTTTAGTATTCAGATAGTTTCCTATGGTAAGAGTATAATGCCATTATGAAAAATATTGTCTTATAGTTAGAGTAATTAGAGGCAATAAAAAAATCTAGACTGCTCGAAGTAGTTACCATGCAGAAGAATCTTTTATTTATAGATAGTAGGATTATTATCAATAATACAATAACACCTGAGTAGTAATGGGCCAATTTTTACCAACAAATGTACTGTTTGGTAAGCAAATATTTAACAATGCATTGCTGTACATTTTATAAACTGATCAAGCTTTGTATGAGTCATCTATATTTGCAGTTAGTGCTGTCAACATTTACTTCTGAAATACAGAAGCATATAAAGTAACCTAACATAAAATAAAAATACTCAGCTCAAGTACAAGTCTCTCAAAGTTTTACTGTAAAAGTTGGTACTCATGCACTCATGCTACTGAACTAACTCATAAACCAAATTGCTTCCTTCCATTCAAAGTCATACCTCTTTTGCATATGAGGTTTATGATTAGCCATTACAACTACATTAACATCAAAGACCAAAAGTTCACAGCTTCTCCACCTTCATACATCTACACTGTACATTTCTTTAGACTTCAGTGCCACACATTGGGATTTTGGGTTTGGGAATACATCCATGACAGCACAAGCAAGCACAATGCTGTAACTCCATCTTAGTGTGGCAACAAATCTGCATCTGCAAGTTAAAACTTGATCATGTGCAAGAACAGATAAGGGCAGAAAAAGTTTTGGGAGCAAATTAAGCCTGAATTGTGACCTGCACTGTGTCACCAGAGTTTAACAAGCAGTAGGGTTTACTTGTTATCTTTAAAGCAGTGCGTGCTTAGTTTTGGCACTTTGCATGACTTACATGTGAACTCCAACTGAGAGCGGAGAGAAGTGCCTTGGATATCCTGCTGATGTGTGTCGTGCATCTAAGATCAGCTGAAATATAGCTACACTCAAATATGAGATTGAACATGCAGAAGAGATGTATCCAGTTTGTCTAGTGCATCGTGAAGACCGACCAAACATAAAGTTAGCTTTTTGTTGAAACATTTTCTTGTCAGCTCAAGTGGAAAAATACAGAGTGTGTAGACATTAACCTGGCACTTCAGACATAATTCTGCCATGTTGAATTAGGGTGTGTGTCTATACAGGAATATATAGTATATATAGGTAAGAGCATGTTTGCGTGTGTGAGTCAGCACAGGTTTATGTGCATTTGCGTGTGTGTGTATGTATTTTTGTGTGATATTCCCTGTATGCTTTCTGTATACGTATATGCGTAGGCGTGCATTTGTCACACATAAGCTTGGCGTCAAGATGTCTCCTTCTTCTAAAGGTTAGGCTGTAAAGACAATGAGATTTATGACTTCAACCATTTGTGTGTGTGTGTGTGCATGTGAACCTGGGAACTTGTTGACAGGTGACAACAGAAATGCTTTACATAACTCTGTCATTACAAGCTCTAGGCGTGTGGTTAAAGACAGAATGTAAATCTGGTGGGTATCAATACACAGATAAACAGATGAGTCTGTACCTGTAAATGAGAATGACAAACAGTGATGTCACTCATTTGCTATGTGCCGTCATAACATCCTAATGTCTAGCCATAGACACACACTTACACGATGTTGAATAATAGAACAACGATAGTTAAAGGCTGCAGTGCTTTAATGATATTTTAACTGTCTGTCTGTTTTACCATCATAAATCTCAACTGCATGAACACTGTAACCAGAACGGATGTAGCCTGGTGTCATAGAAGAACTGTTTCTTTTTTATCTTCTTATTCCTGGAAACATGACACATCATATTACAATAACCTGGACGTACACAAAGCTCTGTGGAAGCTGGCAGCGTTACACTGTGATGACTGATTGATGCCTCCTGTCTGGATGAAGTGGAAAACAACCGGTGTATCTCTCCCAGCATCTCGGTGGGCATGGTGCCCATTCAGGGTGTGGATGGGACTTGTGTCTGACCCACAGTTAGAAAAAAAAAAAAAACATCTTTCCCTCGTTGATTAGATGACTTATGATGACTTATCCTTTAGCTCAAATGCTACAGTATCATTTCACATTGTGCTGTCACTTGTTTTGGTGTTGAAAAGTCAGCTGACGAGTGATGCTTCTGCCACTGCGGTTTCCAACCTTTCTGGGTGGAGAGTGCATTTCATTTTCATTTTCAGTGTTCACAAAGAGGAGAACAGTACTTACATACAGACATTTAAGAGCTGAACACAAAACAAAAAAACAGTCACCCAAGGCTGTGGGGTTGTAGGGTGTCAGGGTTGAGCTCAAACCCACCACAGATGGCATGGCACAGTGGCTGAGAATAGATTAGATAACACAAATCCTCAGATGGTGTACACAATGACTAACAAGACTTACACATGGCAACAAGTTTATGAAACCCTGTTTTGACTGTTCAGACTAAATAAGACTGAAAAGAAGATCACACGGATTTGACAAATATTCACAAATCACTGGATAATAAATTGAAGGGACAGTAAGACCATTTTGCAGCTGAACATGCTTCGTTATAGGAGTAAAATCAAATCCAGTTGTTGAATGCTGCACTGTTTTCCCATTGTTTCCCTTCTGTGCAATATCAATAATAGGTTTGTTACAAAGACTTGTACTTGGGACCTCTGACCCCAGCTCTGGAACCACCTCTTGCAAATGTAGTAACATATAGGAACGTACTCAATGTAATATTTTCTTTCGTACCTACTTCATGCTGTTGCACCCATCGTAACTTAGCGTCTCTGTTGGAAATTATGCTGACAGCTGTCTGTGGGTCTGTAGAAATAAGTGTGTGTGTAGGTGTGTATGTGTCTTACATGGGTGTGTCAACAGGAAGCAAATTTGACAGTTTCTGTCAGTGCCCACAAGATTCCTCGGATTCTGTTTAATTGTCTGGAATAATAATCCTCTAATGCTTGGAAAATATATTTGTAATCCAAAGGCCTGCTTTATGTGTGCACATGTTAACTTGCGTGTGTGTGTGTGTGTGTGTGAGAATTTCTAAAGAAATTCTTTCACAATTACCCACAACACCAGAGCGCAGAGCAGAATGTTAACCACGGTTGTCATGGTAGCGACAAGAGAAACATCCAATCAGTTGTCTGAACAGAAATGCATCGCCAAGGCTGAGCATCAACCGCCTGACAGAGAAGATGAAACTCCTGACCACCTGAGGTCTTTTGCCCTCACTTCAGGTGCACTACAGCTTTACAACTTTAGATTTGGAAATGGAGCTCTCAGTCACCAGCGTTCATCTGATAAACCTTCATCTGATGAAGCCCAGAGTGCTGTCACTCTGTCTCTGACAAATATGCATGTGACATTCGATTTCCCCTTGTTCCTTTCTGCCATGTAACTTTAATGGCAGATAGTGACACAAGTAATGAGTGAGTCAGGGTTCTCTAAAACTACTAGTTTTCACATGGTTCCTGAGTTGCAACAACCTTAAGAACATATGATTTCCAAAATGTCTGCATTTGATAAAATGGTCACAGTGATGATACTGGTCTTCATTAACACCCTTGGAATTTAGTAACCTAGTTTTGACTTAATCACCTCTCTGATCTATGTGCTGGATATGAGTCAATCCATTAACGCTTAAACAACTTGTGGTTTAATCAGTATCTTCATACTTCATATCTTCTGCAGCAGGAGTCTCCAGCTGTTGATTTTCCTTTACAATGTCATAATGGGATCAGGATCAGTGGTAAGTGTTTTGTGGTTTGCTCTGACACAGTAACAGTGGGCAGTGCAGTACTTTTTACGTTGTCATGTGTGGATGCTTACGTCAGTTAAATGAGTGGCTGTTGAGAAAAGACAGAAATTGCTTGATTTTATAAGTATAAACTTATACTTATACTTAATATTTTATCACTTACCTATAAGTTAAGAGATTATAGCAACATTATAACAATGATGATGACCAACAGATGATGTCTTAGAATTAAAATCATAGGTGACTTAGGTCCTGTCTCATGTTGAACTGCTGTCAGTATGTTTTCCCTGTTTCTTACAAGTGTGTATGCAAACACACATGAAGGAGTGCAGTGCAAATACTGTTAACTGCTCTGTCTACAACCCCAACAACAGTGAAGCCAAGAGCTGAATGTAATTACAAGCCCTACGACTCAGAGGATACCTTCAAAGACCAAGTCTGAATGACCAGAATGTGCAGAATGTATGTGCTGGCGACAAGTGCAACTATTTACTACATGCTCTCAAACTACCATAAGCACGACGCCATTCATCTGTGCGCGCATGCATGTACATTTTGTATTTGCGTTGCGGCAGTTCAGTTACCTTACCTGTCCTCTCCTCTCCTCTGCACATGCACAGGTGACACAGGAGACATCACAGACACACTAAGAGAGGGGAAGAAGTCAACCTGCGGTCATCCTCCAGAACTACATGACCCCAGAGGTTCAAAGGTCAGAGCAAAGAGAGCTCCTGGGGACAGGAGATGAGATGCTCAAAGATGTGACATCATTATGGGAGAGATAGGAGCAAAACCTTGAACTAAGAGTGAACTCTGAGTTGACCCCAAGACCCCGTAAAGTATGTGTTATGCTCAGGTTTTAAATGTAATCAAACATATATAATGATTGATTATGTTATTGGCAAATGAGGCAGTAAAATGCTTATTTACACTTTGATTCATGATTAACAAAGGGGGTTGATTTGCAAAAACTAATTTACATCAGTCGCCTGTACTCTGCGGGCGAAAACAGGATTCCTCGTGTTGTATTTTATGGTTCAAGGTACCGAACCCCTCCCTCTTTGTTAATGAGAGTCACTTGTATACACAAGTCATTGAGAAATGCACTGGAAAACCAAATGTGCTCTCCATTATCTCAGGTGTTTCACCGTTTCAGCTTCACAGCCCAAATGCAGCTGAACTGAAGATGCAGTGTTAAGCAGAATTGAAAGACTATTAAAGAGGACGGGACCCATGCTGTGCTTTCAGACAGTGAGCAAGCATGCGTTTAAACAGTCTCTTTGAAGCTAAATGTGAAATGATTAAGTCCTCTTAGAAGTCTGTGTGGCTCTTCAGTGTGTGTTTGTGTGTGCGTGCACGGACCTCTTTGAAGATGGCACTCTTGTATGAGTTCAGGAAGACCTTTACAGCAGCGCTAAGTGGAGGGTGAAGTACACCATAAAGATCCAAGATAAGTGTGCAAATTTGTGTGTGTGTGTGTAGTTCACTGCAGGACCTGACATGACTTGCGGGCCTGGTTGAGCTGACGCCAACCACTTGTTTCTGACTGTCTGTGTATGTCCTCAATGACAGCCCAGAGGCAGCACATGTGTGTGTGGTTAGATGGGAAAAGAAACGTTTCATGTTTGACGGGAACCATCAATAAAACAGCAACCATGAAATCACCTCAAAACCACCTGAACCTGGTCTGTGAAAAGTGTGTAGGAATGTGTAATAGGGCGAGAGTGTGTGTGTGTGAGTGAGAGAGAGAGAGAGAGAGAGAGAGACACCGTCAGTGGGTAGAGGATGTGTATTGACCTGCATTCTTTTCAAGATGTGGGAGTTGGTTAGTGTGTAAATATATACTGACGTCGGTGTAAGAGTAAATGCACAGATGATATAATTGATTTATGCTCACGTCACAATCTGCAGACATCTTCAGGCAAATCTTGGCGTGTTTTGTGTTTCTTTGTGGAATAAATTAACAATTTGTTGCATGACAATTAGCATGAAAAAGCAAGCAGCTTTTTTCCAGTCAATTTAACATCCAGCCATCTCTCAGTGCTTTTCTTAACCCCCTCTGCTCCTCTGCTCCCCCAGCCCCTGAATTTTATGGCAGGCATTGTCGTGAGGTGAAACGCAATGAGTGGGAGGAGCTCTGGTTAACCAGGAACATAGCATGAATAATGTGTGTGTGTGTGTGTGTGTGTGTGTGTGTGTGCGCTTGTGCGTCTGCATGCATATGTATTATGCACTGCTTATTTTGTTGCAAAGTTTCTTGGATTATACAGAATAAGTCTTGGAAAGTCATTCATACATGACACTATACATAAACAGGGAAAAAAACAAACGCTTTGCTAAGTAGAAAATGTTATTATCTTAAAGAAGTTTTATTATTTTGAGCTTTCGAAATAGTTCAAACATTAAAACGCTTCAAACACTGAAAACTCAAAAACTGAACTTTCGTAGCAGCAAAAAGACAAAAACAAATAACAATAATAGCCCTCAATATATTACAGTACTATGCCATATTTCATAAGTATGGCAAAATGTTTCTGTTAAAGCACTTCAGTTCAGGTGAGCAGTGAAGGGAGTATTCATGTTAGTGTTAGTATTAAAACATTTGACATTTCAGTTATTTGAAAACACTAAAAAGAAAAAAAATATATTGTTACTCTTGAAGTGTTATTTGAAATGACCATTTAAAAAGAAATGTAAGCACTGAAAGTAGTTGAAGTGGATTCTGTGACAGCAGGTAATTAGATGAAGAGGAAGCACTGGAGATAATTGTGTTAATTGTGGGTGAGACATGCACTGACAGCAACTGGTACAGTATGATAGTGAGAGCAGTCGGACTGTAAAAGCAACAGCTGGGGAATTTCCAAAGGGATACTTTGCACATTTACATTCGGGTGGATAGAAGTAAAATGTTGGGCATAATTTCTGTTGGATTTTTTTAAACTGTAAAGTCCTCCTTGTGTCTTTGCTCTTGCCAGAATCCATTTTTCCCACATCTCCCCAACAACAGTAAAGGGTTAATGTCGGGGGTTTTACTGAGATCGGTCATCATCAAGACATTAGGATAAACCTTGGCTGACAAATACTGAGTTTTGCCTTTAAAAACACACACTGATGCGCAAACACACACTTGAATCCACACACACACAGCTGCTGCCATGGCCACTTTTCCTCTGGTAGAGATAGGAGGAGACACCCCACATACAGGCCTTCTGCTGTGGATGGGGGCGTCTACTCAATCACTACTTGCCTCAGACAGAGAGATGGACTGCTGGCCAATGAGACACCTAAGCACACACTCACAAACACACACACACACATACATGCACACACACTTCGAAGATGACCTAGACCCCCCATGCTGAGGAAGCAGTGATCAAGTGCATCAAGTTCATCCATCAACTCTGAAAGTGAAAAATGACGTCTGGAAGTGTATGATTATGCTCCTGGGCTTCCACATATCAATCAGCAGACAAACACATACACACACACACACACGCTCGACCACACATTAAACACAGAGACGACGCAGAACTTGAAAAATGAACAAGAGTAAATTAATCTCCTTGTCTGAGTGTGTGTGTGTGTGTTGCTGAAAAGCAGAAAGAGGGATGAACAGTGATATTGGTGACGAGAACAGAGATCACGGTCAGAGCAGGATTTAATCAAGGAAAGAGAGTGAGAGCAAGTTTGTGTGTGAGAGAGCGAGAGTAGTGAGGTTCATCTTGGTGCTCTTCAGAGGCTGATACTAAGAAACATCGCCAACTTCAGCTGAAGTAAGAAAAAAAAGAAAGAAAATGGGACAGCAGCTTAAAAAAAGCTTAGAGAAATCAAAACATGTGGGACGAGTGCGATCATCACACTTCCTGTTCTTATCTTCATCCCCTGTCCCTCATCTTCCTCTTCTCCCTCTCATCACTGGTGTCAAACATGGCGTGATGGGAGTGTGTAAATTCAGAAATAGTGGCCTTTGCGTGTTTGCGTGTATATGCGTGTTAAATGTGTCTCAGTGTGTGTGTCGGAGCCCGCTGTGGAAAATAGGCTGTAATAACAGACTTTAAATGCTGCATCCGCTCCTCTTTATCATTGTTCACCATTACAACACTTGCCAGATGCTAGGCTAAATAAAAAGTGCTCCTACATAATGGCTCCTGCTATTTGGTATAGAAAACAGGGGAAACAGCAGGCCAGCCTTAATAATTGTCTCATGTGTTTAATACACACAAAAATCAAAGATTATAGATTCACTGTGGTTTTGTGTTGGGCTATTTCTTGGTCAGGCACAGTTACTGGAGTGTCTGTTGTTTGTTTTTAAGTGGACGATGTACACTTGTAGAGTATAGAGGTCAGTTTTACTTCTGTGTAATCAGTGGTTTTTCATTGTTAGCAGTAAAAACTCAGTTACCTATTAAAAACCTTCTTGAGTTTCTGCACTCATAATTTTCAGTTGACTGAAAATGTACTGAGGCCTGGATGTCTTTAAAACAATAATAATCCAACTTTATTCACTTCCAAATGTTTCTGCAGTCTGGTGAATATATGTGAAATACAATGGGCTGAAAATGTTTCTGTGGCACAGGAACTATAATACACACAAGAAACAAGAAAGGAGGGAGGAGGGAGGGGGGGGGGGGGGGGGGCAAATGAGTGGAAGGGAGATAAATGTGTGTGTTTTGAAAATCTGTGTTGCTCTGCACACCAACCTGTCACCACTCATCATGTGAAAATTAAAATTTATAGGGTGTGACATGGCCGGCTGCAGTTAAATAAGAGAAGAAGACAAAGTAACACATAAGCTGTGGGGCAGCCATGTTAAGCAAAGATGTCGCAGCACGAGTGGATAAAAGCCAATTGGTTAGCAATCAACACACACCATCTCCCTTTGAAACATCTTAGACAAGAGCTACCCAACAAATGTCAACAGTATTTGAAGGAATCAATAAAGACCACTCCCTCACAGGCACCTCTTTAATATCTTGGCATGCAGGACGGCCCGGCAACATAAATCTGCAACTTTATTGTCAGTAGTTAACAGAGACAAGACGAAAGTTGATGGAGGAGCAGAGAAACTCATAACGCAAGCAGCTTTGGTGAGGATGCTTGTTAAAAAGATACCACTTTGCTGCACTGTGTGTGTGTGTGTGTGTGTGTGTGTGTGTGTGTGTGTGTGTGAGGCAGAATAAGAGCTTTTCATCCACTCCAGTTACTAATCACGGTCTCATTCTCTCTCACCCTGCATAATTCTCCCCCTCGCCTTTATAAATCTTTCCTCTCTCCCCACCTCTTCCTCTCTTTCTGAGGGCAGAGACAGCAGATGTGTTGGCAGGTTAAATGACCTCTGTGATGTATGACTTAACAAACCCCAGGCATCCATCAACCCTAGCCTAAGTGTGTGTGTGTGTGTGTGTGTGTGTGTGTGTGTGTAACAAAGAGAGAAAGAGATGCTTCTCATAAAGTGCAATTTCAGTTCACCTTCAGCCCAGACTCCAGACTTGTGCCTCACCAACCCTCTCCTCTCCTCTCCTCTCCTCTCCTGTCCTCTCTGCTCCTCTCCTCCCTCCTCCACTTCTTCCCCCCCGATTTCATGAATGAGTATGTAGATGTGCTGTATACATGAATGTGAATGAAGACCTTCTATAGTGCAATTACACTGGCCAGGATCCCTCAGCCTGCTGCAGTCAGATGATTGACTAGAGATGCCCTGTCTGACCCAGGTGCATCTGTGTGTGTGTGTGTGTGTGTGTGTGAGAGAGAGAGAGATTTGATTTAAGGGAGATTATAACTTGTTTAACACACTTGTGCTTAAGTTACCCGACAGACAATGAAAGAAGCTGAGACAGTGAGCTTGTGTGTGCGCTTACTTGACAAAATGAGCAGCTTCAGTACTTATTGATCCCTTATCGTAAGTGCAAATGAAGTGCGCTCTTGCGAAATCACTTATGCGAATGTTTCCATCACATCAACCCAAACACGTTTTCCTGACTCTGCTGCCACAGTCGTCCATCAGGCCCACGCTGACAGACGGCGGACGTGCCCTCTCCACGCAGTAATTACAGGAAGGCAAGGAGGAGCTGCTCCAGGCACATCCTGGCACACGGCTCACCTGGATGACTTTTTCTCACTCCTGTAAAACAGGTTTAGTTTGTTCTTGTTGGCTGAGTTTAGAGGGCATTGAAGATTAATTCAGGTCACTCAGAGTGACTCTGAGATGTAAAGAACATGTGCATTTCATATTCGGTGTAGGTTTTATGTTTTATACAGTTTTACACTCATCTTCTAAAATCACCAAATAGACAGAAAATGGCTCATGTTTGTTTTTTAAGAGCAGCTGCCATCAGCTTGAATTCAATCTCTTACAATGGATCCAGTTATTAACAGCCTTTTACTTTCCATATGAACTTATTTGTGCATTTCAAACATCAAAATGTGGCTTAATGCAGTAAACTCAGTTGTGATCTCAATCATAGTTTAACTATAGTTTACCTAAATATGACTGTAGATCATACTGAGCCACCAGACTGAGTTTATCTACAGTTAAGTCTTCAAACTCAAATCATATATTTTGGGAGTATAAATCTCTTAATGTAAAGATTAAAGTTGTCACTACAGCGTTTGTCCAACAATTAAATCAATTGTCATCTGAGGGGATCAGTCATTTAGTAATGAATTATTTAGCACTTGTTGTTTTCTGTGTGACCGTAAATTGTTTATGTTCTGTGCATTGTTTGTGTCTTTCATTCTTTCATATTTCATTCTGGAGTTTTATGGATCCAGTCAGTAATGATCAGAAGTAACATTAACATGATCTATATACTAAGCAGCTCATCACTGTCACAAATGCACCAAACAGCTTTGTTAAATTTGCAGCCTGTTCCCTTTTCCCCTTCTTTTTCACCTCCTGATCGGCTCACCCCCTGGTTGGAGTGAATATTTTTTGTGTCATGTTTAGCAGCTTGCCTTTTGATTCTGTGATTCTCCTGCTAATTGTCTCAGCAGGGCAGCTGACCAAGATGGCCGCCCTGCCCTCTGGATCACTGTGACTGTGCCCTACCAACAAAAGAGGAGATGAGGAAAACAGCAAGGAGAAATAAAGTACTTCACCCACCCCTCTCCCAGAGAAGTGCCAGATCTTTATTTCACCCCTTTCTTTCCTCTTTTTCTGTCTCAGTGCCCACAAAGTGATTGGAAAGCACACAACAATCTTTTTTGTTGACGTTCGATGGCGCGTAATAATGTGGTCATTATCATCGCTAAAGGAACAGGTTGGGGCTCAGACAGGGTTTCATTGGGGGCCTTTAAAGCACACACACACACACACACACACACACACACACACAGACACACACTTTCAGTGTGGGAAAAGAATGCTTCTAAAAGAGGGACAGCTGTTTGGGTGGCTCGTGAGGATGGCGATCAGGTTAAAGGAATGAAGGGCTACTGTAAACTCCACCTGTGCATTTGGCCACGCCTGAGGCTGTGTGTGTTTTGAGGGGGGGGGGGCAGTGTGGGAGCCTGTGATTTGTCCAGAAGTGTGTATTTGGAATGGGGTCTTTCCGAATGAGGCCAAAACAGGCCCAGAATAGACCACATTTGAAGCAGATTTTGGTTGATAATTGAACTGAAGACACACTTAGCCATACAAATAACACACGTGAAATAAAATTAGACCTGAGCTTGTGCAAGAGAAGTAGAAGGCCAAAACTGTTGTCCATTTTTATTGTTTGTTTGTTTTGATAGAGCCTGTAGCTCATACATATCTATGTTTTTTTTTTACAGTAGGTGTCTGTCTGTCTATTAATAACTGATATTTATATTGAAATCAATATTAATTTTACATCCTAATTATGTTAATTGTGTAACTTCAAGTAGATTATCACACTGAGCTGCAGAAATTCCATTTATTTGGCTGTGTGTACTTATTCAGTTGTATGGATTTCTTTTCTTTTCTTTTTCTTCTGCTTTTTTTTTTTTCTTGCACCTTTGTTTTTTAGTCAGTGCTCCATACTCTTCCCCGTCTTTTTTTTTTTTGTGAATTTGGAAAAACATCTAATTCACTCAATAAAACAAAACAAAACAAACAAACAAAAACAAAACAAGCAAGGCTATATGGGGGGCTTTTTTCTGCATAGTCATTAAAATGAATTTTGCACACTATCAATCACATGGTGTGACTGGTGTTACTATGGTGTGAGGAATGTAATTAACCTTTCTATCTGTATGTATAGCTTCTCGCAGAACGAGAGAGCTAGAAAGGACAGAAAAGAAGTTAATACCAAACAAATGGAGGAAATTGATTAAATCCCACTGTTTTATTACATTGAACATTAAATTGAAATGCTTCCTCTGAGGTTTGGCTCATGGGCTATATAGAGATTAGTTTGGGATATTTCCAGGGTGTGCATCATCATGTCGTTGAACCACCCATGATTTAAAAAATAGGATCACCTCTTCATATTCAGGTTATGAACGTTTTTCCTCACAGCGTAAATAGTCAGAGCTTAGTTAGTATATTTGAGTGATTTACAAAGCTGGGGGAAAAAGCACAGGAAGAGGTAGCCAGTTTTTTGCAGACAACATTTGTTTTCAGGTGATTGAGATGAAATTGTGGAGGCAGTGATGGTGTCCTCCCTTTCCCTCCCCCAGGGCTGCCTGGATACGCCCCAGGGACAGGATGGGATGGACCGGGACAGCCTCTCATTCATCAGCCTCTCCCTTTGCATACCCTCACAATTCAGTAAAATAACAGGCTGTACAGCTAAAACAAAGCTTTTCAGTCTGACATCTCATGCCAGGTTGTTTGAAATATTTAAAACCTTTAAGTCTCTTGAGACCTTTTCCAAAAAAAACACACGGAAAATATTTTGTCTACACACTGAGTTTTCAAATGTAGCGGTGTCATATTTTTACACACATTAAAATTCATGATTTGATTTCATTTGAACACAGTGACCTGGGTCTTTGAAGAGTCCTTTTAAATGTATAGATGAGCAATTACAGTGTGGTAGGCCTGAGACCACTGGCATTAACACATCTAATATTGATAGCTGCTGTTGAAACTAATTTATCAATCACTTATATGATGATAAACACCTGCTTGGATTTTATTTTTATGATAAAGCAGCAGTGCTGTGAGTTCCTTGAAGGCGCCCCTCGCGAGACCTCACTTTAAAAAAAAATTTACGACGACCTCGAGCGCAAGTGTTCAGAAACCGCCCGTGCTCACTTCTGATTGGTTCTCGGGTTCTCAGCGGCACTTCAAAGCAGTGAAGAAGCTTCAACTACAACAGCAGTCAGAGGGGAAACACACACTCATCACAGACAGTCACCGCGGCCACACACACACACAGAGACAGCACAGCACAGACCATGGCTGCTACACTGCTAGGGGTAAGTTTATATGAACCAACTTTTTCCCCCTGGAATATCTTTATCTTCAGTAACGAGTTGCTATATTATTCCTTTACTCCAGCTTTCATGTCCTAACAAGTTAGTCAGTGTGTCGCAGTTGGCTCATGAGACCTTGGCGTTTTACCTCCTGCAGTTTCGGTTTGGTTTTTATTTGGAAAACTGGCCTGCTGCAGGCAAATCACTTGGATACGACTCCTTCATTGTCATCTCCAAGTGAGATGTGTGCTGTTTTTTAAACCAGGTCACATTATCCCTTCATTTGTGTGCAGTATGTAATCTTATTGGATGTTTTGCGCGTATTTACGCGCGCCGTGTACAACGACCGCTCTGTAGTAACAGGTCTAAATGTGTGTGTGTGTGTGTGTGTGTGTCCCCACAGGAAGAGCCCCGGCTGGGCAGCACCCCGCTGGCCATGCTGGCAGCCACCTGCAGCAGAATCGGTGAGCCCAGCTCCTCGTGCTCCCCCGCGCTCTCCGACGGAGCTCCAGGACTGGTCAAAGGCTTTCACCCTTGGCGGGGAGGCGCCCCGGGCACCAGTGGCTTGGGTGTCTGCCTCGCCTCGCTCGGAGTCCCCTCTGGGACCTCCAGGAGCAGCGGCACGGGACTGACGGAGAGCTCCAGCGCCTTTTCGGTGACCTCAGTCAACTCTCCCTTTGGAAACGATATCTCGATGTACCAGACCGCTGCGTCACCAGACAACAACAGTTCCGACCCTACGCACGCGCAGCGTTCTGTGTTCTTGGCCAAATTCCCCTCCTCAGTGGAAGGCATTGCGGGGATATATCCCAGAATGCACGCGCATCCATATGAATCATGGTTCAAACCCGTGGGAGAGGTCGGTAACGCGTCTTCTCCTTGGTGGGACATGGGCACCAGTTGGGTGGACACACAAGCCCCTAGCGGGTTACCCTCTTCTCTAAGCGGCTACAGCAACGACTACAGCTCCGCCTTCAGCTCCGGTGCCTCGCAGCACCTGCTCCCCGCCACACAGCACCTGTTTGACGGCTTCAGGCCACCTGTCCCGGCTCCATACACAGAGTCCACGACTGGAGCACCTGCGCTGACAGGGACCCCCGGCGTTTCTCTCACTGCATCTTCCCGCTCCTCCTCACGGCGTTACACCGGCAGAGCCACGTGCGACTGTCCAAACTGCCAGGAGGCTGAGAGCCTTTTACAGGGGGGCTCGATCCCTCGTCGGAAGGGCCTGCACAATTGTCACATTCCGGGCTGTGGTAAAGTCTACGGCAAGACTTCTCACCTGAAGGCCCACCTGCGCTGGCACACCGGCGAGAGGCCATTTGTCTGCAACTGGCTCTTCTGCGGGAAACGCTTCACGCGCTCAGACGAGCTTCAGCGGCATTTGCGCACGCACACCGGGGAGAAGCGGTTCGAGTGCTCAGTTTGCCACAAACGGTTCATGCGCTCAGACCACCTCAGCAAGCACGTGCGGACGCACAGCGCGGAGGGCTCGGAGGACAGCGGGGAAGCGGGAGCCGGTGAAGGGAACAGCGACACGGACAACAGCCTCTCCGGCAGCCCGAGCCAGTCTCCTGGGCTGCACGTGCGCGAGTCAGCTCAAATCAGCGAGGGACAGAGAGCGGCGGAGTGATTTACAAACATCAATGTGAACAAAGCAACACATGGACATTTAATAACATTGCACCAGCCTTTGCGGAGAGTGACGCTCCAAAACTGTGATGGCACTTTATCATGAACTTCAGCTGTGGATAAACACTGTGTCCTTACCTGAAATGTGATGGCCTCTTTGTATCCCTCTTCAGAAATAAATTTTTTACACACGTTATTTGAACACGTATGTAATATGCGCCTTATTTATTCTACAAACACTTATTTCTCTCAGAGTTGTATAAAAATAGCCTGGTATTCAATTATTATTATTATTATTTTGTATTATGTCATCTCTCTTATAGGTTATCTGCAATATTTGACTGAAACAAATTATTAGACTCTTCATCATCATTATAACATCAAAAAGCAAAATTTGAATCAGTTTTTGTCTTTTTTTCTCTGGGAACTGTAAATATAAAACAGTTTGGGCTGTAACACATTTTCCATCTTGAATATTTGATATCAGGCAAATAATTTTACTCACCCATTAAACACACTATGAACTTTTCTGTCAGGCACCTGGAGTTTATTTATCCATCCTGTCTCTGACCTCCTATTGGCCTGTGAAAGTGAAATGTATCTGATAAAATGTATTGGAACTATTTTAGTTACACTGGCTACACTGGTAATAATGAACAACATCACACACTTTCTTGTTCAGTTGCTCTATGAACAGCAGATTTGTCAACTGTTGCAAATACTTGCAATGAGCAGTACCTGAGTTTATCTCAGTTGCATTTGCTTGCATCTCCACCTAGTGTTCATTTTATACAATTACCTGTTGTTTTGGCAACAAGTTCTAGACACTAAAGCTCATTACAAAATATGAAGAAAAACAATATTACCCCAGATTTGGATAAACCTTAAATTCATCTCAGTTGAAAACACTGACGGCATTTACACACGTCTGGCCAAAGAATAATAATCCAATACAACTGTAGACCTGTTTGTGTGAAATGCCTCAGAGCTAAAGAAATGATTTAAAAAAAAATCTTGCACATTTTTATTGTGTTGAAATCATTCATGCTACACAACTAGTCACATTAATTGACAACAAAACTACACATAAAAGTGCCGTTGTTACACCGAAACAAGTGTCCGGTAAAATGAGATGATTGGTACCTTATTGTTGAATTATTCTCCAGGTTAAGGATATAGACCACTCTTCATAAACACAAGCAGTACGTTATACCCATTACTCAAGTAGCCTCATCATAAAATTGTATAATAAACATTTCAATGAAGGAAAACAATAAGAAAATCACAATAAATAATCATTAGTGTTCCTGACTTACAAAAAGAAAAAAAAGAGCAGCTACTGCTGTAAACAATGTTGCGTTAAATACAAAAAATAAAGTAAAATAAAAAAACAGGGTCGGGCAAGCAAAAGTCTCACAAGATGCCATGCAACTCTCTCTGGATCTAGTGCATGAGGAGTGAGGAGGGTAAGTCCACTTCCAGTCTGAACTGATTCATACCCTCGTCCAGGAGTTTCTCTCAGAGTCTAAACATATCACTTGACTGAATAGTGATGGCTCTGGGATGGTCAGCAGATGCATGCACACACAGCTCAGTCTCTGTTGTAGAGGTCACATGTTCAGGCTATTGATGATTCAGTTGCCGTTAATAATCAGTGTGTCTGTATTTTACACATGGATTTTCAGTCCATTTGTTACTCCAGTGTTGTTGTTTTGTTACATTAGCTTCAAATGCACTTTGATGCCCCCTAATGCCCAACATATAGCAAACTAATCCTCTCAGACATCTCACCATTACAGCTCTGTTGCCCCAGAGACCTTGGTTTTCAGTAGTATAATGCAAAACAATTGTTCTAGTGCAAGTCTAGCCAGATTATTAACAACTGACAATTATATGAAACTACTTACTAAAACAAAATGCAACAAATATAATACCAATACCAGGTACCAAACAAACGAATGTCAATCTAATTAAAGTAAAAGGAATAGAGTCACTGGTGTGCTTCATGAATTAAATCTCAACACAAGACAGCTGAGGTCAGTAATGTATAGACAGTATTATTCATAAGCAAATGTCGTACCTCTAGCTGGCCACAAGGGGGCAGACTAAGACAGGGAGACAGTACAGTTGGAGTGTCACACAGTCACATGAACTTAGTGTTTTACTATAAAATTATAAATAGAAAGCCTAGATAGAGCACAAATGCGTCTACCTGCGCCACATATACATACTCGCACACACACACACACACACACACACACACACGTGTCCATAAGTTAGAGCAGTAATTGCTGCATGGCTAAAAAGCAAGGAATGATCACCCTTCGAGAAACGGGGGGCTTGTGCTCTTCGTTTTATCTCGATTTCCACTGGCCACATTAGTCACAGTCTACGAGCGTCCGGTTGGTTTGTTTTACAAATGTGATTCCATGGAGGTTTCATAGTTTAGTTTACCTTCGTCAGTCTCCACATTCAGCTGGTTGAAGTTTCATGAAGGTTAAGAAACAGAAAAGAAGATAATAGTCCAACTCTTCTTCTTCACGCTGCTCTACTGCCTTCTTTCTAAACATGACCTCTGACCTCAGCCTAGGCTAGTACTGCCAAGGGTCACTGAGGGGCATCTTGGGAACCTGAATGTGCATCTCCACGGGGCGGTCAGGGGGATGGTCCCTCCTGTAGGTAACTGTCTTCTCATTGGTTGTAGGAATGTATGACAGGTCCTGAAGGGTGACAGACATACACAGTCAGTAATACAAATACAGACAGACACACACACCCTTGTCTTATGGTACTTGTGGGGACCGTATGTTGACATGATGCACTTTCTGACCCAAAATCCTAACCCTAACCATCACAACTGACTGACCCCTTAACAATAAACCCATTATGTAATTCCAACCCTAATCTTAAATCAGAGGCCATTCAAACAATTGGGATCCCACAAGTACAGTAGGCTCCCAATTTTTGAATGTGTGCATTAACAATATTGGGACCTTACATTTTCTGTTAAAAAAATGTTCCCCAAGCCAGAATTATGCAATGGACGTCATTTGGATCTTTTTTTTCCAGAGCTGGAAAAGTTCCTCAAAGGCCACAGAGGATCTTGTACAGCTGTCAAACTGCGTAGCTCTCCCGGCAGCCACTAAATTGAGTTGACAATCTTTAATATTAAGGGGATTTCAAAAACATTCAAAATAAGAAGTGTATGGCAACAGTTTATGGTATTATGTAATCCAGGAGGAAGTAGATATAGCTTTTTCAACACTTTCAAAACTCCCAGATAATGTTAAATAGACAACATGATGTTTCCCCAGACAGTGTCATGTTATAGTGGAAACACTGTGACCAATGCATGATCTGTAGTATCATTAGGATGAACAATAAATGAGGGTTTTCCAAACACTTGGAAACAACCAGTTAAGGCACTCACATCTCCAGTAAGATCCCCTCTTGGTATTATTTCCACCTTTTTCTTCTTCTCAAAGGTGCTTTACATCACAAATCTGGACGCTGTACATGGCCAGATGGGATTTGAGAGGAAATGTAAAATACAGATGTACCTCTAACTGCAATCTCAAATTTCTCAACCCTAGTTCCAGCAGACACTTCACATTAACAAAAGTGTCCTAAGGAATTATGGGGTCCCTAAACCGTCTTTGGGCCCCAGGGACACTTCAGCCTCCATTAAATTAAGTAAGCCCCCGGCAGGGCTGATGACCACCACCGGCCTATTCGGCGTCTGACAACTAACCTTTACAGAGCAGTGATAAACTCCATCCTCAGCAGCGCCCCCTGGTGACCTGCCTTTTTTTCTTAGAACCAGTCGGGACATGGCGACCACAACCAGCCCACACAGCACCGTCAGTGCAGACACACTGAGGAACGTTCCCACCAGCCAGGTCCTACTGGTACACTCTGCGGACACACACATAATCACACACACAAGAGGTTTGACTGAAGAACTAGAGCAAAGTAAATGGAGCACACACTCAAACACAGTAATATGTGCAAATGAAATATCATCGTACAGAGGCACAGAGATTCCAACACACGTTCAAATGCATTTTTTGCATTTTTATGTTTGTACAGTCCTCGTCTTGTAACATTAACCTTAATCATCACAAACTACACATGCTTTATCACAGTCCTTATACTAAACCCAATTCTTACATATCATAAAGTAAAGAAAAACACACAAGTATTTACAGCATTGCCGTACATTATAAGGTCATCATTGTATAACATGTAAGTGTTTTACACAATGGAGGTTGTTTTAACTACTTTATATACAGTTTGGTGGTTGGTTAGCTCACCGGTAGCTAACCTAGGGATCTTGTAAGCTAAAAGCACTGATTTAATCATTAACAATACACACACACACACACACACACGCTCAGTTGGTGGGGCTGCTGTGCCAGTGGTGCTGTACTGAATAGTTAGGAGGCTGTGTATCTGCTGGGGAGCATGTGTGGATGACGGGTTCATCGCTCAACACAAAGAGCCCAAAGACCGCTCTGACATTTTGTAACAGGGTTACCATGGAGACCTGGCTCCTGCTGCACCCAGGAGGGGTGGGCGTGAGCAGGAAGAGAGTGTCCCGTTGGGTTGAGGGGGGGTGTGGGGACAAGGGGAGCAAAGGAGGGGAGGGCGGGGGGCGACTGCACAATGAGCAGCGCTGTTCCAAAAATTGGGAAGGCGGGGATGAACTGTTACACTTGGATGTGCAATTATGTGTGTGTGTGTAACCCAGGGCATGTGTGAACTAGTGGGTTTTAAATTGTGTGTGAATTTGTATGTGTGTGTGTGTGTACCTACATACGTGCGTGTGTATGTATGGTTGTGAAAATCAAGGAACTGACATGGGACCTGCTGAGGGGAAATGTAAAATACAGCTGTAGCACTGACAGCAGACTTGCTGACTCAAACACACCAGGGTGCAGTAGTGCAGCAGTGGTAGGAAGTGACCTCCAATGAAAGCATGTGTGTGTGTGTGTGTGTGTGTGTGTGTTGATACTGTACCTGGTCTTCTGCTAATGTGAAGGTGGGTCTGACCAGACTGGGAGCTGGTTTGAAAGCGATAGCGACAGCTGTCATTACTAATGTACATACACTGAATCCACATCTCTCCTGCTTGACCTAAGAGAGAGAGAGGGGGGGGGGGGGGGGGGGAAGTATTTGATTCTGAGCTCAGTGATAGCTCTTCCTTTTTCCACCTAAGCTGCACGTACTGTGTCTTTAGGCTACTGAAAGACCAAATCAGATTACAGTGTTTAATATCAAAGGTGTCACTGGTTTTGACAAATCTGCAAGATCATGACCTGACTCTGAAACTGCCTGCAAGCAGCAGTTATTAGCAAAATAATACTCTGATGCTCCCATTGTGTGTTACCTGCCCAACACAAAAATGCAGAGAGACAAAGCTATGCTCGTCGAAGGAACCCATCTGCCTTCTGTCAGCCATGTGAACAGATAAGATCGGTTTTCACTCCCATGTCAAATGACTCCACAGTATCCACAGTGACATAAAAATGGCACTCAGGTGAATGCGCTAACTTTCTAATTTTTCAGAGCAAACAAACACTGTAAACAGACTTGTAATTCTATCTAACCCTAAGTGCCTCACAAGGAGGCTTCCATATTTACAGGAGCAACAACCTGGGGATGACATATTTTACCTGTCTGCACTGCAGCAAGCAGTTTACTATTCAAATGTGTGACTGTGTGTGTGCTCTGCAGTTATGTGTCTGTGTCCTGACTAGAATTGTATTAGAAACTAGCTGATGACCACAGTGGAGCATTTAATTGCTCTGTGCCAGATCAGTTTCAGCTGGTGGAGACCAAAACTTTCCAAATCAATGCTACTGCTGCTCTGTGTCTGTTCATTAGTTTTGTATTTAAAGTTTAGTTTAGTTGGGCTACCTGTAAGTTCCCAAAAACACAACATGACCAGCTAATTCAGTTCTAAAGAGTACCCGTTGAAAATCTTGTTTGTCCTCCTGACAATGCACATCACTGTTGTGTGTGGTCACAGGTGGAGTGGAGCTCATCTCTGACAACACGAAACCACATCATTAATGTTGGGTGTGGAAAATTTGGACCCTGTAGGCTCTCAGTTAAAACACAGGGACGGTCAGATGAAGCCAAAGCTTTGAATTGAATATATTTACAACCCACTGAAGTAAAACTGGCTCCTCTCTTGTGCACAAAGAGCTCTGCTCTTGTGAAAATGTGCACTGAACAGATTCTACTGTATAATCTGAAGTTACCTGATACATCATCCATGTAGCCCACCAATGGTGCGCAGGTGCTGTTGCAGTGTCCTGCCTCTTCCTGTGTGAGACCGTGAGACAGGTGACAGTCCACACACTTCCTGGAAGAAGAAAGAGAGAAAACAGTGTGTCAGCTTCGACTGCAAATAGTTCAAGAGCAGCTCCCATCATGCTTTGTGTTAGCCAAGCAGAAAGTGGCAAGTACCAGTATGATTGGCAGGTATTTTGGCAAGCAGGACATCTCTCACAGAAGTCTCCAGAGTACTGCGGGTCATCACACACACACTTTCCACACACACATCTTCCCCGCCCACTGCATAACAAGCCAGTGGATGACTGGCAGGTTGCTTTGGAGATGGGGCAAGCGCAGCTATCTCCCATCCAGCCTTCCTCACACACACATTCACCTGACACACACACACCCCGTCCTGAGATGGAAAAACAGTGGCAGAGGGAAACATATTAGATAAAAATAATCTTATGGACTGAATGTTTTGAACATCAAAATTGCTCATAGTCCTAATATGTGTAATTTCTGAAGGGGGTCCTAACCTGCACACAGCAGTCCCCCTTCGTACGGGCAGGAGAAGTCGTCTTTCTCACAGTATTTCCCGTACACTGTCCCAAGTCTGCTTTGGTCACACACACATTTTCCACATTCACATACACCCCGACCACTGCAGTCCACATCAGACCCATCGGCTCTGCATTTCCAGTCATTAATCAGTGCGTGGTCTGGCCTCTGTTGCTGGTCAGCGCCGCCTTGGGTCCCCATGCATGGTGATTGGCCATCCTCATGACATTGGCTCGTTGATCCGCAACTGCAGCGACATTTGGAGCGAATCCTAATGACAGTGGATTCATTGTAACCCACAGGGTGAACCATCACTCGTACATCTTCATCTTCACCGTCAGCAGGACAAGAGTGCAGGCCGATGGTGATGTTGAAGTAAACCTGCATGGGGAGACAAAGAAGTAGAAAACAGTGACTGAGTGATTGAGATATGTGAATGTAGCTTTGTTTAGCTGGTCTACTGACAAAATAAGATATTACAGCTGCAAATCATCAGCATGTTAGCATTGTTATTGTTATTGAGCTGAAAGTAGCACTGTGCTACTGTGTAGCCTCACAGTGCTGCTGGCATGACTGTACAGAGAACAGTAGATGTATTTGTATCTGTAATCACTCATCCCTGACCATTAATACAAATAAAATAGATGTCTTCACATAAGACAAGACAAGACAAGTTAAACAGTGTACCAGCAGAACAGATTGATGATGACTGACTATTTAACAAGCATTTCTGCTGAGACTCCAGAGCAGTTAAAGAAGACTGAAGAACATTTTCCCCTTGAAACCGCAGCTGTTAATCTAAAAGGAATGACATTAAATGAGCTACTTCTCGATTATGACAACTCCGGATAAGGCTTAAATAGGTGGATAAGGGACCCAGAGGCGATCTTAAGTTGAATGGTTATTGTGTTGCTGTGGTTTGTGGGGAACATTGCGCATGCCAGAGCTTTGAATCAACAATTGGACTGTTTGCGTGATTTTTTTATCACCATTCTGGTAAAACGCAGGTACTTTCCATAATTCACTTTAATCCACCCGTGGATTAAATGGCTGAACTTCACTCACTTTGTACAATGGGACTAACTGCAGAGCAGCGATTATAACAGCTTTGTTTTGAAAAAGTTAAACAGCCCCAAAAAGGCGAGGAGGAGAAGAGTCTCGTGGGCAGTTTAGGGAGTGAACAGAAAGAAAAATTCCGAAATTGAGTCAAAATGCTCCAATTAGCACTAAATGAACTCCTGGGTGGTGACGGGTATAAAAGCTCTTTGCAGTGGTGCACACTGTGTAGGACTTTTGTCTTCATGGATTAGTCTACAGGTAGAGAACGACAGCGGTAGATGTCCAGAGACTTATTTCTATATATGTAAATGTTCTCATTGTTGGCATGAAAGTTGTCATGTTAGGAAAGGTTAGGGATTTTAGGGTGAAAAGGTTTTGAGATCACATGGTAATGTTTTCCTGTTTAATACAGTCCATAATCCGCTCAGCCTGGATTATTTACCGAATCATTTCTGTCACGCAAAGCTCTCAGTGATGCCTTGTATGTGTTTGTATGTGTCACAGTAATCCAATCCAACCAATAACTGTCCGCTGATATCACTAGGAGCATAAGTCAAATATTTCTCAATGAACCCGAGTAACATTTGGCTCACTCTGACTGAAATTATGTTTGTGTGTTTACCGTCTGGTCAGGCTGCACCCCCGAGCAGCTCCGGTCCTTTGCAGTAGAGCCATCAGGACAGAGAGGTGACACAGACACCCAGTACCTGCTGACTGCCTTGTCCTCCACCGACACCACCACTGCCACCTCTGACAACAACCTCTGGGGTGGAGAGAGGGAGGAAAAAGCATCTTCAAATACTGGTGAGCGAGGGAACATGGGTCAAGAGCGAGAAGAGCAGTGGCAATTTAAATTTTAATGAACATAATCTGTGAGAGTGAAAAGTAATGAAGCAAGAGGAAGAAAGAGAGCTACAAAGAGAGCAGTGATTAATTAAAGTTGTCACATGTCCTCAGAAAGACCTCATTGTCGTCCTATCTTTCTTTCCAACATACACGGGGGGTTTATGGGAACAAGGAGGTGGGGCCAAAAATAGCATCTTTGTATTCGACCACGATTAGGACACATGGTTTCCGCGGGGATCTGATAGCTTTCATAATGCCAGCTTCTGTTCGGGCTCTACTGCTTGTGTATGCATATGTGTGTGTGGGTGCATGTATGTAAGTGTGTGTTTCTGTGTGTGTGTGTGTGTGTGTGTGTGTGTGTGTGTGTGTGAGTGTGTGTGTGTGTGTGCGCGTGCACACCCGGATCTGTGGATTCGGCAGATTCTCGAAGCAAACAATGGAGCGCTGTGCCTGAGGCAAGATTATAGCCTAGACTGCTGCCAACTGAACAAACGCTTCAACCAACACACACACACACTAACACGCACACAGCCATGCACAGACAGCCTTGGCCCTCCATTACCTCCTGTTTTTGTCTGTGATTTTCTGTATCATTAGACCTGCAGCAACCAAAAACATCTCCCATCATCTGTTTTCCCAGCCTCGGAGTTTTAGCCGTGTTTCAAGTGTCATTCAAACCTACATTTCCTGTGTACATACAGCACAAGCTGCAGGCACCTTCAGAGACACACTGTAATATCACTGATTCAAACAGGAATGTGCTCTAGGTCAGCTAGCACGATCAAACAAGGCCAAAAGAAAACCAAGCTCATGTTGACTCAGCGGATCAGCGGACTAATTCTTCAAAAACTTTTGAACCCGGACTGCGTGGGCTCATGTATTCAGTTCCTGCTGTGCTTCTGTACTCCTCTGGCCAACCTTTTGCATGTCCCTGTTGTCTTAAGGGCTGGTAATGTACTGTGGGGAAACAAAGGGATCTAAAAGCAAGAAAGAGCTTGTTTTTTTGAAGCTGCAGAGATAGGAGGTGCAGTGTGTCTCTACCTTGTATGCATCCACCACCAGCTCTATTAGGTTTGGAGCCTGGAAGAGGCCTAACCTTCCCAGGTAGGAGCCAGGCAGCAAACGCACCAACTCCTAGAGAAGGAAAGGGAGTTAGGCTAAAGAAATACTTGATGCTTTTAAATGACTTATTCACATTAAAACATTCACATCTACAACATTCATTCTTTTAAAGACAAGGTAGTAGAGTATATTTGCCCTGTTACAAAGCTAAACTGTTGGTTATTAAATGCACATCAGGGAGAGATTACCTCATACCACTGGTACTGTTGTTTCTCCACAGCAAAGATGGAGTAGATATGGTTTTCAAGCAGCTTATCTGACAACAGACCCACACTGGGATGGTCCTGAAGAAGACAGAACATCAAACTGAATTACAAATGGTTCCTCTCCCACCCACCTCCAACCCACCCCCACCTCCTCTAGATCTGTTATTGGAGTCTTGGGTTCAAAGTCTAAAAAATTCATTTCACCTCCAGCAACGAAATTGTGCACAGTCCATAATATTGTGTGACCGTAGCTACAAATGTCCCCCTCCTCTCACCATCCTTGTGCTTCCTGTGTAGACATTGTTCTCCAGGTGACAGAGGCCGTCGTGCGGCGTGACAATCCCGGCCAGCCGGCTGTCCAGTGCGAGGTGAGACGGCTGGTCAGTCATCAGGAGCAGCAGGCGCTTGGCATCTGGTCGCCAACCCACTGCCTCCTAAAACAGAGACAGAGAGAAAATCAAGATATCACATTATGCCTAGCCGTGAGGAAAAAAAAAAAAACCCAACTTCACAAATGATGTCATTTTTTTAATTCCCTTATTTCAGCTACACACATGCTGGAAAATATTGTTTGCATGTGCTTCATATTTTAGAAGTTTACAACATGTGGTAAGAAACTGCACATTCAGACGTGTTACTCATCCACATTATATTAGTTCCCTCTGGTGATCAGCTCTTTCTGTAATGCCCCATTAAAAGAAACGCAGCAGAAATTCTTCCAGCAGCCACAGAGTCTCCCTGTTTATGTCTGTGACTTGTCATAGACACTGTGAGAAAAATGGGTCTGTGTGTGCACGTGTATGTATTTAAGGAAACCCAGCAAGCTTATAAGTAGGTCTGACATAATGGAGACTCTATTTCTAGACTCATGACCACCACGGTGGTTCCCTGCAGACTGGTTACTCAGCCCCCCCCCCCCTGCATGGTGTGAATCACAGCCCTCCCGCAGCCATAAGCAACTGTGACGCTGTGTGTGTTCATCCTCCATACCCCAGCAGTGGTGTCATTAGATAGTGGGATTCCAGTGGCACCATCCTGTGCTGAGTCAGGCTACCACCATTCTCCCACAATACAAGCAGCGTGAGACGTACCACCAAATTTGGGCTTAACCCACATTTCTGTGAACGTATTGAAGAAACTAACTCTCTTCCTCTTTGTTTCACGTGTGCAGCTGAAGTCTGTCTTTACACACCTGGCAGACAGCAGCTTGCAGCATAGCATCCAGCCCTCCCTCAGGTGTGTCCATGTTCCCAGAGATGCGCTGGCGCTTGATCACCCGTGTGAACTCGCTCATGTTTCCCGTCATACTTAGTACATGGTGAAAGCCATGGGCTGGACGACAGCGGATCTCATAATCACTGGTGAGAAGCAGAGGCGGCCCAGAGAAGAAAAAAAGATTTTTAATTGTGACATTCAGGAATGCAGAGCTCCAAAACAACCACCCAAATAAACAAATAGCAAAAGCCTGTCTGTTGTTTCAGTCTCCCAGCACGGCTCATCATCAAAACAATGCTGCCACCAGCAACTGATGAGTCTCTCCCTGAGTCACACAAAATTAGGACTTGTAATGGAAGCAGCTTGCTTGGATTGGATTTTTTTTTTTTTTTTTAATAATCAGTCTTTTTTATCTCATTAAAAGAAGAAAATGTTAGCTGAGGAATATAACATGCCAAGCTTTGAAGGTGTTAAAGATCTATTCATAGGCTCTTCCCATTTTTTCCTCTGCAATCAATAACCTAACCACCAGACCGTGGGTCTTACCTGCAGGGGTTGTTGATCTTCGACGGATGGACATTGATGTAAGGGGAGACAGGTTTGTCCACGAATGAGCCAAAGCCCAACCAAAGGTCTGAGGAGTACTCAGTCATACGGAGAGACAGAGCTACGCCCACCGTCTTCAGCTGGACCACAGACAGCAAACAGAGTAAGAAGACCGTATATGGGTGTAAAGGTAAGGTAAAGTAAGAACAACAACAGACAAAGACAAAATCAGATATGACGCAAGAAAGGAGAACAAAAGCTGGACTGAGAAACAGAGATCTAATATTGCTACAGTTTATTCAATATAAAATGTAAAGTAGATGTCTCATATGCTCCCAGGATCTAATACTAAGTCATAATCTGTATTCAGAAGTAGGCCCTACATACTCTATAAATAATGCAGTGGAAAAAAATGAAAAAAAAAAAAAAGGGAACAGTGCTGGCTGAGTGTTTAAACACGTACATGATCCAGGTTTTCCTGCATAGAGGCTGATACATCCACCAGGTAGTACAGATCCACAGGGTAACGTGCCAGCTGCTTCACAGCCACTATTACACTGGCCTCTCCACCTATAAACACACATGTATTATATAACATACAGTATATATACCTCTGTGGTTCAAAGTAGAGATTCAGTCATATTTGAGGTGTGTCGTGTATTGTGTGTTGTGTACCTGGTCTGAGGGTGACACTGACGTCTTGCGGGGACACTTGTGTGGTGCTGGAAGTGGCGTTGACCTCCACCTTGATCTCTGTCTGCTCCATGAACTCCAGCCCACAGCCTCTTCTTAGCAGGTTCACAGGCAGGTCGCAGCGCCGGCCCATCCACAGCCCATCCTGAAAATCCTACAGAGGTCACACAAGATCAAGAGAGGAAACAGCGACGTTTCTATTTAAATTTTCAGTCTTAGTAACCATGGAATCAAGAAACATTTGAAAGCAACACAAGATAAAATAGCCAACCAGACATGCAACAAAACAGCAGGCAGGCAGTTGACAAAAATGAGACACATAATCTGTCTTTCAAGATGTTATTGCAGTAATCGTGGCATAGAAGTGACAAACAAGAGGTCAAGTTGAAGGCCTCATTGTCCCGTACTCATAAGACGGAGCGACTAATGCTGAGAAATACGTGACTATCTGAATGTGAATCTCCTCTGTGTTTATGCAGCTTTAATCTCTCTGTTCTCCTGTTCCAGTAATGGATGTATTCTTCCACCTACTGGCTCACTTCACACAAGTAAACATTGCAAATCGAAACTTTCACATTTACTCACTTTGGTTTCATTTTTTTACTTCTGTCATGTCTATGATGTTTGTATTGGATTTCAATCATAAAAGAGCCATTGTTGTGTCATTATGGAGTTATACTCATCAGTCATGAATATCAGGAAGAATTCTGGTTGTGTTTACTCATCCATGCTCTTATCTTGTCCCAGAGAGCGAAGTTAAATCCAAGGGGGAAATCTGACACACAGATGCCATCTGATCATCCACTTAGCTCTTATTTAGTACAGTAGTATATAATTTGATCAGCGCTGTGTTGAATGAATCTTGATCCACTGTAGATAATCTCTCCACTGCCCAATGGCCGGCAGCAAAAACAACAACACAGTAGAAAAATGTCATGCCTTGGAGCTTTAGAGTGGATTATCGACCTTTGGTACTTCATTCTGCGAGAAACACACCCACAAACACACTGAGAATAACCAGAAACATGGAAGTAGATCATTAAATCTGTGTATTTACAAAATGTCAAGGGCCTGATTAGTGTGAGTCCATTTAAAGAGTGTGACATGACCGACAAGATCATACAGATAAGCACTAAAAATAGCACTGACACAGTAAGAGCTGAACACGTAGCTGAATATGCGACCACAGGCTGAACCTGTAAGCTCGAATGACTTTGGTGTATTTATGGCTGCGCCTGGAGCTATAATTTGTCCTGTAGCTGCTCTGAATTTCAAGTTTCACAGAGCCTTCCTGGGACTTCCCTTACAAACACTGTCTCTTCAACTGGCATTAAATAAAAGTGTCAGGATGTGAACATGCACACTGACAAGCTCTGTACCTGCTTGTATCGCTGTGTGTGTGTGCCTGTGTGTGTAGGAAATTAGGTAGGTGGAAGGGGAGACGTTTGAATGCTTTCACACGCACACACACCAGTGAGCAGGGACCTGCTTAATGATGTCAGATAAGGTTAGGGTTCACAGTGTGGGAAAGCACCTGAGGTCTGTAAACACACACATGTTGACTGTCTGGTCTCGCAACAGGTTAGTGCGTGTGGTGTGGTGGCTGGAAAGGTTTACAGCTTCTCAAGGCTAACTCAGGATGGGCTCTTTACGAGACAGTCCGACACCCAGAAAGCAAAGACAGATACAGACAAACACAGGCGAGTGGAAATACTCACACGCTCACACATACACAGATACAGGTCAAAGGGCAGGGCACTGAGCTCAAACATACACATTATATTCCCATCTGCGTGCCCCACGAGGCCTTTGATGCGTGTCATCTGTTGAACACTGCTGACTGCATTTTTCCTCCACTCTGCCACACTCACAAACACATGCTTTTTTTTTTATAGTCTTTCCCACCTCCTTGAAGCACCAGGCACACTGTGGTCCACGTCTGAGACACTCAGTGCAAGAGGTGATACTGGGAGACTGGCACACACTGTCACCTGCAGATGTGGAGAAGAGAAGAGAAGAGAAGAGAAGAGAAGAGAAGAGAAGAGAAAAGAGAAAGAGAAGAGAAGAGAAGAGAAGAGAAGAGAAGAGACCTGTCATTAGCATATGAAAGACTGTGTGTGTCGACACTCATTAACCATGCAGTCGAGGCCCCTGTGGATATTTAGAGATCTCATACACACTTTTGATGATCGAAGCACCACTTAGCATCTCATAGGAGGCTATTCAGAACAGACTCGTATTGGAAAAATGTCTGGGAGTGTGGGAACAGGTGCTTCAGTTGTTGGAGTGGTGCAATGGATCATTTCCCACACACACTCATGCACATGTGTTAAAACATGTATTAAAGGAGTTACAAAATGTGTGACAAATCAGCCACAGTGCAAGATCTGCAACATTTTGCAGATTATGATGTAGACTGTTAAAAAAAAATTAAGGAGTTGACAAAACGTACAGATGTGGACCTGCGGCTTAACTGATGAATGATTCATTCAAGTGAATTATCTGCTGAAATCCAATTTTCCAGAGCCACCTCAGTGAGATACAGGGAATGTAGGACAGAAAAAGGCTGCAGGTCCTAGCATCACTAACAAGCAGCTGTGACCCAATTAGCACTCCTGGCCTCTGGCAAACCCCTGAATAGGTGAAAGCATTTAACTTCTATTTATAACTGATCAATACATGCTGAAACAGGAGGGTGATGCGGGCTAGACTGTTGCAGAGGGTTCAGATGTTTACATTCAAAACATGAGGCAACTTTTCAGAGATTCCCGTGATTTTGGGTGGAAATGTGCTCTTGGAGAGAAAACAGGGAGTTTTTAGGGGGTTTGACGAACCCATCGACCCCACGCAGAGAGCACATATGATGGAGGGATGGAGGCTGCTTTTGCGCAGCGATGGCTTGATAAGAAACAAGATGCAGGATAAATGCTGGGATATGATGTAATTGGCCCTAATGAGCCTCCACTCACCGGCACTGGAGGCTTCTGCGCAGACGGCGACCACCACGCAGCAGAGCAGGACACACAGAGGGACGCTGCGGAGCCAGGAAGTCATATTATCCTATCCACGCCGGGAGCGAAGCAGCGAGGAGGCACGGGAGTAGAGGTGTTGGTTACGGCTACTGGAGATGATCCGGGAGAGACCGGTTACCGTGAACAATAGCCGGGAGTGCGGTACCGAGCCTTGGGGCATTGTCGTTCACCCAATAACCTTCTAATCCCGGTGAGGTATTCACATCCCCGGGTCAAATCAGCTTACAAGCGCGCTCCCCCGTGGACCAGGAGAGGAGGTGAAGCAGTCGGTAGAGTGCGGCGTCAACAGCGGCTGCTGCGCAAGTCCCTCCATCTATTTCCATCCAGCCGCAGGTGAGCGACGTGTCCACGCGTGCGTCCACGACGGACCTGGATCGTCTCACAGCTGATCGTTAAGTCTCATCCCGGGACGGAGCAGCTACACACACTCATACGTGCGCACACACACGTGCGCACACACACGCACACACGCATTCACACACACACACACACACACACACACACACATAGGAGTAAAGGCTACCAACCAGCGCTGCGTTCAGCCGGTGCGCGCCAACATGCTGACTGAACATCCCGCACCGAAGCGCAGGAGAGTGGCCGTGTTTTAACCGCTGTACTGACTCAGACAGGCGGCGCCATGGCAACGACGCTGTATCAGAGAAGGGAGCAAGCGAGTGTGAGTTAAAGAGGGAGGGAAGAGAGACAAATAAGGAGAGAGAGAGGAAGAGAGACCTAAAGTGCTTACTACGAGTAGTTGCGGTGGGGTGCATTCCAAGTGAACCATGGCCTTGAATTGAACACTGATGTTTATATTGGCTCTTCAGGGAGCCGTTTAGCATTGGGGCGCTCCTGTGTGTGTGTGTGTGTGTGTGGAGGAGGAGGAGGCGGAGGAGGAGGAGGTGTGGGGGGAAAACAGCATGTGGACGATGATGGGGTGAAGGAGAAGAAGAAGAAGGGGGTGGGACCTCTTGCAGGGGTTCACAAGCTGGTGCTAAAGAAGGCTGAGGTGGAGGAGGAGGAAGGGGGATTTGAGTCCATTGTGCACAGATTCCAATGACATGGAGTAACCTCGCCTCGCCGGCTGCTCCACTAAGCAGCAGCCAAAGACTTACTAAACAACTCAACGTTTTAAGCGGGAGGAAAACAGAGACAAAGCAAAGACAAAAGGCACAATAGTCTCCCATCTTTGGCATGATCAGACGCTCATCTCTGCAGTAGAGGTCTCAGCAGATAAAACAGACATGTTTTGCTTGGCCTGTAGCCTAAACAGTGTGAGAGTGCCAACAGTCAGAACCAATACACAGCAGCAAGCTCACCCACCTCACACACAAGTCCCTTATCTACTCTGTTTGACCTCATCAGGAACTTGGAGCCAGGCCAGCTACGCCTCTCCTCTCATTCATTCACATAATTTGTCAAAAGGGGATTTTGGAAAAGGAGGGTGGGGAGATGGGGGTCCCAACACCCCAACACGTCCCCACCTCTCCATCCATGCCCTCTTAGCAGTCACTCTCAATTATGGTAATGAAGCAAACACTCAGCACACTGTTTTCTGAGTGTGTGAAACATCTCTGAAATCCAGATTCCATAGACCATCTACTGAGACCAAGCCTCCCTCTCCTCTCCTACTACTCTACTCTACTCTACCCAGGTAGGTCGGGGGGGGGGGCCTGGCCTGGGGGCTGGATGCCAAAATATGAATCTGTTCCCTGCTGAGCAACCTTGATAATGGACCCCTGTGTAAACACTCCCTCGGGTCTGTCAATACTGGTCAGCATCAGTGTCTCAGTGACAGTTGTCATACTCATAAAGTTGACACAAAACACGCTTCCTCTCTTATCATCCCCTCCCCCACCTTTCTAACCTCCCTGCCCTTGACTCTCTTTTCTCTTTCTCTCCCAGCAGTGTGTTTGTGTTAGCAGTCTGATGGGCTTTCCATTACGCTGTTCTGGTCGCATCATTCTCTCCAACCACACACACACACATACACACAGCTCCTAGTTCATGTCCCCTACCGAACTATCACTCCCCCACAAACACCTTCCTTTGATTTGGCCGCTCTAAGTCAACTCATCTCACTGATATTTCTACCACACTCTCCTTTCAGCCACTCATCCTTTGGCTAAACTCATGTGAGGACAAAGTAGAGGTCAAAGGTGAGATGGGACTCAAACGGGGGGATTCCCATGAACAGCCCCAAAACAACCGCCACAGATGTACAATGAAGTAAGACATTTGGTACAGGGGAAATTTTTCTTTCTCTGTGTAGTGTCTTGTGTTACTTACTGTAGGCTGGAGTCAAACAATTGCACTGTTATAAAATCTGTAACATTTAATCTCTTTAAGAAAGACATGGTACCAGTGGATTCTCAGTTATAAACATAGAAATCTGAATTCCCCTCTCATGCTATATGGCAACGTTTGACATTTAGTGAGCTGAATTCCCCCATATCAACATGTTATCACCATCCTACACTTACTTGAGAACTTTTGTACATACAGCACATTTGCATACGTAAACACTTTTTAAACAATGTTTTTCTTTTGTTGTTGTTGTGAAATCCAGTGGAGGTTAACGTCAGATTTCCGCCTCTGTCAAGAGTGCACATCACAAATCAAAAAAGAGGCAGCATAGCAGTGATTTATATTTAGCTACTGCTATTATTCAGCATCTCCCCGCAGACAGTCGCATTTCACTTTATGACAACATGAAAGCTTAAAAATAGCTGAGAGGAACCTTCAGTGTTCCTGTTTCTGTGAGTTTGTATTAACGTATTTCTGATGATGTAGCCAAAGAGCCCCCTCCATGGAAACCCAACGAAGAACTGAAATCTTCGAGCCAATGATTAAAAAAAACAAACAAACAGGTATCAGTCACATTATCTGGTCAGAGTGTTCATGTTTCTAATGTGACCACTTCACTATTTTGAATGTCACTATAGGAACAATATGTGAGCTGTTGTGTGAAATAGATCTCAGTTGTTTAACTGTACAGGGATGGCCAGTGAAGAACTAATCTGTTTTTATCCTCATTCTACAAATAATGTTCTCATGAAATGTGTTTGGTTACTGTTTGCAGATGTGGTCGATTTTGAAAATGTCACCTTGAGATAAACAGCACCAAAAGACCAACAAAGCTGTGGCTCTGGTTCCAAGTCTTACAGTTTTGGCACAAGCTTGTAGCAGAAGGTCAGTAGTCCATTTACTGAGGTTGGTGTATGTGGGACCATCCTAACCCTGTGATTAAAGTTGTGTGTATTCAGACAACAATGATGAATATGTAGCAGAGAGCTTTGTGTGGCTTTAGATTTACGACTAGACAATATTGGTCAGATCAATTTATTTACTGGTTTTGAACCTAAAGCTTTCATCCATTCGACTTGTACCTTACTGACCCCTCCACAAACTCAACTACCTCATATAAAGCTGTTGATTTCATGCTTTGTTGCTGTTTATTTTAACCACATGCAATGTAGCCGCATCACTCATTTGTCTTTGGGGAAATAAATATGCATCTGCTTTTCATTAATAATGTATTTGTCGACCATCAGTGCAGAGCGGTGAGTCCACAGGAAAAAAAAAAGAACACAGAGAACAAATGTAAAAGATTGCAAAGTGCTGCTGTAGCAAAGAAGTCTTGAAGCTGTAATGAGGCTCTTTGTAACTATAAACAATGAAAGCATTGATTCCCATTTCATTTATGCTAAGCTGTTTATTGACTTTAAAATGTGACAGCTAAACAGTAATGTAGGCAATCACCCCAGTCTCCTCTTTCAGTGTTCAATCTAATAGACTTTATTTAATGGAGAGCATTCAGTCATTACAGCAGCAGCAGTGGAACTATAAACGTTGCCCCACACTTATGATGTAACTTCTTTTTAAGTAGCATCTTTAATTATCAACATAAAATGTCAGATGTACTTTGATAAAAATCAGAATAAACACCACTTCACCTTCTTTTATCAGTGGGACTGATTGTGCAGGTTTTTTTTCCACACACAGACCACAATACATATAAAATGTTTTACCTTTGAATTCCATTCATACCACTCTCTGACATTATGAGTTAGCTGGAAACTTGAGGGTGTGCACACGCAGAGCCTTGTTTTGTATGTGGCAGTGTAACTTTAAGATGCCTGAATTGAGTTGTGCAGTGTATCTCAGCGTGAGTGGGGACAAACAGGATCATTTGATTCCATTGTGGTTTCATGGTTGGAATGAAAGCATGCAGTTGGATCTCAAAAAACATCTGTTTGCTTCCTCCAGCTCATAACCAAGGAAACCCCGTGGTTCTTCTACCATGACAATACTGATACCTCACATCAGTGGCCATGTGGTCAATGCATACACGCATAAAGACATGCAGCCACCTACGCTTTAGTCAACCACTAGCATGACTGTCAGCACACAAGCAATACTTCAGGGCCACAGTGAGGAATGTTTTTATGGCTTAGGCTGCTGAGCAAATTCAAGTGAAGTAAATGATTACAAAACTAAACTTCCCAAATAAATCTATTCTTTTTAAGATGTGATAAACAACAAAGGAAACATGTGTATCATGAATCATTTATCAGATCACTGTATTTGTGCTCTGAAAGTCTCTGAAATGTGACTTTTGATATAAGAAATGCTGGACAGTGTGAGCAAAACTGAACTCTAACTTTACATAAGAATTTGGAAGATGATTTTTGACCTCAGAAATAAGATGCTCCAACAAGCTGGAGAGAGGTCAGAGAGATGCTCACATCTTTGAACAGATAAGGACACTGATCTCTGCCTATATCTGACAACTTGCTGTAACCAAAGTATCATTCTTAACATGGTGTCTTGCTGGGAACAAGTTGTGATGTCACCCCTGACAAAGAGCTTCGTCCAACTTTGTTATAATGAGGCTATAATATGTCCCCTGAGAAGCATTACGTCTTCAGGGCAGATTGGAGATACTGTTACAACAATCAGAAAGTGACTACAGTCTGTGGCTAGCTGGCTAGCATGCTAAATTAAGCAGAAGAAAAGACATGATAAAGACCAGCAGAACTAACACTGACAGTGATGGATGGAGACACCCGTTGGCAAGTAAACAGATGTTAATGCTAACATCAGCTCTATGGTAGCAGCTAAACACACAAAAAGCTCCTTTAAACAATATTCTGCATCCTCTCGGTGAAACTATGGGCACCTGTTGCTGTAATCCTCTGGGCACAGTCCAGAAACAGACAAGCATTTTTCTTTGAAATGTGAAAGTGAAATGCAAGAGGTTGGTGCCTAGGGTGGTTTGGTTATCTTTTCCTGTCATCACGGCCTTTTCCACGCACCAGGGAGTCTTGGAGAGTCCCTGATTTTCTCACCCACATCCTGGGTGCCAGCTGCTGTGCAAAGTACAGTAATTCTCTTAAGGCCGTCCGGGCTGCTCCCCGGCACGGTGCCAGCCTCACCATGAGAAAGAAAGGGAAAAAGGGGCGGAGCGTGAGGGAGGCAGGGAGGGAGAAAGGTCATCCGTCTCAAGGACTCTCAGCCACAGTGGCTGTATTCGGGGAAACACATATTTTGCAGTAATGGGTTGATGCAGACAGAAGCAACAATGACAGACCATCCTGTGGTTTCTTTGGCAGTCCAGTCTACACATACACACCCACATCAACCACTGCTTCCTTTAAATCTCCACCCGGGTTAGATTTCCCTGACACAAATGTCCGGCTGTGTGATGTCATGTCACTCCACACTCATTTGGAAATTGACCCTGATTCCCAGGTAATACACCCATTTTCACTTTCAGTCCAGACAAAGCTCCACTGCAGCACTGCAGATGACTCATGTGTTTACACTGTGTCACTTTCCTAGTCAGGTTTATAGATTCACAGGCTTTATTCCCAGGTTGGACCCAACAGATTAACCATTCATCCGAAATGAAACCAGCCTTGGCTAATTTAGATTCATACAATCACAAAATCCTGTAAAAAATAAAAAAAAAATTCCAGTCTTCTTTGACATTTTTATTGAATTAATTAAAAGGACAGAAAGGAGGCTTTATAAATCACCAAAGCCTCCACTGTTCTGGGATGCCCCTACATTCCCTGTTAGACAAAGGTCAGCACAGAGGAGTCTAGTCACCACGTTGCTGGCAGTATCAGATGGCAAAAGATCAGGCAGCAGTTTGACCTACAAAATAAAAGACAAAGACAAACACTTTCAGAGCAGTGACAGCCAAAGCATTCTTATGGCTTTATAGTGGTAGTGATAGTGGACAGGACTAATGAACCAGTCATATCATGATTACCCCCCACCACTCTTTCCCAGTAAGTGAAGTCACCCTGCATGGCTGACACAGTGAACAGTCAGTACTGTTAACAATAACTGCAGCAGTATCAAGAGACAGTGTTAAAGCTGACTATATTTTTGTAGCACAGCTTGTGCTGACCAAAGCGCTGAATAAAGGGCAATTACAATGAATAAAAAGAGCAGGTGAAGCAAATGTATAAAATACTCATACGTGACCATAGGGTAAGTGAGCTGAAAAGCTAACCCTAACCAGACTAGAAATGTGTATCTTTAATCTAGATTTAAACATGTAGATGGAAGGAGCACATCTGGCAGGACCTTTTCTGGGGCTGCAACTGAAAGCTCTACTACTCCGCTTTAGACTACACTGACATCATGGGACATTTATGGAGGTGAGCTCGAGATTTTTTAAGTATCAGCCAACATCACAGCAGCTGCAACCTGGAGCAACGATAAGCAAGTGAAGTTTGTGGAGGATCTAAATAAAGAGAATTGTCCAGAGTCCAGCTGAATACTGATAAACATGGGCTACTTACGCCAGGTCACTGAAAAACAGAGTTGGTTTGAGTTTAGAAATGGGTCTAACTTTATCTTAATGGTTTGTAACTACATTTACCAACAGAGGTGATGTGTTTGTCAAGACAGAAGCAATTAGGAGCTTCACATATGGGACGACAAGCTTATTTGTGATGATGGTTTGAGGCCAAATATAGGTACTTCAGTTTTGTCTGTACTTACAGATTCATATTTATGTGAATTAGTAAATTAACCATTTGACAATATTCTTGCACCACTAAAAATAATCTGTTCATATGTGACATAAAGAAACATCTCACATGCAGTACTTTCCTTATGGCACTAGTCTATTGCTCAATCAGGTGGATCTGGGCAGGGCCAAGAGGAAAGACGTTAGTAGTGCTGACCAGAAATCAATGACCAAATACTTCCTCCTGGTGTTTTTGATGGCTGGATGTGAATTGAGTTCACAAAAGTAAATTCTGACCCCAGCAATTAGCTATTATCTGCCTGCCATGAAAGGGGATTTACTCACTTGAGTAGTGGCTGGTAATGTTTAACTTGAGGGAGTGTGGGTGGTGACTGACTAACACAAGTTTGGCCCTCAGAGCTTACTGTAGTAGTGCAGACTCACTGGGGAGATTCTTTACTACAAGCCCAGATGCTTGACATGAATACATTTGAACTAGCTCTCACAGACTTGCTGCTCTTACTAGTCCTGCAGTACATGTCTTGTGAGCGTACACCAAAGAGAGCTTGTCTTAACTAATATATTGATTCAATTTTAAGTACAAATGTACAGTAGATAAAGTAAAGAACATCAGTCGATTTTGTCATTTTTCTATTTTATGTTGCCCATCACTAAAGTTTTGCGCGATTATAAATCGTGTTTGATTTCTGTTTGATACCAGCATCTGTGGCCTGAGTCGAGTGTAAGAAAAAAAACAAAATCTGAATCTATATATCATGTCCGAGTGTTTATAGTCACAGGTTGTTGAGGACACAGAGACAGAAAAACTCTGATCGCAGAGGTGGAGCTGGGGGCAACAGCATATCTGGAAATAGTGGACAAGATTTGAAGACTGACGATTGTGAGATTCAGATACTGAACTGGTGTTCATGTGAACACACTGGTAATCAGTTCATGCATTCAGGTGAGAGGGGTGGATCTGATGACTCAAACTAGTGGGTGTACAGTGTAAGGGGAGGACTGGGAGTGGCGTAACGTTTTTGTTGTAATGTTTTTTTTTTGGTGTTTTTTTTTGTAATGAGTTTGTGTGCTCTCCTACAGCTGGCCGAGGCCTGAAACACTCACTCATTCACTCTGGGAAATCAGCAAGTCCTGGAAGTTCTTACATCACCTCTACAACTGTGTGTGTGTGTGTGTGTGGGTGCGTGTCAAGCATAACTGTATTTGTCCAAGCAAGATGGATGGTGTGAGGTTGTGTGTGTTTACATGCGGTCCCTCCCCCTTCCTGTGCGTCATTCATGAATATGTCATCCTTAAAGGGAAGTAGTGGTGATACAGCAGTTCTCTGATCCCTTGGACCTGTGAATACCAAAGAAATCAGTGAGAGAGGAAGAGAGAGGGATTGTTTTTATGAAAACAAACTGCTGCAAGTATCACTATGAATCTCAGACTTTGATGTTTTGCAGCACACTTGAGGGAGTCGGTTACTGTGTGTATATTGATACAGCCCCTCCTTCCCTTCTTATAAACACATACACACAAACATGCACAGCTGCTGGAGTTTGGACTGACGTCCTCTGGGAAAGCAGGGAGTTTCTGTGTCATTCAGTGGGCTGCTCCAGTGGTCAGGGCTCGGCCAGCAGAGAGGTGGAGAATGAAAACATCAAGGCAAACTTTTCACCCTCAGAGTGGACAAACACACTCAAGTCCTCCATCCATCTCGCAGTGTACCAATGTAATCCCAGTTTTGTCTTATTATTTGTCTGCACACAAGTCACACTGAGAGTGTAAACAAATCATCTGGATTAAAACTGAGAGGACTCTTAAAATAAAACACTGTGGGAATAACCTGTTTATAGAGTCATCTCTTTCCAGGGCACAAGTAGATAAATTAACCAAGCAGTCATAACAGTCTTTAACAATGACTTCATTTCAAGTCCCACACTTCCCCGCAGCTCTCATGCAAGTAGAAGTAAAAATTATCATCTAAATGGAGTTGTGTGTAAAGTAAAACTATCAGTTCTGCGATAAAATATTCCCTATTATTGGATTGTTAATGCTGATGCATCGTTCTCTTGGCAGCATTTTATTGTTGTAGCTGGTCACAATGGAGCTAAATCAAAGAGTCCAGTCACAAGGCTGGTATTTAAGTCCAGTGCTTCGAAAATACTCACAAATTAAGGAGAAATATGAATAAAATGTAAAATAAAATGTTCTTTGTTGTGGACATGGACAGGCTCTCACTGTGTGACAGGGCCCTCTTGTGGTGCACCACTGTAAACAGATAAACAGTAATCAGAGGTGAGAAAGGACAGAAGTATCAGTCTGATCCTGTGTCTGTGATCTCTCAGAGCTACAGAAGAAAAGGGTTTGAGAGGAAAATGGGAAGAGGGGGAAGTGGAGACGTGTGATTATAGTTTTCTGACTCTTTACAGATGCAGGTCAAAGGTCAGAACACAGGATTACTGCAGTTTGTAGAGATTCAGTAACCCGAAGACTAGATTTATTTCAAAGATAGTTGATGTACCTTCTCCCCCGATCATATATTAAAAACTAGTGTGAACATGTTTGAAGGTCTGTGTGTAGTGGAGCTGAATCAGGTTGGCTCACACTCTGCTTACTAAGTCATTCATCTGTCCATCCATTAGAGGCCAAGAGGGACATGGACTGGCTGCTGTTTAAGTGTACAACCTCCTTACAAAGGATGGAGAGGAGAGAGAGAGAGAGAGAGAGAGAGAGAGAGAGAGAGAGAGAGAGAGAGAGAGAGAGAGAGAGGTCCAATTTCACTGTGACTGAAGGAAAAAGAGGCCACTGACTCTGCACTGGGACTCTCACACACTCTTCCCACGTACTTGCATTTGTGCATCTGTGTTAATGTGTGTGTACTGTGGAGTGTTTAATAGTTAATAAGAGCCCTGTTTATTTGGCAGGGCTGCTGCACACACAGCAGATGCTGCTCAAACGCTGAGAGAAACAACTTAGGAAATACAGGAAATAGATCCAAAACAAATGTGGATACTTTCGGATGTCAACCCAACATGTAGCATATGGCAACCAACACTGGTTCTTTGGGAATTTGGAACAACTTGTTGGTGTTGTTTTCTAAACTGTTGTAGATGTGATGAGTTAACATTTTAACAGACAACAAATTCAGACGAATGTAGTGGTCTTCAAACAGAGCTCATACAGACACCATGGGCTGACGAATAGAACTCAAACCTACATTATGCACACAAACACAGACACCAAGGAAATTAATCTTCCTAATCAACCAGCCTGTCGATCAATATACCTCCCAGCATCTCTTTTACTGTGATTACATACTGTGGCTGTCTGGGCTTCCATTTCACTTTCATTACTAAGCAATCATTTGATAATAATTAATTCACCTTGGAGAAGCACTCAGCCAAACCACGGGTCTGGTCATTCAAGGCAAAGCTGCCACCCTGTGTGTGTATGTGTGTGTGCTTTATAGTTATAGATAATGCATGAATGGCTGTTTAAAATTTTACGGTGCCAGTGTAACCACGACATAACAATCACCATGGTGACAAGTGACATAAGGTCACATCAGGAGAGAGCTAAAGCGAGAGAGACATAGAAAAAAGAAAAGAAGAAACAGTGAGTACGCTGTTGATGTTTCTCCCAGTGCATCTTCTTTTTGGCTAAAGTAATTTCAGTTGATTCAAAGCTTTCCGCATGTTTAGCATGATTTTTGCCATTATTTGTTGAGGATTAAGGCTTTAAATAAACTGAAAAACAACATCTCTCCAAATTTGTAAATAGGAAGTGTGATGGAGGCACTGGAGGGCTGCACAACTCCAATAAAAGTGAAAGTTTGTGGGAATTTTCACTTTCAATCAAGTGGGCTTAGAAGAAAAATATCCTCCACACCGTTCTGTTGAGCTGGCAGCAAGGTAAAAGAAATCATCCAGTGAAATGGGACGACATAAGACACGCTGAGGGAGGGACGGTGTACATGAGACTGAACTTCACTACATAAGTCCTGGTATGAATGAAATAACAGAGTGTAAAGTAGTGATAGCTGTGATATCAAAGCAAAAATGAGGAGCAGACTGCTGAGCTCTGATCAGGTCTTTGGCCCCAGCTGACAATGACGCTGTGAATAGAATCTGAAATGTAAAATTGGAAAATTTCCCCTTCAAGACCAAAGAACAATTGATGCTACTTTCTACTCTGAGGTATTCAAAGATGTGAAAATACTTTCTGTGGTTCATCTATACAAATGTGTTTCACTTCCTTTTTGTCAGTGCCTCTCCACTCACTGCTCTCTGCGCTCAAACTATAAGAGGAGCATCAACCACAGCAAAACACCCACAAAGAGCAGTTGCATCATTAAAGCTCCACCTCTGACTTGTTAACACATATTTGACTGTTAACAAGCACCTTTCTCTCTAACTAATGACCTCAATAAGAGGGACAGTACGATGATGAAAGACACGGCATTGATTTGTGCTATAATGACCACATCCACACCGCTGTGTATTATTAGCTGCTCTGTCAAAGTGTGTGTGTGTGCATCCACAGGGAGGAAAAGGGTTATTATCCAGGATTTCCATTGTCTTTGAGGAAACACACTCACATATGGCTTATATACAATCTATCAAATAAAACAAGACCCAAAATGTGGATGTTTGGACATAAATCACTTGAGTCGAAGTGGGTGCTCGAGGGACTAACCTCACAAAACACTGGTACCACTCTCACTTCAATCTTCTCATTAACTATTGTCAAGAAAGAGTCCAAAACATAAACAAAAGTTGATCATCTTCAGAAGCAATTTCAAATTGATTTTCTACCTTTGGAGAGAGTCAGGCTTGGTGTGCCCTGCTGCTTCCAGTCTTGATGCTAAACTAACTATCTCTTGACTAGATGTGTGACTTGTGTCCAAAACACAAGTCACACATCTCTAGTTCTTTGTAAGAAAGTGAACCAGCGATCATCAAAATGGAGATCATCTCTGTTTGGTGAACAAAAGCGGAGAGGAAGCCTTGCTAATCTGTCCTCTATCATCTCATTTCCTGCACTTTCTTTTTCTTATGTAATACCAAACTTTTTCTTCTGCTTTCTTTCTAGTATTATTTAGCTTCAAATGTCCTTCCTTGACTCCGTTTCTCTTTCTGTCTTGTTCCTGCCTCACTGCTCCACTCTGCCAAGTCTTTGGTCTCTAACAGGAAACAAGCAGCAAAGGCAGCAAGTTCTTAAGATCTGACAACAACAAAATCCCACTTGTTTACTCATTCTTTGTGTCCTGAGTTCAAGGGCATTCCCCCACCAGTCTCCTGGCACCGGCTAAAGCAATATGTGTAGGAGTTGGGAGGAATGTATATTTTCACACACTGGATGCTCGTTGTATGGAGTCAGTGCATGCTCTCTCTCTCTCTCTCTCTCTCTCTCACACACACACACACACACACAAACACAAAGAATGAGAGAGGGCTTTGCTTGCGTTGTGAAACACAAATTGACCGCTCTTTTTCATGCTTCTTGGCAGACATGACAGTAATGAAACCTCACAGCACATCACATTCAGAGTGGAGGAATGAAACGCTCCACTTCTCCAGCTTCTAGTCTCCTCAGAAACAGACACATACGCTGATTAGTCACTTCGTACAGAAGGTCCCACCACCTTTTTTTTTACAAGCAAGCAGGTGCTTTGTGTTAACCTTTCTCTCAGGGACGGCATTAATTAAGCAAACCAGCTGTGTGACCTTTGACCTTCTGTGACCAACACTGTCTGATGGGGTGGTTAGCACGTTCAGCGTCCTGTCAGGAGCTGACAGGGGGAGAGCTCAGCACGGATCTGAGTCAAGAGGTGAAAAAAAACACAGGATTGAAGCTGGAGTGTGTGTTACCACTGGGTATAGTTTGAAGAGGAAGAGTCAGAGGAAGAGCAAAATACAGAGGGGCAGACAGAGAAAGAAGTGGCTGCTCGCTCCGAGTCCCAGAAGGTGAATTGATTTTAGAATTGAATCAGAACATACCCGGTGAGAATCTACTGACTGATTGCATAATCTCTCTTCATCTCCTCCTCGTCCTCTTCTTTCATTCCTAGCAAGTGGAAGAATGAGAGGATTGACTTGCCCTGTGCACTAAGAAATGCAATTTCATTTTTTTTTTTTTTACTAATGGAAAGTTACTGAGAGACACAAAACAGATCAGTGGCTCTGGCCCAGTGCAGTGGATGCCTTCCTCATTGTATGGAAGTTGTCAGGCCAATTAAGATCTCCCCATGTCTTTTATCATGTCAGTGGATCTGACTGGTCCAGGTGCTGCAGGAACTGTCCAATCAATCAGAAGATGCAGTATGATGAACAACATGATGGTGGCTCTGAAATGTGAAAACCAGATTAAGACTCCTTCAACAGCCTATTGCAGACACTGTAGCTTAAGTTAGTTCAAGAAAATGAGCTAAAGAGGCAAGTGTGTGTTTGTGTGTGTTCCTGTGCGTGCAAGAGTTAGTGAGAGAGACTTTGTTTTCCTCTTTAAATTAATTGTGCAGCCATCAAAAAAACAAAGAAATTGGCATCAGATTTAATTCTTGTAAATATTGTGTTTTGATGTGGGAGGTTGGGCAATGACGCTGATGTTATTATTAGGTGGAAATGATGAGTGAGTGCAATCATGAGAGTGGAATACGAGCAGATCAAAATCAAAATCAAAACCACTGAAGGTATTTCTCAAGCAGTCACACATAAACACACACACAGTCAAACAGAAAAACTTAATAGCTTAAGGGAGACAACAGATTGCCTTGTTTTGAAAGATTTTATTTTTCTCGTCTTATCTTTTGCCCAGTTTTTGTTTTTGGCCATCGACTGTGTTTTGGACAGTCGAACCAATGCCCTGAGAGCACTGCAACGAATTTAGTATGAAACAGAAATCTGCTTTTACTGTTTGGCACTTTCCCTAATGTTGTGTTTGGATATTCCCAGGATGTTATCGTGGCTGGTTGAGAGCATAAAAAAATTCTCCAGTCATTCTGGCACTTCCACTCAAAGGACACTACAGTTGCTACAACCTGTTTTTTTTTTCTTCTTGGCTGTGTGCATGTCCTCAGTTGTCCTTCCATTACTCTACCGGGGTCTCTTCATTACCTTTCTATCCTCCTATCCCCTTTCTTCCTTTTCCTTCCATCCCAGCCACACTCCATACACACACAGACACACGCTCTCCCTCTCCTCCTTTTCTAATATCCAACAGGAAATAAGCAATGAATAATCCACAGTGGTGTTTGACAGAAAGGTAGTTACTCTGTGTGTGTGTGTGTGTGTGTGTGTGTGTCTGTGTCTGTGCATGTATGTTTTCTTGTGCTGCACTGATAATGCACTGTAGATACACAGTTAATGCCTGAAAATCATTTGTATGTGTCTGTATTTGAGTCAATGATGTGTGTGTAACGTTCCCCTGCTGTTGATGCAGTTTTTTACGTCCCAAAACTGTGTGCATGTGTGTTTATGTATGTAAAACATGTGAAAATGTGTCATTAACTTACATTAAATCATACTAGGTTCCTATTTGGATGAGTCAGCACTTAATCCAGCAAGTCCATGGAATAAGTTCAGTGTATATTGGTGCACTTCATCCTGCACTGCATCAGACTCCATCCTTCTCACCTCGACCAGCACCTACCCATAGCATAGTTCAAACTGATCTGAGTTTCCACCAGCAACCAAGGGCATTCTGCAGGGTTGCATCTTATAGCCAAATCAGGACCTGAATGCAGCAAATTTTTCAATTAACAGCATAGAAAATGAAGAGGAGGAGGTCAAAGCATCTGCAGAATTATTGGACTTCTACTCAAACTTCTACTGTTTCAGCATATTTTCACCTAGATACTCCATTTGAACCTTAAAATGTTGAAAAAGTCTATTGACAGTCTAGTAGTTTTCACATTGTGATGTGTTTTATACTTTTAGAGAAATTTTGAGAATATAATGGGTCTGTTATAACCATTAGAGATCATTATAGGTGTGCACTGCGTGGAAGGTTCTGCCCCACCCAACCACCACTACCACTACCAACTGTTATTATGGTACACTGGAAAGTCCCACCACCACAAAGGCAACATGTAAAGAGTGCACTGCTGCAGCATGAAGGGCGGCACTAGGGTAGGAATTATTGCTTGCCCATCACTTGCTGCTGACACGATTGACGATGTGAGTGAGTGTGTGATGTTAATGTATCTCCTAAGAGTCATGAAGATGGGGGGTTTGTGTTTTCAGAGCAGAGAGGAGTTTTGAGCTGTTCTATTGGGGAGTTTGATATTCAACAAATATGTTTAATTCTCACAATAGGATTAAGAATGAAAAAAAAAGCCCTTTTCTTTTTTGTTCAGTTTCCAGAGGAAACAGGGAAACATTGAGAGTTGCTGGACAGACTTGTTTATAAAAACATCAGTATTAACTGTTTTCATGATTATTATTGGAAAAGTATGAACAGAAGTCATTATTTGAGTAAACTGAATAAACTTGCTCTGTTAAAATGGCAGTATGTTGGTCAACAGTGTGATGATTCTGACAAGACTTGGAGTTTCCTGAGACTTTCCTGACCTGACTCAGGCCTTCTCTCGGGATTTGAGTGGGACTAACTTATGGCTCGAAAAACAGTGACTTAAACCCACCTCTGATGGTTTCATACATGTAGATGTTAGATTTCAATGCTAACAATGTATAACATTTTTAAAAAGCCTTTAGCCACTTTTAGCCTTGTTAGCAATACTATTGCGATCTAGGCAGTTTCTTTTTTACACAAAAGTGTCCCGGGATAAGAATTGAGTGCACAGGACTGAATTTAATGTGAGACAATTATGGGAGAAATAAAATAAAGAGGAAAACTGCAGACTGTTCCCTACTGTTTACGTGACTAGCAGCTATCATGAATTCTTATGTCGGGTCGGGGCTGGTGACTTTCTGAGTCGGACATCCAACTTCAAGGTGCACGCCACATTAAAATTCTGACTCAAAGGTTGGAAATCTCGAATACAACTGGAAGAGATAGAAGAGCACCACCACACACACACACACATAAAAGTCAAGGCACGTAAGTAACAATTTCATTTGCACGCATTCATCTCCAGGTTTGACGTGTGTGTGTGTCAGCGGTAATCAGCAGCTTTTGTGAGATGGCTGTTGTTTGTGTTTGCACTTGTTTGTTTATCAGGGTTGGATGACTGCAGCAGGTGGACAAGTGAGGGTGAAGATAGATGACAACTGCCCACTGGTGTTCAAGGTTACATTAGTTTGTCCTTTCTTTTTTAAACTGTGTGCCAGTGCGTAATCACAGATTATGGTCATGTACATGTTATGATCATGATCACTATGCTGTCAGGACCACATCATACCAAATGACAGAAGCAATATACCAGGAACCTGTGAGCACTTGAAAAAGGCATAGGCTACTTGGCAGTGTAAGCAAACTCGAAAGATTGTTAATACTGGTGCATCTACCCAGCAACATTTTGTTGGTATAACTAGTCCCTTCAGTGAATCACAAGATGCTAAATGTTAAATATAACATCATTTATACCATCCTGTTCTCCCTGCCTTAAGACAACACACAAACCTACTGTGGATAATATGGACAGGCTCTCACTGTGTGACAGGGCCCTCTTGTGGTGCACCACTGTAAACAGATAGACAGTAATCAGAGGTGAGATAGGACAGAAGTATCAGTCTGATCCTGTGTCTGTGATCTCTCAGAGCTACAGAAGAAAAGGGTTTGAGAGGAAACAGGGGGTGGTGGAGACGTGTGACTATAGTTCCTCTGACTTTTACAGATGCACGTATTGCAGCTTGTAGAGATTCAAGATAGTTGATGTACTACAAATATTGCACAGTAGTTTGAGCGTGCTTCAAGGTCTCTGGTGTGTGTGTGTGTGTGTGTGTGTGTGTGTAGTGGAGCTGAATCAGGTTGGCTCACACTCTGCTTACTAAGTCATTCATCTGTCCATCCATTAGAGGCCAAGAGGGACATGGACTGGCTGCTGTTTAAGTGTACAACCTCCTTACAAAGGATGGAGAGAGAGAGAGAGAGAGAGAGAGAGAGAGAGAGAGAGAGAGAGAGAGAGAGAGAGAGAGAGAGAGTCCAATTTCACTGTGACTGAAGGAAAAAGAGGCCACTGACTCTGCACTGGGACTCTCACACACTCTTCCCACGTACTTGCATTTGTGCATTTGTGTTAATGTGTGTGAGTGTGTGTTTGTTTTGCGGTCTTTGCCGTGAAGTGTTTAATAGTTAATAAGAGCCCTGTTTATTTGGCAGGGCTGCTGCCCACACAGCAGATGCTGCTCAGACGCAGAGAGATACAACTAAGGGAAATACAGGAAATAATTTGGATATTTTGTCAACACAAAATGTTGCATATGGCAACCAACACTCATAGTCTGGGAATCTGGAACAACTTAGAGCAAGTTGGTGTTGTTTCTAAAACGGTCGTCCATCCCTTATGTTAACTTTTTACTAGAGTGCAGGATGGACTTCTTCCAGTACATCAGAATTTAAAACACATGAGCACATGGGACGACACTTGTGGATAAAAAGTGGCATACAGAGAAATCAATGTTAACATTTTGCCTTATGCAGCTCCCAACTTTGTTGAAGAAGGTGATTTGAAATATTTAAAGTCACCATTATATATAAATCTAAATATTAAATGGCTTCATATGTGCAGATCCAGACTCCAGCAGAGAGCAACAGGAGGAGAAAGTGGAAAAATGATGCGAAGCCTGCAAAGCTAGTTCAGGCAGACAACTCAAGCTGCGGCCATCCTGATCAGCTGATCAGTCACATGCTCGTCTCTTCAAATGGGGCGGGTTATTTAAACCCCCTAGCTCACCTGCTCATCATGGCAATGCTGCCCTGCTGCTGCTACTGCTTATCATCAAGTTGCTGCTGCTGCTGCTCCTGCTGCCCATGAGGTTTTGCAAACCCACCTCCTCCCCAGCATCCACCTGTGGGCTCTGTCTCTATGAACCCCTACGGAGGTCTGCTTTCATTCCCTGTTAGGTCTGTCAAGCAGATCATTATTCAGGGAATGAATAATTGAGACAGAGCCTGACGCCAAACCTGCTGCAGCCATGCTCAAGAAAACCTATGCTGTGCTTCAGCTTGCCATGCTTATGCTCAAATAAATTATTTGTTCTGATTTCAGAGTTGTCTGACTGAACTAAGGGGGGGGGGGGGGGGGGGGCAATCAGGAGAGGCAGGGGGAGACAAGAGAGGAGGAGGCATCCAGAGCATTCATGTGCTTGTTAGGGTTATATATGTATACACTGGGTTTGATTGATTTAATGGACCTGAGGCTGACTCACCAATGGAAGAATGGATATGAGCAAATAAGGATCACAGTGGAAACAAGAGAAATATAAAGAGAAAAAACAGACGCTGCATGTTTCACACCAAAATATGTTGATAAAGTAGAATTATAGCATTAAATTAAGAAATGACACTTATTCTGACAAGTTTTTCACACTGCAGGAAGTTTTTGTTTGTGGGAGGTTTTAAAAGGAAGATAAAGTGTCTGTGGAAAATGACACTGATGCCACCACATGCTGTTCCACCGCACTTCCATACAGCTAAGTGACACATTATGTCTAATGTATATTATACATATATATATATATTATAACTATGATAACTCAGAGATCAGTGATTGATTTTGGATATTTTGCCACACATCATCTTTATCCTTATTGTATCATGTTGTATTTGTTGTTCTCATTCATTATTTATTCCCTTATTTCGTTCTGATCTATGGAGCTTGAATCTGGAGACTAAACTCTCCTTGATGCACGTGTGTGTGTGTGTGTGTGTGTGTGTGCGGCTGCAGTGGTGCTTAAGTACCTTAAGCAGTCCCAAGCAGCATCACACACGCGCTTTCTGTACGAGCGGATGAACTTGCCGGAGCTCTCGCTCTCTCTTTACAAACAACATCCAGCCGCTGACAGACCTGTTTCCCTCCGCCACTTTTGAATACTTTGCTTCCCTCTAAACCTTTCTACTCGACTTGGATCTACCTTGTCGGACAGCTTTTTTCTTTCTTTTCCAGCCGGACATGAAGCAATAGATCCCCGCCCTCGCCCCACCGGGTAACGGACTCCTCTCTTGCCCCCTGCCCGCCTCCTCCTGTTGGAGCTGGAGAGATGCCCGGGGCAGGATGTGCTCCAGCCGCAAGATCCTGTGGAGCCTGCTCCTGCTGTCCTTGGTGGAGGTGGGCCTGGGTGTGGCGAGCATCGTCCTGGGAGCCGTGGGCATCAGCTGGGTCCGGGGCGAGCACAAGCCGCAGCAGGGCGACGCGTCTCCGGTCTGGAGCGGACTCTGTGTACGTCTATAGGAACAACTCTGAAATCACATTCTCACCTCGTTTACTTCCACAGAGGATAAGTAGGTCCAGGGATGTAGATTAAGCTCACGCAGCTTTGTAAGGAATGCTTTTGAAATACTCTCAGAATAGATAAACCCATCATCTCTGTTCTGTTGTTATCATTATAATTTAAGGCTGTAAAAGGAGTGACTGAGATTTTAACTGGATGATATTCAACAACAACAAAAAGAACATACTCCCTTCTTATATCCATTGTGTCAGACACATGCACAGCTTTTAGTGTGATCTGTGTATTCACCTGATTCATGCTGGTGGCTGTCTATCTAATATTAATTACTCTCAGAGGTTAGGTCAGGTTCCCTCCCAGTATTAATACCCTGGCTGTGGTAAAGAGTAAATATTTTGACTGTTTGTCCATTAGATATCTGAGATACAGCCAGGATGACTCGGCTCACTACACGCCTCAGTGCTGGGGCTAAAGATTGGTTTCATAAACTCATGCTTGAATTGTTGCTCAGTGGTTTGGAGGGTCAAAGCTTTTACACACAACCATCCTCTCACTCTACTGCATATGTCTCCTCGTGTTACAGCGCAGCTCTCAGCCTCATTGTCTCGATTTTGCTGCTGCGGTGAAAAGATGACTTTCTGACATTTTTGGCAGCCGTAATTAACCTCATATCAGCCACTTTACTACGGCTGCTGCTGCTGCTGCTGCTTCTGCAGCCGGGGGAAACAGTCTGTATCTCGGTATCTGTTGCTAAGAATAACTGAGAGCGCCTGAAGCTCCAACAACGTGAGTCACAATATCTGTATCAGGTTTGTGCAAAGTTTGGAGTACCTCAAAGACGTCTAAAGTGTGTGCACATACAGTGTATGTGGGTGTGCAGGGACCACAGTGGGGGAGAGAGCTTTTAGCGATGTGACACACACATTGGGGGTGTGCTTCCTCAGTGCGGTGCGTGAGTTACTGCAAAGGTGTTATGCAATGTGACGGCTGTGTGTTCATCCTCACAGCTGTTGTTGAGCACTGTCTGCTGAGTCAGCTGTCCTTGTCTTCTGATTACCCAGAGGTTTAGGTCTCCTGTCAGGACCCGAGAGTCATTACCACTTATTGACCTCTGTCCCAACTGTGGACTGAATAATCGTTTTTATTAGCGCCCTGCAGAAAGGAAAGTGACTGTCATCTCTGCATTTCCATGAGTTTGGCTGAAGTTCTTCAAATTCACTTCCTCAGTAGTTGATTTTTTAATGTTGTGAATAAAAAGTGGTAGAAAGTTAATCTCAGTGATAAAAGACCTCGTTTAAACCAACCAACTCTTGTATCGCATTATATCTTCAGATGAGTTTTTTGTTGGATATATCTCTATCTAATTTAAACTGAGAACTCACCAGCAGGCATCATGTCTTTGGATGTTATGAGAGCTTTTGACCACCTGGAATAGTCAGATCTATCTATGGGCTGTAATGGAGACAATGGGACAAGGGGAAAGGGTTAATCCATATGGTTCAGGTTATTTACAGTGCTGCTCCATCAGAAATGTTCTTGACAGGTAAAATTTGCCCGTCACTCTTTCCTGTCGGAAGATCATTTAGAACTACCAGGGGCGTTGTCTTTACTTTTTTTTACTAATGAAGTCCTCTTAGAAGGACCTTCACTTAGACAAAATGTGGAGAAACGATGTCCCAGTGCTGAAACCTGATTTGGATTGGATTCAGCCCGGGCTAACATTTTGCCGACTTCTCGTAAATGTGAATTATGCTCGTAGAATTGACCTTACTCCACGAAGACTGCACCTGATGGCTCTTGTGTCTGTTTCCCGGTGCACCCTGTGTTCCCTGGGGGCTCCTGGTACATTCCTCCACATGCCCTGGGAGTCCCCACCTGTCGCTTGTTTTTGGAGCAGGATGTCCTCTGAGTTGTCAGATATATTCTCTTTGACAGGGTGACAGAATCAGTAACTACTCCTGAATGATTTATCTCAGCTGCCGACTCCTGGTCACCAGAGAAGACTTATCCTTGCTGGCCTTATTGCAGCCAAGACATTGGTAGCTACAAGGAGTAAACACCCCGACAAGCTCTCAGTGAGCAACTGGATTTTCACATTTCTTGACATAATTTACTTGGAGTTGTCCACTGCTCGTGTGATTGGAGTCTAAGAGTCCAAGATTGATCTATAGGTGTCTGCAGCTAAAAAGTTAAAGGAGTGGATGTAGCATTTAACCGGTTTGCAGCGTTTGGTCCTGGGATGCCCTGGGGGGGTGGGAGGGAGTGGGTTTTGTTTTGTTTTCTCTTTCCTGCCATTGTTTTTATCCTGCTGTCAATTTTTTTTACCCCCTTTTTTTTTGGCGCTGTGTCTTGTTATATTGATTAAAAAAGTAGCTTGACAAAAAATCTTAAATAAAATAGCCACTCATGATGAAGGCCACAAGACAAGACACAAGACAGGGCTAAAATCTGGAAGTAAGTATATATATATATATATATATATAAAAGCTGCATATACCACAAAGATGCAGAACTGTAAGCCTTAATCGAATAATAATAACATCTTAACATTGGACTCAACATTGGATTCACTCAGTTTCAAATCAGCTTCAAGTGGCCATTTGAAGAACTGCAGAGTCTGAGTCCAAGTCTGAGGTGACTTCCCAGATGAGCTCCAGAGCAAGAGTCAAAGAGCTGACATGAGAATAAAAAGGTCTACTGTATATGCACTTGCAAGGTTGCTCACACACCCAAGATAAGAATAAAAGTTCTGATCTCTGACTTCCAAGTTTGAACTGGACTGTGAATCATAGACTCAAATACTACAACACTACATCACACCCTTTCCACAAGCGCACACACAAACAGCGGTGTTCCAGTTCAGTCACAATCACTGACACCCAGGACAATATGGCTTCTTGCTGGAAGCCCACAGTGGCACTCTATTTTTAGCGGGAGAAAATTGCATCTAAGTTACTGAGTGTAAACAATACATTCACCCTTTCTGCTGTCAAGACAGGAAGGAGAAGGTGATGAGAATATTTTAAGTTTCATCTCATTTCTCAGCTGGTAATTCTCACAATGTACTGAACTAATCAAATGGACATGTTCATTTATTCCTTTGTTGTTCTCTATTTCCAGTTTCTGGTCTGTGGGATGTGTGGAGTGCTGTGTGCACGAAAGAGGACAGGTCTTATTGTAAGTACTTGTATATATTTAGTTGTTTACCTAAGATCCAGCATCGCCTTTGTCTCCTCATTCTCTATCACACTGTGGTGTTGCTCTATAAACAGTATTTTCCTGTGTGAGGGAGTGTTTCAAAGGAAGATCTTGATATTTTGGGATATGGTTAATCGCTTCTTTGGTAAGGGTTAGACAAGAAAATTGAAACCACTCTCATTTCTATGTATCTAAGGTGAAAGCCAGCAGATGTTCAGCTTTAGGGAAGCAGTGAGTCTGGCTCTGCCCAAAAATAACAGATTCCACCTACCAGCACCTGTAAAGCCCACAGATGAATATGTTACTGAATATCTTTGTTTAGTCTGCACAAAAGTAGATGATTCTCTTTGCCAGACTAGTTGTCAGGTAGCTGGTGGAGGCTCTGCATTAATCCCCGGTATAACAGTTTATAATGCTGCACCTTCTGACAGAAGCGAGCTAGTAGTTTGCCCATGTTTCCAGTCTTAAGCTAAGATAACCCCCCGCTGGAGGAGTGGTGCCAATCTTCCCCCCAGTCACTGTAGTGGCAAAACAAAGCAAATGAACAATAATAAGCATATTTTCCAAAAGTAGAAAATATCCCGCAGAATAGTTTGCAGAATATTAGACGTTGTTTTGTGTCTCTGCATGGTCTTCATTCTTACTTGAATTTTTTATTCCTTTTTGCTTGAGTCCTCAGCTCCTGTGTGACCCTCAGACAGACCTGCTCAGATTAAGTAGCAGTCATCAGTGGCCTCTGTTTCAGATTTTAATGATGCCAAAGCTAAGAATTATTCATGGCTTTGTTCTGAAAGCTGTGGGTTCTAATACTGGTACTGATCATATTCATTGAAAACTCCTGAAAGTACTGTGTGTCAACTTAAGGATGCTGCATGTTAGTGATGACACAAACTAGAAGTTTATAAGTAAAGACTGTCCAATTGTGTCAATAGTCAATAACCCAAAATGTGTGTGTGTGTGTGTGTCCTCTGAGCTCATGCATACAGTCTGCTCTGGAAAGAGACATCTGAGGAAACCAGGGGAGACAAGCAGTCACCTCTCCTCTTCTCTTTCTGTCGCTCACTCACTCCATCTCTGCTCTGCTCTGCTCTGCGATCGCCTCAGAGTCCTTGTGTTTCTTTCTGACTGTCTCCGTCTCCTGTGGGGAGGGCATGATAGATTAGTGTCAGCAGCACAGTCTGCTGTAACAGAGACATGCCTCAACCTTTCTCTCTCATCTGCCTCATCCCATCCATCCCTACCTATTGTCTTTGTCGTCTTTCTGCTCGCGCCTTTCCCATTATTTTTATCAATCCCATCTGTCTCTCCTTACCTTCTCTGTTCAGTCTCATTCTCCCGGGCATTTTGATGCTATGACTCGCTCCCTCTTCCTCTCCTCATCTCCTTCCATCCCCTCTCTTCATGTCTGCCTTTGGGGTGATGATTGCATTAGGTCGGTTTGGCTCTGGACTCCTGCCAGCCACTTTCCACACTTCACCGGATAATGACTGAAATTGGAGATGCCCTTTTCCATGCAGTTAAAGGCACTAAAGGCATCTGTACTGGGAGCAATGAAAGAGAACCTGCACTCCAAACACAATATGTGCATGCACAATGAACGGAGAGTATAACTGCATCGATTGGATTTTATCACTGTGATTGCAAAGTAAAGGAACTGCAATCATTTCCCCATTAGATCCTCTTGGAAAAACAATAAGATTCTCGTACTGGGTTTGAGTTTTCGACATAATGATTATAATAAGAAAGTTATCCCTAAAATGTGATTGATTAAATAGTGAAAGTAATATCTCACCACGTTAATCAGACACACACGAGCACAAATACAGCAACTGAGTGATGCAAGCATTATTTAGAAGCCATGCAATATTTCAGGAAGAGACGGTGTGCTTTCAGAGCAATCCAATTTTCTAATAGGAAATGAGATTTATTTTGACTGGTACACATTACTCATCACAGCAGCCGTCATCCAAAACAGCGGAATGATGGAGATGGAGGCTGAATAGTAGTTTGTATATCTCTCATCTCATCACATTTTGTCAGTCTGTTTACAGTTTTGTTGATAGGATATCAATTCTGCCGTTTGCATTACCATAAACCATTCTCTCTTCTCTCTGCCTCTCTATCCCTCAGATGATCCTGTTTTCAGCATGTTGTATCTGTGGTCTGATCGGTGGGATCCTCAACTTCCAGTTTGTTCGGGCACTGAACAAGCGACCAGACTCAATGCACTCGATCCACCTTGCTGCCATGACCCTTGCCTGTCTTGGTAAATTACACAAAATGAAAATAAATAACAAAAGTTCATGTTTATGCGTATAACATGCATATGCTATCACAATGTCTTATCTAGGGATCTCATCATGTACCTTATCTACGTGGCTGACGTGTCGCCTGGCTAGCTCTGAGCAGCAGAGGATGTTCCTGGAGAGAGAACACTCGCTGCATCACTCACATGAGATGACTGAGAAGGTGGGAGAACATGGCAGCAACAATGGCCCTGTAGCTCCAACATATGTTGAACATTGCATGTTAAGTTTTCAAGTGTGCTTGTCTGTCACCCTAACAGGAGATCCTGGACAATTCCAGTAACGGCATTCCTCAGATCTCATACAATGGACACAGTGCAGCATCACCATGATGACGAATCACCAAAGGCGAATTGCATACGCTGAAACAGACACCTTGACAGTGAATCAAAAGCCGTCAAAAGACAAATGTAGCATGTACTTTCTTCTACATATCCTGCGACATACTCACAGTATCCAGACTGAGTGCAGGGTGTGATTCCAAGTGTCTCACCTTGGAACCCTTTTTAAGTGCGAAAGCCGTTTGGACAGCAAAAGGGAGACGTTTGTGCGTCTGAATAATTATGCAAACATGAGCTCGAAAGAGCTCTGTTCAACTGAAACCAAAGCCAGGATGGTGGGCTGCCGTTTGGGTGACAATTCAGGTGACAAACATCTGCAAGACATCGTCTGACCTTTAAGCTAATGAGCAGGAAGGATGGATTTTATCCAATCAGATGCCTCAAAGTGATGAGCACAAACCAAGCATGCAGCTGATTCACTTGTTTTGAAGAGCTACTGCTATTTCAGTCCCAATGTCCTTATTCTCTCTCTATCTCTCTCTTTGTCTTGTAATGGAATGCAAATGTTGAGATAGCCTAGAGTAAACTGTATATATCATCTCATAATGGAATGCTTTGACATGACAATACAGTGATACCCAATGTACTGTACTCTATATCCATGCTTGTATATCAGGAACCTAGTCGTATATATAAATAAGACATATTTTTATAAATGCTTCTTATAAAAGGGAATTCAAATAAAGTCTGAGTGATGGTTTATCTAGCATGGATTATTATCTTGTGTGACTTTTTTATATGTGATCGTTTAATTTACGAACACAAAGAGCAACGAGACGAGTTTTGTGTTATTAGATTTGATCAGGCTATTCTCATAGACTGACAACTTTATTTAGAATTTAAAAGTAAATGCAATATGCATACGAAGTTGTTATAAAACTAAAAGTTATTCCTCATTAAGGTCAGTTTTAAGCAGGTCTCAGAATTTCTATCACTGAATGACCTCCTTAATCCAATTTAGTTGAGCTTTAAGAGCGGCCACTCCACTGAAACGACTGCCCTAAGGGCAGCTAGAGCTGCAGCCCAGTCCTCGGTTCTTATCCTGCTGGACCTCTCAGCAACTTTTGGTACAGTGAAGTGTCGTATCTTTCTATCCACACGCTCCACTCTCCACCCATTTGTCAACCCAAACTGTAGCCTTGTTTATGGCAGATTTTGGAGCTGTGTTCTCCTCCTTGCTGAGCAGCCGTTAAGCTTATGTCAACATAGGAGTCGTTTTATCGTAGATAAGATGCTTTTGTACCCAGTTCCTTCAGCATCTTCACAAGATCCTTTGTGGTTGCTGTGGAATTGATTTGCACCTTTTGCACGATTGTACATTAATTTCTAGAAGACAGAGCATGTCTCATTCTGGAGTGATATGAGACCTTCAAAACATTGAATCTCAGTATTAACAATAATGCAGCTCATAACACAGCTAGAACCCTATGGATTCAAGATGATGAGTTATCAGTATACCCTCATCCTCAGTCTCTACTATCTAATCTAACAGTAGTCAAACTAATAGTAATCATAGCCTCTTCACTCAATATGGGCATGTTGTATCTTGAATGAATAAAAACCTAAACATTTTATAATCACACAAACATTATCTTTCCATCTTTTTAAGCATCTGAGTCTGTAGCAAACACAGCCATATAAATATACATCAGCTGGTTCAGGCTTTCACTGCTCGTGTGCATGTAAAGGTTTAAGTGATCAATAATCAATTGACTTGTTACTCCAAAGCAAAAGCTGTAAAAATAACATCTACAGGATACAGGGTCATTTAGCTGTGTGTGTTACTGTAAGCTGTTCTCTTTAAAGTGTCTCTACATGAAACATTTTGGCTCAAGCAGAACATAGAGGAAGAGATGACACACCACATACACGACACCTATTTGAACACACAGGCTCATGCGGGTTTTATGACTCTTTAGCCATTTGTACCATTTGTTCAGTATAATCAAGTAATGCTCATGTTAGAACTACTTGATGGTTAAAGCTTCAGCATGAGTTGCAGCCTTGACGTCAACACAACACAGAATCAGCAGTGCTTCCATGCATGCAGTAATACAGCTGCTGATTAAACACAGCTGCAATGTGCATGTAGTCAGACCAAAACAGATGCCCTGGTGGCCATCCCTCCATATTATAGTCTTTTTTTTTTCTTGGCAACAAAAGCCAAAGCTCTTTACACCACCACCTACTGCTGACAAGAAACCACACCCAGAAAACAGTACAATATGACCAAAGACTTGAGATTGAGATTCTTTTATGAACAGCATCTTCACAATGGTGGCCATTTAGTTCAGATGTTCATTTGAAATGAATCGATTTAATATAAAGTAAACTATTGACTCATATTGAAAACCTAAAAAAAAAAAAAAACACACACACACACAAAAATTATGTAAATCTAAATCTTGAATTAGATATGATGAATGGGTGTTGGTTAAACTGTAAATGATGGTCTAGACTCCAACCTGTTGGACTGCAAAGTGTTTGTGAACGTCTTAAACAAAGCTACACTGGTGGTATTTACATCGGCTTTTCTATGGTACGCAATGACAACTGGATTAAAACAGATTGGCAGAAAAACTGTGAGAATCTTTGCCTCTGTCTCTGCTGAATATTCAAAGGTCAAACAGATAGATATGGACAGGTACGGGACAACAGATCCCATTGTATATGGACAGTGTTTGTCTAGGTAATGCAGCGCATCCATAATTCAAACTCTATGATTGGATCGGTGTCTGTCTTGGAACACTTTGAGGGTGGCAGATGTCTTGCTGTAAATTAAAAATGACTGAAAACTGGACCTTGTGGGTTCTGTAGATGTAAAGTGACACAGTGATTGTGTTCATGGTAATGAGTGACAATAGTGTTGTCATGAATGCATTATTTTTTGAGCTATTTTGAAAATGAAAATGAATAGATACCTAGATCAGTATATATAGTATCATCAGATGACTTGACACCACAAATATCCAACACTGGAGGAGGCATCTCCTTGTAAAGTTCTAGTACTAAAATACTAGTATAATGAAAATGTCAGCTGTATCATACGAAGATTGCATGAGTGTGGTCTCAATGTTTATCAAAGGAGCTTGTGAAAAGTCCTTTTATTTCCAAGGAATAGGTTTCAGTTTGTCAAGAGGTCTGATTAAAAAAAAAAAAAAAAGGCTCCCCTGCATTAGATGGCCAGCTCAGATTTGGTGTTGGCTCTCCATCACGTCTGTGGAACATTTAGTTACATAGACTCTGGTTTTATAGCAGTGGCCTCAACAGAAAGATGCAATGGACTTGGCCCAACCGACTTTTATTAGTCTGGATGAGATGCAGCATTTGGCCCAGCGCCTGAAATGTACAGTGGCTCCTGATCAATGGCAGACTTGATGACGTACTGTGTTTTCTCTCTCTCTCTCTCTCTCTCTCTCTCTCTCTCAAACCAACGGACCTCTTGCTTTGGGTCTACAGCTTCTTAGCACTTTTGTATTGTTTAACCCTAAACCCTGAATTGTATACAGGAGAAATAAAAGTGCTGAATGTCTGCTCCAAAACTTGTTGTTTGAGGTTTGATGACACAATGTAATGCCTTTTTTCTCTTACTGGTATCTGTTTGCAACAAAGTGGAGAATTGATGCTCATGGCTTTTATGTCAATTCCCCCAACTCCTGATATTTGAACAACAGTACTGGATTGAAACACAAGTTGTTGCACATTTTCTTTTTCTTTATATTTGTATTAAATGATAATATTTGCTGCCTTGCCTTGAATTGGATAAGAAGCCTGACACTCTTCTTAAGTCCATTCAATATGAAGCTATCAGGTGCTCATTCGAGAGCTTAGTAGAAGCTAAATTTTGTGCAGTTTCATTATGCTAAGTTATGTTAAGCAGCTGCTATTTACATGCATTATTAGCATGAAGTTACTTTTTTGAGAAATATCTGTTTGTTTCTTATTTAATGATGGCAATGCAATTTAACATATAGTTCCAACATATATAGTTTCTTTGTTTTTTAGATCAATATATTGCTAACTTCCAACACTTATGTGTACAGTGTAGCCCAGTTACTTTATCACTAGGCTACATGTGAAAGTAAAATAAAATATTGTACTAAGATGCACTGACTGTAATGTACAGTCTACACAGAACAAAACTAAACAATTCACTAATTAGAGAAAACAAAGAAAAGCAAAAGAACATTACAAGCCAAATAAGAATCAAACAACTACAATGCAGTTACGAATGTGAATATTTAACTTGCCAGGATTCTAGAAGTTTAAGTTTAATTAAGTCCCTAAGAGTTTACTTGTTTGAGTTTTTACTGTCTTCCGGCACAGCTTTTGTTCACTTGTGGCAAAGACAGAAAAAAAAGCTGAAGTCTGTCGTTTTCATAAATGTGCAGATGGCAAAACAATATTTTCGTTTTCCATCCATCTTTTAGACTATTGTGGGCTTTTAATATAAATAAGCCAAGAATAAGTGAGTGTTATCAATCTTGTTGAAGAAGTAAGAACATTAGCTGGGCTGAGTAGGTAAGACGGTATTTTATTTATAGATAGATAGATAGATAGATAGATAGATAGATAGATAGATAGATAGATAGATAGATAGATAGATAGATAGAATAAACCTCTGACTTGCTAAGTGGATAAAGAGACTGGCTGCTGGAGGCGTATGGAGCTGTGGTATCATCCAGAGGCCCATTATAAGCTTCTCCATGGTGGCCTCCTCTGTCAGTGTGGCTCTAATCATTAAGAGATGTATGGCTGCTGGCCCATAATGAGTGTAGCACTGGGCAAACGTCAATCTGTCATCACTCCTGAGAGACGAGGGGATGAGGGAGATTGAAGGTGCCGTGGGCGACTTGGGGAGATTCCCTCTGTTCCACAGATGCTTCAGTGTAGGTGTGACTGTATCAGGTTAGAAGGCGACTGCTGTTATATAGTCTTCTAAAGGACTGATGAAGTATGAGATGCACTGATATGGGTGAGAAATAATTGAAACGCTTTGACGACGTGTTTTCTGGTGCTGGACCGTTGTATCTGATCACACCCATTTTCCTTACTGTGCACTAGAGGGAGAGAAACTCAACACTGACTGTACTCCTGCAGCATAATAGTGAGAGTAGTTCAATATCTGAGATCATGTGATAGGGTGAGATCTTTATGTGTATCAAAATAATCTCAGCTGAAAAGGTTATCCTACTTTTCAGAGCTTTCAAGGAGCCTTGTGGTTTTCTTCAAGAAACTGAGAGATACAACATCTGTAAAGACAAAGAATTCTGTAGCTTGGCACATTTCTGGACGTTGGCTACATAAACACACACACGCATACAGTTTTAGGGATACAAAATACTGCATGAGCAGCAGACTGTCCCTTCAGTCACTCATGTGAGAGGATCGAGTTACACACATCATTAACTCACAGTATCAAATAAACACACTCGCCATCACACTGCCACAATGATTTTCAGGCATATTAACTGTGTATTTGCAGTGCTTTATCAGTGCAGCACAAGAAAACACTCATTTCCTCTGTGTGTGCGTGTGTGCCAATGTGTGTGAAAGTAAGAGTTAAACTAATGTTGGTCAAAAGGCACCAGATGGACACAACTCTTGGTTCCAATCCAAAATGGTTGCAGAGGGCAATGGTAAACTGGTCACATACTACAGTCCTGAGCTCCAGATGTTTCCATTGAACACAAAGCTGTGTTCAAACTTTTGAAGTACAATATATAGGTCCTGCAAAATCACTCACTCATTCACCCTATTCACTATCCACTATCAGTGTAGGAGGCCTTGGTTGGTAACCATCAGTCCTACACTACTTTTCATGATACACTGTGACGCACTGACTCCACCATGTAGGATAAGTAATTCTCACATTATATTCTCTTCAACAGTAAAACCAGTGAACTCCCTCTATATTGCGTTGTGATTGAATTTGGACGTTGATGACTGTCCTCTTTGTCTCTCTCTGTGTTTGTGTGTTTGCCATCAGGCTGTGGCAACCTAGTAGCTGCCTGCACAGATGTCGAGACTTCCCTCATCAGTCAGCTCAGAGGCTCCTCATGGTGCCCTCCACTTGCCACAGTGGTATAACATTTGGCTGACCTCAGTTGTTTTGCAAATTGTTAGTTCCCTCCAATCCTGTGTAGCCTGTGCTCCAGAACTATGACTCTTCATCTGTCCGCTCATGTCTCGAGATATGACAGGGGACGTTGGGAGATGTTGATCGACTTGGTCAGAGACACTGATTGGTTTTGTGTCTCTCAGCAACTTTATTTTATTTAAAAAAAATGTAATTGCATATTCTTGGTGTATAGGATGTGCAGAGTCTACAATGGAGGAATGAAGGAGAGAGGAGATTCAGGATGAAAGAAGTGGGAGAGGAGGAGGAGATGAAGAGAGATTATGCAATCAGTCAATAGATTCTCACTGGGTATGTTCTGACAAAGGCAACCAATTCTAAAATCAATTCACCCTCTGGGACTCAGAGCGAGCAGCCACTTCTTTCTCTGTCTGCCTCTCTGTATTTTGCTCTTCCTCTGACTCTTCCTCTTCAAACTATGTGGTAACACACACTCCAGTTTCAATCCTGTGTTTTCTTTCACCTCTTGACTCAGAGCCGTGCTGAGCACTCCCTGTCAGCTCCTGACAGGACGCTGAACGTGCTAACCACCCCATCAGACAGTGTTGGTCACAGAAGGTCAAAGGTCACACAGCTGGTTTGCTTAATTAATGCCATCCCTGAGAGAAAGGTTAACACAAAGCACCTGCTTGCTTGTAAGAAAAGGTGGTGTCACCTTCTGTATGAAGCGACTAATCAGCGTATGTGTCTGTTTCTGAGGAGACTAGAAGCTGGAGAAGTGGAGCGTTTCATTCCTCCACTCTGAATGTGATGTGCTGTGAGGTTTCATTACCATCATATCTGTCAAGAAGCATGAAACAGAGCGGTCAATTTGTGTTTCACAACACAAGCAAAGCCCTTTCCCCTTCTGTGTGTGTGTAATGTACATTTTTTCCAACCTCTGCCCTGTAGCCTGAGCCAGGAGACTGGGGGGGGGGTGCCCTTGAAATAAGGACACAAACAAAATACACACACACAAACACATTACAACACAACACACTTAGTTTGGCTCCCATTCTCTCCCCAAAAAAGTCTGAGTCAGAAAAAACACTAAAGAGAGAGGAAAAAAAAAACTCTTAATGCCACTCAACATTCGTTCTTGTGACACACATAAACAAATGGGGTTTTTGTTGTTGCCAAATCTAAGTACATTTGGTGCTCATGTCCTGTTAAGTGACCAAAAACTTGGCTGAGTAAAGCAGAAAGAAATTGAATCAGCAACATGGAGCATGAGGTCAAGGAAGGATATTAATCCAAATAACACAAGGTAGCAGAAGAAAGAGTCCAAGGAGATTTTCCCCTCCACTGTGTTGCACTAGCCTCGATGACCAGCATCTCTGACCAAAACAAACTCTCCATCAGCCTGTACAACCTATACATCCAAAAGAAAGTGCAGGAAATGAAATGATAGAGGAAAGCTTAATGTTTTGACCACAGACGTCTAGTCAAAAGGTAGTTAGCTTAGCATCAAGACTGGAAGCAGGGGGGGGCACAGCTAGCCTGACTCAACCTACAAGTGCTTCTGAAGATTATCAATTGAAGGAAGACTTTTGTTTATGTTTTGGACTCTTTCTTGACAGTAGTTAGATGAGAAGATTGAAGTGAGAGTGGTATCAGTGTTTTGTGAGGTTAGTCCCTCGAGCACCCACTTCGACTCAAGTGATACAATGTCCAAACATCCACATTTTGGGTCTTGTTTTATTTGATAGATTGTATATAAGCTATATGTGAGTGTGTTTCCTCAAAGACAATGGAAATCCTGGATAATAACCCTTTTCCTCCCTGTGGACGCACACACACACACTTTGACAGAGCAGCTAATAATACACAGCGGTGTGGATGTGGTCATTATAGCACAAATCAATGCCGTGTCTTTCATCATCGTACTGTCCCTCTTATTGAGGTCATTAGTTAGAGAGAAAGGTGCTTGTTAACAGTCAAATATGTGTAACAAGTCAGAGGTGGAGCTTTAATGATGCAGCTGCTCTTTATGGGTGTTTTGCTGTGGTCGATGCTCTTCTTATAGTTTAAGCGCAGAGAGCAGTGAGTAGAGGGGCACTGACAAAAAGGAAGTGAAACACATTTGTAGAGATGAACCACAGAAAGTATTTTCACATCTTTGAATGCCTCAGAAATGAGTAGAAAAGTAGCATCAATTGTTTTTATAATTTCCAAGCTGCAACAGTCTTGAAGGGGAACTCCACCAATTTCATATTTCACATTCTGTTTACGGACTGGACTCAGTTTCAGATGGAACTGAAATGATCTCACCTGACCTCAACAATCTACTCCTCACCTCTGCTTTGATATTAAAGCCATTTTATTACAGTAACTTAATATAGTCATTTATTTTATTCATGTCTTTATTCGGCATGCTCATAAACAGACTGTAATTAAAAAAAACTGTAGTGTTCATATTCTGTTTCTGCAGATGAAGTAAAAACAAAACTCTACACCTGCTTGTCTCTCAGCATGTCAGTCAGTCTCTTTGTGTGTCTGTCCATGCGTTTTGGCTTCTTGTTTATATGGCACGCTCTCTCGTTCTCCTACTTCCGCACTCTCTCCTGACATGACCTGATGTTACCTGTCAGTAAGGTGATTGTTTTGTCATGGTTACACTGTCACCCTTAAATTAAACTTTATAATGCCATTCATGCAGAAAAAGTACATACAAACACACTCAGGCTGGCACGAACCTTTGCCTTGAAGGTGTCTTTTTCTAACTCAAGCTTTAAAATTTTGTTTTATTTTGTAATGTGCATGTGTGAGTGTGTGTGCATACATGTGTATGTGTTCTTCTAAATGAAACAATGAGAAGAGAGGAGTATTTTCCCAACAGAGGGAGGACAGTGGTCTGACAAATTCAATGTGTCCGTGTGTGTGTGCTAACTTGGGCCCACAGGAGCAGAAGCCACTGGGAGCTCTTGCTGACTAAGAAAGAATGTCACTATTTATCACGATGAGGGCACCAGATCTGCACTCGGTGCCTGCATGTGTGTGTGTGTGTGTGTGTAATGCTGAATCATGTGACCTCCTATGGTGCTGCCCTGTCAGAAAACCGTAACACTATATTAGCCTCTGTGTGTATGCGAGCGTATTTTTCATTGCATGTGTGTGTGTGTGTGTGTATGTGTGTGTCTGTGGTTGCACTAATTGACACCTCAGGTCACCTTAATGATCTTAATGTGCCATTGCAGGTAAGAACAAGATACAGAATCAATCATGTCTCTTATCAGATGAATTGCTTCACAGTATTCTTGCTAAGTTCGTCAGTACAAAATTTGCACTGACTAGCTTATGTAACAAAGGGTAGTTATCAAGGAAACACATCATTCACAGGACTGTAGCTGAACTGACTGTATCTGCCTGTGTGGCATCAAGCTACAGTCTGAAATCGTGACTTTATCATAGTGCCACTTTTCAAGACAGGAGGACACAAAATAAGATGATGAAGGACCCACATTAAAAGCACTTTCTTGTGGGCAAGTTACTATAAATCTAAATCCTAAATCAAAATATAAATCCATAGTTAAAGTAATATTTTTTAAATTAAACAATAAATATACCACGTCAATTATAGTACCACGATGTTATAGTAGCTAATAGAAAGCTACATGGAAGACTTCATAAAATAAAAATTGGTAAAATATGGTAAAGGTGAAAAAGAAAAGAAAAGAAAAGAACAGAAAAGAAAAGAAAGGAAAAATAAAGAAAAGAAAGAGTCTCCCTGTGTTTTCACTGTAATTCCACCTCCTGGCCACCAGGGGTCAATATAAACAAATGTTTGACATCCCCAAAGCGGAAGTCAGCTGTTGTCAGTCTTCCGCTCCTCCTACGCAGCATGGCGAACCTGGAGCACGCTGAAGACGACCCAAAACATGTGAAAATGTCCGGTGACACCCCCGCCGCCCAAGTCCAACCGACTGAACTGTCCTCCGCACCGGGCAGACATGCGGGCGAGATCCCATGCTCGATCCCGTCGTTCGCCGCCGCCTCCGAGCTGCTGTCGGCGCCGTACTCATGCCTGGTCATGAACACGCACCGGAGACACATCGCCTTACCGCCCATGTACCTGAACAAGAAGAGGACAGGTATACAGGCGGAGCTGGAGGCCGAGCTGCTCAAGTTCTCCCCGAGGTAACGACACAACAGCATAACAGCACTGGACAGCACCGTGTCCTCTGTCCTCTGTGTCCAGCTTTGTCCTCATCTCTCCTAGTTGACCCTCGAGTATTGAAACAACAAACACGTGTCAGCGAAGCTTTTAAGTCATACGGAGTTAGTCCTGTTAGTTGTGTGTGAATGGAGCTGCCCTAAGGGCATTTAATGCATATAAGGAAAGACTAGTTCCACTGTCGGACAGATATTAAAGCCATTCTTCACAGCAGGATCTGCAGGGAAGTGATCTTTCTTACTACGTGGTAAATCTGCCACAGTGTTAACCATTCATCGTGCTAGAATAAACACTGGATCAACACTTGATAACAGGCGTGCACTCGGATGAGGTCTATTGCAAATGTCCCCGGTGATAGTTGAGCTCTGTCAGATCATGTTGCACTGGCTTCAGCTGTTTACATGCTGTAACTTTTTGTATTTTTTCTCTCACAGCCTGAAAGGAGTGCCTTTGGCTTACGACAACATCAGGATAGCTGGCCGGCACGGAGACATTTATGATGATAATGGATACATTCACATGGACGTAGAAGCAAACTTCATTGTGTTTCAGCCAAAGAAAGGACAGAAACTGCTGGTGAGATTTACATTTACGGCATTTGGCGCCTGTCATCCAGAGACACACACACAGAAAGCTGGAACTGGTTTATGTAATAGTGTGTTTGATTTAGCATCCAATAACCAGACCTCACAACGCCTTGGAAACAAAAAGGCACATATTAAATATTCCCTGACAGAACAATTACTGTGAGACGCCGTACATGAGTTAATGTCGGTCGTTATGATGAGGGTGTTTGGGTTGAATCAAATTCTTGAAATGAAAACTAACTTTTTATCTAAAAAGAGCAAAAATCACAAAAATATATAAACCACTTTATCTCTTGCCCGCCATGTGACATGACTCATTTCCTGTGTGTTTTCTGTTCCCAGGGAAAGGTGAATAAACTAGGAGCAAGCCATGTGGGCTGTCTGGTGCACGGCTGTTTCAACGCCAGCATCCCCAAACCAAACCTGGTCTCCATGGAAACCTGGAGGGACGCAGGGCCAAGAATCGGAGCAGAGCTGGAGTTTGAGGTGGTGGCACTTGACGCTGATACTGCAGGGGTGCTGCTGATCAGAGGACGGCTGGACAGGACCAAGTGAGTGTGCTGCGGGGGAGGTGGGGGTGGTGATGGTGGGCGTGAAGGGGAATGAAAACGTCTGCACAGCCTCAAATGATTTTTATGTTGTTGTCTTTGTGCATCTCAGGGTCCAAGAGCTGATGGCCATGGGTGAGAGCTCAGAGACGGGCACCCCCACAGATCAGACTGACACAGCAGACACAGAACTGAACCCCGAAAACACAGAGGAGCCCCCTGACGACACGCCCAAGAAAAAGAAGAAAAAGAAGAAAGACAAAGTGAAAGAGGAGGAAAGCGAAGAGCAGGTAACGCAGGACAGCATCAGCACACCAGAGCTGAACGGATCGATGGAGGAGGCAAACGGCAACGAAGCCGGTGAGAAAAAGAAGAAGAAAAAGAAGAAGGAGAAGCGTGTGAAGGAGGAGGAGGAGGAGGAGGACAAGGTGGAGCTCTGTCCCACGGAGGTCCACGGGAGCGACTCGAGCGGCTACATCAGCGATAAGCCGAGCAAAAAGAGGAAACGTGAAACCGGCAGCGAAGTCACATCCAGTGTCAGCGACGCTGCCGAAACACCAAAATCCAAGAAGAAGAGGAAAAGTCACATTTGAACAATTTGCATGAAAAACTTTTTTTTTCCATTTCAGGAAAACAGGTGAATAGAGTTAACTGAAGTAATCCCATGTCAATGACAGTGGATGCTGACGTGCCTTAACATTTTAAACACAGTTTGTAGTTTTTCTGTCACATGTTGGGTTCTTCATACCACAGAGAGTCACATATGTCTCTGCTCTCTCTTTTTGTGGCTTATGCAAAAAAGCACATGAGAGGACAGTTGGCACTTGACATCTGGATTGCGATTCCCTTCGACTGCCTGATGGGGGCGCAAAACCACTTCATACGTCCATATCGGGACAACAGAAAGAGGAGGAGTGACACCTCGTCGGTGTGTGTAACAAGGGCAGGTCTAACCTTTAGGTTATGAAGCCAAATGGGACAAAAGAAACTGAGATCGACAAATGTGTTCCTTTGCTTCTTGTGCCGTATGAAAGCTGTAAGGAGGGAGATCATTTTCAGATATTCACAGTGTTGATACACACTTGCAGGGATGAACTGTTGTTCCTGTAGTGTTGCACAGACAGTTACATACAGGTGTGTTTTGTCTCTTTTTTTCCTCTGTGAACCAAAAGAATTTGAAATGAAATGTTCAATTTTCATCCCAATTAAAGATATATTTTCATGTTTGCACCGCTTCATATTACTTACTACACATTTGATCAGAAAAAGGATATTAGAAATTTTTTTTTCCCACCGATGTATCCTCATACATATTATTCACAAGATTTCATTTCATTTTTATTTGTCCTGTGCACAGACATGTTCAATTCATACACTACTGACAAACAGCATTTTTTTTTTCTCGTGGCAGATTCCCTCCCACAGCAAACTCTTTCATGGTATCAGTGGGTGTCAAGTGATAAAGTGCAGAGAGACAGCCTAAAGATCTTACTGTTTTCCTTACCCCCACCTCCACACATGTACACACACACAGATCCTCCTGCCTTTCAGTGGGGTGTCTAATTAGCTGTGAGGTGCTAAGAGCTGGAGAGCTTATCAGGAGCTAACTAAAGAGGACAGATAAGGAGCTGCAATTAACTCGGCTCATCCTCTTCTGTCACACCTGATCATATATTTCTATAATCGGCACGAGCTGACTCAGCAGTATCTCTATCTCTTCTATTTTTTTTAAACTGCATTCCCTGTTGCTGTGGTATTTATTGCATATCTAACCAGAGGTGTTGCAACCCAAGCAATGGGCCCCTGAGCCCCCCCCCCCAAGACGGCAGTCATTGGTTCATATCAATGACAACATGATGCCTCAGGATGGGATCAGTCTCACCAGCTATTGTCTCCTTTCTAATGAGGCACCAGGAACCAGGAAATGTTGTATATTTTCATTTCATTAAGACACGAGAGTGACATCGAAACATCACATATCAGTATCAATCCTCTGACACTGATTGACTGATAGGACAATCAACATGTTTTCCAAGATGCTGGATTAAAACAGAAACTATGAATCTGTAGTATTCTTTTAAAACATGACAACCTGAAGTGTGTTCTTCATCATGGCTCATAACCAACAACTGAGGCATTAGTGAATGAATCATTATGATTTATTAATCACTGATGAAGACGTCAGATAGAAGTTATAAATAAGACCAAAATAAACGGACTTACTGAAATGTGACTGGGTTAAACCTGCTTCCAGCAGAACTACACACACTGAAACAACACACGCACACACCAACACACACATGTACTGAAAATAAATACACATAAAAGCTCATGTTACACATACTTAAGCCTTCAGCAGAGCAAGATTAGCTCCATTTAAAACTTTTTTTTACAGTCCAATGTAAACACAGTCATTACAAATGGCTCCCCTTGTTGCCAGAATGCTCTGAATGACCTTAAGTTGCGCAGCCTCCACTGTTTGAACTGTACAAAACACACACAACACAAACCAGTTAACACTTGCGATCTTAAGATAAAGAGATTTGGAAACAATGATCTGAAAAGTTCAATTGTCCTGCCATGACCTCAGTCTGCCTTCATTGCTCTCATTTGCCTGGATCCATCCCCGGCCCTTGCGCACCTCTCTTGCACCTGTGCCCCCTCCCTCCATCACCAGTCATTTATCTTGTCATTCCTCCTATCGCTGACTCCTCCTCTTCCACCCGTCTTGCTCTCCCTCTCCTCCTCCTCCTACTTGTCTCCCTGATTTATAGGAGGCGGTGTGCAGTTCACACACATTCCACCTCTGACAACACCCCCCGCCCCTCCTGCCACTGGACTCTCATATCTAGGCATGGTCGTTTATCTTCATGATCCTCCAGTGGAGAGGAGGGGAGGGAGGGTTAGAGAGATGAGACAATAGGAGGAGTGTTGTTTATGTTGAGTGGGCCAGACTTTTTTGTTTTTTCATACACCTCTGTCTGTCTCTTGTTGACTGCCTCGATAGGAGTGACCTTTCTAGTGTGTGTGTTAATGTGTGTGTAGGCTGGCTGTGGACTCCCTATCTCCTGCATTAAAGTTTCCAGGCCTGGCGGCTCCTACATGAAAGAGGCCGTGGAGTCTTTATGGAGCACAAACGGCGCCCTGACGCAATGCTCAAGGTTCAGGACACACACATACACACGCAGACAACAACGACCCGTGCCACACACTCACTGGCTTGCTCACTCATTCACTCATTCAGACACACCGCATCCACAACCCACAATCCACAAATCCCCATCCTTGCACACCCCTGTTGGCCAGGCCTAATTAGTTATGTGGTCGGCACTGTGCTCTATCCCAGAGCCCCAAATGGCAGCAGGTCATAAAACCTTAAGTGTTCCACCAGTCAGAGCTGTGCAACTGTGGCCATATATCCTCCAACACAGTCCAGGCTAGACTGAGTTGTATCAAAGCCCATCTCTCACAGGCCCACTGACATCCATGAAATCCCTTTATGGTATTTTCAAAGGCATTTCTGAGAGATTTTTGGCACTTGAGCTTTGCATCTCTGTTTTTTATGCTCCCTCAGGTAGGCAAATAGCCCGAGCTCACACAGAGACAGACTGACTCAAGCATTAAACTGTTTCCCAAGGGAACAATGTCTGCACACACACACACACACACACACGTACACAAGTGCACATGCACACACACTATTAACCCCAAAAGTAAACAGTGCTTTCGGTGGGTGAGCTGGATTCCCATAGTTGGTTTGTTTCCTTGGCACCCAACACCCACCGTCCTGTCCTCAGTAGCCCTGGTGACGACAGACGGGTGTTTCCTGTGACACCATTTTGCTCAAGAGAGTTGTGTTTGGGACTGTGTGCCTCGTTATTTTGTGGATTCCTCGGGGACTCGTCAGTGAATATGTTAATTAAACATCTAATTAATGCGTATATGGACAAAGGTTGGACATAACACAGCAAAGGACAAAGTATGATTAACTCTTCCTATAAATGTGAAAATATTTCATTGTTTCAGATTTTCCTGTTGATCTGTGATATAATTCTCAATAATGATTTTATTTTTACTCAAATCACATTATATCTCTTCTTAACTTGGGTCATTTGCACTTCAATAAAAAAGAATGATTTAGTATTGTCTGTGAATGAAATAAATGTTAACAATTCACACACAATACGTACTATGTGCAAATAAAAAACATGAAGGCCCAACAAAGATCCTTCAGGAACCTCACCTACATTTTTAATGATGGTGATTTAATTATATAGACATGTGTTCTACACATACATGTAAATACGTACATAGCCTACATATAAATATAATACATAGGATGCCTTCACAGCCAAAAGTATAGTGTTTTTCCTCACAAACTTTGGGCTGACCCTGTTATGTCTCACTTGCATTACTCAGCAGCAGTGTATCAGATGTTGCTGTTTACATTTTACTGTTTATTCCTGTTTAGTTTTGACCTTGTGCCTTTACTAATAAAGACTGGCAGCAATTTGCAGTAGATTTTTCTGACTTTTTTGAATGTGATGCACATGTAACACATCACAATGATTTACATCTCGTGTACTTTTTTTTCTCTTTTTTTAAATATTTCACATTTAGCTTTCATTATATTTTCTCTAGTAATACCAAACTACATTGCTCTTTTTCCACAACCACAATCTTATTTGCACTCAATCATTCAGCCTGAAATACATTTTTTGTGTATTTGCCTACTTGTATTTGTGTGTGTGTGTGTATGTGTGTGTGTGTTCTGCTCTGGTCAGCCAGCCCAGTGAGATTAATAGGGCTCAGTGTAATCAGGAGGTAATGGGAGGCTCATAGGCGTCTAGACAGTGTTCAGACCAAACCATAACTCCTACACCCAAAACTCTGGGGAATTATAGCAGGAAAAGGACAAAAGGTAAAATGAGAAAAAAAAAGGGTTATTTAGTCTTAACCTTTAGTGTGTGAAGATATTGTGATAGTAACAACACTAATAAAGACTGAGGCCAAATCATATGAACATAAACATGAATGCAAAAGTGAGCACAGTGATTTACAGGCAAATGTAAAAAAAAAAAAAAGAAAGAAAAGAAAAGAAAAAAAGAATTTTTATCACTCTCTATACCTTCTGCATATAAATCGAGAGGAAAGTGGAGAGTGCTGAGGGGTGGGGTAAGGAGAGGAACACACACAGCATATCATCAGGCTTTCAGCCACAACTTCCCCAAACCACAGAAAAATAAATAAGCCAAGAGGGAAAAAAATCTTCTGGGTCTGGAAAAAATGATCTCATGTTTAGTCATGTAGCTTTACGGGACAATACCCAGGACACAACTTAATATTTTATTATTATAATTTTATGACAACCTTGTCAAACTGCAGCACAGGGCTGAAGGTATCCATATTTAGGAAAGAGGGCAACCTCGAGAGAGAAAGAAGAAGAAGAGAGAGGAGAGAGATGAAAGGAAAGGGAAACCTGGGTGGCCAATACTGGTGATGATGTGTGCATTAGAGATGATTGCTGGAAAAGCACTTATAAAGCCATTGACAAGAAGATGAAAGAAACTCCCCTGATCAGTGAACCATCCACTGGCTCTGGCAAGCAGGCTCATTTTGATTAGCGAAGACTACGAATGACAAATGCATTTAACATAAAAGAAGAGACACAAAAGATCTTCCAATGAGAAGTTCAGGGATCTACGCTGAAGGCAACACAGAGCTCATGATGAACATCTTCATCTCCAATCATACTCAGAGAGATGCCGCACTCATCAAGAATCAAATTTCCTGAGTTGACGGTATAATTTTTGAAATCGTGGCCACTGCTTTTTGAGGTAATCAGCACAGCATGTGGAATGAATTGTGCCACAGGTGCACCATGCACTGTAAAGCACCTATATTTTATAATAACTATAAATGCTACAGCAATTGTACATGTCAGCGTGGTGCTGGTGGGTGGGTGGGTGGGTGGGGGGGTTTCCAAGTCTCGTAATTTCCCAAAACACCACCTCTGTCAGCCTCTTGCTTCACTTTCATTTGAAGCTCTGTCATATGCACATTCTTTAAAGATGATATGCAAAGTCAGCTTTCCAAAGAAACTGTAGAGAATTTGGGAAGCACTGCGAATCATCAAGTGCCATTTCCATTTACTGGACTCTGCCCATTTGCCGTAAGGAAACTTTAGGGGCATCAACAGATTGTGTAGAGTCACTTTCATAATGAATCATGAATAGATATATTACCATGCTTTTAGGGCAGTTCATAAAATTACGACATGGTAGAAAGAAACAGATCCCACTCACTTCCTCTCTCCAAAGCTTCAGCTTCCTTCCACAGACGGTTTAGTTGTTAATCAGGTGAACTGACTATGGAATTTAGTGGTTTTACATGGGGAGAGATGGTAAAGCCTGCAGTGGACAGCCATAAGATTGAAAGCTGCAACTGAAGAGAGGGGATTGGAAGGAAAAAAAAGAACTACTTTAAACAGGCAAAGAGCCTTACTGATATTGGTGAGGGTGGCCAGTGATAGAGAGCACGATCAGACCAAGAAGGACTGGCTTGTGTGGAGTGATGCTCAGTCCTCTTTTTCTTTCTGTGACTCTTTCTGTGAGACTTTGTTCATGTGCAGTGTTATATATCATAATAATTGTTTTGGTCTAGCTTTGAGAAAGACCATATTTATTCTTTTGCTCAGGTAGCACTGCACAACCATGAATTTCAGGGGGCGGAGCTAATAAGTGAGCACTCGAGGGAGCAGTGTATTTGTTTTGCTGTTGAGTTCAAATATCAACAGTGTTTCTCCAGAATCTCTTTATCTTCATAGAAGTTCAGCGTGGTTTCATGAGTGATCATTTAATCTGCACCAAGAGTAACAGCGAGGTGCAAGATTAGAGGGAGAGGAAATTTACTGGGATGCCACTAAATGTTGTGACTACTTGTGAGGCTGCTGTTGTTGGGCTCCTTCCAGCTCTGCCTATGATCAGTGATCCAGCCAGGGAGCTAAGCATTCAGTCATTCAAAAGTTCTGTGTTATTGTTTTTGTGAGAATTAGTAACGTTTTTCTGCAGCGCTGTCCATATTTTTCCAACTTTGCTCCTAAGCACTTCTGGCACAGAAAGCCTGATCTCTCTGGAACAGTTATGTGTAAACATATTTTTACATAAATTCTCTCAGCGTAAAGAGGAAAAAACACTGACTTAATAGATTATGACTTACCTAACCACACTTACAGTCAAATGGCATGAGGCTACAGGACCAATGTGCTCAAAGCATGCCACTGGTGCCTTCATGATCATGATCATGATCATCATCATCATCATCAAGAGTTGTTGTCCTAGGAAAACTGGGCATCTCAACAAACACAACAGCTGAGAACATGACCCTTAAAACAAATGAAACATGGCACCTTTAAAATACACAGTAAAGAGTGGGTGACCTTTCAAAAAATAAACACAGACATTACTCAGACAGAATGTGGTGGGTGGGGGGCGCAAGGTGCTGACATGTGGGTAAGGCTGGGTGGGGGACTCATGCCATGCAATGAGATTTTTAGTGTGGCTGTGGAGAGTGGGAGCTAAGAGGTTGGATTAAGAGAAGGAGGGTAAATCTGGAAAGGAGGGGCCGAGGGCACACAGCGGTTTTGGCCAGTTGGGAGGTGTAGGTTTAGAGGAAGGGGGGGGGGGGGGGGTATATGATGTGGTATTGGGATTTATCCAACCTCTACATGCACGCACATGCACACATGCATGAACCTTACCTTTCACTGGCCACCCAGCTGTGTAAACACCCCATGACTGAGTGTTAGCTAAAGTGCCAAGCCAATCAGTGGTTGAGAAGCAGAGGGAGGAGGGACGAGCGAACCAATGACTCAGCTTCTGGGTGTGGAGAGAAACACCGAGAGTCAGGGTGACACAATGAAGAAGAGGCAGATAGGTCAGGAGTTAAACTCATCTCCCTTACTCCCACTGTCTCCCACTAGCTGTCCGTTTCTCCCTCCCTTTCTCAAATGTTCAAATTCAAATTTCATGTATGTGTATGTCAGATACGTATGTACGGTCTCTTTTCTGTCCGTTGCTGCAATCAGATCACAGTTGCACCAACTCTCTGTCTCTACTGAACTGAGTGAAGCGAAGGAAGTTTTCATAATTTGTAAAACAGAGAGGAAGCGGAGGATATATCACATCTGATCAATGAGTGGAGAAAACAAGCAATCGAAAATGAGGGAGGTGGTGAGGAGACAGATTTCAAGGAGAGAGAGAAAGAAGCTGAGAAAGAATGAGAATGAGAGCAAAGTGTCCAGTTTCAGATTTACAGTGGTAGTGGGAGAGATTTGGCTGTGTTCTTATAGCACACTGAGGACAGAGCCAGAGGAGGAGTAGGAAGACAGATTTACATGGTGAGAACAGCTCTGGCTGCTCTGGAGCAGTACACTGGACACATGCCGCTCTCTGGTGATCTCTATATTTAAGGAACTGCTCCAGTGTAACAACACAATACCTAGATATTAATCCATGCTTTTTTTTTTCACACTCAATCCTCATGTGAATTTAGTGAAACCATGATACTCGCAAAACACACGACTCAAGGTCTGTTCTTCTCAGGGCATCTGTTCAAGTTTTACTGTGGTATTACAGTGATATATGGAACCAATATCCAGGAGGGATTCAATGTCCAGAACGTCTTTGTGTTATGTGCTGTAAGATAATAAGTCAATTTATGAACTGAAGTGCCAGGCTGCATTTGGGTATTTTAGGTAGATTCAATGTAGATTCACTCAGCGGAAATTAAGTGAAGCTTAGTTTTTATACTTTTAGAGTCTCTGTTTTTAATAACAAATTACATCCCAGCTTGGCCAATGTTATGTAGCTTTTACTAGGCGCAGTACCTGCACGACTTTTAGTCCAGAGCCAATGGGTGAATGTTTAAGTAGTCAAAAGTGTTGGATTTGGGAACAAACTTTTACAAGTTGGTTGGTCCATTTCTGTCTTCCACCATCATCTGATAAAAACATTTAATTTGTCATATGTTCCACATTTAACATCAAATGAGGAATAATTCTTGGCATGCTTTGCAAATGGTGTACCTTGCATCGGTCATGCACACTTTGTAAAAGTTCTACACAGCCAACATGTTTTGTTTGGATGGCCTGTCTGCGCCAAGCACAGTGAACAAGGCGGGAGGCGGGGCTATACTTCAGAGCACACACTGCTCTCAGCTGTAGGCGATAGGTTCTACGACTATAAGAAGATTATAACAATGAAGGCATCCCCATGCTAAAAATCATGATGTCATTTTTATTGCTAGCATTTAGCCAAAAGTGCTGTCGGGCCTCACAGATCTTGGATACAAAGGAACAAACTCCGCTCCACTGAACTGAACATCAATATGAGTGGACTAGGTTTCTGTGTTTAACGCTGAGGTTGTATCTGTCAGTCATTAAGTGTTTACCTCTATAAACATTTAGTCACACCACAAGCTATCATTAATTTCACTTTGTGTAACCAGTAATAACAGAGCAGAGCAGGAAATGTGCCATTAAGAGTCTGTGTGAGGGTTTGTCCTGTGTGTTTCCACTCAGACAAAACTGGGATAAACCCCTGTAGGTGTGTGTGTGTGTGTGTGTGTCTGTGTGTGTGTTTGTGTGCCTCTTTTGGGGTTTTACTCCTTATTTAAGACCAATATTTACCCAGCAGCCCCAGGGTGAGATTACCTCATATTCTCCCGCCCAGCTGTGCTTTCTCAGCGTTTCCACGACAACCGGCGGAATGTCCCATCATGTTTATCTGCCCGCCAGGGAAACAGAGAAGAGAGAGGAAGAAGAAGAAGAAGCGGTGAAGAGAGATGAAGAAGATACACTTAAGTTAGAGTGTGTGTAGAAGACAGACACTTAAATGCTTTAAATAATCACACAGCAATGAAAAAGGAACTTCAATAGGATAAAGAGGCATAGGCTTACTATTGGTTATTGATTGGAGCATAACCAACAGGCTACAGGAAGTTGATCCACACCTCCACCATGCAGGAAACTGTCAAGAGGCCAAAGAACAGTAACAAGAGTATCATCTCTCAAGTATTATTAGCAAACTGATGTAGTTTTGTCCTGTTTCTATTTGACTCTGTTTTTTTTTTTTTGCATGACAACTAATCAGAACATGTGGTAATAATTTACATTATTTCAGTAAGCAAACACTTAATATAGTGTTGCAAACAAATATAATAGCAGTTTATGAAATGTATTACTATTTCCTATGTAGTTTCCAGAACTCTAACGCTTCATATGAGGAGCTGTAGTTATTGACAGCAATAAACACTTAACATGATCTTGCCATATCCTCTTCCTTTCCAAAAATATACAAGCTGTGCATCTGAAAGTGTGACTATTTAAACCTAACACACAAACCATTATAAAGATGTATTCATACTTTTGTCATGATAGACAATAGTAAGTGACTTGTGAACAAAGTTGATCACAATATGAACAGCAACTTCAATTCACACAGTAAATCTCTGAAAAGCTCTAGAGAAGCTGTTCTGGGATTGAATGTAACCTCTGACCTCCCAGAGGGGACAAACCAAAGGAGAACTGATCCTCCAGGATCAGTCACTTAGTGTACCTAGTTTTAGTTCAGTAACGCTGAAAGTTTGGATTTTACATGGCATTTGGAACAATTCGTCATCGTGAGTGGGATTTAAAACCACCAGCACTTCTCTGGCTGGATTCAGCAAGTTTTAGTGCAGAGTACTCTCTCCTCCTTTAACCACAAAAGTAGAGTTGCCCTTGAGTAAACTGTGTAACCCAAAAGCACCTAAAAATTCTCCTCTGGACATTTCCTGTGTTTGAATTTGTGTATGAAATGTAACCTTTTCTGCTGCCTACTCAATCATAAAGTAGCCAAAATCAGTGTTTGTGTTCTTAGTCAAACTGCTTGATTAAAGTATTATTAGATTAAATCTGAAAAACTCTACTGCATTAAAAAAAAACAAGGAAATTCTATTTGGCAAGTCAACTGTGGAATTAGTGTCCGTCCACATAATCTAAACAACAGATGAAACATTTCAAATAACCTTTGTGTCCAAGAGGACTAGACACACTGTCGACCCTCCCCAGTGTGTTTGGACACCATACTTGGACCTACATATACATTTGCTTTTGTCTTGCTCAGAAAGTCTCAGTGATCAGACAGAGTCAGTATGGTGCAGCTTAGCTGAGGAAAAGTGTACAGTATGCAGCTTGTGACAGTTCTCATCTATGATGACCTTTTAGATCAAGCGGACAGAGAAACTGTGCTACGATTTTGTCATTGTTGGTTTTCTGAGAAGAGTGGACAATGAGATATCAGCGAGTTCATAAAGTCTTAGTGAGACTTTAAATCAATCTTTACATGATCAGACTCATATAGTCTGGTTTTTACTTTATATTTATTTGTCATCTCCACTATCATCATCATCATCATCTACAAACTTAAGATAATTGGAGTTACAGATGCAGAGCTCTTTATAATGATCAAGCACTCTCACAGAGTTGAAGCCCACAGTTACACCAGTGGCTCTCTCAGCAGTCCCTGCAGTGTGGACACTGTCTTTCCATGGGAACGGACAGTTAGGGTATTTGCTTTAATTTGCAACAGAAAAGCTTGTGGTGTGTAGTGAATGTTAGGGAATGTTCTATTTGGTCTTCCCCTGGCCTGTTTAAGTGATAAAAGTGTCATTATTTAGCCTCTGAAGCAGAGGGGAGAGTGCAAATAAGACTGTATGACCCTCTGTCAAGAGCCTCCGTTCTTCAGAAGCTCATTAAGGGCCTCCAGGACAGCACATCAATTGGCAGGGCCCTCCGGTTTCCTCTCGGCCTTTTTAAGCCCCTCTCCTCGGATTCAACCCACTCTTGGGCCGACAAGCGGCAGAAATGGACTCAGTTTGGAGCTAGAGGGGACATGAAAGGAAAGATGTGGCGCTGTGCAGTGGCATAGGGGATTTATTAAAACAGCAGGAAAAGGCCTTGGATCTGAGCCAAATAGGATCTCACCCTGTCGGGCTCTGACCGGATTTAGGGAAGTTTGGGTTCACTTTTTGAGATGCTCTCCTGCTTTGGTCTCTGTGCCTGGTGAATGATTTTAGACAGTCCCCAAAAGCTTTGATTGGCGTCAGTTGTTGCGCTTGACTGAACAGCAGACCCATAAAAGTGGCATAGGCTATTCTCTATGAGACTGCAGTTGGGGACAGAATATGGAGCTGCAAGGGCGCTTAGTGGACTCCGCCTTAATAAATTTTGTCAATGACATGAATCTGATAGAGTTTCCGCCAAAGTACACTCTGGGACCGAAACAGCAGGTGGATGACGTCCTCCCCAGTCCTGACGACCAGGCGCGCCTGGACGACCCATCCTGGAGCAGGGGCCTGGAAAACGGCGTGAGCGCTGCCGAGCATCTGGTGATGGACCCACCGAGATACTACACCCGCGGGACCCACGGCCACCACACCAAGTCCAGACGGAGGAGGATCATAACCGTGGTCCAGCGACAGGCGGCCAACGTGCGGGAAAGGAAGAGGATGTTTAGCCTGAATGAGGCGTTTGATGAACTGAGGAGGAAAGTTCCCACATTCGCATATGAGAAGAGGCTGTCCCGTATCGAGACACTGCGCCTGGCCATCGTCTATATCTCCTTCATGACGGACCTGCTGGAGAACACCTGACACACCACAACAGTATTCACTTTCTCTGGAGACTGATTAGACCTGGTTATCAATCCTTATTCAACTTAGAACCACATCACAATTAAAAAAAATTATCCCAGTATAAAGAAGACTATAGATTTTTATTCCACTATTTCCAAAGATTATTTTCTGAACAGTGACAACGATGTTAGTATCACTTTAATGAAGTTACTAGTTATAAACAAACAAACCCAGAGCACGTTCCCCACATATTTCATTTAAGTTATGCGACTTATTGTTGATTTACCCAGATATTGATACTGATCGATTGAATTGATCATGCTGGCGACCGAAGTTCTAGGCCATCCCAACACATTCTGACCGGTGCATGTGCTCTGCAGAGGTGAAATCACAGGTGTGATTTTCAGCACCTTGGAGAGCGACGCAGCCACTCGCCTCACCTGGTGCGTCACCGGCGGCGAACAGGTGAGACGTCACCCGTGTGTCTGTCCTCAAACAGGACACACCAGCGCACACACGGAGGACTCACTGGCACTTTAAGGTGAGGCGGATTTGAAAAGCAAATCCAAGGCTCCCTGCGTGACGCTGTGTATTATCTTTGGCACTGAGGTGTAAATTGTCCCGAGAGATCGATAAGTGAGGGACAGATCCGCAAAGACAGAGACGATTCATATCAGAGGTGAGCAATACTCTTCTATCAAAAGGAGGGACCAGGCCCCATCATCAGATGTGAGGCCGCCCGGATGTTGCACACCTTCATAATTTGCCAGATCTAGTTTGAGCCAGGTGTTTGTGATGGGTTTTGATACTGGGTCTGCATATCGCAGTGTAGGCCCCTGAGCTGGGTGGTCATGTGTGCGTGTTTAGGCTCTGTGCTCTGAGCAGCTCCTTCTCTTCGTCGCCCCCACAGTCCATCTTCATCACCTCCAGTGTTTGCCTTGCGCGCTCCAGCCATACACCGCCTTTAGCGACCCGCTGTGAGCACGGATCCGCCCTGAGAGCTCCCTGGGACGGCTCGTCTTTTAAACCTGAGCCGCAGTGACGGAGATCCCTGCGGGAGTCAGACCTATTTAAGCGCATACCTCAACGCGGGGCCGCTGACGGGAAAATAAACACCTCGCTGTGTTTTCCGAGCGGAGACCTCCTGCTGTGACAACCTCCTGTGTTTCAGTAGGTCTGATATTTTTCACCGCCACCACTGCTCCCTGCTCCAGACCTGAAGCGGCCTCCACCACAGACAACAGGGCTGGAATAGGAAGCAATCATTAAGTTCATGTAGCACCTATATGGAACAGAAACTTTGAAAAGAAGCCTTGCAAAAAACAACATTGTGCACATGAGGAGAAATAAGTTGGAGGGGGGGGGGGTCTGCCCTAAAAGTGGGGCTGTTGAGCCCTTACACAAATCTACACCTATGATTCAATAACACCGCCCCATTCCTACACCCCCTCTCACAATCTTGTGTAAAACGGAGCCTGCATGTCTTAAACTCTATTCCTAATATCAGAGCTAGTCCTCTCCTTCTCCTGCAGTATTATGTTACACCCCTCCTCACCCAATCAGAGCGCTCCCCAAAATCCTCCTGCCCGCTCCTATAAGAGCCCCGGTCGTCCCAGTCTGGCAGCCACCTCTCCCTCTCCGTGGCGCACGAGATTTACCGTAATACCAGCCCACACCCCACTGCAGGCCACACTCCTCATTACCTGTCCTGTTTGTTGATGTTGTAACCGGTTCAGGGGATTCGGGTCAGGGGTTATAACGGTCCTTCAGACCACAGGAAAAAAGTTTTGGAAAAGACGATGCGGGAAGAGGACTCCTCCCCAATGGACAGTGCAGGGAACAGTGAGGAGGAGACCGACCGTCAGCTGCCGCGGAGGGGATCTAGGAAGCGGCGGGCGGCACGAAGGAACACTGACGCGGAGGAGGAGGGAGACGTTGAGAGTCCGAGCCCCGGGAAAAAGAAATGCAGAAAGAGCTGCGACGGTGGAAGCGGCAGCGCCGGGAGTGGCGGCAGCGAGGCCAGCAGCAGCCCCGCGCGCTCCTTCGATGACCTACAGACACAGCGCGTGATGGCCAACATCCGCGAGAGGCAACGGACACAGTCTCTCAACGAGGCATTCACGTCGTTACGTAAGATCATTCCCACCCTCCCGTCGGACAAACTTAGCAAGATCCAGACGCTGAAACTGGCGGCCCGGTACATCGACTTCCTGTGCCAAGTTCTGCAGAGCGACGAGCTGGACGCGCGAGGAACCAGCTGCAGCTACGTGGCGCACGAGCGCTTAAGCTACGCGTTCTCGGTCTGGAGGATGGGGGGCGCGTGGTCCCTGTCTACTACGTCCCACTAGCGTGGATACAGTGGGATGGGACAGCACGGTAAGATGAGCTCCTTTCACTTTTCATCCTGGCTGTGCCAAAACGCATTTTACGCATCGCATCCACATGATCAAATCAAAACAGTCCAGCTCCAATGTTCCAATAGGTATAGCCTACTTTGGCTGCAACATGACATTCCCTCAAAACTCCCCCACATTTATTAACGCTGCTTTATTTTCGTTATAAAATGGGGGAAAGTCCCGGTAGGGCAGCCAACCTGAGCGCAAATTACGCACACAATTTGTTGAACAGCCTGATAAAGTGACATTCACACATCAAAATGTGCAGTTATTCACAATTTGTGTGTATGGTGGGGGTTTTGTAGAGGAAATATACTGTTTTATTCTGAAGATGCAGACATAGCCTGTGTTTACTTTGCTTTCCCCCACAGGTCACAAACAGTTGCATCCTTGTATCTATGCTTTAAGAGATGGTTCTACAGTGGATTCAGTCCTATCTCTCGGATGTTTCTTAACCAAATGACTAATTGTTTTCACAGGTTATCCAGACTGAGGAACCAGTGGATCAGGCCAACCCTTCAGGGATAGACTGAGACAAGGCCAAACGCAGCTGAGGCCCATGCACAGCCACTGTGCCTCAGGCCTGAGAGGAGAGCGGTTCTTTCAAATTTCCCTCTTCCCTTTGCATGGGCTGTAATGTTTGCAAGGGAGCACTTAGGACAGACAGGACGGATATGAAGAAAGAGAGACCACTGCGACGTTGAATGTTGTAAAAACAAAAACAAAAAAAAAAAGGAAAACGAGGAACTGCTCTGTTTTGAAATATGAGTGAAAAATGACAGTTCATTCCACATTCCCTGTGACACTGTTTCACAGCAAATGACATATTTTGTATTTATTTTTATACACAGGTTCAAAATTCCTTTTCCCCTCTCAAATAAAAGTTATTTATTTTTGGGATATCACAGAATGCTGAATGGATCTGGAGTCTGCGCATTTTGAATGTTGTAAATATTTGGCAATATCTTGAATAAAAAAAATGACAGTATCTTTCATTCCTCTCAGTTGTTTGGATGATTAGACCCTGATTTAAGTTCTAAAACAAGAGACTGAGGGCATGAGGGTAGATTTGTTTTTAATACCTGATTTTTTTTTTTTTTTTTTTTGAAACACTCTCTTCCCATATAGTCTCACTGCTTTATGCACAGAGTTTATTTTCATTTGTTGTTGCTGAATCCCCAGTCAACTAAACCACAGTGGAGGGGGACAAAAGAAAACATCTCATACCCGTGGCTTATTCTGTAGTGATTTCTAGAGCTCAGGGATCTGGGAAAGCCATAATTAGTTGGTGGTCTGTTTGAACAGGGTGAACGTTGAGTTGTGGGAGGCATGCATGATATTCCCAGATGTCCTTCGAGCCACAGGTCAGCATGGGAGTCTCCTGCAGGTGCTGCAGCAGCGACTCCAAGACAGATAAAAAAGTGGTGGATACGGGTCATAATGCAGGTTAGATTGCATGGTTATATATAGACCCAAAAAGAACCAGTTATCTACGTTTAACATCAGAGGGGGAGAAAATGCAATATCATGAGAAAAAAACAAAATCTTGAAAGTATAAATTATGTTTAACCCAAAACTGGTTCTGTATTGTGGGATTTTACTGAAACTGTAGCACAAAACCTAAACTGTTGTCAAACACCATTTGAATCTCCCCCCACACAAACTCACTTCTTCATTGAAACACAATGAGGTATTGATAAGATTGATAAGAAAAAAAGAAAATAGACAAATATAGGGGTATTAGTGGCAGCTAGAACATCACTGCTCTGCCCATGGATCAACCTGCAGAAATATCCCAAAAGTTTATAAAGTGCAAATATCAAAGAAATGTCTCTGGTAAAATATACAGCGTGTTTAGGTGTGCACGGGCAGGGTAAGATTTGTTCAGACCAGGACCAGATAAGACCCACATAGGTTTTATTTGTTTAAATGCAATAGTTCCCTTTTCTTAAATGTTTGTATGTCGTAGAAACAATAACCCTGCAGCAACAGACTTTTACTCTTCCGCTATTGTGATATCAGTTGAGCGATCAGAGATGAATGATACTGAATTCAACACAAACTCACTGTAATGCACCCCAGTGCTCGGTCTCTCTCTCTCGGCTTGTTGAGGGATGATTATAGGAGCATTACTGTGTTTTTGCATCACAGGTTGCGTGCGGAAGGTAAAGCCATCAGCTCTGACCCCGAGGCCCCTCACCAGCCACCGGGGGAATCGATTCCCACCCTTAGATCACCGTGGCCATGTTATCTTAAACTTGAGGCTGTTGTTCTGACACGGAGGAATGTCACCTCTGAGGCTCTGAAACACACACACATATAGGTTGTACACACACACACACACAGATTTCTCACGCCTACCAAACAGGGAAATACATTCCACAGAGAGAGAGAGAAAGAGGGGGAAGAGGGGGAAGAGGGCTCCTGCAACTCAGCTTCTACCCTGCTTTGATGTTTGAAGGTAACGGGATGGTCGCTTGTTATCAGTGTGAAGGCATCTGGCTCTCTGGATTTAAGTGTGCTATGATTTATATAGACTTTGATGACTGACGCTCACACTCAAACTCTTTCTCCTGCTCATTAATCACAGATTCTATCTGCCTACTTTGGACTTGTTGAGTCCTTCGGCAAATCTAAATTTCAGAGGTGCAGTCCTGTGCCTGTGTTTAATAATGCCAGGACGTGTAAATCTGAGTAAAACAGATATCTCATTCCCCTACATCAACAGTAGGCCTGGGTTGCAGTTTGTCTGGTTGTGTAAACACTCCAGCAAATGTCTACCTGTATCTTTTTTTTTTGCCTCTTTCAGCTTTGTGTCTCCTTCACTTCCATCTCTGTCTGAAGGTCCCCATTACAGGGTAACAGGCCCTGGTTTATATTAACCCTCAACACCACAAAAAGACAAGGTGGGGGAGAGGAAGTCAGACTTAGACACACACACACACACACACACACACACACAGGGGGCAGAGGGAGCAAAAGAGACTAGATTTACAGGTCTGGTTTTCATTAGTGCCAATTATCTGTGTTTCATCTCAACCTGAAGCAGTTAGCGACTGTGTGTATGTGCAAGCGCATATGTGTGTATTCATCATGATTATATGTTTACCTGTGTTTCTGTGTGTGCACTGTTATTTGCGGTTGGCTGCTTTGGACCCTTGCATATCAAATCAAGACCACCACACCTGAGAACAGTCCCTGAATTGAACTGAAATCCAACGCCGTCTCTGGTGGAGTAAACTTTAAAGCAAAACCAGATTTAAAATCTTGACAGACACTGACTTGTTGTTGGTCTGTGGCAACAACACTTGGATTTATTAGAGATCATGAATGTTTATGCTTTCATTTTATATCTAAATGAACACACATCATCTTGAATGTCTTTAAAAACTGTACAGGTGTTAGGGTGAGAAGTTGAAGTGGGTTTGAGGGCCGATCAGGTTGATATGAAGCCGTGTGCCTATCATGAAAGAGTAACATTTAGAAGCTAGTGAGTTCTCAGTGTATAACATATCATGTGGCATTAAAGGGAGCATGGTTATCCCAGTTTATGCATGAATCACTTTTCTTAAGATTGTGAGGAACGGGTTTGAAGGAACTGAACCTTTGGTAGACCGTGGGGTCTAGTGAAAGACCAGAGTTGAGCTAAGTTGAGTTACATTATGGAAACTGTAGCATCCAGCTCATATCTGAGACAAGACATCAGGATATCTTGGCCTCTGCTGCATCGATTTAGACCAGCTCCCTTTAACTTCATGGAAATCATTGGATTAAAGTGACACATCTAAATGTATTTCAATCATCTGTACCATTAAGAAATACAGTGATACTAATGAGCAATGCTTTATAAAGTCAGGTCTCTATAAAAGTTAGCAAGGACACAGTGAAAGAAAACTGCAGTCTGGTAACATAATGATGACACAAACACACACACATACACATTCCCTGGGGTCGGTGCCAACTGCACCCATCATTCTTGACCTCTGACCTCTCAAACTGACCCTGTCCTGCTGACTGCAGCGACCCCCAGCTGGTCCAAGAACCACCATGTTCCCCCTCCAAAAAATGACCGCTCGGTTCGTTAATACCTCTCAGATGCATGGGCAGAGAGGTGCAGACATCATTGTCTGGATTATGGAGGACAATGATACACAGGAAGAACATGTCAGAGTTTGAAAATGAACAAACTGAGAGAGCAGTGAGAGAAAGAGGACAAGAGCTCAGGAGAAGGAGGCAGGAAGAAGGGAACAACAAACTTTTACGAATCCTCTCGGCGCTTCTGCCCAGAGCTGTTTATCTTGCAGATTGAGTTAAGCACAAGCCTCTTATAACTCTCCACATACCAGACAATATCACAGTGGCCCTGCTTTACGAATATAAACATAGGCCCCTTATCAAAGACCGGCACATTTCATTCAAACACATAGGCTCTTTTTCCTAACTTAATTTACTGCACCCTATACAGAGATCCTTTATTAAATCTAAGCTGTTTGAATGTCTAATTCTGACTGAAAACGAGGAACTTTAGGGGGTCTATTGATGAACGTTAAAGGGGTTCTCTTCATGTTTACCTTATAAAACCACACTGGTCTCTTATCAAGCACACATCTATGGACGATCGGTATGGAAAAGCCCTGGGTCACGCAGAACACAGAGAGTGTTATTTCCACAGAGAGAAGGCATTGTTTAGCTCAACACAGGAGCATTCACAATGATGGGAGTGTGGCTTTCAATAGGGAAGTGTATGTTTCCTTGTTGTGTTAACAGGAGAGAGGGCTGTCTCAACTCTGGTCATAGTAACTGACACACACACACACACACATGTGCGCGCACATGCACAGTGTTGCATCATCCTGTATTATATAAAGTTTTTGAGCTTTTCTTAGTTGAAAGCAATAACCAGAGCGCAGCCATACTTTACTGGCATTCAGAGGGCCTCTGTCATTGGCCAGTATGCACACACACACACACACACACACAAAGTGAGGGATGACTTGGCAGTAAGAGTGACTCCAGCCTCAGAGTTGGTCTAAGGGGAGCTGTGCTGGGAGAGAAATAGACGTTGAAATCTGCAGCCTTCCCTCTGGTGTTCACTGTGGGGTGGTCTCTGTTTCTTTCTCCCCTTTCTTTATTTCTCCCTCCTTAGTCCTTCCCTCATTACTTTGAGGTGGTCTGTTTCTGTCTCTCCGCCTCGCTCTCTCTCCCTCTTTCCCATCCCAAATCTTTTCTCCCTCTCCTCCTCTTCATCATATTCCCTCCTTTTATCTGTCGTATAATCTCCCTCGGCCTGTTTAATATCTTCCCCTCTTTCATTTCCTCCTCTGCTTCAAACTCCCTCCGTTTCGCCTCTTTTTGTTTACCTCGGCGTGCACATACAAAAAAAATGCTCGTCGTGCCTCACTAATTGCTCAGTGCCGCTCGCCAGTGTGCGTGCAACACTGGAGAGTGTGAGTGTACTTTAAGAAAGGAAGAAAACCGTCGCGAAACAAAGAGAAAGATGCTGGAACTATGAGAAAACAAAGTCTTGCTGATGCAGTGATTATTGCTGGCCAGCATTTTTCTAGCCGGTTGTGTTCTGCATGTGTTTTACTTTGCAAAGAGTTTAACATTAGAACATTATATTTCTTGTCCTGACTGTTTTTCAGCCTGTGTCTCTCTTTCTTCTCTCTCTCAGAAGGTGTTGGTTGTGTGATTTTATAAGCCTGCCATTTGGTGTCATACGAACCATTGCATGTTTTTTTTCCAGGTCCTGTAAAACAGGCCTAAATGCCCCATAATTCTCTTCCCCTGGCTGCCTGTTAAGTCCTAGTGCCAACTTTCAAACTCACAAACGTAAACACAAAGACACACAGAGACACAGAGACACAGACACAGACACAGACACACACACTGGAGTCATGGCACAGGAGGAAAAGTGTAAAATAACACCACCTATTTAGAAAAAAGAGGTGAGAGGTCTTGTGGAGACCAAAAGCACATATAAATGCAAGGAAGGATGCATTAAGGACAGAGATGGAGAGAGAGAGAGAGAGAGAGAGAGAGAGAGAGAGAGAGAGAGAGAGAGAGAGAGGAGGAGCGAGCTTGTATAGCTTAGGGAATAATAGCACAGTAAAAAGCAGGGCACCAGGATTTCAGCAGGGCAGAGTAGGGTGTGTGTGTGTGTGTGTGTGTGTGAGCACATGCATGTGCGAGAGTTATAAATAGGTGGATCATCTGGAGTACATTAGAGGTGCAGTATTTAAGTGAACAGGTCCGCTACCTGCAGCCACAGAAACCTCAGAACAGACAGTGCCAAGCCCCATGCTGGACACACACACACACACACACACACACACACACACAGAGGAAATCATAAAGAGAAGAAAGTAAGAGAAAATCAATCAACAAACGCAAAGCGTTTTCAGCAAAACTCAGCTGAAACAAATCACGGAGCCATCAGACAGGTACGGCGCCTGAGAGGAAGCGCCTCACACGATAACACAACCTGCCTGTGGTAAATCGTGGTGCTCCACAGCTTTAAGACAAACATGGCACCGGGGGGACAGCAGCTCTGCTATTAAATAGTGAGTGGGCTTAACATGAATTTAAATGGGAGGGGGAACATAAAGTCTGAGCAAGGCTGTTCAGCTTTGAACTGACCATACACCACTTCCCAAGGCCACACACATGAACAGCACTAGTTTGCATGAATGTATGATGCTCACTCTGCCTAATGAACACATGAGCGTGTGAAAGCTCGTGCATTTCAATAATACAAGTTTCATTTCCCTGAGGTGAAAACAAATACACATATTTTGCTGTAAACACCGTCTAGTGTTTAAATCCTCATCAATCAGGCCCTCCTCTTCTATAACATCAAACACCTGTATTTCACAATGGCTGTTTACAAAAGGTAGATTTCTATCTCCCAAGTAGTGTCGTAGCAAAAAGTGAGTATTTGCGCTCTCCACCCTCACATACAAATCTCAACAGCCAGTAGCTGTGTGGAAGTCCTGCTTTCATTGCATCTTCTTTCTAAGTTTGCTCAAAATCTAAGGCCCCTAAAAATCAGGAGTTGGAGAAGGAAGTGGACCCTCCCCCTTCAATAGCACATTTACACTCACACACACACACTGAAACCTGAGCCACAGGAAGTGGTCCTGCATGTCAGGGTAGACAAATTATTCACCGTTTGAAAAATGCACCTTTTTCTCCCGTGCTATATTTTCCTCCTCCTCCTGACTCCCTCCCTGTCTCCCTCTCTGCATTTATTGTTTTCATTTCAGGTCCTCCAGAGAGGACCAGTGAGGGAGACAAAAAGCTCTGCTACCTGCGTTATCTCAAAATGAGCTGCATTCAGACTTGGAGCGAGCTGCTGCTGCGGTTGCACAGGCCCCAGAATTCTGGGAAATATTCTCCTGCGGTGTTCCCTGAAGACTTGTGGTATTCCTGCCCACAGTATCCCCACCACGCTTTTGTGGAATTTCCTAAATGGATGAAAAGCAGGTTTATTTGAACTCTTTTGAAAAGTGAAACATAGATCTTCCTTATCTTTGTGCGGCTGTATTATTTTACTGTGTAAACCCAACTGTGAACAGGCTGAGGGAGAGAATAAAAAGAGCAATTTTGTGCTGGCTTTATGAAGAGAAGAAAGAACAAACAATAAAACCACCCAGTTTAACCTACAATCTGAGTGATTAACAGTGTAAAACCACTTTTTAGTGACCTCAACCTTGTGTAAATGAACAAAATTTCTAAAAGTATGTATAACAATACATGATATATCAATCAGTGGGGGGGTAAGAAAACAAGTCTACAATAGTTAATTTGCTTTTTCTTCTTACCCATTTACTGACGCAGGACAAATCTCCAAATCTCATATTAAAGCACAGTATTAGCCACATCGTGTTCTCTCTACTGTTACTCTTTAACCCTTTTTACTCTTCACATGAACTTTGACAGGGGATGGAAAGTGAATTACGTACAACCTGTGTACCTGAAGCTTGTATTTGTAAACAGTGAATATTATTTGATCCACAGCCAAACTCAACCACTGCCAGCAAAGTTTCTATTGCATTACATGATTACATTACCTATTTTTCTAGTCTATGAAGAGCAGACGTTTAAAGTATATAAATCCAATAGGCTGGAGGAACACGAAAAAACACACGAAAAAAAAAGTTATTGCTAAGAGTCTGAGGAACTAAATAGTCATGGGTCAAATACAGGTTAATGTACCTCAGCAGTATTTTTAAGTCCCCTGCAGACCTGTCCCTGTTAGTTTCAACTCAACTGACTGCGGTTTCCCCTGGTCGTTACAGCACAGTTGAAAAAGCAGTTCACCTATCTTAAGTTGCTTTGAAAACTTTCATATCAGTGTGACGAAAGCCAGGCCTCTTTCAGAACAGAAGAATTTGACATCCAGCTAATATAAGCCACCTAACTACAAGTATTGGTTAACTTAAAGGTTACATTCTTCCCTGTCTTCCTTGTCACTGCTCGGCTTTTATATTATTAATTTCTCTCACTTTTATAAAACATTGTTATGATGCACCATTCTTGGGACCTCTGTGCATGTGTTGTAGCTTAGGGTCTGTGACTTGTCATTATGTCTTTTTGCCATGACATTCATTGACAAATATGTAGTATCCAACTTATTCTTCTGTGACAGTGGTTACTATTGGAATTGGACCCACAGCACATGAATGATATGATTACTGTGCACCAGGAAGTGTCCACTCTCCTCTCGCCAGGGCCATGTAGATTAGTCTGAGGTCAGGGGGGAGAAGGTTGTGTTAAGTGGAGTTTGGAAGAACAGCCGCCAAACACACTTTCCCCTCGGGCACTTGGTGAGGGGACAACTGTGATCTGTTTGTGTGACACACACACAAAAATGGTTGATTTAGGAGTAAACATGTTGCCCTGTCAGTACCCACAGTGCCTTGGGCTACTTGGCCCACTGGCCCACCCTGGTGACCCTTGTTACTGTGGTGATTAGATATTTGGAAGCCTCATCTGCAAACATTTAGCCAGTGTCACCCCTAATCTTCCCTGCATCAGCCTGCCACAATGGTGCCACGAAGTAGCAACAAGCACATAAACATACAGCTGAGGACACACACTGGTCATTAAGACATCCTCCCTGAGTTACTGTTGCCAGGTAAAAAAAATGCAATGCTGGTTTGATTTTATTATCTTTATGACTGAGGGTGATACTCTGCCTAAAATCTCTTGAATATCAAACGCTCAGCCAAAGTGGTTGTAAAAAGTTTAGAGGTTCCTCCCTGACAGAAAACAGTGGCTGAGGTCAACTACAACTCCCAAACTACTCCAGCGCCATAAACCTCTTTACCACTGTCCATGTGCACGCTCAGAACATATATTACATACACAACTCTCTGTCACACCTTCTGATGAAGTTGAGTTCTTTAGCAAAACAGTCCTATTTTCTATGACAGCAGGTTCCCATCCTTTCTCCAATTCTTGGCCCACTTAAACATTTCAAAAATGTTGGCGCAGCTCACATCTGACCTCCTGACAGTACAGACAGCAAATCATTCTCAAATCATTCCAAGAGCACTTCTGTTTATTTCAGTGATAATGCCTGATATTCAGGACTGAACTGAAAACAACAGAAACAGGTAGGAAGCTCCGGTCTCCACAGTGGCTTATCACAGCGATGGCTTTAAATATAGGAAGACAAAAACACAGTATGCAATATGTTTAGAGATAATTTAATTCAAAACTTTATTCATTTTGTTTCTCATCAATTAAATGTTTAAACCAAAATTGCTCTTGCCAATAATTTCTTTGTAATACCGTTCTGGCCCACCAGGGGGCTGTGGCCCATGGATTGGGAACCACTGATCTATCATTGAAATTTTGATCTAGATTTTTTCATGCTTGCTTATTTGAATATATCTAAACATACTTTACAGTATAACTTCAGCTTCACCTTAAGTATCTCATGCTCCATACTATGGTAAAAACACATACATCTCAAATCTGCAGTGCATCAGGGAAAGGGTGGGGCCGGTTTTCGTGTAGTCTAAAATATATGTTTTTTGGAGATGTGAGAATTACAGCCAAAAACAAAAATAAATACCTATTACACGCATTTCTGTCGTCATTAAATTACCAGTTGCTGTCACATTCCACTTCCTGACCTCTGAACTACGACACACCGGTCCCCCTCCAGGCCGGGCACCATGTCTAAGGTCACTCATTGGCTTAAACAGAGCAGGCGAGGGTGGTGAAAAGAAGTGGAAATAAGCCAGTAACTCATTTAAATGACAAATCAATTTGGCCTTGTTAAGTCACTTGCTCAACATATACCCAGCCTACAAATGTACATACAGCATGTATACTGTATTATGTTCTCTATGTTTATCGTATCCTAAATTCATATTAAACTAACCTTATTATTTACATGTTGTCATCTTGTGTGGCTGCTGCATCACCTTTTTATCAAATATGTACATTTTCCAGCTAGACTTTACAGTGTATATTTTCTTTGTACGGTTCTGTGTGGCTCATTGTGGTTGGTGAAACTATGTATGGCATGCACAAAGTGATGTATCTGAAAGATACCTCTAATAGGTCTTCACTAGCCACTTACCCCAACAGGAGTTTCAGGTGGATTGGCAGTGACCTCTAGTGATACAGATCCAACACTGCAAGTTAGAAGCTACGTAGTCTAGTGCTATCAGTCCTTGGGACTTTTTCAAAAGAAAGCAAATGGTGTAAAAATGGACACACCTGCACAACAGATTGATCAAAAAGCCATGGTTATCTAATTTCCCATATACATGAAATGCCTTACTGAAGTTGGTGTTTGCTCAGAAAAGAGTGCAAAAAATACCATTTTGCTTGTCACGTGTACTGCTCACATCAGGCTTATACAGTAACTTGATGTGTAGGTATAAAGTCTACCATCATAACTTGCCTGGGTGTATGGGGCGCGTGACAGAGAGAGAGTGACAGACTGAAAGAAAAAGTAATACCCCCCCCCTCCTGCTCCTCCCTCTCTCTCCCTTTGCCAGGCAGTGTAAGATAAAGCGCAGGTTAATGAAGGTGCCACTGAACCACTGCATTATGCATTATCACCAGATTTGCAGATAGCCACTGGTCAACCATGAGAGCAGCTGCACTTTGGTCTCTTGTGCTCTGTCTTCTAATAATTCAAGGAGACACATTATTATCAAAACATTCAAGTATTCAAGTATTCAAGTGGATATTCAGTAATTGAAGAAGTATTCAGATCATTCACTTTAGATTTAAAAAAAAAGCATTGCCACAGTACTCCACTGCACATGTACATAAAGTAAAACTACTCATGATTCACTTGATCCTCTGAGTGTTCAGGAAGTTGATGAAATTGAGTATATGTTTTGTGTGTGAAAAGATTGAAAGGAGGAAACACACTCAACAACAATCAGCTCACTCAAACAGGCTTTAACACTTGAGGTTTAACCAATAAAGGTGCTCAAAAACAAGTGATTCCAGTGCAGCACTTGAGTGAATGTACTGTGACTTTCTACTACAAGCTGTTATCAGTCCTAATTCCGTTGGATATGTGCTAATGAAAAAGTAAGTAAGACTGTACCTTTGAGTAATGTAATGTATATTATAATAGTTAAGATTTGAATCTGGGGCATTTTTTTATGGTTTTCATTATCTGTTTGTACAACTGTCCTTCCTGCAACATTAAAATAACTTTCATTTATTTTCAATTACAACCTAAGATCACATCTTGTAGGAAAACATCAACACCTGTAGATATTTTTAATCATACAGGATTTACACCACATAATCGCCACTACTTTCCTGCAGGAAAAATATCAAAACAATAACCTCCAGTGTGTGTGTGTGTGTGTTTTCCAGACTGCCCTGTGTAGGTAGTGCCAGATGGAATAGTTAGCTACAGGCTTGAACAGAAAAAAGATACAAGACATTGTGGGGCGGCTGACCTGGTACCTGCCACGACCGCATCCTGGTCGGGCTCAAGTGGAGAGGAGGATGGCGTAGTTGCACTGGGAGTCGCAGGGCTGTGGGTCAGCTGACCTTACTGTTAGTGGCTGCCTCTTTCTTGCCCCCCTCTTCGATGTTAGCATGGTCCTCCTCAGACTTGTGCTAAGCTAGCAAGCATACAAAACACTTTGGGTTAGACATTTTTCACCATATTTCAGTTTCTCTGATAAAGTTTTCTTTTTCGGCTTTAGCTATCTTTGTTATCCCACCGCAAGATTGTTATCCCACCAAAGATTGTTGTACTTGTACCTGTTTTGATGAACGTCTTTCTTGATTAGCCTTCCGGCCTTGCCCTAAATTGCCATGGTCACTGCCTCACCTGTTCTGACGTCATCAACACGGTGCCGTGTGGTGGCACCAAACCAATTATAGTGTTTCGGGGTAATTCACTGCATAATCCACACAAAAAATGGTTTATTTGTCATAATTATTGTGTTATGGATGTATATGTTATGTATGTTTTAGTTGGTGGGAGCTTAGATCCCCCTAGAGGTCGGAGGTCCGTGGGAATAAGTGTTGGTTGTTAGATGTTTTTCAAACATTCTTTTACCATTTATTTATTTATTTATTTATTTAATTATTATTAATAAATTGCAAAATTTCACTACTGGGACATGAAACTGCTCAGAGTTGCAGAAACATTAACATTAAGTTAAACTGAGTTCTGTTTACAGATGTAAGATTACATTTGGTCAATACAACAGAGGTAAAGCAAATACTTTATAATTTCACGTAATAGTGCGTAATTTAAGTAAAGCTTGCTTAGGTAAGGGACGTCAGAAATTGGTGAAATAGGATCGTATTAAGGGCAGCACATTATCACTGCATTCGTGGGCATGCCAATCGTCACGGGTGTGTTCTGCGTCATCGCTTCCCAGCCAATCGCACAGCGACGTCCAGAAACGGGGCACCCAAGACGTAACCTAGCCAAACATGGCGACGCTCCGAAGAGAGTACGGAGATTGGAAATAGGACCGTTTTTAACTGAAAAAATAACCTCCGCTTCGCATGTTACAATGTGGTGGGGTTAGCCAGAGCCACCGCACGCACAGCCTTTTAGACAATGTTTGCAGAGGTAAGTTGGCGCCAGTGAAATCGGCGTGTGTATCGTTACAGTAGTTTGTTTTCCAGTGACAGACATGGCTAGTTAGCTTGTAGCTGCTAGCGCCTTAGCGTTAGCCCTGCAGGTAAACACAGCCTGACAGGGGAGAGGACGGCACAAAGCCGCGGCGTTTTCCGAAAGCCCGTCTGCTATAAGTGGCAGCCAGCCCGGGATTACACAGTTAACGCGAAGTTAATACGATGAGCTTAGGATATCTGCACTGTCAACACCGTGCTGTAAATTAGCTCGACACAGGCAATGTCGGTAGCATGCGTTTAGATTATGAGTAACGTCCCTCAACAACGAATTTCTACATCACAACAAACACAGGTGAGCTGGGCGTTACCTGTTTGCACGGCTAGTGGGGCTACAACCTAATGTTAAACAGTCATCTATTTGATATGCGCACGGTTGATTTACAACACATTTTGGGCTGTTGCTTATTCCACTGTCTTTTTAGTTCAAGTTTAAAGACGTTAACAATAACAACAAACATATTAAGCAATGACAACTACTCGTGCAACTGTTATAGCATGTTGTAGCATTTCCGTCTTATTTAGCTTTCACTTCACGAAAGACCTAAGACGTTGATACAGAGCTGTCCGGTGGATGTGTTTTCATTTGCACTCAGTAGCCGGACTAGCAGTCAGAATAGCTCCCTTCCCTTGTCAGACACAAACAACTGGCCTAACACAAGCCGGTCTTGAAATATTAATAGCTTGTCTTGAGTCCATTGTAGCTGGTCAGTGGTTGGTATTGAGGTATTGGCCTTGGCTTTATGGTTTTTGATTCATTTTTGATAAGACGTTTGCAGTGTTACTTGCGATGACACTGTAGTTTTGCTACAGTTCTCACGTGATGTACTTTGCCAACGTACACTGGGTTGCCTGACTTTTAACACTACTGGCCATGACATCTGCTGACAAGAAAAACAGACTGCAGTGTCCACCTCACCTGAGCGGCAGGTGACCTAACAACAATTCGGCACTGCTCCAGCAGTTTAAGTACAGGTTTAGCCTCGGTAATGAGGCCTCAGCTGCCACTGCACTGCTCTGTATGACTTACAGGGAGTACTGATTTCTATAAAGTGCAGTCAGGTGTTTCACTTGGTAGTAGCTCTTGTAAAATGTTGCTTTGTGCTAACTTCCAGTCTGACGTAAATGACAGTCTTGTGTTTGACATCAGCTGCACAGTGTCATCTTTGCTATTGATATAAGATGTAAGGTGAGGACAGATGAAGATGCATTTGCAGCAATCCAACATATGCCCCCCCTCCCTGTCCACAACATAGTTGTCATCATAAACGCAAACCTTACACAAGGATGCTGCTATCCCTTGTCTAATAATAATAATAATAATAATAATAATAATATATTTTTCTCTTGATCCCTCACCTTGGTTTTGCCTCAGACTTGCTAATGGTTGAATTTTTGTGTAATTAAAACCGTATTTACACAGTGAGCTGAGGTTCAACAGTTGCTCATGATTTGTAGTTTTGTTGCTCATTGAATTGTATAATCATGTTAAGGTGGAGACAGATTTTCTGGCTGTGGTTTACTCCTGTGAGTGACTGGCATACCCACATAGCATGATGAATACTCTTTCATACGCTGAGTTGGTCAGTGTAGGGAGACGTGTGTGTGTGTGTGTGTGTGTGTGTGTGTGTGTGTGTTTATCCATGGGCACACAAAGCTATCTCAGTGCTTTTCACCCCTGGGTAAATCTCATTAAGGTGTCTTAATCAAAGCTTGGTGGATACTAAGGCCAGCATGCTGTCACATCAGGCCTGTCTCTCATCTAGTACAGCTCTCCAACCTTCCCTTTGTAAATAGAGGTGACTGCACTGTCAACTAGGCTGACACCTTTCAAGAGTTAAGCCCCGTACAGATCTGTGTCCATAATGAGTCTAGGTCATACAGAGACTGAGAACACAGTTCACATTTGGCAGCAGAATTACACTTATCACCAGTTGTAATTGGTGTTATGTGACATTTAACTTACAACTACTACAGCTTCTAAATTAAATGAAGGGAGTAAATTTGGGGCATCTCAGGTGTCACAGAGTTCAGAGTTAAATTACCAGTAAATGCATGTCCTGTCCTGGTGCTCTGTCCCAGCTGTTGTGGTGTTACTGGTCGTGTCAGTTGTACTAGATAGCTGAATAATGTAAACCTCCATAAACTCCCCCGGAAGCAACAATGTGCTAGAAGGGAAAATGGGTTTTTGGGGAGTGAGTATGTGTTAGAGGAGGCACGTGGCTGACTTGCTCCCCAGTGAGACATACTACAGCTCTTGAGAGCGGTTGATACTAAAGTGGACAGATAGACAGAAGAGCAAAATAATGCTCGGCCCTACTGCTTGGCTTTAGTGCCTCACCTTAGCCATACACTGTTTTGTGAGATGAATCAAATGAGGAGTAAGCATAATGTTTCTTACTAAGGTGTTGAGCCATCTCAAACTGCCAGAGAAGTGTAAATTCTCCCTGGTACAGATAGAAATGAGCACAAGTCTCTAAAAAGGTATTCACTCATTTTCTGCCTGTTCATGATGGTGGAGAAATACTGAACACATCAGACTATGGCTTCTACAAGATTCCTCTCATTCATTCAGATTTTCTCTTATATATGTTACCCATGTATTCACATGACTGTGACCAACCCAGAAAGTCTGTCACTTCTTTACACTCCTCTTTTTTAGTGACAGCTGTGCACCTGTGATTACATCATCCAAGATACATTATAATGCAAAGTGCCAGCAGGACCAAAGATTAACTTCAGGTTATAAAACTTTCCATTTTCACTGTGTGACACTTTTGCCCCCCCATACACCTATTGTAAACAAATGTTAGTGCTGACTGTGTAGATATGCTCCCACACGCTGCACTTGTTTTTGAACATATGGAAGGCGGACTACCATGCTGATCAAACAACTGAGTCTTTACAGTGATTATAATAGAAGAGCTGTTTACCTAAGGTGAGAATAGCTGTGTTCATTAAGAGATGAGGGGATCATTTGGCCTTGTGTGTTTGCTCTCCTACTGGGCTTGTTACCTCCCCTAATGTTCATGTTGTTGAGCTAATGATAGCTAAAGGCTTCTTAGCAGGAGATTGCACAGCACAGGTTTTGAATTAGCGAGCAGCTAGATGTCCGCAGTATCTGCTCTAATGACAGACGTTTGTCAGTGTGCGCTGTCAGTGAAGACAGTGGACAGCTGACCGCCCTCAGATGATTAGGCACGCTGGTAAATGGGATTTCAGCCAAACTGCAAAAATCTTACATACAATTTTACATCCAGTTTTTGGTACTGTGTGTTTTTTTTTTAGCAATTTGTAGTTAAGAAATATTTAGAAATGATCCTATCACTTTTGCAATGTGTACACCAGCACACACAATATTGGACCCTGATTTTACTTGCAGCTGATTGACAGGTGTTTTAGTGAAGAGACATACCAGACTTGAGACAGACCAACATTTAAACACTTTCTTTTCTTGACTAGTATCAAGATTTCCTCTCAAGGTTAGCATGGTAGCTCCGTGTACTGTGGTTGTTGGGGTGGATTTAGCCAGCATGACGGCCATACTTAATTTCTCTTCCTCTCAGGCATTAACTATGGCTCTCCTACAGGACAGCTTTAATGGGCTGAGTTAACCTCTCGCCCAGTGACCACACTGATCAGGGCTGCAGCTAAGCGCTTGCGGGCTTGTGCGTGGGTCCTGAAAATAGAAATATTTACCCTTGAGCAGTTCTTCCCACACGCGTGTCTGGCTATGCACAGTGCAGTATGTAAGTGTGCGTGGATTAATTTTTAAGTTGCACCAGGAAATCTGGGAAATGATAATCTCCATGACACTGATAAGAGGCTGTGTGTACATGTCTGAATGTGGCTGGAGTCAAGGACGTCCCACAGTAGAACCCTCCTCAAAGATCTTGCCTCCCTGTATGGAAGTGCTTTTACACATTTAGAAAAAGCACATTTCAAATGTAAGAAACAAGTTAATATTGACATCGTTATATAAGATCTGGGATTTGTTTCGTGTTGTTTTACTTCTGATCCTTGATCCTACATTAACAGAACAAATCATTTATTCATTTTTTATTGTTTGTCTGGACTGGTGCTGGGAGATGATATGAATTAATTCAGTGTATTTTAGAGTATGTTTTGAGTGATGTATAAAATATTTGGATGACACATCTTCTATCTCTGTTTAGGAAACAATACTTTGGCCACACTGGTAACATAAACTGTGGGGTGAAGGCATATTCATGTGCACTGAGCCGGTCAGCCTCCAGAAATGGTGCACTATCATAATGTGTGAGGTTTGTGTCTGCACAGTTTGGATTTCTCTTTGCCCAGGCACCAATCTTGTTTAACAGATGTACAGTTTTTTTATGTTCACATAAGTTCATATTCAATGTGGGTTGCATAAGGAATTGCCTAGATGTTTAGATGTGTGTCCCCGTTGGGCTTTGGTGTTAATCACTGGAACAGATGGTTCATGTTTAAAACCCTGTGTAAGCTGTAATGACTCAAGAGTGTTGGTTATCATCTCTCCTACAGAGCCAAGCCTCCACAGCCTCATCACCTCATCACACAGCTCCACTGATAGCCTCTGCATTCCCTGCTGCCACTCACTGGTACCACTGACGTCAGACCAGACTTACATTACCCATTTGAACTACATTCAAATACTTTGTCAGGGAATGATTGCATTGGGTATGGGGGACTTGGTGTGGATTTCCTTAAGCTATCCCTTTACAAATGGAAAAATTGTGTTCAGAAAATGCAAATACCCTAAAAGAAGACGCAGACTGTCTAAATAAAAGCTGTTTTTGAATCGCAGCATTTAGTGAAACTGATAGAGGAATCTAACCTGGGTATTAGAACTTAAACTACCCCTCTATTTACAAAAATATTTGGCGCAAACACAAAGTCCCCCAACATTGCATGCAGTGAGTTGGGCTTGAATAATTTCAGAAATGACTAATGCATCTGGCAGTGTACAGTTACCAAGGCATATCTTGTCAACTAGGGAGGTATCTTAAGTAGCTACTACTGCTACAGGTGCATCTAGACATTGATGAGATTTAGTTATAACACTCTTATTTTGTGCATGTGTAGTATAGTCATCTGTTAGCATGTAGCTCAGGTAGCTCTGGCTGTAATAAATGGGTAATGACTACAATGGACTGGGTCTGGACACTGCCAACAGTAGAGTAACTGCTCTCTCGGTGATTACTGTGTGGGTGAAAAATAAACAGAGCGGATGTGTTTCTAAAGTCCAAAGCTGTTTGTTGAGTTTTTATGTTTTTTTTTCTTTTTAAAAGGAATACCTAGAGTATAATTTGGTTTTCATGTAAACGGTAACGACATTGTGGCTTGTTAATGTGTTGTAGTTGGCTTGGAAGTGTCAGGAAGACATGGTCATTCATCTAAGATAGTCAAAGTTTGTGGCAGGGTGTAAACTATTGTGTGAATAGTGCCTTTATATCTCTACCACTCCTAGCCCATCTGTAATAGAAGTAGTCATCTTCCTCTTTTACCCTGCTCTTAGTGACTGGGCACAAGCCGGTTGTGACATATGTAACGGGGGGTAGTCTAGCCAGTTTGGACACATTCTACAGCCCGGATATGAGTGTGTACACATGCTCTCAAGACATTCGGTTATTGTTAATGTTTTGCAATAACTTTCTGTAAACTCTGTAAACCTGGTTCCTTTTATCACTATAAGTTGAGAAACGTGATAAGTAGTTATATATCTGCTGGGAGACCTGATCTTGCTTTTAATATTATACGCATTCAACAGACATGGTCGTTAGATGAGTGTTTTTGCAGTGGAAATATTTCAGGCTGGAAAAACTGTGAAATCATCAAGGAGTGATGAAATGAAACATTTGCGCTCCTTTCTTCCTTTTATATGAAATAATTTAATACAAGAATTCAATCAAAGTGGAAAAAGTCTAAACAAGCTGGTTTCCCCAGTTAAGACAAAATATGTGCTCCTTTCACTAAATAGAATACCTCCACAGTCTGCAGCGTCTTATGCAACTAATTCAATTACATGCATGAGCCTTGGTTTAAAATATAGGGTTTAAGGAAGAGAACTAATAACTCATGTAAATGTGGGATTTAGAGTAACCAGGTTGTTGCAGTGGAATAACATGTTGTAATATTTCCTGCCCTAATCTGATTTCTCCTATAACCAGGTTTGTAAATGAAGTGACTGTGTGGTACACGTACACATGAGGTGTGCTCAATGGTGGTGTTGTTCTGTTGTATGTTTAAAACCAGCTCTGCTGTCTTGTGTTAGCCTCCACTCTGATTGACCCTGCTGACAGCCATCAGAATCAGGAACTCATTTCCCTTTTGTGTGGTGCTCAGCTGGTGTGATGATGACGGGTGTGACAAGTCATTTTTGAATTGGCTGTCTTAATTGACAGCTTCATGGCTAATCTGATTGAGGTCCTGTCATGATGCTTTAGTTCACCACAGAACTAACACAGGTGGTGGTGACCACTTCCAGTTTTGATTGATCCACCCCACATATGCGGATGTCAAGATACACGCCTGTGTAATGTTGTCCACTTCGCCTATTACCTTATTCTGAGCAGTTGCTATCCGCAACCACTAATCTCCATGTTCATGGCACTGGAAGGGAGTGAAAACAAAAGAAAACTTCATCAGGACATCCTAGTCATGAGGCATGCATGGGCACTTTGGCAGCAGATCAGCCATGACACAAGATTTTCATGAGATGTTTGGAAGTGATGACGAACAAAAACTATTGTACTGACTGTAATGAAATGTGGTTCCTGTATCTTATCATCCAGTAATAATCAGATTAATTAAATTAGCTACTCAATGCCTGGTCGTCCGCAGTGGCCTTACCCAGCAACTTTTGTTCAGTGCTCTTTAGAGACTACTGTGCGACTACTTTTGGAAAGTGGAGCTGTGGATTTGCGTGTTAGTAGTGTCATTTGTGGCACCTGCTTCACTCATTTCTAATGGTGTAATAACGCTGAAAAACAAAACTCATGTATCCCATTTACAATGTAGCACATGTAAGCTTTGAAATTATTACTCTGTATAAGGCATGCTGTTTACACATTACATTTCATTTATTTGTCTTCCACCTGTGTCTGTCATGAGACTTAGGTCCAATCGTGAGTGAGTGATCAGGTGACTTATCAGTGATCGTGCTATACGTAGTAATCCGGGGCTGGACCACGTTCCTGAATGTGGCACACTTGGCAGCCAGTCTAATGTGTGTCATCCAATTTTCCATAGCGGGCTATAGCGCCGAGAACAATGTGTCAGTGTCCCTAGGAAGATTTGTCTGTTCCTATCTGGCTCCATCAGTCGATCTGCTTATCTAAGGAACTCCAGTATGAATATAGGGCAGCCGAAGATCATCACTGTTGATCGTCACAGTCTCTGTCAGTGGCCCTACTGTGATGACTCCACAGCTAGAGCCTGGGCATTATCACAGTGTGTGACTCTGTGAGTTGTTCACATATCACCCTCATTATGTTGATAACTGCATTTGTCAAACCAACCTGAGAGGTCTTAAGTGTGCGATTGTTCTTTGAGTAAGCTTTGCATGGCCTTCTCTCATTTGTCCAGCTGAGGCCTTCATTTGCTGTATCTTGTACATCGTAGCTCAAGAATGTGGACGAATGTGCACAGAGTTTGACGACCCAGGTGATTGGTGTAGGTTGAGTTATGGAGGAGTAGTAATGTTGTGGTACCCGGGACCAGACCAGCCAGACCACATTTGCAAGGTCTTGGTCTTGTCTCGGAATCAACTACATTTTTATTTGGTCTTGGTCTTGACTCAGTCTTGACCCCCCTAGAAGACCATCCATTATCTGGAATAGATTGAGATTGCTATGTGAACAAGCACTCGGTCATGCTTTAGTTTACATGTCTGAGCAGATAACCTGCTCATGATGTCATGGCTGAACATGACCAAGGGGACAATGAAGTTAACTTCTCCCATGTGATGTGAAAACATCAGCGGTCATGGTGAAGGCCGTGCTCAGTTCAAAACCCCTCAGGCTGAATCGAACTGACCTGAGTGAGTACTAACTCTGCTGTTTGTTCCAGTGCTACAGTGACCATAGCTTTGGTCTGCCGGCGTGGTCTTGAACTCCCTGTCTTTCGCATTGAGCGACTGAAAGTAACACTTTCCAGTGTGTTATCATTGCAGTGATTTCATCTGCAGCATTGGCACAGTAGGGGGCTGAAAATAGAGCTTCTAGATTAACTTATGTGGAAAACTGGGACAGAGAGGTGAGGTGCTAGCTGGAAACAAGAGTTTGGTTTCCTGCACTGACAATAACAGGAAAACCATAGGATGTGACTCACACATATGCGCACACACTCTCTGAGTCTTCATCTGACACTCTCAATACAATACAAAACACCACCAGTTTGTCTTTTTAAATAATCTTTTCCTGTGCCGACATCTGAAGTGTAGAGCTGTGTTTTTTTCTTGACTGTGGATGATGTCATCGTACAGTACAATTAGCGCTGCTGATTTATTGTTATTTTCCCTTCACAATGGCGTGAGCAGTCGAGCCCAAACAATTTTATGTGGGAGATTTATAGTGGGGTTGGCAGAAAAGATGAAGCCATTTTTAGACCGTGCTTGAGATGCCGGTTGATAAATTATTTTGCTCATTAAAATTAGAAGTTTATTCTCATTTATAACACAAAGAGTTTGAATCAAAACAAAGGCACAGCTGTTTCTGCATGCAGTATACCATCATATGGTTAATGGTAACAACAGTTCGAAACAGTACTGATGTGAAATGCTTATCAGTGCCTTAAAATATGAATGATGCAATTTTAGTTGGTAGACTTGTTTGTCAGCGATAGAAGATCAGAATGCTTGATCAGACAGCAGATGTGAAGCATTTCTTCTGACATCAATGATCTTCAGACTCACTTGAGTCTGGTTTCAGTATAAACACAAGAGCATGGAGTATTCAGCCTGTGTTTTTGTGTGTATGTGTGTGTGTTTCAGGCCAGTCTGTCCATCTGGGGATGGGGGGGTCTTGGAGTCGTGCTGTTCCTTGTCACCTTTGGACCCTTTGCCATATTCTACCTGGCTTTTTATATCTTCTGCTTCATTGGAGGGTGAGTGTTCAGACCTGTAAACCATGGCTTATATCTGTTTATATTCCTTTTCACTCACATGAACCACAGCACTTTGTACCGGAGCCTGGCTGATCACTTTTTAACTCGCCGTGTTCTCACCACTGTTCACCAGGGGCTTCGCGGTCACTCTGCTTTATGGAAAGATAAACTCCGAGAAACACCTGGAAAAATGCGAGCATTCTTACCTGCCATCCACACAGATTGGTATACTAAAGGTAAAAACATACTTGGACGCGCATACATGCACGTTTTGACCTCACCTATGCAAACAATTAATCAGTAAGTCATTAATCAAGTTTCCAGCCCCTTCTGATTTTACTGCTCACATTTCACCACATCATTGTGTGTTCCTCTTTCAGACATTGGATGAGATGAAGCTGGAGATCAAGCCCATAAAGATTGACAGGAGACTGACTGGCTCCAGTTTCATTGATGAACCACTCCAACAGGTGTGTTTGTGTGGGCAAGTCCGTATAAAAAAACAAATGCTGTGACCTGTACACTGACTGAAAGCCCTTCCTGTTGTTCTGTAGTTCTGACTGTCCACCTCCACTCAGATATGAGAGTTACAGCCTGAAGTGGTCACAGAGAAGTAGAGTGATCGAGATTCAGATTAAAGTGAGACAGCAGCTGAGAAGGGAAGCTAACAGAGGATAACAAGATTATGACGGAGTGACACGTACCGACACTCCAGACTTTTTGGCCGCACTTGGGTCACCATCTGACCCATCAGCTGACCTAGGTCAAAACTAATGGCCTCAAGCCATAAAGTAGTCATCACTGTCAAACCATAGAATGTAAATAAAGATGGACGTTGCCTCTAACATCACCTATAGGTCTCTGAGGAGTGATTTCGAAGCATGGAGAGGGTTGTTATGGTTGGGTTATATGTGACTCCAGGCAACAATAATAATCAGCACATGGAGCGACACTCCCTTAATTATACTGAACTTTAAGCCTAATAAAATTCAAAGTGACAGAGTGATATAAACGTTTATTCTTTCAAGTTGAGAATTTCAACTTGGCTGTTTGATACTTCTGTGGCTTCATTTTTCAGCCTCAGAGGTTCGCTTTTTGTGTCAAGCACTGCATGACCTCTTAAAACCTTTGCACCTCTGTTTCACAGGAGGTTTGTTCCTTGTGTGGTGTGTCATCAGATTAGTCCAGACCAGGATGTCTGTCAGTCTTTTTTTCTGGCAAAACAAATGAAAATTTCACCCTCCTAAAACTCCAAAACACACTGTGTTAACACAGGCAGCTCTGTTTCTTAACAGCCTTGACAGAATTAACCTCAGTTCAGATAACTAATAACTCACACACAGTCCTCATAGATCTTTTTCTTTCTTTGAAATAATTACCACAGTTTCTCTCTCAAAATTTCAATCAGGCAGATTTTCATTCAGTGGGATGGGATCACACGGGAACTTAAGCAAAGGAAGCATAAGTTACATCACTTACACAATTACAGATAATGCTTTATTAATGTGCACTTCTTCTTACCAAATGTACTGTCTGGGAAAGAGAAACCTGAAAGTAGAACTGAAAGTCTGTGCACAGTTTTTCTGCCACACCATCAGTGTTGCACCACTATGCAGCTTAAGTTCAGAAAAAGAAAATGTTGCATGGTTGAAATTAATGTGAGTCTGCTGGTGTTTTGCTCAGGTAAACACATTTGTAAAAAAGAGTCTGTCAACGGTCAGGCTGCTGGTCAGTATTGCTGACATGGAACGTCAGCCTAGTCTTTCCAGCCTATCGCGTGGTTACAACATTTACAGCAGAAAACAAGCTTTTAGCCTGTCCACAGTAAAGCAGCGTGGCCGTGAGAGTCAAGTGCAGAGTCAGCAGTTTGACATGGTCAGATGACACTGGCTGCTCCACTATGGAGTCTCTGTTCTCCCTTTCCTCCCTGGGAATGCACACTAATCATTTCAGCAGCATGTGAATCTCGATATCTTGCACAGCTAAGCGTGACATCATGTAGAGCTGTGTCATGTTCTCCAGAAAACCCTTTTCTTTCTGTCTTTTTTTACATTACAAGAAAAAAAAAAGTTTCATGGCTGAATCCTGCCTCACACAGTAGCAATACTGACACTGATTCATGAGTTGGCTTGATTTAATCATGCTACTATTTCAATTATATTTAACAGGCTACAGCTCAATGATAGTCTTACTCAGGTTTCCTTGGATCTAGCAGCCCAGTAATCTATTCCCCTGGTGTTTGTATTAAACATTGATGATCAACAGATTTCATTTTCTTTCCAAAAGGAGTTATTTATCCATTTTACTTTCCCTCTCTGCTTTTCGCCCCTCCTTAGTCCTGCTCTGAGGTTGTCCCCACTAAATTTTTATGCTCTCTCTCCTCTTCCTTTATGTTTCTTTTTCCCTGTAGGTGATGCAGTTTGCTCTTAGAGACTATATCCAGTACTGGTACTACACTCTGAGTGAGGATGAGTCCTTCTTATTGGAGATCAGACAGACCCTGCAGAATGCCCTCGTCCAGTTCTCCACACGGTAAGAGACAAGCACACACTTACTCTGAATGATATGTGACTTCTTATCATGTTCTGCCTTGCTATTCATGGCAAGGTCTGTTTAATACAATCCATATCTGATCTGTGTTTCTTTTTTTTTTGGTCTGTGTCTGTTGGTGTGTCAAGGTCCAAAGAGGTGGACTGGCAGCCTTACTTCACCACTCGCCTGGTGGACGACTTTGCCACCCATTTACGTGTCTTTCGAAAAGCCCAGGATCGCCTCGCTGACAGAGAGGACAAGCAACGTACGCACACACATTCATGACTCCTTTGATTATTTGATAGACTACAATAGGATTTGTTTACGAATTCCGTGCACAAGAGTTAAGTACAGACAATGAACGAGAAAGAGTTCTGTCCCAACAGGAGACATAACGGAGGAGCTGGTGGACTCATTCTTCGAGGCCGAGGTGGAGATGGAAAGGAAGATTTGTCGAGATGTTGTGTGCACTTCACACAAAGATGAAGAAGGTAAACACACCTCAGCAATCTCTCTTGTTTTACATTTGACCCAGTCATGCAGAACTCATCGCACAACTGTGCTACTGTGCGTGTCAGGTTTCCTTCGAGACTTGTGTGAGCTGCTTCTGTACCTGTTACTACCTCCTGGAGATTTCCACAACAAGAATATGAGATACTTCCTGCGGGTGCGTACATATAAGACACACAAACGCTCACTCTCACTTACACTGAATACAGAGCAGTGTTACTCTGTATGTCTTACAGCCTTTCCTAGAGTATTATTTTCAACAGCAGGGTCCTGAATTGATCACACTGTGGGAACAGACAGTGTGATGGGATGTGCTCTGTGATTTTGATTTTATTTTAGGAGGTGCTGGCACGTGGTGTGCTGCTCCCTCTGGTCAACCAGCTGAGCGACCCAGACTACATCAACCAGTTTGTCATCTGGATGGTGAGACCTGACACTCACTTCCTGTCCAAGAAACAGTCCAGAAATCAAATCAAATAGAACACAACAAAGGTTTTGCAGTGGTACGTGTGTAAATGTAACTGTGCCCATTGTGTAGATACGCGACTCCAGCTGTAACTATGAAGCCTTCATGAACATCCTCAAGCTGACAGACAAGCCTGCTGAGCTGGAGGCCGTCAAGGACAAGGTGTTGGAGGAGTTGCAGTACCTCCGCTCCCTGGACACCGCTGGGGATGGTAGGCACTCAGTGACGCACGTACACAAGTATTTCATCCTGTGAGGAACACAGAACAACAAATTGTCTAAATAACTGCACTGCATTCCTCTCTTCCTCCTCCTATAATTTGTTGTTTCTGTCCTTCAGACATCAATGTGATCAAGAACCAGATCAACAGTCTTCTGTTTGTGAAGAAGGTGTGTGAGACCAGGATCCAGAGGCTGCAGTCTGGCAAGGTGAGACACTACAGAACAGCCTTAATAGTGCTTAGACTAGAGGATCCAGTAACAACATGCATTATGCAAATGAATTATAGTATGATCAGTTATATTTTTATGGTCAAACATCGTTCGTGTCAGGGCCAGCTGATTTTCTCAAAGTCAGTTTGTTTGTGAAGTTTTATCTTCTGAGTAAACTAAGCTCAGAAAACAGTTTTCTCTGTTCTGTGTGTACCAGACATTTCTTATCCCGTGTCTGTGTCTGTGTTGTGTAGGAGGTGGACGCCTTGAAACTGGCAGCCAACTTTGGCAAGCTTTGTGTCATCCCACTGGATCACATCCTCGTCCACAACATAGCCCTGCAATTCTTCATGGGTAATTCTGGAAACGCATCATCACATACACCACGGATGCCAAACGTCACTGTAATCCTGAACATTTCTGTTAATCGTCTGTGTAATCCATAACTTATTCCATTCCACTTCCAGTTATAAGTCCGACCTCTCTTGTTAGGCGCGCTCCTTTTCAGTCCCACATGACCTCGTCAAAGATTTTAATGGGTCACTCCACATTACAGATCAGATTATGATAGCGTCTGTGTGTGTGTGTGTCCGGCCAAATTGCATCACTTCTGGTTTGAAAAATAAGCAGTATCCAAAAGCCAAAAACATTGTGGCTGGTTTTGTCGTGTAAACATTCATAGTGGTAGGATTTCCTTTTTTTAAAAATAAAATAATATGTTTAAGTTTAATAAGTTTGATTGACCAAAATTTCAAAACTAAAGGCAACAAAGACTAAAGTGACAGAGCCAACATTACTACATTACTACAACATTATTAACCCTAACCCTTACATTTAGTCATTGAAGTCGCACAGTAATCCAATATATTTACGTAAAACTCAAAACTGCGACAGTGGACAGACTGCCTTGAGAGCCAACTGTTGTGTGTCTGTTGATCCAGACTTCATGCAGGCAGCGGGGGCCCAGGCCGAGCTGTTTTTCTGGCTCACTGTGGAGGGTTACAGGGTGACGGCACAGCAGCAGCTGGAGGCCATGCAGGGCTGGCAGAAAGATGGCAAGAAGCAGCCCTGCACCACCAAGGGACTGTTGAAGGCCGCAGCACTGGGTGTCTACGAGCAGTACCTCTCCGACAAGGTAGGAGACAAGATAGGACACACACATCAAAAGTCACTGCAGCCATAAAGGTGATTAACAGTAAAGGTAATGTTTTCAGCCCTCACGAAATGATCTACTTGTCCAATTTTGATACTTGTCCGACAGGCATCTCCCAGAGTGCAAGTAGATGAGGCATCTGTGACAAAACTGGGGGAGAAACTTCAGAAAGATGATCCCACACCAGAGATATTTGATGAAATCCAGAGAAAGGTACTTGTCATGAATTTTATGACACATTTATATATTTTACTAAAGCTATTTTTAGAGATTGCGGCACCTCTATTTTCAGGAGACACACAAATCTCTCCTCTTCATGCTCTATTTCCACGTTCCCTTTTGAATTCTCTGCCTCAGTTCCTGTGTTTTGCACCTGCTCACTAACTGTTTAACACATTGCACCGCAGGTGTATGACATGATGCTACGGGATGAGCGCTACTACCCCTCCTTCAAGCAGAGCCCTCTCTACGTCCGTATGCTAGCAGAGCTGGACATGTTGAAAGAGCCAAGCTACCGTGGATCTGATGATGGAGATGGCGAATCTTTTAACGGCTCTCCCACTGGAAGCATAAACCTCGTAAGTCGGCTTCATTGCCTGATGTGGAGACACATCTGGTGTTGTTGTTATACTCCATCATCCCATTGATCTTTGTCCCAGAAGTTTGTTTTTTTGACAACTTTGTCCTTGTGATTTCAGTCTTTGGACGACTTGTCCAACGCCTGCCATGATGAAACTATGCACCTACATGCCTTCATCTCCGACACAGGTACAACTACGCAATAACACTCACATTCTAAGTGTCTTTTGTAACATGGTCTTCAAAAGTCTCAGGGTTTGCACTAGACTCCAACAGCTTGTGTTTGCAAAACATTTCAAATGACCTTTACTTGTTGTGGGATTTGGGTGTTGTAACTGTATATGTGTGAATTGGTCATGCATATTGGGTATCTGTGAGTCCCTACTGGCCCCTCCCTGCATGTTTTTTTTTTTTCTTCCAACTTTGCACCTCCTAGCTCTGTTCATCTGCACGTGTCTGCTGTGTCACTTTCATCCTGTTCCAGTATGCTTCATGTCTTTCATTCCATCACCTTGAATCTTTTTATGTTCTTCCCTTTTCCTTTCTTTCCTCCCCCTCCCTCCTTTTTACCCTTCCTGTCTTTCTCTCACATTTTCCTCCCTTTTATTACATTTCCACACCCTCTGCTCCACATTTTTTCTTTCGCTTGCTCTTCTTCCCCCACACTTTGCATCTGCCCCCCTACTTTCCTTCCTTTGCTCTGCTTTCATCCACCACTCCCTCCCTCATCCTCCATATCCATGTTGGGTGTATTGCAACGCCGGGTAGCTGATGCTTGTCTCCCCGGCTTCTGGGGTGCTGCAGGGGTTTGCAACGACCACGGTAAGACCTACGCACTGTACGCCATCACTGTGTTCAGACGCAACCAGGACGGCAGCGAGGACTGCTGGAAGACCTACCGCCGCTACTCGGACTTCCACGACTTCCACATGAGAATCACTGAACAGGTATGTGTCAGCTGGCCAGAGGAAATTACATTTAGCATCAAATCATAAAGCAATAATGTGTCCATTTTCTGTCTCCTTGCTCCTTACATATTTTGTTGTAGTTTGAGAACCTGGCGTCCATCCTCAAGCTGCCAGGAAAGAAGACATTCAACAACATGGACAGAGACTTCTTGGAGAAGAGAAAAAAAGACCTCAATGCTTACTTACAGGTAACACTCGTATTTATCAGATAAAACATTTCCTTATTTTGTAGAATGATATCAACCTGTGTGTGTATGTGTGTGTTTCAGTTGCTGCTGAACCCAGAGATGGTGAAGGCCTGCCCAACTCTGATTCCTTATGTCTATGACTTCCTAGAAAACAAGGCCTACAGCAAGGGCAAAGGAGAATTTGCACGAAAGGTAGCTCAGTGATTTTTAAGTAAAATCTCTTTTTCCGTGCCATTTATTTACTACCACGTCACTTCAAAATGCTGGGTGATGTCTAAGTGAAGCTCGTTCTCGTCTGTATCGTACATTCAGTGTGTAGCTATGTTGTAACTCTGTGCATGTATTTTAGCTTTAACACTTTAAATGTAGCTGTGAGCCTGGGAGCTCCTCTGCAAGAGAGTTCCTTTTGCTAAATTGTATTCTGACATTAACCAGTGTTGTTCTGTTGTCACGAGTATTTATTTGCAGTCAATATATTAAAGTTAAAATGAGAGAGTGCTGTCTCTTCATGCTACTAAGAAAGATTTCTGTTTTACTTCTAAATTCAATGAAGATGTAAGTGATCAGAGTAGTCGCTGGATTAATAACGTATGTTTCCTGCTTTTTTTGATTCTCCCATCAGATAGACACATTTGTAAATCCTTTGAGGAGCTCCATGAGGAACGTGTCCAATGCAGTGAAAGCTCTGCCAGACAGTTTGGCTGAAGGGATGACCAAGGTGTCTGACAACATGGGCCGCATGTCAGAGAGACTGGGCCAAGACATTAAACAGTCCATATTGAAGGTAACATCATCAAATGCTGCTGAGTGTTTTGGAGTTGAATACACAACTCTCTCTTTTTCTCACTGCTCCAACTCATTCATTCTTCAGCCTCTGATGTTCTGTGCTTCCTCTGCTCTCCCAGGTGCCTCCACTCCTCCCCAAGTCCGAGATTGACCCTGAACACTGTCGAGTCTCCGCCCAGCTTGATGACAATGTGAGTCCATCAGTTAGTTTAGCATTTCTTTTATTATATTTCAGGTAAAATGGTAAATACATGCCTTGTGTGTCCAGGTGGACGATAACATCCCGCTGAGGGTAATGCTGCTGCTGATGGATGAAGTTTTTGACCTCAAGGAGAAAAACCAGTGGCTGCGCAGGAACATTAAGAACCTGTTGCAGCAGCTCATCAGAGCCACATATGGAGACACCATTAACAGGTCAGACACACAAAGACTCAGGCATGGATTTAACATCATTGGAAGATGATAGAGATACAAGATGTATTCTGTTCATTATCTCACAATCATCCCAGACATGTAATCTCTCCATTGTTTCTGTAGGAAAATTGTGGATCATGTGGACTACTTGACCTCACCAGAGCAGGTGGCAGACTACGTCAAGAAGTTCAGGTAACCCCCTCCACTTTTCTTTCTAATTAATCTGATTGGTCCAGTGAAGTGGGAGTAACCCTGAGTGGCTCCATCCCCACACAGGGACTCCTACTGGCCCAACGGTATTCTGGCTGAGACACCACCCCGCCGCGACAAGAGCATCCGCATGAGGACACGAGTAGCTGCCAAGACCAGCCTGCTGGGCATCATGCCAGGTGAAAAAACACACAAACACATGCTTCATTCAAGCATCACCAGTTCAGTACAGCCTCATCAACTTAGGCCCTGCTCTCATACAACCAAAAACAAAGTGGAACATGTACAATACCATCTCACATCTGTGCAGCATGTCAAAGTGAGTTTTTAAGTGGGCTTGCTGCTGCCCCTAGAGGCCAATAAGAGAAAAACACCCACTGCCTTGGTGGGCAGCAAGTGACCCAGTAACATTTAGATGGACAGGAGGTTAAGAAAGAAACAACTGTAGGAAATGAACCTGAACAAATCTGTGAAGTTTTTGTTACATTTATTTGCAAGAAGGAAAACATCAGCGGTGAAGGCTGACTTGTCCTGACAACTTTACTTTTCCTCCTTATCCAGATGAGCTGAAGCACATCATTGGAGCGGACACCACGAGAAAGGGCATCCTACGCGTCTTTGACATGTTCCAGTACCAACCAATGAATCGTCGGCTGGTCTACGTTTTCCTCGAGGGTTTCTTGGAGACAATGTTCCCCCAGTACAAATTCCCTGAGCTTTTTGTCAAGCTGCACTCCCGCTCGCCACGCATCCACAGATACAGCCAGAAACTCAAATCCTCCTCTCTGAAGAGGTGACAGGAAAAGACTGAGGCGACAGGACCGACTAGACACACACACAGACTTGAGAGTGAGGAGTGAGAGCAAAGGGTGGAGAGGGGGTGGAGGCGCTTGACGTGAACGTGATGGTATGTGTGTGTGATTTCTGCCATTTCTTTCACCTCCCTCACACACTCTTTTCGATGAAAACACTCCAGTTATCCAGCCGATTATTTCATAACAGAACTGAAGAATAAACAACACACCTCCTCTCGTTCGGCGAGACACACATGGGCAAACACAAGTCCTGTAATTTGCACCGAGACTGAACATGGCAGTCTTTTCTTTTACTGTCTACATTTTCCCCTCCCTTCTTGGATTTTTTTTTTTTTTTTTTTTTTTTTTAAAGTTGTGTTTAGCTTTATCCTGGGCCAGTCGATGCTGCTTTCATGTGGTCCAGAGAGCAGACCACAGATACTGTATTGTTTTTAAACTGCAGGAGTAGATAGCATAGACCCACACCTTGCCTTACCTTTCCCGCTTCTGTCTTTCAGCCAGCTCAGTGTGCCACCTCTGAATCAGCCCCTCAGCTGTAGTCAGAATTACCCTCATGCTGTAGATGTTCGATCTGCAAAAGCTGCACACTTGTAAACATGCAAGAATATTTTGTTTTCATAGCAACCAAATATTGTCAACAGCACTGGGTTAAAAGAGGCGCTGTTTTTAAAAATGTGATTGCAAGAATATGGGTCGAAAGGATGAGTTTTCACTTTTATTGTTGGCATTTTTTCCCGCCTCAGTGCTCCTCTTCAAACTTTTTTTTTTCTTTTATTTTGCTTTAAAGTGTTACATCATCTGTGCCGCCCATGACCCTCAAAGAATAGGCCACATCCCCTTTAATGCTACTGTCATAACCTGTGATGACCAAAGCTCATGCTGTTCATACTTGTGTGTGTGTGTTTGTGTGTGCGAATGTGTATACTGGTTTGATGTTGGGATAACTCTGAACATTACTGTGCTTCATATTGATAATCATGTGAAGAAAGAGAACAGTTGTGGGAAGCTCGGCTATCTAAGCGCACTATCAAAGAATGTACTCTCTGGTCTAGACTGTATTTGGCTTGTGTAGAATTATGTGTGAATTACTCTGTGTATGAGTGTGTGTATGTGTAGGTGTGTGTGTGTGTGTGTGTGTGTGTTTAGCACAAAGAAGCAACCCTTTTCAGTCAGAAACTGTGCCAGTGTGAGCTAGTGAACCAGCCTTAAAACTACATACAGTATATACTGACCAAGAGACGCAAGCCAGAGGTAGCTCTCCTTCACACGATCGAAAGTTACATAGAAATCAAGACAGGAGATTTGGAGATATATCCCTAATCACTTTTATCCAGAGAAAATGTCTTTAATTTTGTGCAATATTTTTTTTTCTTTAATGCATGTGCATTTTGAATCATTGTATACTGAAAAAAGTAATTCATATTGTTTTAATGGTAGAAAACACAAAGGAAGTTTCCCCAGAAATGTCTTCTTATCCCAACAACTTAACATTCCGTTGTTGTAAAAGTACAATGTTTATTTTACAGACTTGTTTTATAAGTCTGAGTTTTTGTTTTGTTTTGGGTGCGTGGGGGGTATTTTTCACTTATCTCTCACCCACTTGTGCAGAATCTGTATTGGGTATCACCTGGGCAGTGTTGGGGGAGGGGGGTGGGGGGTGGGGAGTCGGGGAGGTTTGTGTCACAGCCCGATTATTAGCTTATTGGGCTATAGCTAGCTCAGAGGCGGCCTCAAACAACTGCTTCTTTTTTTACTCATAAATGGCGTTTTATGTGTTAAAGCTCGTTTTTTTGTTGCGTGTGAACAGATCATCGTTGTTATGAACTGACAGCCGGAGGGACCGCCCCCCTCACCTTCTCTTCCTGTCCAATAGACTCACAGGGGAGCTGCGTCCTGTGACCAATGGAATCACTGCTAATGAGCACTAACCGTAGCAACTGTGGGAGGGCCTCTCCCATTGGCTGGACGGAGCCCCGTTCTGCTGCAGTCATTGGATGGAACTCCTTCATCTGCTGTGATTTCGCTTACACTGAGCAGCCGTGGTGGACTCTGATTGGCGGAGGAGGAGGACGTAGACTTGAGCCTCTCAAACTGGGAGGTGACTACTTAGTCCCTATGGTGGAGGAGATGTCACCTTTAACTTTCTGCACACCTCTCCATACAGGAAGGCTTGTTGTTTTTTAACCCCAGTATATATGAATCTATGATAATGAAAATTGTGCATATCTGTGTACAGTATGTGTTAATAGTGTGCCTAAATGTACTGTCAACTCTATTTTCATATTTTTCTTTAACCTAAAAAAAAAAATCAATCAGAATGTCATGATCATTTTACGCAACTGAAAATGACTTTAGGGTGTTTTTTTGCATCATGCTTATCAAACTCTTCCTTATGAGCAATTGTGCTCAAATCAGTATAACACTAATAAAAGGTAACTCAGACTAACTGACCCACAGCGTGGATGGTGTCTGCAGTGTATTTACAGGTCATGTAAATGAGGAATGCAGCTGCTTTATTTATTCATTCATTTATTTAACGTCTAAAATACAGTTGTTAAAAAACACAGAAGCTCAAACTATAGTAGAAAACGATGGCTGTTTGGTTTGTGTCATTTATCTGAGGAAAAAATGTGTTTCCTACAAATGACAGATCTCTATTTGTGCAATGACCAATATCTATAAAAACAATGTGGGTGCACCAACACAGAATGTCTTGTTTATTAAATATGGACAGTATATTACATAACAGGTATTAAACCAATTATTTCATATACCTATAATGACCAGATGATAGAATTATGAAGTTGTATTATTTTTCTGTGTAAGCCTTAAGTTATGTCCTCTTTTGAATAAGGCCTGCTCTTATTGTGGGGTACATTATCTTAATTTTATCTTAAAACATTTGGTTTTAACTACATAAAACAAAGTTAAAAAGCCTCTACTGTGACTGGAGAGATCACATGCATTCAAGTTCACTTATTATTAACAAGGAAGAACTCTGGGATGACGGACTGAGCACTGCATCTTCCAGTGAAAACACAGCAAGAAATCATATGTGTTTGTGGATTCATTTGCTATAAGATGCCTTTCCACTGACATGTTGGGTGGGAAAAGCCCAGGTTAAGTGACTGACAGATCAACATCACTTAAAACAGAACAGAGCCAGTGTTGATGCTGTCTAATTTAACTGCTGGTTATTAGAAAGCTCATATATATATATATATATATATATATATATACATATATACACACATACCGTAATCTCATAACCTACCATACCATAACAACACCCCAATGATGACTAGGAGACTTTGATTTCTTCCATTTTAATGTAAGCACTCATTGACTACCTGTTCATGGGTTCATCACACAATGCCAACAAAAATTCTTTCTCGTGCTTGAGCATGAGACAAACACACTTTCCTGCAGGTAAGCAAGGAACAGCGTCTCTCACTTGGTGTCACTTTCGATACATTGTCCCTGTCAGTCCATGTCTGAACACACTCAGACAAACACATGGACTTCCCACTGTCTCTGGACAGCCCTCACGTCTTCCTCTGCGCTTTCCCCACCGGGTCAGCGATGATAACGATTCCCCACGCGGCCAAACCTGAGAGACAACACAGGTGTGTCACAAACCCACACGAAGTAACGCTGCACATGAACAGCCCACGGAGTTATTGCGTGACTCACTTGCAGCAAATGTGATCTGCGCCACCGTGCCCATGGAGGTGGGTCCACCTGCTCTCATGGTTTTCCGGGCTGCCATGAACACATAGAGCCCGGACAGGATCAAACCACCACCGGAGATGAGCCGACAGCTCCAGCAGCCTTTAAACAACTGAGTGGGTTTAGACACGGGGTCAGTTGCTCCTCCTGTCGGTGTTGCTGACATTGTACTGGATGATGAGAGCCAATGCCAATGCTAATGCTAAATCTAATACACAAACACAAATACAGCCTTTGATTAAAAGCGAGCGGATAAAGAAACTAGACACCACGTCCCTCCTGCTTTTTCCTGTTTGTCCTCAAATGTCCAAACAAGTTGTCCACACGGAAACAAATTCACTGTCAATGTTTTAAGACAGGTGCTGCTCATGCTAGTTGTGAGAAAGGTCAGATTTAGTGCTTCCGGCTTGAGCGCCTAATGTTTCCTGGAAAGTATTTTCAAAATAAAAGTTTGTTTATATCTAAGAAGCCGTTACCCCATAGCTGTTTGTAGTTCATGTTAATGCATAGGGAACAACATGGAGGCGATCCACACGCTATGGCTATGGTTAATGTGTATACATTAAACACAGTTTCGCAACGGGAGCTTCTTATCACTGTTTAAGCAGTAGAGCTCCTCAGCTGAGCCAGCTCGGTTTACTTGGACCTCTGAGCTTTGGTGTTGCGACACCATTTACGTCGCTCGGGGAAGAAAAATGTTTTTGTTATGTGCCCTTTTTCTTGGATTTTCTCTACCGACTCAAACAGCTGCGGACTCGTCCTACGTCGCTGCTGTTTACGAGCACCGCCTGGTTCTGAACCCGGAGCCTCAGGTCCCTCTGTCCCGCCCCGCTGCGCTGCAACATGTGCAGAAAAATCTGGATATCTACGAGGAGCAGGCCGCCCGAGCTGCACAGCAGGTACACACTGCTTATTCAGTTTCCAGGCATCTTTGTAGCGAAAGCTCTCCCAGATATATTATCTCCAAAAATAAGTCTCTGTCAGTAAGGCACCTCACGAAGAACTCAACATTAAAGGCTCCATTGCACACTTTTCTCCTTTCCATGCGTTTTAAGCAAATAGAATTCAATTTTTGTTAATGTTTAACTCTAAACTAACTGTACCGGTCTTTGGACCTATCTGGACAAATATCTGACCACCTCAAACTTCCCTGATAGCCATGAGCACAGTATTTAACACTGAGTTTCTCTTATTTCTATAAACCAGCTCCATAGTAAAGTTTTTTTTTATATGTCCAGGTTTCAGGGGGTTTAATGACACAGGGGAAACTAGTTGTGATAGTTTGAGGGAACCTGTCTCCTCTTTCCTCTCAATGTCTGCCTTCATCTTCCCACGGTCAGGGTGCACAGATCCTAGTGTTCCCAGAGGATGGCCTTCAAGGTTTCAACTTCAGCCGATCATCCATCTCCAGCTATTTAGAAACTGTTCCTGACCCCGAGCAGGAGAACTGGAATCCCTGCACAGAGCCGGGAAGATACAACAACACTGAGGTTGGATTGGTTCTCGAGTTTAAATAAAGACATGATTTTAGATTTGATATTATTGAGAGCAGAGTGTTTTGGTGAGGGCTTCTCACTCTTTACTTGAGTGTGGTTGGTTTACAGGTTCTCCAGAGGTTGAGCTGTATGGCACGTCGTTACAACCTCTACCTGGTGGCCAACATGGCTGACTTGCAGCCTTGTCCATTGGGGTCCAGCCCTGCCTCATCCTGTCCCTCTGATGGACGCTGGCAGTTCAACACCAATGTGGTTTTCAGGTGCGGTGTAACCTGAAAGCAGAAGCAATTAATTCTTTGTCTGTGTTGAGTGTTAACAGGGTCTTCCTCCATGCAGCTCCAGTGGCCAGCTGGTGGCACGATACCATAAACAAAACCTCTACTTTGAGGAGGCCTTCGACACACCGCCACAGCCTGAGATCATAACGTTTGATACACCTTTTGCTGGGAAGTTTGGCCTCCTCACCTGCTTTGACATCCTGTTCCATGAGCCCACAGTGACCCTGGTGGAGAGGGTATAAAAAACAAAACGCACACATAACAACAAATAGATTTACTCAGCTCTGCCTTGCTGTGATTGGTCCTTATCTCCTTTTATCCTCACTCTCTTGTTTTTGTAAATCTCTAAGGGCATCCGTCAGCTGATCTTCCCAACAGCCTGGATGAACCAGCTCCCCCTGCTGGACACAATCCAGTTCCAGCAGGCGTTAAGCCTGGGTGCTAATATCACCCTACTGGCTGCCAACATTCGCAACGACCAACTGATCATGACAGGAAGTGGCATCTACACTCCTTTTTCTGCCACCTATCACCATGCCCAGAAAGGAGACCCAGAGGAGGGCAGGCTGCTGGTGGCCAGGGTCCCAGTCCTAAACCCACTGTTGCTGAGGCAGAGCGTGACCACAGAGGAGGGGGTAGCCAGGCCTGAGTCCACCGTATCTATGGCTACAGACTCTGGATACTGTCACCAAGAGAGCTGCTTTGACCCTTCTCATCCTGATGCTGCTTCTGCAGTCTCTCCCTCCGCCACCACCTTCATCTCTTCCATGATGTACGACCCATTTACATTTGTGACCCTAAATGAGACAGAGGGCAAACTGAATGTGTGCGATGGCACGTTCTGCTGCCACCTGCAGTACCGACAGTTACCAGAAGGTGGCAGTAAAGAGCTCTATGCATTTGGAGCATTTGCTGGTACACACACTGTGAACGGACGCTACGCCCTGCAGGTATGAATGAGGACATTTTTAAATATTTAAAACTGGTCAAAGAGACGTTGTCACATTTATATGATGTTTGTGTACAGGTGTGTGCGTTAGTCCGCTGTGCAGCCTCGGAGGCCAGCTCCTGTGGACAGGAAGTGGAAGAGGCGGAGACTAAAATGGAATTCCTGCTAGAGGGGAAGTTTGGGACCAGATATGTGTATCCATCAGTTTTATCCAGCCATCTGGTCCTGGAACAGCCAGAGCACCTGGAGAAGACTGCAGATGGTAGAGTGACCATGAGGCATTCAAACATGGCCGGTGGTCTGGTCACTGCCTGTCTGTACGGACGAATGTACCACCTGGACAATGAATGAATAAGCGCCACCATGATTACCTCAACTACAGAAATGTCATGGGAACCATTTTAATAAATGAATAATTGTTTGTCATTTTAAATCCTTTAACCAATGTTTACTGATCCCTACTTCTCCAATGCAGGAATTCCACTTTTTTTTTGACATGACTATGAAGTGAATATCTCTAAGTTTTACACTCCTGGTCACATGTATAACCCATGTGAAGATGTCAGCTTAAGCATATACCACAAATTTCTGCCTATTTAAAGACAAACGGAGGCAATCTATAGCTAATGAAAACTGATGAATACTGATTAAGAAATACCTTTCACATCTATGTGTCTGTCAGGAGAGATATAAGATACATGATTATTCAAAAATCTATGGTCTGCCATGTACAAACTGCAGCGATTCAAAAACAAATATCTTTATTCTTTCATTACTTTATCTTTACAAACATTGCACCAATTAGTGTTCATCCTCTGCCTGAACGTTGCTTGTTCCTAAAAAGGCAATATTTATTAATTTCTCTTTTTCTCTGTCTCACACACACGCACACAAACACGCACACACAATATCTCTTACACACATATGCACAGTGTCAGCCACTTTTCTCCTGTCTCCAGTACAGTACACGGACATGAAGTAGTTTACAGCATTGCAAGTTGAAAGTTCCTTCGGGGTGCTCCTCTGCTCTGTCAATCAGCTGACTCCTGAACCAGTTATGTACAGTAAACTGGTCTTTACATCCGCCCGCTGTCAGAATCAGCTCCCAAGGATTCAGCCTCCACTCAGAATAAATTCATAGGATTCAATAATGACTTCCTCTCCCAGGGAGTCAAAATGTGGTTCAAAAATCGATGATGCAGCATTACCAATGTGTGTGAGGCAGACCCATCAGTGTCAGCTCCAAAAAAACTCTAAATCAAAACTCAAAACTACAGGAGGGAAAACAGATCATCAGTGGTCCCATGAGATTGTTTTCTTCAGACAATAATGATGGACAAAAGCTGTCCTCTGAGCTTTTCTTCAGTAGATGCTCCTCTAATATATAGCTGAAGTAAATCTGTGAAAAGACTTAAAACCACTCCAGGATGTATCAGCAAAGAGGAGCTGCGTTTAAAAAGAATCATGGCATTGCTTTGAATTTAAAAAGACACGGGCCATGTTACTGACCATACAGTGATGCTGTCTGAGAGAAACGTACTGTGTATTCACCATATCATACATTTTAGTTCATTATGTTCCACACCATGGGTGTGCACCATAAGGAAACAAGCATCTGATTTAGAACAATTATTATTACATTTGAGGAGGTTTACCTAAAAATAATCTGGCTCTTTTTTTTCTCCCTCCCTTTCTTCTTTTTGACCCTTGTCAGTGAACTATTAAGGCTCCTGAGTGGCTGGCTATCCTACCACAACCGTGGGGCTCTGTCCAATAGTTCTCAGTATGTCTCCGAGTCTGAGTCATTCAGTTCATCATCTGCAGAGGAGAGCGGGCGCTCTGGCCTGCAGTAGGAGGTGTGGTCAGGCCTCAGAGGAGGCGGGGTATCAAAGGCTACACCCTTGGAGATGTGGTTGGAGGTGGGGTGGTGGTTGATGACTGTTTGAGTGAGAGAAAGAGCAGGTAAAGCTGCTATGGTGACCATGGGGGAGGTGGGCATCATGGAGTTGAGGATGAGAGCCAGGCAGTCAGCTACATCACGGTTGGGGGCACAGGCCAGAGCTGGAGTGTAGCCTACCCACAAGAAGAGAGAGGAAGAAAGATGTTATAATTTTGCTCTAAAACTATTTGAATGAACAGTGAACGTGAGTGCTCAACCTGTGGAGTTACAGCTGACCGTTCTCATCCACTGCTAACACGCTGGCTCCTTTTCCCAGCAGCTCCTGGACCACCACTGTCAAACCCTTCCTGGCTGCTACATGCAGGGGCCTGCAGGGGGGTGGAGAGAGGAGAGATAGGCTGTGAACTTAGTGTGTCATCCTGCTGCACAGCTCAGTGTCTGTCTGCTCCATAGAGGTACCACATACGTCTGGAGAGCAGTATTGGTGCAGTTGATGAGGTTCCTGTCGCTGACCTTCTCCAGAATCAACAAGGCACTCGTCTCATGACCCTGAGAGGAACAGACAGTGAAAGAGTGAAACAAGGAAAATGTTAAGTATGATCATTGATGTGAAGTTCTTAGAGATCTGCACACTGATAGGGCAGAAAAAATCCACTTTGAATTGCTGTATATTAGAAGTTCCTTCTTATTCTGAGTCGTAGATTTCACGCACCTGCTTTTTTTATTTCAACATTTAGCACAAATCTGACTTTTGACATGTGGCATTTGCAGAAACACACAAAAAAAATCACTTTTATTCAAATGTGTAATCAATCTTATCCTGCTACAACATTTTAACATGTAATCAAAGGTTAGGTCAAAGGTTCTCCCTGGTCATTGATCCTTACATACATATGACATGTTACTACTTATAACTCACCATGGCTAATGGATAATAATACATATTCTGTGTGAATGGTTGTTACCTTGCTGCAAGCCAAATGTAATGCTGTGTTCCTGTTTCTGTCCTGTAGTGTTAAGTCTGCTTTCGCGCTGCTCACCAACACCTCTGTAACACATATATGAAGATGGTTATGTGTCAGAGGTTTGGAAATCCAAGGCCAACAATCCAACTATATGTCAAAAAGTGCACTGACCCACTGCATTGGTCTGTCCGTTAAGAGCTGCCAGCATCAGTGGCGTCCTACGCATGCTTGTGTCCACTATGTTTGCCTGAGCTCCATGGCTCAGAAGAAGGGAAACACACTCCACGTGGTCGGAAAAAGCGGCAGCGTGAAGGGGGGTCCTGCATTAACACAAGCGTTATACTCTCAGAGTTTACCATCACCGTGTTTATAGGAACATGATGTAATTTGTGTCTCTTACCTGCCCTTAGAGTCAGTGCTGTTCACGATAGTGGGACCCAGAGAGTCAATCAACATTTCAGCAACTCCCTCGTTATCGTTCATACTGAAACACACAACACACACTGTCACATACTGTCACACCAATGTCCATGTACATTTAACATCATGGGTACAGACAAGGTCTTACACAGCGCAGTGCAGAGGACTGAATGAGTTGCCCTTAGTCTTCCTGAACACCTCCTGGTCTAACAACACCTCTACACACGCATCATATCCTAGAAATACAGAGAAAGATGTATGAACAGGTGTAAATATTGTTGTGCTGCGGCCTCATACAGAACACAGGTCTCTCAAGTGTTCCCTGTGATGTCCTACTACCGTTGTAGCAGGCCCAGTGCAGCGGTGTGTAGCCCTGGTTGTCTGTGAGGTGTGTTTCAGTGTGCGAAGAGGTGGTGGCCTGCAGCAGGGCACCCAGGGCACCCACGCGGCCACAAGCCGATGCAAGGTGAAGCGGGGAGCGGCCCCGGATGTCCTTCACACACACACTGGCCCCACGCTGGAGGAGGGCTTCCACACATTCCTCCTGGCCTGTCACTGCCTGTGTGAAAATGAAAGACATCAGAGATGATAAATAAATATTCCATGATAAAGTATACACACACACTAAGTAAAGTATTTACTAGTTGTAATGTTTGTGTATCTGTGTGTGTGACTGTCTCACCCCTCTGTGCAGTGCTGTCCTCCCCCAGCGGTCCTGGGTCTCTACACTGGCTCCTTGGCTGAGCAGAGAGTACACACACTCTGTGTGTCCGTTCAGCACTGCCAACATCAGAGGGGTCCTGTGTACAGTATGGAAGTGACCTCAGTAAAAGCCTCAAGCCACGGTCATTTTGACTCTGCACACACATACATCTGTCTATACACACACATACACACTCACTGTCCGTTGGTGTCTTGTGCATCCACGTTTATGTGTTGGTCGTTGTTGCTCAAGAGCAGGCGCAGGCACTCTGGGTGGCCATTTGTAGCTGCAGCAGAGAGACACACTCATGTTTATTTTCTAATGTAACATGTTATTCTACAAACCTCAATCATGGCACATTAAGGTGCTGCATCCATAGGAGATTCCTGTTCCTGTACACACACCTGCAGCATGTATGGCTGTCTTTTTGTGTGTGTAGTCATGAGTCATTGGCGAGGCGCCGTGGTGCAGCAGCAGGGAGACACACTCCTGGTGGCCCCTGGAGCAAGCCAGGCTGAGAGGGGTCCGGCCCTCTGGGCTGCGAACATCCACATCCAGCAGGGATGACAAAAGGGCCTCTAATGCTCCACAGTGTCCATGGTAAGCCTGGGTGATTGAACACATGTGTATTTATTTTTATTGTACCTCACTAAAAATGGAGATGGTGAAGTCTTTGGTGTGAAAAAGACACACTGACAAATCCTTGAACTGACCGCCAAGTGCAGTGGACTGACAGGGGCCTGGTTCTCTGAGTCGCTCAGTATGTCCGTTCCTGATGTCTCCATTAACTGAAACAGAGAGATGGTTCCCAGATGACTCATTTCAGATTCAGGTTTGCACATATGGCAAGGCACTGCCTCATTAGAGCTCCTGACAAATGAAACCTCACATGCTACAAATTTACTGAAAGGACACAGTCACACAGGAGACAAACGTGTGCAACACAAGCACTTTTACACCTAATTTTTTTTAAATGCAGACAACCATGGCAATTGTTTTGCCAGTAACATGACAGAGGGAGTATTACAGTAGCTCTATTTGTCCAGCAGAGGGAGCAACTTCATAAGAACCACTGTGAGAGCTCTCTGCATATCAGTGGGTGCTGGGATTTTTTCCTTACCACATCAAGAGGTGTCTCACTTGCCATCTAAAAGAGAGAGAGAATGTTTAGGTTTCTATGACAACTATACTTATAAGTGAGTGTTTCTCCAGACATTTCTGATCACATTTAGGACATATTTCCACTCAGTGTGGAAGCTGTACACACCAGTTCCAGGCAGAGCGTGCGCCCATAGGCTGAGGCATAATGAACGGCGCTGTAACCCTGTTTGTCTCTCACTGCTGGATCGGCATCGTTCCGCAACAGGTACTCCACACACCTGGAGAAGACAACAAGGAAGAGATTTTTTAAACAAAAGCCTTTATATCGTGAATAAACATAAATTAAACAAAGTGGAGAACTTACTTTCCATCAGTGTCAGCAGCAGCAGCATAGTGCAGGGGGCTGCAGCCTCTCTGGTCCAGCTCATTAATACTTGCCCCTGAGCCCACCAAGGCAAACACACACTGGTAGTTACAGTTGGCTGATGCATAGTGTAATGGAGTCCTGGGATGGTCAGAGAACCGACATTATTTAATCCAGTAAGGATGTCACGTGCTCACATTTTTACCAGAATCTCATCCTAGAGTCCTAGACATAAACTACAACTGTGGCTCACCTTCCAAAGTTGTCTTTTCTATTAAAGTCTGCTCCTATGTTCAGTAGCAGGTTCAGACACTCCAGGTTCCTGGTTGGACAAAAAAACACAAATGTTTTGTTTGCATAGTACCAAGGGTTTGTTAATGCTGTTAAAAAAGGCATATGGAGAGGACTAGAAAGTAAACCATATTAAGGCAGTAAGTAACCACTCACCCTCCAGCTGCAGCAGCATGTAGACAGGTCCTTCCAAAGTCATCAGGGGTGTCTATGTCAAACCCTGCGCAAATATGCAATCAGCATCAATTTGGATGTCAACAGGGTGATCGCAATGGCAAGAACAGTGTCAGCATGACTGTACCTGAGGACAGCAGCTTCCTGCAGCAATCTGAGAAGCCGCTGAGAGCTGCCAGGTGTAGAGGGAACATCCCATGAATGCCTCTTCTGAAAAGATTAAAGACATATAAGACAAGTCATTACAGGACGAGAGGAAGAGGGCGTGAGAGTGTAGCTGCGTTTTTGATGAAAGATAGAAAACAAAGAGGCTGAAAAAAAAAACGCTTTTGTTCGTGTGTCTGTTTTGACCAAGCTCAGATTTGATTCAGTGGGAAAACAGACAGATGGCTGAATGTGAGTTTTTACTAACTTGGCGGCGCTGGCTCCATGTTTGATGAGTGCTGTGATGATGAGCTCATGACCGTAGCGGGCAGTGATGTGAAGGGCAGTGTTTCTGCTCTTGTCTTCACAATCAATCTCAGCTCCTAGAGACACATAAATCCAACTATTAGGTTAAAGACAGTCAGAAAAACTAAATGAATCAAAATCATTTTACATATTGTGCAACATACAGTGTGTGCTACTTTTAGAGACAAGCTAATCTCTTTGAATTCAGGCATGAGGCAGGCAGCACACTGTTGGGGCTCTCACCATTCTGAATGAGAGCCTGAGAGCAGGAGAACCTCCCGTGGGTAGCTGCCATGTGGAGGGGAGACTTGCCATCCTTACTCTGGACACACAGATGGAAAGACAAGCATGGACAAAGATTATTATGAATTTCATGATAAAGCCTCTACAGTGTATCAGTGCTGCACAGTGAGTGTCAGTGTGGGCAGCTGACTCAACTAGCTCGTCAAAAAAGCAAAAAGAGTGTACAGAAGCCATCTCACACCCCATGTGGAAAACACACACACACCCACACACATATTCCCTGAGCAGCTTGCAGCCTCAGGGAGCCCCCCCACCACCCCCCCGTTATCCATATGGCCTTACATCTTGAGGCTGTAGGGACCAAATATCAGTTTCCATCACTGCTACCAAAGTGTTAACAACACTGTCAATTTTAAACTTTCTACAAGATATAGAGCAAACATAGGTAACGTACATACACACTGATAAGAGTCAGAGACACAGGCCTTTCTTCATCATGTCATTTCCATTTATACAGGAGGTGTACAGAATATACACTCACTCCTTCTGCAGCAATATAAAGCAAACACTGTGTCTCAGCTACATGTCTGTATTTGTGTGAAAGCTTATCTGCATATGGACACACCCGCATGTTGATGTAAGCTCCGTGGGCTAATAGCAGTTCCTGGCACAGCGCCCCCTGGCGTGAGGAGGAGGCAAAGTGGAGAGCAGAAAACCCCCTCTCGTTCACCTGAAGCACGATGCAATATTAACACAATTAATCACACAAAGTCACCTTGAACATCGGCGCTACTACTACCAGAGACGCGTTGTGCACACCTGGTTGACATTAGCCCCTGCCTCGATGAGCTCACTGACCACCACATCCTGTCCGTTGTAACAGGCCAAATGGAGTGGGGTGTTACCATAGGCATTCGCCTCATTCACCTATGTAGACAGAGAATCTGTGTTTATGTTTGTTTTTTCCAGGAACATGGAGTAAGTTGCTGTTTTTTTTCCAATTTATCAACTGAAGAATATTAACTGACTGACCACACGTTTCTAGCATTTATAATCACTAGTATATTTACAGTTAAAGATTTAGCAAGGTATTTAGCAATGGTACATATTACTAGCGTCTGTGTACTGACATGGACCCCAAGGCTCAGCAGGTAATGCACTGTGCTGCTCATGCCACTGGATGCCGCTGCATGGAGTGGGGTGTAGGCCTTCTTGTCCTTACAGTCAACCTCTGCCCCACTGGCAACCAACAGCTTCACCACCTCCAGGTGACCTGAGGCAGAGAAAAGCGGATGAGATGAGTCGAGGTCAGCACAGACGAGGCTGTCCAGTGCAATCTACCCTGTTCTGTTTATTAAATTGACAACTAGGAACCCATATTACTGCAGTCTTACCCATGTAGGCTGCCCAGTGGATGGCTCTCCTGTCCTTCTTGTCAAACGCGTTAAGGTTGGCTCCTCTGGACAGCAGCAACTTCACCATCTGAGACACAATAGTGAATCAAACACAAGCTGATGTGCGCTTGTCTCTGTGTGTGTATTTGGAAGAAGGAACTAACCTCCACATGTCCACTGAAGGCAGCATGGTGCAGGGCAGTGCGTCCAGCCCGGTCAGACACATTGACGTTGCTTAGCAGCGGCACCAAAGCCTCGGCACAGCGTACAGCCTTGTTGCTAGCTGCTACATGGAGTGGTGTCTGCCAGTTCTTGTCCCGAGCATTAACGTCTGCACTGTGCTTCAGCAACACTGCTACTGCATCCTGGATGGAGAGGAAACTTGGGTCAGAATGCGCAGGCAGAGGGTCTATTTTCTAATATGCTGTAGTGTCCAGACAAAGTGCAGGCTAGTGTGTGCAGGTAGTTGTGCATGGAAGGTTATAAAAGTCGTTCACATGAAAGCCCCCTAAGAATAGTAACACAAGGGACTGTGTTGGTATAAGCATGTTGCCCAGAAGAGGTAAAGACATTATGAGGTCTTATCAAACACCAACAGACTGGTAATGTCCATTTGCCCTTTCGAGACAGATTGTTTAAAGTGTATCACAGCATCAGCTTCCTCCAAGTTAATTGTCAGACCCAGTGCATTTCATTTAGTTATGATAGAGAAGTGCAAAGATACAGGATTACAAGTAAAAGTGATACTATTGTGTGTTTTTGTGTAATGTGTTACCTCACTACAAGAGGCGACAGCGCGGTGAAGAGGAGTCAACCACTTGTTATCTTTGGCATTTACTCGAGCTCCTTGGATGAGAGAGGAAGAGTGTGTGTGAGAGAGAGGAGAGATGTCAGAGTCAAAAGTAGCTGACATGTTGAAAAATCTCTGATCACTGAAAGATTCGCTGGAGCCCCGAGGTTCCTGAATGAGAGTGTTAAGAGGAAAAAACAGCAACCTAAAAGTTCAGAAAGCTCCTTTCATGACTTGTGGAAAAGGGGTCCTGTGAGCCAGTGGTGCCTGGAAGATATAAATCTCCCATGATCCTCTTTGGCACAGCTAGAGGGTTAAAATAGTCCCAAAGCTGCACCTGTTGCTAGCACTTCATGTTATTGAGAAACAGCAAACACACACACAAACGTACATACACCCCTCCACTACACTCTTGTGTTACAACAGAGTCGGCCCCACCTTGTGACGTGCTCAGCTGACTTTAGAGTAAGCCAAGCCGGCACAGAACCTATCAGATGATTGATATATCACACGAGATGTCACCAGTGACCCAGAGAGCAGAGAGCACACACATGGACATGGAAACTACTGAGGGAATAAACATGACCGGATGAGAGAGATGACCATGGACAGAGAAAGCACAGAGGTGGACAGAAAGAGGATAAAGTGAAAGCATACAAAGGGAAATGAAGGGTGACATGACAGTGATGAAAATTAACAAATCTGCTTTAAAAAATAAATAATTATCTTGTTACAATTATTTCAAGATAATCTCACCTAAAATGATAAAGGGAGTATTTTAAGACCAAGAATGCTACTAAATGAATTACACAGAAGATTTCTGAAAATTAAACAAGTTTAGGAGAAGTGATGAGGAGGCACAACTGAAACACACAGATACTGATACTAGAAGTGGATGGATTTTAGATGGAAATGCTGAAGAGATTGATAGATTGAAGCTACCTGAGAGGATGAGCAGCTCAATGATCTCAGCGTCTCCCAGGTAGGCTGCAGCATGCAGAGGCGTCCGCTTCTCATTGTCCTATCAGGAGACCAAAAACCAAAGTAAACACTTAATAATAAAACTTGGTCATCGTTTCATCTTTTTATTAAATATAAACATGAGCCTTAAAAGTCATGAGTTAGTGAAAACATAGATCACATGCCCCGAACAAAATCCATAGACCTCACACTAGTGCAGACCACAGGAAAATTGAGACTAGAATGACACAGGGAAGGATGTCCATCATCTGTTTGGATCTATTCCTCACTGTGCTCCATCACTAAACTACACCCTGCCACCGCACCCCCACCTCTCTCTCCTCCAGTGCGGTAGCGAGCAATCAGCAGAGTGGGGCTATAAACAAATGTCACGTGAGTGCAATAGGCCTGGGCCTGTGTTGCTGACTCCAGGAAGACTCAGTGTGATGACCCCAGCAATATAAGACCCAGAGAAAGACAGAGGCACAGACAGAAAACAAAGAGTAGAAAACAATAGGATGTAAACTGAGAACATATTCAGAGTGAGGAGGAACAGAGAGGGGAAAAAAAGGAGAGAGATATCATGAAGCTTGTTACCTTAAACGATTATATCATGCCCTGGTTGACAGTATATAAAATTAAGAGTTAAGAAGCTGCCAAAAGGCACTCTCAGTTAGTCAATTGATCAATAGCTACCAAGATCAATTGTAGCCCTCCGCCTGATAGTTGTTTATATGTCTTGGTGTGGATGTGGTGGGTAATAACAAGAAAAATGTGACTTACCTGAACGTTGACATCCTCTTTCTTGAATATGAGGGCGCGAACTTCATCTGGGTCCACGTTGAAGATAGCTTTTAACAGAGACGGCTACAGAGAGGGGGAAAAATTAGACAGTAAACGCTTAATCACACCACTACATCCTCAATTTGCAAGGCAGTAATTTCCTATGCAGACAAGCTTGTTATCAGTGAGAGCTGTGAGAGTTACAAATGGAAGAGTCTCGCCCGCAGACACTACAATCCTAAACTAGGACAGAGCCATGGGTCACATAGGGCTGTATATTACACATTTGTTTATGACAGCAGCAGCTGCATGCACACATACACAGTGGTGCATACATTGCTGCGTGAGGCCAGTTGATAAGAGTGGAAACAGCAATGTAAAAGACAAGTTGCTGCAAATGCAATACAAAGTCGCAAATGCATGAGGCAAAACAAAAACGCCCTGAACACACCTCTCACTCCATCTCTCACCTTAGTTTCTTATAAGTCTGCATATGTTAATGTAAACGGTTGGCATGAGCGCATGGTGCCACCTTATTCTGAGTGGGATTTGTAAACAGTGTTGCACAGCGGTCACCATAAACACTCACGAGGTATTGCTGGCAGCACAAGCCCATTCAAATTAAAGGTTAAGGGAAGTAACATTATAATAAGATCACAATTCAATTCTGGATAACTGGGTTCAAAATATGGCTCTTTATGTGCTTTTTTTGTCTTTGTGTATCTTGGATAACAAAGAGCCCTTGTTGGTAGAAAACAAAGTGAAACTAAACCACCAGACCTTACCCTGCATCATGTATTTTACCTGCTCATAATGACACTACTCTCTCTATACTGAAACTACCCTGGTCCTCTACACCTGTTAATTGTAGCAATGTTAATTAATTTTTTTGAAATAGGGAATAATATTGAGCATATACCATTTTCTCACTTACTCTTCTTTGTGCTGCATCATTATTGTAAACGCACAGACAAACTGAAGAAACGCTGACATGATGGTGCAGATTTAGGGGATATCCCAATTGCCATTCCCTGTTTTGCAGTGTATCAAGTATCTGAAATCCACTTTAATACTGATTGTCTCACTGACAAACTTTTTTCACATATTCACCCTTGATCCTAGCAAGGGCTGCCAAGGTAAAGTGAGAATGAAGTTATGCCATTCAGTACTATATGAGTACTGTGATGTGAACCTGCTAGTTACGCTCTGTGTTCCTCGTCCCTCTCTCATTTCGGCCCTACTAAAAATAAGTGGGGCTCTCAGGCATGTCGGCATCTGTCTCATTCCCATTGCACTGATGAACACTGACAGTATGTCAAAGATCGGAGAAGGTAGGCATGGACTAAGAGCACAAACCCTGCCATTAGAGCCTGTACATCTCCGCCCCCCCCCTCTGTGTGTGCACTTCAAAGAGCAGCATTCATAAAATGAAAAGAGTTATTCCCATGTTTCAACGGTAGGCTTACCCTTTATCGAGCTAACACTGGAGACAACAAAGGCCTAGGCTTTACTGATAATCTATACAAACCTGCAGTTATATGGCAGAGCTATATTGGTGATTATACTGGTGCTATATTTAGCAGTGGGGGACATGTGTTGGCACTGCATTTTATTTTAGGCAATGGGACATGTAGCTATGTATTCCATCATAGGTTTTAACTTCCTTCATAACAGGTATGAGAAGTGCAGTGGCCTGTTTAAAACCTCAGTGACTATTGTCATTCACACAGAAACTATTAAGTAACCTACACTGACAGAAAATTCAGCATACACCAGAGAACCAAATATAGGAGCCCATCTCACCTTATCCTCCTGAGCAGCAGCTTTGCGAGAGGCATGATGGGATCTGCGGTCTGGCGAGGATTTGGGCCGAGGAGGTGGAGGTGAAGAAGACTCATCCTCCTCCACCTCCTCCAGCACCACGATACACACACGGCTAGCTCTCTCTGACCGCATCAGGAACACTCACACAAACCGACACAAACACTCACACATACACTCTCTCACACACACACACACACACACACAAATACACAGTGTTCCCTCTTACATATGTGCACAATTCAGGAGCACAAGGGTCAGCAATAAATCCCATAAAGAGAGTAATTTCCACGTAAACAAACACTGCACATCTTCATGTAAAATCCAATGTGAAATCCGGCTCTGTCCTCTATCTGTCAGTGTCGCTTTGCTGCATGTCTCCTCTCCTCCTCTGTTTAACCCACACTTGCACTCTCTGTGAGCAGCAGTAGCAGAGACAGCAGGGAATTCCTCTGCGTAATGGTGGCGGTAAGCGGCATGCGGCAGAATGAGCTTGGGCTGCCTAGCAGCAGCACACAGGAAGCTACATATCCTCACTGCTGTGCTGCAGCCAGGAACACACACGTACACACACACGTCGGACACACACACACACACAGACCCTGTGATTAGCGTGGATGGGGGCCGGAGCACCCAATGTATGTGTGAGTGTGCATCGGTCGTTTCAGGCAGACTGCTGAAGCCAGCTCTTTCAAAGAGAGAGGGAGAGGAGGGGGAGGGGAGGGACAGAGAGGGAGGGAGGGAGAGACAGAGAGAGAGAGAGAGAGACAGAGAGAGAGAGAGGAGGGGTGTAATTGTAGGCAGGTACCTAGAGCACTACAACACACAAAGAAAACTGAGGATGAATGGAGCAAAGGACAAAGAGGGGGCAAACGACATGAGTGGGTGTCAACTGGTTAGAGAAAGTTGACCAAAATACATAACTTGAAAATCCAGAAATTTTGAGAGTGCCACAGAGGCCGGTGCTGGGGGTGCCACCTCTGTCAACATGGGAATCAAACAATATTTTCAAGTGTGACAGGCCAAGGTATTACAGAGAAGGACCCTGAGGATCTCAACTGCTGCATGACAAGGTTAATAGCTCTTTAAAAGATTATTCATAAACTGATGTTTTAGGGTTCGGTCAGGTTTGGTGAGTTCCTATGTCAATATAAAACATGAAAAATGAATATTTACTTAAAAGCATGTTTGAAATATTGACATCAAGGCCGTGTGCTTGCATGAGAGTGCATGATAATACTTGTCAAACTTGATTTTAAAATGAAACATCAAACGGTGTAAACGGTTACACCAGTTGACACTTCTGACATTTGACAAGGCTTTTCAGTCAGATGGTATAACTGGTTCGGTGTAACCGGTTATACAGCCTTTCTTAAGGCCTTTCTGATAGAGCCCACTTTAGTCAAATATCAGTAGTTTAGGATGCAAATATAAGATTTATTATTCAAAAACAAAAAAAAACCTTTTGAGCTTGTACAGTAGCTTTAAAATACCTAAAAATAAATCCTTAAAAGGAGAAATATTAGTCATTTCTGCCAAGTCATTGCTAATATATAATACATTAAACTAAAATGATTAAACTAAATAAAATCACTAAACCACTTCGGTGTCATGGTTTCATCACCACAGTTGCACATGCATACTGGTGGCAGAAAAACAAAAGAAACATACTGTATATCCACAGAGGTAAATGGAGAGATTGGAGAGAATAGAGGGGAAAGGAGAAGAAAATGTCTATGAGCTGCTGGTTGTCAGTTCTCAGTTACAGCAGAAGAAATTACTTCATTATTGTCAAATGTTCCTTTTTTCCAAACTGAAAAAAACAAGATCATTTCCATGTGCATTTCTTCAGTAAACAATGGTGTTTGGTTGTAGAAGGAACGTGGTCAGGCTGTGTTTCTTATTTTTATAAAAAAAAATATACTGGCTACACCAATTCACGCAACCCAGTGTCAAGTGGTGTAACTCTGATGGTGGCTGTGGTGGTCTTTCCCAGAGACCTCATGTACATGTATGGGAGAAAAGGCTCAGAGGTTGATTAACTGCAGAGCTATCAGAGGAGCCACTAATTAATGAATGTGCCTCAGCTGTGGCTCTGGCCTGAGGCTCAGAGGTTGCCACGGCAATTTGAGGGGGTTGCCACGATGCCAAAGCTGAAGCTGACAGAAACATCAAGAAGTTGAAGTTGATGGTCTCATTTGATCTTTGAAAACCCAGCTATCGCCAAAAAAACAATGCCATGTCGTATGTTGAGATATTCAACACTTGAAAATATCTGCATATGTACAAGTACATGATGGTTTTCTGTTCCCTGTTCTTCTGCCGTTTGCTTCTGGACATTAAGTTAATGACTTGAAAAGTTTACGGCATTGAAATTCTTGTTGAATTCCCATAAATGGCAAAGTCTGAGACAATCTCAAAAACAAAGGCCAAATATCATGATACAAAACAACCAACTATAATGTTATGTAGTTTGAAGATTTAAGAGGTCTGCATCTATGTGCGGGAAGAGAAATGGCCTTTCCCTCTAAATCTGAGAGAATAAAACAAAATGGATACCAGATCATTGTGTGTGTGTTCTAATACTCCTTTTAGTGTATCAGTGGCATAGCTTCAAAAGTCCTCATCTCCTCATTATAAAACTGGAACAAACTGGCTTTGCCAGAGAATGTGAGGGTAGCTAACAAGACCAGTCTGTACGTGAATGTCTGTGTGTGTGTGTGTGTGTGTGTGTCTCTCCTTCATATTCAACACAGATCCTAAAAAGAGCAATCTTGCCAAGCCACACAACCCCATTAACTCAGGGGGAGGGATGGACAGAGCAGGGGAGGACGAATGAGAGAGACAGATTCATTTGGATGGAGCCTTTCTGCAAGCCTACATGTTGAGTTTAATGGACTTACCATTCATACACTTAATATGAAGAAACACAACTACAATCATTCTGCTCCTACAGCAATCCAGTTAAGATTTCAGATCTGCATGAAAGGCACAAATAAAGAATGATGTTTGGGAAGAAAAGTATGTAAACAAACAACCACTGTTTTGTCTGTCCCGCTTGTTAGCACTGGGGGTATACTCAGCTGCGAAGCCCAAAGATGTTTACAGAATATATTTTGTTGCCAGTTGCCAAAGAGAAACGAGTTTTCCTGTGTGTGGACTGTTGGAGTATTTATGTGAGTTTAAAGATGTGATCACAACTCAAAAGCAAAGGCAGGCTACAAAAACTCATGGTGTATGAAAATCCTTCACATGAAGTACAGATTGATAAAAAGCAAACAAGGATGAGCACAACAAAACTAAATAAATAAATAAAACGTCAGTCTGACAAAAACAAAAATCAAATCTGCGATGTGCTGAACACGTTTTCATGAGGCAGGCAGACATCAAATGCCTGCTCTGTTAATGCTGAGCTGGTGCTGGCACAGTAACGAGACCCCAGGAAAAACACACAGAAGGCGAGCCTGATCTCACCACGACAACAAGAGGATGCAGGCACAATATCATCACAAATGCCCAAAAACAAAAAATCACTGCTCAGCCTACCAGCTGCACTTCATGAGAGAAAGCCGACATGACTGCACGTGTGTTAGTGAAAGTATGCATGCTAGCACTGACCTCTGCTTTGACCCTGCCACAGGATGCGCTGTGTGTAATGTAATCCCAGTCCAGCAACACAAAGGCCAGCACGTGTGGGTGCGTTTGTGTGCCGGGACACACACACACACACACGGGCTCACACAGCAAGTAGCAATGTAGATGCTGACATCCAGAGATTTCAGAGCTTTTAAAGATCAAGACATGGTGATCTGTAGTAAAGCTTCTCTGTCAGGACATTACATGTATGGTACGCACACCCTGACCACCACAGCTTGCTATCCATTAAATGCTCTGTGTGGCAAACATAGGATGAGTCATAAACAATATGATATGATGATATACATGTATACGGTGTGCATTTAACTTCTGCACAAACACAAACAAGATGTTATATGGGGCTTAGAGGCTCTCTTAGAATACAATCCATTAACAGCGTGCTGCCTATGTATTCATCATGTACACACCTAAAAGCCCTGAGCAAGTAAACACACAAAACTACAACACTCTCTCATGTATGCTTCTGTTTTCTTTTGTGTTTTCACCCCAGGCAGGACCAGAGCCTGGCTGGGCTCAGTTTATAGCCTCCTAAGCATTAGGCCGCCATCTAGAGGATAAAAAGAAGCCCTACCAAAATGACACACACTCCTGTGTCCAGTTGTGCCCTCCCAGAGTGACTATTTTTGTCCCTTTGTCCATTTCTCTGTCAGCAAGCACTGCAGAGAACAATGAAGAATAGAGAGGGGGATCTAATCACACACACTCTTCCGCTTGTTGCACGCCTGTTGCCTGGCCAGAAGACTGGTCAGTCCAGGACAAGACACAGACCTGCACAACTACTGACCCAATTTGAAATTTTACGGAACTTAATAGTTACAAAATCGTACCTTGTTATAAACAATCAGGCCAATTCTGAACCAACGCGTAATAGGATTTCTGAATATTTATCAATCATTGCTACTTCAATTTATTTCCCATTTAGTTATAACCTGATATGCTACCTGATATGCCAGATGACCACCACAAGTTACAAGCTACTGCCGCCTGCATCACCTTTCCTCTGCTCCCTCTGCGCCAATCTATATGAGGAACATGAACGTAGAAAGGAGATGTAAATATTTGCTTTGCAAGTCGATTTACAGTTTGCCCCTAAATTTTCTACTTGCGCTCCTAAAATTTTAAGTTAGGGGACCACTGTGCTCCTGGTAAAAAAAAGTTAGTCTGGGGCCCTGCACCAGAAGCTGCCTTCATCAGCTCGTGTTACCTGAACGATTCCATTTCCATGTTTCTCCATATTCCATGTTGTAAACTGTTTTGTCTGTACACAACATCTATTGCACAACCTGGGTGAGGGATCCCTCCTCTGTTGCTCACCCTGAAGTTTCTCCTGTTTTTTCCATGTTATGGGTTTTCTTGGGAGTTTTTCCTCAGTCGATATGAGGGTCCAAGGGCAGAGGATGTTGTTATGGTCCTGTGTAAATCCCTTTGGGACAAACTGTATGTAAAAACAGGCTATACAAGTAAACTTGCCTTGCCACAATTACATACCGTATGTCATACAACACACAAACTCACTCAGTCAGTCAGTCAGCCAGTGTGACTAGTTATGGTAACATAAAATGTTCCGTAACAAAAAAACTATTGTGACTGCAACAATCATGAAACCCACTACTTCGTCATAATGCTTCAAGCCCACCACGGTGCCCTGGATATGACTGCCTTCAGCTCCCCGCAGAGTTCATCAGAGCTGATTTGAGCCTGTGGAGTGTGTGGTTCATGAACTGAGCTGGAGACGTCGGAGGCAGCACCACCTGCTATTTTAGTCTGACAGCCTTTTCTTATCTCCAGCAACAGGTGACTGTCCACAGCTGCCCCCGGCGAGACTCTGCAGGGGGCTAAAATAGACGGCTGAAAAAACACGCTGCCACGGTAGAATTCATGAATATGTGGTGCAAATACAAGACAACCCGTTTCACTAACTTAACGACATTACCACAACAGCAGAGTGGCATCATACTTGTCTAAGGTTAGCAGAGCAAGGGGGTTAGCCACTCCGTTACCCTCGTAGCTATCCAGCTGTGTTCACTAGTCTATCATCACACCAGAGACAGACAAACACAAGCAGTGAAAAGAAACATCGAATAAACCAGTGAAAAGCCGTGGTACCACTTATATGACACGAGTGTCCGTTTTCAAGGGACTGAGTTAACGCAGGGCAACAGGTAACGTGACGCTAGCCCGGTTGTTACGTTAACTGTTTTTCTGTTTACTGGTTACCGCTAGCTCGTTAGCTAACATGTCAGATGTCAGCTCACTAACAGAAAGAGCCATGGAAAACCTCAGCAACTTTAGCTTAGCTATATGACCATTGTTGTTCACATTTAAATTCATATACCAAGCTGGTTTAAGCCTCCAGACAAAGTTGGCGGTTTTGTGTTAGTTAAGTTAAGCTATCAGTAAAATGTACAGTCAAGTGTATGTAAACACTCAACCTAACAAGCGTGAATCCGTTTACCATAAGTGACAACAGCAGGTTAACTTGACGTTAAACGTTAGCAAGGCTAGCTAGAGAGATAGAGTTACCTGATCTTGTATCTTCAACACAGCCATGTTCCCTGTGTAGGAGCAAACCGGAGACAGTAACTCGCCCGGGAGAGTTACTGTAAATTACCCGGGGGGGGTGAAAGGTGGGGCAGACTCTCCGGAGCGGAGTCAAACGGCGCTGCTTCCCCTTCTTCCTTCCTTCCTGCCGAGGAAGAACTCACCACATCATGGGACAAAAATGGCAAAACGTCGAAGTTTGGGCAGGGGGGAGGAAAAGCACACAAGTGGTCAACGAACTGCAATCGGCATGACCCCCGACCCCTGCCCCCCGCCCCAGCTAACACTACCGACAGTCCACACGTCCTGACGAGCTGGAGGACAGTCCATTCAACATCAGTGAGGATGAGCCCCGAAGAGGTGTTTTGGTCCCAGGGCTGATATTTACTGCACTGCATCATTTAATTGCAAAGATCTAAGTGGTGCAGTTGAATCCATCTAAAAATCCTTTCTGGTGATTTATTGGGGGGGTTATTGGGTTACTAGTGACTTTAGTTTTTATTGGAAATCTACAAAAGAGTTTGATATTATTAGTTAATGAATGTTAATACACTGCCTCATACTGTTACTTGTGCTGGTATCTCCCACTGGGTTTTACTGTAGTGCATCAGATTCCTGTAATCACAGCAGGTTTTGATGCATTCATGACATCTGTAGGGTTTTGCCATCTGTGGGTTTTAAGCTGATGACATAACATTTAGACCTTTTGGTCTGGGAAATCTCCTGTGCCATTTCAGACAAACGATTATTTGAAAATTGTTTCCCACATATTCCACATTAGTTTCTCTTTCAGTGGCTTTGTGGGTGGTGGATTAAAATCTTTGCAGACTCTAAATGATTGCCACAAATGGATGTTGTCCACTCTGTGTTTTTGCATGTGTCCTCATACCAACATATGGTATTGTCCTCGTTAAAACAATGAGGACAATACCATGTGTTAATTTCTTGATATTTAAACTCACATGAGGTAAAGATCTTTTTACATACTTTTTTCTTTTATCTTCTTTGCTGAGAGCCTTTAAACGTCACCGGTTGTATGATTCCTCCTCAACTCTTTAGTCTTAATTGCTGTTGCTCCCATCAGTGACAGTCCCCTGCTGGCTGCCATAGTCCACCATATATATACTATACTAATGTACTGGATTTCCACAGGTTGATGGTTCTCCTGAACTGGAGGATCTTAGTTTGGACAAAGGACTTTCACTTGAGCTCAAGTAGTTTTACGTTGTTAAATTGGTATTTTTACCAGTAAATGTTGCTGTGATTGTTTGGTTGATTCTCCTGAATGCACAATGATATTTCTTCTTCTTCAGTCTGTGATGGGACAGTGTAAGTCATCTTGATTTATCTTGATCTAGATCCATCTAGATAGATTATTTACATATTCACTGTGACTTTAGTGTAAAGAAAAAAAAGACAGATAAGATTATTGTGTAATTAGACAGACTTGGACAGTTTTCATTCTCCACTTCTCTGCTGGCCACATCAGTCCTTTGTTAGTTTATGTAAAATGTTGTGCACTTTTTCCAGAAATGCTGTTGGCTCCTGTCACACTGTGCAATCCAGACACTAGATGGAGCACTTCATTGTTGTGAAAATTGCCTCACCAAGAAAGTTTTGTTCTTCTTTTTCTTCTTTGCCTCCGCCATTCAAGTATCTACACCAGTATATATGTGTTAAAGGTTTTCCAGTATTTGGTGTCGTGCACCTTTTTTTGTTCATAACTGTGTTGATTCAACATGTGTATTTTTTTGTAAATTTATTTTTATATCTCAATTTATGAATTTTATCACAAAACATGACAAAGTATCTAAGTATTAGTGAGGACTTGTCCATACACACTTAATTATTATATACTGTTCATTACAGTTGTGATTAACTTGAACTGAGTATTAAAAATGATACACATTGCTACTTTAATGAATCACAGTGAATTTATTAAAAATGTATGCCAGCAATCACTTTCACACGCATCATGCTATCCTGATTCTTCAACCATTTACAGTGGTATTAATTTGATCCCCCAAATAACATAAAAAAATATACATGTCGCTTAAAAAACTTAGAGCCTTGAAACTCAAGTCATTTTAGATATGGCAGGTGCACGTCAGAAGGCCTCTTGGCAACTTCTTGTAGAAGAAGATGGACCACTGACTTGCCGCCGTGCTCACATTGACATAGACTCACAGTCTCAAGGTGCAGATGCACAGTCATATGAAATCATAAGAAAGTCTGATATTTTCAGTATTGCAGTTACATTTATCACCAAGTGTGTAGTATTTCAGTTTAAGCCACTATTCATCCACCACTCACCACCCTCTATATGTTCAGAGCTAACAAAGAAACCTGTCAGCTGGGATGCCCAAATGTGTCCAGTTTTCTGAAAACAGGATAAGATGTTTGAAAAAAGAAGAAAAGAGACAGGAAATGGGGAGACAGAGAGAGGGGAATGACATGCAGCAAAGGGCCGCTGGGGGAAATGAACCAGGTCCGCTGTGGTGAGGACTGTAGCCTCTGTATATGGAGGACCCACTCAACCCGGTGAGCTAACACCCCAAAACTCAGTTTTAAGTTTTTTAACTAAAGAATGAGGTTTTGGTTTAAGGATAGAGAAAATCCTTCCTTCTTTTTAAGCTAAACAAACCTGTCAGAGCCCCATTGGATTATGGGAAAATTGTTGTCACAAAATGAAAAACAGTACTGTTTTCATTCCCCACATGTCCCAGTTCATGTGTGCGGAGGAAAAAGCTGTTTCTTAAACAATAGCGAGTACTGTTAAAGTGTCACAGAAAGAACCACTTGTACACATCAGGCACCATTCTGTACTCCTTTCGCATGCTTACATGATGACAGGCCTGGCAGATAGCATGAGCAAACTGATGCTTCTCCTCCGTAAGATGACGTCTGACAGTGTAGAAACGCCTCCAATCAAAATATTTTCTATATGTCTCATTATCTTCATCCAGCTTGTGGAGAAAGTCAGCCAATGCCTTGGCATCAGGAAAGTCATTTACATGTATGAAAGAAGAACCTGGGGCAAAATCTTCATAGTTATTTCTTGGTAGGCCCAAAACTATTGGCACAGTGCCCACCGCGAGAGGATCAGTGAAGACTTCTGTAATGTAATCTCTGTTAATGGAATTCTCAAAAGAAAGGAAAAATTTGCAGCTGCTAATTGCCTGAAAATACTTGTCACCTAAGTGCTCCCTAGAGGAGCTGTAAAACACATGCACCTTTATGTATTTTTCAAGCTGTGTGTAAAAGTAGTATCTCTCCCTTGATCCTGCATTGAGGTCATGATTATTCACATTCCAACAAAGCAATCGTTGTTTTTCTGGAATGACAAAATCCTCAGCTGGGTTCTTTCTGATAGCCAGTTTCCAACGAACGTGGATGTCTGCGTCCTTCCTGTAGCTCAAGGTTAAATTGAATAGTCTCTCAATGCCTGCTATCCTGCGTGTGTTGTTGGGTGAGTCCATGTTAAACCAGATCCACCTTTGTAATTTGGGTCTTGGCGAGGTGGGAAGGTTGGCCAGGTTGTCTTGGATGGCTCTGTGAAATATCAGAACTGCCTCAGCCCTGGAGTATAAAGACCGGTCATCTGTGAGGCTGCAGCCGTCAATGTTGAAAAGCCTCTTACAGTCTTGAAAGTCAAAACGATTGTTTTCAGGCCAGAACCACAGCAGCACAACAGGTTTGTCTGTCTGTTGTTTTGCTGCAGTGTTGTGTGAATATGCAACAGGAGGGTCACATTTGGGAGGTGATACTGACATGTGGAGCATTAAAATCAGGATCATGGCTCCAGCCAGCGTGAGAGTCACTCTCAGTGTGGTTGAAACAGAAAAACGGGCCATATTGACTGCAATCAGAGAAGATAAAACAATCCTAACTGAGTGTTAAATCAGAAACTGCAGGGCTAAGAGTTCCTAATCCCAAATTTGTATCAATTAAGAGATAAATAAATAAATGAATAAATATAAAGCTGAATGATGAGCAATGATCATTATGATTAAAATGCATAAAGCAGGTGAAAAAGAAAGTAAATGGTCACATACCTGCTGTTCCTGTGGAGCTGGAAATGCGGCGGCTGCTGCCTGGAGAACTAGTGTGCAGATGTTGCGCAGGGTTCAGGTTGAGACTGAGAGGCGAGACAAGTAGAACACAGGTCAGGGGAAACTCGTTCACTTTTCTCTACTTCGTTTGTTGTGAATTCCTCCAGATGTGCCATATGACTGATGTCCCTCCTCTGTCACACTGCGTGGTCATTTGTGACTTTGAGATTTGACTTTAAAACAATTGATTTTCATAAAGATTGCATAAAAGTGTCTGTGATGCATCTCTAGGCAATTGAATCAAGTCAACTGGATGTAGTTTTTGTCTTGAAGACGTTTTGCCCCTTATCCAAGTGGCTTCATCAGTTCATGTAGACTAGACTGGCTAGTCTGAAAAATCCTGATGCATTTGGAAAAGTCAGTTATAAAATTATGCAAAATCAGTCTTGAAATGAGAGGTTGTAGTAGCTGTAGTCCATCTACAACAAAGGTGGACACTTAGAAAAAAATCCTGGTATGACCTTATTTGAAATTGAAGTAACTTTATTATTTTCATTATATGAAGTCAGAAACAAAGCAAATGGTTAGATCTACAAAGTGAAACAAATATAAAACAATCAAAATAATCTTTCCCATTAAATCCCCAAAACTTGTCGGCATTTATCAGGCAGAATCACAGAATCACAGTCACTGAGATTCAGTCCCTTAACCCAGTCAAACAAATCATGCTTCTTCTCAACCCAGTACATTTGAATCATTATCCATCTTCTACAAGCTGAGAGCGGAAGAACAACATATGTAGAGAAGTAATGAGCTTTTGATGTGACAAATGAACCAAAACAAGCACTGGTTACAAACAGTCTGAAAGATCCGTCTCCGTCTCATCTCACCTGGACCTAACGGATCAGCAGCATAGACGAGAGACAGGTGAAAGGACAGAGAAAGGAGTGTCTGAAATTTGTTTTACTGTGGAAAGGTTGTACTCAGAAACACTTGAAACAATGTAACAAACCAAACTAACCTTGATTTTTATCAGAGGTTAACATGCTAATTCTTTCATAGAGTAATATTCCATAAAACATCAGAAAACAAAGCAAAAAATAATTCATTGAAACCAAAAGCCTAAACTGTCAGTGATCTATCACATGATGATCTCACATTTGCTCTTCATGAGAAGTACCACTCATAGAGGTCATGGACTACACTGTAATCCCTGTCTCTTGACATATGATCGCAGGCGATGCAGATGGGCTGAATGAACTCCTTTTCGGTTCTCAGAAGATGAGGAGTGACTGTGTAATACTTTTTCCATTCGAAGTAGCGCATGTACGCTTCATGATCTGTGTCCAGGTGCTTCAGAAACTCTGCCAGACCTTTTTGATCAGGAAAGTCATCGACGTGAATGAAGGAATCAGAGGGAAAGAACTGCTCGTAGTTTTCTCTTGATGGACCCAAAACTACAGGGACTGTTCCTACCACAAAAGGCCCGTTGACCTTCTCAACTATGTAGTCTCTGTGGAGTGAATTCTCAAATGAGAGGTAAAACTTACAACTACCAATGGTGGAGTAATATTTCTCATGTGGTAAAAAGTTCTGTGAAAAACCACCATAGACGTGGATGTCGATGTGTTTCGACAATTCGTTGTAAATGGTCTCTCTTGTACCTGTTCCAGTATCACGGTTGGTGTTACTCACGAACCAACACACCAGTTTGTCTTTCTTGGGCAGAGCAAAGTCATCATTCACCACTGTCTTCCTGATTAACATCTCATTCCTCATAGAGATGCCACCATCTCGTCTGTAGCTCAGTGTTAAGTTGAACATGTTCTCCAAACCACGAATCTTTGCAGTGTTGGTTGGAGACTCCACATGGTACCAAATCCACTTCTGAAAATATGGACGTGGCTCCTGAGGCAGATTGCTTAAATCCCCGGCTATATGTTTGTGGAAGACAATGACTCCCCGTGCTTTACTGTACAAGGATCTGTCATCTGTCAGAATGCAGCTGTCAATCTTGAAGTAGGTGAAACAGACTCTGAAATCAAACTTCACACCAAGAGGCCAGAACCACAACAGGACTATGGGCTTTTCAGTGGGATCCGTGGTTTCAGAAATTTCAGAGGTTTCTTCATAGTCTAATGTGGATGTAGATGGACAAACAGGGGGTAGTGGTTGAAAATACAGAAAAGAGCCGATGATGCCAAAAGCAAGAATTGCCGCTATGCGCAGAGTTTTCAGTGTGGCTTCAGATGTCATCTGTCAGGAGGCAGAAAAACAAAGTCATGTGATTGCTTTGCCTCCATGTCCCTCTCTTCGTTTGCTCAATGGTTAGTCCACATCCTAAAAGCCTTTTCACTTGTAATTTTAAAACACAACAGTCTCCTCAAAGAATACGTGAGCTCAGTAGCCAAAGAGTGATGTTTGGCTGCTCATATTTTGTGAGTGCTACATTTTCTTACTCCATTCTCTAAACACCAGGGCTGTCAGAATCTGTAGAACTGAGAACAAATGCTGCCTTTTTTGTTTCAACATTATCCATAGATGAAACTTATTTGATGTGGCTGAGTTAACTTGAGCCTCTTGTAGCATGTCATATATGCATATCCAGCCATCATCAATGAAGTCATCAATGTAGCCATTATCAATTATGATAATTATCTAGAACATATAAAGTCTTCTAAAGGAACAAATAAGAAAAACAAGCATTTTGCGATGCCCGTAATTCTTCAATACAGTCATTATTCAAAGTCCTTAGAGGAATTAAAACTTGTCATCACTGAATGAAGAAAAGCTGTTCTCACCTTTCCACAGAGTGCAAGGGCTGGGTGGACTCTCTCTCGTATTCAAGCAGGCTTCTGTCAGTTGAAAGCATGTGAATGCAAAAATATGGATGAAGCTTCCGCAGTTCAACATAAGAAACCAGTTTTAGATGCTTACTCTGCTGGATATGCATATGTCAGGTGCACACAAGTTTCTTTATATCGTCTCTGTCGTTTGCTAGGATGGTCAGTGTGGTGGTCTTGACAGTGTATTGATCATTTCATAACCTGTACATGAACATATTCAGTGACTACACTAGCACACTGCTTCTGCAGGTGACTGACATTTTTCATTTTTGTGAAAGAGCATTTAATTACTTGGTTTCAGTCAGGGTGTGGAGAGGATTTCAAGCAATGCAGTAAAACATGCTCAAGAAAAGATCTCCTCTTAAGCAATTTTGCAGCATTTGTGGACTGGTTTGACAGTCTGTTTGGTTGATAAATAAAGTTTTTGTGTCAGCATCAAAATGGAACTGATTGTTATCTTCTCATGCTCGTCAGAATCGAGCTTTGTCAACTTGTCCAATCTAATTTTCACAAAGAACTGCGTTCAGGGCAGGACTCTTATCATATCCAGAAATTTAGACACAGTTTCGACCAAGTATGAGGGAGCAAGAGCTGCTGAATTGAATTGTTCAGCCGCTGAATTTTTTAGTGAATCATCAAAAATGCCACTGCCATAGAGGCCACGCCCATTTACATAAACCCTAACTTTCAATAACTTGTAATCAACAAGGTCCCACACACACACACACACACACACACACAGAGCAGGAGCACAGAGATTCTGCAGACTAGATGCAGAGTTAGGGACAATTTGCATGTTGTTGTTTTTTTTTAAAGCTGATCATCAGAGATCATCTCCACTCAAAACAAACACACCTGATTAAAACTGTAAAAACACAATATCCATGTGTCATGTTAAAAATCTGTGTTTTTCTCTGACAGACACAGGATGTAAAGACACAAAGAGCTGCTGGAGATGCGTTAATACCCGGCCCCTTGCTGTTGAGTGCAAACCTTAGAGGGATTCTTCTGGGTCATTACAATGCCTCATCTTTGAGGAGTTGGAATAACTTGAAAAGAGAAGAACTCATACTGTAGGAACAGTATGACAGGTAAAACTGTTGATTTTCAGGCATGGCCAGTTCAGACCTCCATGGGGCCCTGGGCAAAATTCTGCAAAGGGGCCCTCCTACCTGAACTCCAAAAGAGAACATTTTTAAACAGTCGCACCCAGACATGGGGGATATGAGTCAAGTGACTTGACTTGAGTCAGACTTAAGTCGCCAGATTGACGACTTGTGACTTGCTTGACTAACAGTGGTAAAAGACTTGACTTGACTTTGACTTGCTATTCAAGACTTGGGACTTGACTTAGACTTGCATACTTAGTTGATATGTGAATCATTAAAAATAAGATTTATTTTTCAAACGGGTGTTTGCTGTTGTGTGTGGGCTAACCTAACCTCTCTCTCTCTCTCTGTGTATGTGATATATATATCACATAGACAGCACTCTCACAAAAATGACTTGAGACTTGCTTGAGACTTGAAGGTTAAGACTTGAGACTTACTTGAGACTTGCACATGTGTGACGCCACACACACACACACACACACACATGTTGCTTAACACATATCAAGAACTAGGCATGGACAGTGGTAACTGCCCAATTACATTCTGTCGTGAACTCCAACCTCTGTATGGGGCAGGCCCAACCCAAGAAGGTTTGATCTTGGGCTTCCAATGAAAGAACCAATCTAACACTCCCACCTCTGGTCGCACCTGACACCCTAGTGCTCCCACTCCTCCCCCCTTTAAACAGATTGCACCCTCTGTATTTATGCAACCCTATGCAATGTGCGCATACTGAGTGAACCAGTACTGTTTTGAAACCTTGCCTTTTTCAAACCATGGTATAGCCTCCTGAGACCCCGTCCATTCATTAGTGTTCATTGTAGTGGACATTTTGTTCAGATGCATCTCCTTTTACTCCTTTAAATTATTTTGTCAGTCCCTACAGTACTTAAAAGAGGACATCTTGGGCTTCCCATTTACATGTGATGTGGGTTTACATGCTTGGAACCTACTTTTTTTTTCGTCATGACCAAATGACTCAACGCCATGGCATCGAGTTTTACCTAATCACAGGCAGAGTGGGACGGGTCTTCACAAAGCGCAGCCTTTCTCTGGGGTGCCGTCAGAAAGTGACCTATTCTGACATTTCATATATAAATATATGAATGAATACATAAATGTATTCTTTTTACATATATGCATGAATTAATAAATTGTGTGTGGCGCACCAGGCTCACATCTACCATTGATGGTGAGTCACACCCCATCCTCCCTCTCTCTCTCTCTCCATCTCTCTGTCTCTGTGGGTGTGTGTGGATGTGTGTGTACATGCGCGTATGTAGGCTACAGAGGCACGGATGGAAACAAGCATATGTAGGCATGGAAAGAAACATTCCTGTTTATCTCCTCAAGATGGGACGCGCTGTTTGATCCCCAATCTGACCGGACAGGTGACAAACCCAGTGGCGACACAGACCATAAACTGTATACACAGACAGGCTCTACCCTGCATCGCATGCATTAAAGCGTTAACTTTCACAGCCCTTATTATATTATATCAGGACATAGCCGTATTACAGGGGTGTTCATGTTAATAAAATAATCTGAATTACACTTTAACTGGAAGTACACCCACAGACATATTTGCTCTCTATCAGTAGTTTTCATTTGTGATCCTTTTAGTAATTTATAATATGGTGTGATTAAATATATGCAAATTAGAAAAGAAGTTCAATAGGAAATTATATCACACCCGCAATACTGAAATTATAGCACTATCATATATAATTCAAATAGAGGTGTGAGATTTCATGATTACGCCTGACCTGCTTCTAAAATACACTCTACAGCCATACACCATGTCTTTCCACACTAATATGGTAATAAATACATTTTTTTAAATTATAAGATGTTTTTTGGGTTCCAAATGGGCAGAAAATCAAAGAAATAAGAAGACATACTTTCCCTGCTTACCAGAGGACAGATTGAAACTGGTAACCGGCCCATGATTAATTTAGACAAACCTACACTCTGGTATTTGATCACTTTCACCAGTGAAGCTCCCTCGGCTCTTTGACAGACACCAACATTACAAGATGAAGAAAATCTGGAACACTGACCACACTCCTTATTTAACTAATTCAATTATTCAGCTGGTGTGACCCAACCTTGATTAAATTAAAGGACACACTGTATAAAGCAAAAACAGGACTCTTCAAAGTGTGGTGCATCTTCTTTTAAATAATCATTAAATCAGCTCTACTCACCAGTGTTGGACACAGTTTTCCTTCAGGGAGACATGAAGACTCCTCTTTACCTGTTGCTCTGACAAATTTTTATCATGGTTGGAGGTATTATGAATGCAAGCCTTGCCTTTCAGGTGGAACCAGTTCAGACCTCCATTGGGTCCTAAAAGGGACCCTCCTACCGGACTCACTGTTAACCCCCCACCCCACCTGTATAACTGGTAAGAGTGCAACAATCATGAAACCCACTACCTTGTTATTATGCTTCCACCCCTCCATGACTCCTGTCCTCTCTCCACCTCTGATCTCCATGCTGCACACATACACAAGCTAAAATACCGCCATTATAAATGACATAATATTAGGCAGAGGAATGTGTTGGAAATCCTGTGTTCATAAGTGTAACAATGTGAAGAGCTGAAGTCAGCTGCAAAAAGCACTGGAACCTGACAGGTAAAGAAAACTGATGAACCAGCGCTAACCAAACACACATAGCTTAGGAAATCATTGAGAGCAGATTAAAAAGTAGAACTTGTAAGAAAGGAAATTAAAAAATGAAACATTGAAGTCTAGCTCTCTCATAATAAACTGACAGCTTGAAAACTTGAAAATGGCTGACAGGAAGAACAATAGTGTGAATGATTTCAGCATTCACCTTAACTTTAAAGAAGGTCAGTAGTTGTGTTGATGTTTCAGAAAGCAGGTTTAGGGAAAAACTGAGAGTTGAAGGAAACTAGGTTTTCGGGTTTACAAAGCCAGTTCTGCTTGACTCTGAGTTACCATGGCAACATACTCCTTGAACCAAACCTGCTCACTCACAGGTTTTCTTCAACTAACCCTGAGTTTCTCTTTATCTGAAGCCTGCAGACTGAAAGCAGTGACAGACATGGGGTGTCCTTTTTGTGGAACATCCAAGTGACACTGAAGCGCAAAATCTCTGTCGGGAGAAGATTATTAGACCTTGACTGGATGTTTTATCATCCAAAAAAGAGCACCTGTTATATTTACTGGAATGATTGGGAATTAAAAAAACTTTGCTTGTCATATCATTTGATTTTGCACCTTTGAAATAAGTATTGAAATGTCTAAATGATCTCAAAGCTCTTTGTTCAGAAAAGCTTTCGAAAAAAACAAAACAGAAATGAGTTTTAAGAATTTTATTTTTCTAGATTTCAAAGGTCAAAAGTGCCCCCAAATGAAGAATCAGCCATACACTGTACATTCTCTTGATTATATGAAGATATTTATGTCAAATACCCAAACTGTTATACAGCTATACACAGTTACGCAGTTATACATACACTTTTTTTTTTTTTACAGCGTCAGTTGATTCAGTTCTCTTGAGTAGAAATAGGTGCTCATAGTGAAAATGTGCATGTAAGCAGTGTTTAGTGTTTGTGTTAAATGGTACTTCTTTTTTCCAAGAAGAAAAAGAAGAAGATCAAGGAAGAAGTGGACAAAGATAAGGTCATTTGCATTTGCTTAGCTACCAACTTTTCATTTTGCTGAACTTGTTTTTTTGTTATGTAAAGCTTTAAATTATAACATTTTCTCTCCTCTTTGTAAGTCTCATCTTTTAGGATGACAATAGCTGCGGAAGAAAAAGTAAGGCTGAGACAAGCAATAAAGACCTACAGACTTAAGAGGGAGAGGGAGGGGGGGGGGGGGGGGGGGTGAAAAAGGGGGAGGCACCCATCCCTCTAAGTGGCAACTACATATGGTACATATCCTCCCAGTGGGTCGTTCTTCTAAGTTACAGTCAACACCAGGACTGAAGTTGGAGGTTTCTGTGAGACTGGCACTTGTGTTTGCCTTCGGTATGCTGGCCCTCTGGGAGTTACTAGACATCTTGCATTACTAGTTGCTAGATGAGGCTAATGTGCTATAAACAATGAGCATGTGCAAAACAATGTATAAACAATGGGAATTCATTGATAAAGTATCACTAGCTGTTATTTCTTATGACTTTTATTGTGAGATGTGTGTGTACAAATCACACATTCATATCCTCAAATTCTCACATATTCTGATTTGCTTTTACTGTTATCTATCCCACTTTTTTTGTCTTTTTAAATCAAAACCACCGGGTGTCCTTCATCAAAATGAAAACTGAAGTCAGAGTACTGTAATATGCACAGTAGTCGTGGTAAACCTCACTTCCACCTTGTGTGTACAACATACAGTATTCAGTCTGCAACATGTCACGTTAAAGTAATGTTAAAGTAAAGACCAAATACTTAGGTGAAAGCTGTGCTTTCATAGCTTTATCACTAGCAGAGAAACAATGTTGGGTTTTTTTCCATATTCATTGCTGTATGCTGTTTTCTTGCCTGTATACAACATCTATTACATGTCTGCCTGTCTTCGGCGGGGGATCCCTCCTCTGCTGCTCACCCTGAGATTTCTGTTGTTTTTTCCATGTGAAGGGTTTCTGAAATGCTAAAGAGAGAGAGAGAGAGGGAATGACAAATTAGAAGCACTCATTACACAGACTGGTTGATTTTAATATATATTGTTAGATTTTCATTATTACTGATGTAAAAAAATAAACAGCCTGTGTGGAGCTTTAGCTAATTTATAGAGTGCTGAGTGGTGTAATCCACAGCCATAATAGAAACTAGGCAAGTGTTACGTGTGTTAAGCAACAAGTTAGGGCTAAGATGGTTTCATAGTGCAATATCTCTAATGTTGAGGGGTCAGAGAGTAGCAGGCATCGGGAAACCAAAGTAAGTACTGGAATTAATGCACATAGTGACATAAAGCCAATGTTACTGTTGAGCTGGCCTACATATTGCTGTCAACATAAAATCCCTGTCCTGGGGCGCCGCGTGGCGCTGTGGGTTAAGCGGGTGCCCCATATGCAGAGGCTATAGTCCTCGCTGCAGTCGGCCCTGGTTCAAATCCTGCATTGGGCGCCATTTGCTGCATGTCATTCCCCCTCTCTCTGCCTCCCCATTTCCTGTCACTCTACACTGTGCTGTCCACTAAAGGCAAAAATGCCCAAAAAATATACTTAAAAAAAAAAAAAAAAATCCCTGTCCTGAAGAAGATCTGAAAAGATCGAAACATTGACCTTCCACTCCTAATAAATGTTTGGGGAGCATTCACCGGTGTGCAAACATTTTTCCCTCTTTGCCTACTTTGCTTTTTGTCCTGCAGCTGGACTCACACACTGGATGTGCATGCACTATTCTCACAACATAAAATCCCATCCCATGCAGCATCAGTGTTTTTGAATGTGGCTTCACAGGCAGGTTTTGTGATTGAAACAGTGTAATGATACCAAAGGTTTACGTGTACATGTAGATACTCAAACCATCCTTTCAAAGCCCATGTACGGTCGGTGGTTGGGAACTGGTTTCAGAAACCCTGACTGTCCTAATCTGACTGTCACAGGACACATTGATGAGATATGTGAAAATTTAGCTTCCAGATTTTATTCAGGGGGAGGGTCTAACCTGCTATATAAAGAGCAGAGCGTTTGCTAAATTCCGAGCAAGTGAGAGACTCAGGACAGGAAGTCATTATTGTTTCCCCAGCTGAAGCTGCTGAATAACTTCACTGACCGAAGGTGAGTAAAAACAAACAAACAAACAATGGATCGATTTCTTTTGTGGTACAAAGTTTTTCCAATACTATTAATTAATATATGCAATTTGTAATATTGATCAGTGAGGTGGTTCTACAGCACTGGAATCTTTCAGAACAGGCTTAAATGAAAACGATTAACTGTAACAATATAGATTTAAGTCAAAATCTAGCTTTTCAAATAAACCTCTTACGTCTGTCCTCTGCAGATGCTGAGGATCACTCTGTGGCTGTTTATGGGGGTGTTTGCATGGGACTTGGCGTCCTGCTCCATCGTATGCCCTGATGGGAACAAATGCCCGGATCGCACCACCTGCTGTTTTCAAATGCATGGATATGGATGCTGTCCATATCCAAACGTAAGTCCACACCTCAAGTAGCAGAAGTATTTTGGTTGTGACAATCGCTGCCAGTGATAATCACTAGTTCTCTAACCCTCTGTGTCTCCAGGCCGTGTGCTGCCCTGACCTGATCACCTGTTGCCCGGCAGGGTTTCGCTGTAACATGGTCGCCAAGAGGTGTCAGAGAGAAAACCAGCCGTGGCTGAGCATACCCTTGGTGAAGAAGGAGGCTGCAGAGGACCTAAATGAACATCCATGGAGAGTAAGTTGTAAAGGCCCCAACAATCTATTACCCATCAGCAATAACTATTTTATGACATAGTTTAAGTACTTATTATTTCACATGATATTTGTCTCCACTTTGGTTTTGTCTAGATTTTTTGGAGTGGATAAAGGCACACACATACTTCCATCTACACCTCCCAACAGATAACATCTAAGTTATCTTACTATTTTCACTAAGTCCAATCAGAGCGAATGAAACAGACATTTCTCTCAGGAGTGGAGTTCAAAACCAAGCTAATAAAATAACAAGAGCTAATATCAATAGTGAAATCACAGTCTGGAGTCCAGAAACACAGCACCAAGTGACTGCTGCTGTTGCTCCTGAGACAGAATCATTTCCAACAATTTAATTTAAGAGGTGATGCTGTTTTAGTGTTGTCTGTATAGCTTGTCACTGCTGCCACTCAGTGGCCAAAGAAATATGTCAATGCAGTTTGAACTGTGTCATTATATTCATCATTTTCAATAAATATAATTAGTTATATACTTTAGGAATAAATATGTTAATGATTCAGTGTTATAACAGTGTATAATAGTCCATTTGTATTTAACTTTCAGAAACCGATGACAGCTCTAACAGAGGCCAGTGACAGCACCAACAAGGATGGAGTCGTTCGCTGTGATTCAAAGTTTCACTGCTCAGCAGGGACAACCTGCTGTAAGGGAGCCACAGGAGAGTGGGGCTGCTGCCCCTACCAACAGGTAAGGATACAAATAATATTAAAGATAAAGATAAACAGTGAGAAGTGAGCTGAAGTCAAACAGTTTGGAGAAAATGCTCAGAGATATGAGAATACAGAGGATTTAAAGCACAAAAATATCAAATCATCACCATCTTTTAACGAGTGACCTTCATAGTGTGGTGTCCTCTCCCCAAAAAACAACTCTGACAGATTTATGTTTCCATGTTTTTTGTACTTTGTCAGTATTTTGTTCCAACACCAAGATTTGTTCTTATTTCAGGGCCAGTGTTGTGCAGATGGTAAGCACTGCTGCAAGTATGGATACAGCTGTGACGCCCTCTCCATGACCTGCAGGAGATTCTACTCTCAGGTCCCCTCAGGAGCACAGGAAGAGGCCCAAACAGACTGAAGACATGTCGAAATACACAGCGACAGCTTTTTTGCCATGCCACAAATTAAACCTTAAATAATGCAGTGAAGAAAATTGTTGAAAACATGACATGTTGAATTAATCTTAATCTTAATCTTAAACAGTTAAATGGATCAGTAATCTGCTCATAAAATCATTCCTCTGTTTTAGATAAATGATATTGTATGTATGTCTCCTTGAAATGTACTGCATGTTCATTTGTCACAAATAATGACGCATAAGCATCCATTTTCAGCCTCAGAGTATTTTTGTAACTGTTTTCCTGCAACAACATCCGCAGTATTTATGTCCAATATTCACATGTCGTCAGGGCCGTTGCAAGGTGATGACAATGCTAGGGGCCCACAGCCCAGTTGGGCCCACAACAACCCCCAGTAGCCTAATCTTTATGACTAAATTATTCTGCATATAACCCTGACTCACAGTCATACTAATGCATTCATGAAGTACATTTTAGTTTCAAATCAATAAATAACCGCTAGAGCAAGAGTAGCCCCATGGATCTATTAGAAGTTCCTATAATATATCCATGAAAATCCCCCACAAACTCTTGAGACAGTTATTAGTTAAGGTAGCACTGACAGGTTACCAACACAATTCACCACTGTGATTAGTATACAGTAGAATTAAAAACAACTCACTTTGTTGATTTTCTTGTTGACACAAGAGGGCGCTCTCCTTAATGACACTGGGTTATCCCCAATGTCATTGACTGTGCCAAGTGATGCAACATCAGTGCTACACCTCCAGGCATTCAGTTCACACCATAGGATTGAAGGACATTATGTCCACGCCAGTAGGACAAAGATAGATCAATGCAGAGAAGGAGTCATATCGAACAGGGTCATTCATTCCAATTATTGATATGAGGTGAGAAGATTTAAAGGCAATTGTCCATTGATCCATGTAGGAAGAATCATGAGATGTTTAAACTGTGCAAAGTTGCACTTGCATTACCTGTGAGTGCAGATTTCTGTGCTAAAATTGATAAAACTGCCCCCCAGCTGGGGGGTCCAGACAGGCCAGTCACTGTGACAAGTTTTTTTGGGGGGCCCAACTTCAGATAAGCTGCTGATGCAGATGCAGGAACAATCAAATAAGTGGAAACTGTACTGACTATAATTAAAGACTAGTGTGGTGTTTTAAACTTAGGTTAGGCTTGTTTCCAGTAAGTATTTTGATCCTTATGATAAATGTACACATTCAAATTAAGATAACAAACCAATTTTAAAAACATTTAATTGGATAACAAATATACATAACACATTACAACAAGATTGTTGTGGAACTCAAAATGTCAATCGTACGATGTAATTGTAATTTGTAAGTATATGCAGATCAGATCATTGTTAACATTAACTGTAACAAAGAAACCAAAGTAAGTATCCTGTATACTACAACAGCATTACAGAATCCCTGAAATTCAGTACAGCTTTTGGTCTTGGTTTGCCACCCCAAGATTTTCAGTGACCCCTATGAAAAATTTCTGGAGGTGCCACTGCCAAACATACAACACGACTGAACCAAGGCAGAGGAGACATGCACACAGTATCATTAATCCAAAACAGAGGAATGATTTTATGAGCAGATAACTGATCAGTTAAACCTGATTAAGATTAATTCAAAATATGTCAAGTTTCGGTCAGTTTTCTTCACTGCATTATTTTAGATTTTGGCATGTAGAACAAAGCTGCCACTGTGTATTTCGACATGTCTTCAGTCTGTTTGGGCCTCTTCCTGTGCTCCTGAGGGGACCTGAGAGTAGAATCTCCTGCAGGTCATGGAGAGGGCGTCACAGCTGTATCCATACTCGCAGCAGTGCTTACCATCTGCACAACACTGGCCCTGAAATAAGAACAAATCTTGGTGTTGGAACAAAATACTGACAAAGTAATTACTGCATTAAATAGTGATAAGCATGCATATTTCAGAACATGGAAACATAAATCTGTCAGGTGCTTCAGTTTGAGAGTTGTTTTTTTTTGGGAGGACACCACACTGTAAAGGCCACTCATTAAAAGATAGTGGGGACTTGTTTGACTTCAGCTCACTTGCCACTGTTTATCTTTATCTTTAATATTATTTGTATCCTTACCAGTGGGTAGGGGCAGCAGCCCCACTCTCCTGTGGCTCCCTTACAGCAGGTTGTCCCTGCTGAGCAGTAAAACTTTGAATCACAGCGAATGACTCCATCCTGTTGGTGCTGTCACTGGCCTCTGTTAGAGCTGTCATCGGTTTCTGAAAGTTAAATACAAATGGACTATTATACACTGTTATAACACTGAATCATTAACATATTTATTCCTAAAGTATATAACTAATTATATTTATTGAAAATGATGAATATCTGAATCACTTCAAAAACTTGGTGTTTGATTTTCAGTATCTCTTCATGTAATGACACAGTTAAAGCTGCATTGACATATTTCTTTGGCCACTGAGTGGCAGCAGTGACAAACTATACAGACAACACTAAAACAGCATCACCTCTTAAATTCCTGTGGTAAACTTGTTGGAAATGATTCTGTCTGGACTCCAGACTGTGATTTCACTATTGATATTAGCTCTTGTTATTTTATTAGCTTGGTTTTGAACTCCACTCCTGAGAGAAATGTCTGTTTCATTTGCTCTGATTGGACTTAGTGAAAATGGTAAGATAACTTAGATGTTATCTGTTGGGAGGTGTAGATGGAAGTATGTGTGTGCCTTTATCCACTCCAAAAAATCTAGACAAAATCAAAGTGGAGACAAATATCATGTGAAATAATAAGTACTTAAACTATGTCATAAAATAGTTATTGCTGATGGGTAATAGATTGTTGGGGCCTTTACAACTTACTCTCCATGGATGTTCATTTAGAGAAATAGCCCCAGGATACAGAACATGTTGACAGGTGAATAAGGTGTGATATGTCCTACCTCCTCAAAGCTGGTCCTGTCTTCAGAAGGTGAACTGAGAGAGGCAGGGACTGACGACAGAGGTTGTTTGGGGCTGAAGGGATATCTCAGGCTGTCCCTAATACAGTGTGTGTAGGTGAGGTCGCAGTCATAGCCATATGGACAGCAGTGGTAGCCATCCAGACAGCACCGGCCCTACATGCCACACGATATACAAAGCAATTAATGCAGAATTAAAACAAATTATCTAATAAAATTCTTTGAAATTTAGACCCCTTCAAAATAAAAAGGGCTCTAAAAGCACATTAACTACAGTCTGTGAGAAGAACATGTCGGTCAACTCACAGGAGAGTACGGGCAACAAAACCAGGCGCCTTTTGGGTGTCTGCAGCAGGTAGTGCTATCAGGACATACGTAATAGTTGTCACAGTGGACAACTGAAACCTTTCCTTCATCAGAGATATGACTGTTTTTGAGATCTGTGAGGGGAGATTCAGGTAGAACAGGAGGGTTTGGTTTCTCTGCAGCCTCCTTCTTCACCATGGGTATGTTCAACCACGGCTGGTTTTCTTTCTCACACATCTTGGTGACCATGTTACAGCGATACTCTGCGGGGCAGCAGTGGGCCAGGTCAGGGCAGCACACGGCCTGGAGACACAGACAGGTAGAGAACTAGTGATTATCACTGGCAGCGATTGTCACAACCAAAATACTTCTGCTACTTAAGGCGTGGACTTACTTTTGGATATGGACAGCAGCTATATCCATGTTTGGTCCTACAGCAGGTGGAGTAATCAGAGCAGACGTTCCCATCAAGGCATGTGATGGAGCAAGATGCAAAGTCCCACGCAAACACCCCCATAAACAGCCACAGAGTGATCCTCGGCATCTGCAGAGGACAGACATAATATTATGAAGTTTATTTGATTCATATGAATGGGATGCATCATGTGTGGTTTGGTTTCACAGAAAAGCTAGATTTTGACTTTGTGAAAATCTGTTATTACACATCATTGTTTATTTAGGCCTGTTCTAAAAGCTTCCAGTGCTATAGAACCTCCTAACTGATCAATAACATATCATATTAACAGTATTGAAAAACTCAAGAACTCAATTCAGTTTCATTGTGTTTTTTCTCTCACCTTTGGTCAGTGAAATTATTCAGCAGTTTCCCGTCAGTCGCCTCACACTTCCTCTGATCTACACAACAGACACACATGAAGTTCACATGATTCAGTTCACTGTGCTGCATTATGTGGACTCTCAGGAAGAAACCTGTGGGAAACTGCTGGTTCTCTCCACTTCTTTAGTCAGATTTCGGGACTTGGTAGAAACCTGCTCCCATTTTGTTCACTTGCTGTTGTTACTTTCAGTTTCACTCAAGCCTGTACTGTACGGTTCCTGTTACAGACTCACTCACACAGTTAGAAGAAGCACAGATGAAGCCCTGCGGTTGCACTTAAGAACCTGATGTGGATTCACTGATTTTTATCTCTTACCTTCAGCCGGGGAAACAATAATGGCTCCCTGTCATGAGTCTCTCACTTGCCCGGAACTGAACAGACGCCCTGCTCTTTATAAAGCAGGTTAGACCCTCCCCCTGAATAAAATATGGAAGCTAAATTTACACATATCACTGTGTCCTGTGACTGTTAGATTAGGACAGACTGGGTTTCTGAAACCAGGTCCCGCCCACCAACCATACATGGGCTTTTAAAGGATGGTTTGAGTATAATCACAGTATAACTCAAGCACTCATGTCAAAGATTAAACATGGAGGTCTTTACAAGCTCACATTAACCTTTGGTATCATTGCACTGTTTCAATCACAAGACCTGCCTGTTTACATACCGGCAATGGTAATAATCCAACAACACGTTAGTCTGAAAACACCCAGGCTGTGTATTGGGCAATTTCTCGTTCTCTATTTGTTTGGCCTGTCAGCACTTTTTAAAGTTGAGTTTTTAACACAAAAACATTTTGTGTTTTATATGTGATTCATATGAAGGTTCCAGGCCCCTCCACCCACCCCCACCCCTCTACCACTGCTTAGATACCACACTGGGAGGTTGGCCTATGAACCTCTACTAGTGATAAAGCTATGAAAACACAGCTTTCCCATGAGTATTTGGTCTTCTAACATGACTTAAGGCCGATGTGTTGAAGTCAAAATACTGTACATTGCACACACTGAAACTGAAAACAAGATAGAATTGAGGTTGACCACAACTACTGTGTTTGTTACGGTACTCTGACCTCTGTTTTCATTTTAAGGAAATTCACAGTTGGATTTGATTTTTTTAAAAGAGTAAAATCAAACAGTAAAAGCAACCGAGAAAATGTCTGTGAGGACATTTATAGAGTGCCACAGGGGTTGCTGCCAGGGGTGTGACCTCTGTCAACATGGGATAAACACGTGTGTTTCCCCCTGGCCTCAGAGGTTGCCATGGTGATTGTACTTAGTTTTTACTGAGAGATCTGGTTGAAATGTAGCTCTCTAACCCAGGCTTACAGCTTAAATATCCTGTTATTTCATGAGGTTACCTGTGTGTGTGTTTCACAGAGACTTCATATAAATGTATGCGAGAGATATCAGTGAAATAATTGATAAACTGCAGAGACACCAGAGGAGACCCTACTACATGAAGAGGTCTCAGCTGTGGCTCTGGACACAAATTCTGTAAGTCCTTGTCCTTTTCTGACCACATTTTGAGGGAAATGAAAAAAAACACATGTAGTGAGTCATTTGTGGCTGAAAGCAGCTTGTCGAGAATATTTTGTATTTAGTAGGGCAAAGTTATAGCACGCGGATCAAAACCCAGCCACACGTTTTAATATGTATAATTTTCCTGGGTCCTCTGTTGTAGGAGTAGTGAACTGAAAGTTGATTTGGAAGATGAAGAATAAGAAAAGGACAAGAAGAAACACGCAGGATAACAATACTGCCTCGGAGTGTGAGCCCTGAGTTAACAAGAGTGAGTGAGAATTTTTAAAGGCTAAAACAATACTTTATTAATGAATTCCCATTGTTTATACATTTACACTGCAGTGTAACAATTGAGCCAACTGAACAATTATCCCTTGTATAAATGTTGACGGTGCAGCTCACATTTCTTATCACAAGTCCAACTTCAATATGAGGCTGGCGAGACATCAGGTGATCGGGTCTACATGCATGATACGGGCAGTAGCACATTAGCCTCATCTAGCAACTAGTAATGCAAGATGTCAGGTCGGAAGCAGAGGGAGTAACTCCCCGAGGGCCAGCATACTGAAGGCAAACACAAGTGCCAGTCTCACAGAAACCTCCAAGATGAGGGAAAAGAAAAGATGTGGAGTTCACTTCAGTCCTGGTGTTGACTGTAACTTAGAAGAACGACCCACTGCTAAAAGCGTGGTACTAAAAGTCAAAGGAGGATATGTACCATACGTAGTTGCCACTTAGAGGGATGGGTGCCTCCCTCTTTTTCACCCCAGCATTACAAGTCCGTGGGTCTTCTCGATCATGTGTCGACCGAAGCTGGATGGGAGAGGTTTTTGGTGTTCAAAGGCAAAAAAAATGTAATACTACAAGTGAACTGCCAGGAGGTCGAGGGCACCGTAAAGCTACGGTTGTTAGTCGAGCTCCGAGTCTGACTGAGATGCTGCCTTCTTTTTCTTTTTCCTGCCGTGCTTCTTGTGCTTCTTTTTCCTCTTCTTCTTGGATTTGTCCTGTGAACACAGAGAAATTTGAATTTTAATGTTCAACTGACATATTTTAACCCAATTCAATCTTACCAAATATAAATTCTTGCACCCCAGCTGTATAACATCAAACTGAAATCTTAGTTGTGCTGTGCAACTTTTAAAAAGGAACTTAAGTAAATTTCTCACTGTGATTTTCTCCTTTTCCTCACTGCTTCTCTTTTTCTTCTTGGCATCTCCCTGTGGGTGGGAGAAGTTGAAATGAGATTAAGAAAAGAAGGAAATCAAATTTCATGTATCTTTGTTTCACAACAACGGCATTTCCACAAGCTTCTGCAACAGATCCAACAGACCTAACTCGCAGGGTAACCCATCTCTGCACCAGGCTCTTTTCGTCTACACTATTGACCTGAACCAAGCTGACAAATTGTCCTTTCAAAAATATCCGGGCTCATATTGACAAAGACCCTTCCTAACTCAGCCTAAAAATTCCTAGCAAGGAGTCTTAGCTCAAGAGTGATTAAGGAAGTTGGTGAGAGCAACTCTAAGTGAGGAGGGGACAGAAACTTTCAAACTTAGTGAGAGGTTGTTGACCCTGTTGGAAGGTATGACTCATTGTTTTTCAAGCTCTGATTGGTTGTTAAAAAAAAGGAACAACAACTAGTGATGAAGGACAATGAAATCCAGCAATCACAGATCTTAGACTGTATTACGACTGTGGTCTCAAGAAAAACTTAACACAGTTAAATAAATTGTTTGTCCTACTTTCAAAGAAGCTGCAAATTGTTTAAACATACACACTTGTGCAGTGTTCACATACCAATAGTTATTAGCTATATTTATTTGCTTATGTTTAATCGATATGCTGCTCATTTCACTAGTTCTTTTTTATGTTAATGGAGGATTCTGACTCAACTGTTAATAATTTGTACATTTCTGGCCAGTGGTGAAACGGTGTGTGTTGGCAGAATGACCAAACCAGCCGAATTCAAGGAATTCTCCCCGATTTTTCTTAGAACTACGTCTTAGGGATCTTTGTATCTTTATCTTTTATATTTCTCCACAATGAAGGGCTGACAAGACGAAATGGATATAAAACAGTGATAACTAACAAGTTTCCAGTCATCTACATTTATAGCTACATTTTAACTGCTTGGCAAACACAAGGTGGTGGCTGATAAAGTGGACGATGGGCTCATTCGGACATGCAGCTGACAGTTACAGTCATGTAAACTCTGGACATGAAGAGGCGTGTTTTGAGAGTCATGCAAAGCCGTTATATGGCTTGGCATGGCCACTGCCACATAAGGCTAAGGCCAGAAATCACTCGCTCTCTCAGGCACCCAGGGTGCTGCCTGCAGAGAGAAACATGAGGAACAGTCCATCTGAAGAGTACAACTTGAGGTCATGACACCACCTTTTTGCAGGCTGATTGTTCCGTCACATACCACCAGTCTTTGGTGACCAAGAGTTTGCATTAGAGATGGAAATTCAATAAAATGACAAAAGTATTTGAATATTATTTAACCAAGTCTCCCTGAGGACGTAGAGAACATCTGGACGAGTGAGAGAGAGCAAGAAAAGAACAAAAAAAGGCCTGACTTTGTTTTGCCTCGGGTCTAGCAGCAAGTGTGACATCCACAAATTAACCTGTAACCACCATGTCACGTCAACAGGGCCGATCATACACTTTTATGCAATATACTTGTCAGGCACAAGACCCTAATGATCCACAATAATGTGTATTTGTTTGTATTTTAAAACCAAACCCACTACAATATCTAATGTGTTGTTGACTGAATCTACACTGAAATCTTCAATTTACTTTGAATCAAAAGAGGAACAAAGAGATAAAAGAGGAACAAACATGGAAAAAATAGTAGAAGGTGGCAGAGTAACTGACAGCAGAGGGGGTTTATGTCCACTGATCGGAAATGAAGCTGCCATACTTGTAATAAGTAAGTATTTGTCACAATAACTGTCACTGCCTAACCTCCAACTAAAACTTACTAGCTCTTCCCCCTCAGAGTCTACAGAGGACTCTGGAGAGGAGGAATCTTTATAACTTCGCTCGGCCTTCCTTTTTCTTCTGTGGCTCTTGTCATCCTAACAGATGAGATCAGCAAAGAGGAGAGAAAATGTTATAATTCAAAGCTTCACACAACAAGTTCAGCAAAAGTGATAAGCACCGAGAAGTGAGTAACTAAGTAAGTGCAAATGACCTTATCTTTGTCCACTTCCTCCTTGATCTTCTTCTTTTTCTTCTTGGAAAAAAGAAACAACATTAAGACAAAACACAAAACAACTGCTTAACTGCACACAGACAACTCAAACAACTGAGGCTGTTTAAAAAAAAAAAACAAGACAAACCTTGCTCTCAGCATCTGATTCCTCCTCTGAGCTGTCTGATGCTCTCCTGGCCGATGACTTCTTTCTCTTCCGTTTTTTCTTCACACTCTTCTTGTCATCCTGTACAAAAACAGAAACACAATCAAACAGTGTATTGCTGCCTTTTTTGTGAAATAATCTCACTAAGTTCAGCCGCAACAACAGAGCAGCCATTTAAAAATTGATCAGTTTAAGCTGCGTTATTACTGATCAGGTGTCAGATGCTCCGACTATCACATCCACCCCGCTGCTCTTTATGAAAACACTGGGAGCTACTTCTGGAATGAACCAATGGCAGAGCAGCTGACAGTTAAATCAGTGTGGTGCTACATCAAGCAGAGCAGCTATCTGTCTTTATTTCAAGAGCACTACAGCCCAAATCACAGCTGTTGGAATAAAACTGCATGAGGATCAGTGCTATGATAATGTGGGTGATGAAAAAGAGGCCTTCCTTTTGCAAACAGTTTACATGTGACACACCCTTCCATTGTAAATACACCAAAAACCATAGGACTCTATATAAACATGCTAAAAAAAAAAGAGTCCTGATGCCCAGATCAAGACATAGTCTCTGAGGTTTGGGGTGACATGAGCGAGATCACAAAATGTTTTTCCATCTTAAGTGATTTGGTAATAAACGTGACCATCAGACGCTGATGTTTGGTAGCACTTACCTCGTCTTCAGATTCTGAGGAGGAGCTGCTGGAGGAATCAGAACTCGATGAAGAGGAGGAAGATGAAGAATGCTTGACCAAAACACAATGAAAGCAGGGTTCATTAGACTTGAGGGTATTTGCTTGTTCTTAAGACCATCTCAAAGAGCAAGGTGGGAGTGTGAGAGATCATTTTAAAAAGAACACACTGAACCATGGGGACGGAAATTGAGGCCCCAACAGGCAGAGACTGCTTTTTGGGTGTTAACAGTTGGTTTAACGGTTCAGGTTACAATTAGGGTGTGTTTAAGGGCTAGAGCATGCATTATGTAAAAGGTGTTCCCCATGGGGATCATAAAGGCCTCGTTCAGACTGCAGCGCAAATCCGATTTTTTGGCAAATCTGATCAGGATCTGATCTCACAGACTGACAGTCCACATTACATGTTGCAAGTGATCAGATCTGATCTGCATGTGTCCATATCGCATGTCTCATTCACATTGGTTTCTATGGTAACAAGCCACGCCCACAAACAATCAATCAAATCAAATAAACTGCTAACTGCACCAAAGCGACAGAAACGGAGGCGACTGCTGAGCTGTGCTGCCCTCCATGCTGCAATCACAGCTGGAATGACGGTGGAATGGGCCGTTTGCAGCAGGCAGAGTCGCGATGCCTTCCGTCTCTCTGGCGTTACTGGTGACACAAAAGACGCTTCCAAATGATATTTGAGCAACGACACTGTTCGCATTGTATCGGATCTCTACAAATCTGATCAGAATCGCATTTGAAACCACCTCTGCATGCGGTTTGAATCCGTTTCAGAAAAATCGGATCTCATGTGGTTTTTGGCTGTTCAGACTATCAAAAAATCAAACTAGATACAATCTGGATATGACAAAAATCATATTTGGAGCGGCAGTGTGAACAAGGCCAAGAAGTATGTGTGTGCACAGTACTATGGCCAGCTGAATACTGGAGGTCTCTCCTCACCCTGTTGGATTTCTTCTTTTCTTTCTTCTTTTTCTAAACACAGAATAAAGGAAAGATGAGTAAAGATGAGTTTTAAGAGTGAGAATGTTCAAATGTTCACTGATGAAGAGATGCAATACCTCTTTTTTCTCTTTCTTCTCCTCTTTTTCCTTGTCTGTCGTCTTTTTGTCTTTCTCTTTGTCCTTGTCTCCTAACACCTTCTCTCGGTTTTTGGCCAGTTCTTTCTTCCATCTCTGGGGGAAAAAAATGTTTCTTTTTTCATTTTAAAAAGTATTATCCAGTTGGTCTCTGCGTGCAGTTACTTTCATCCAAGTATCAGACTAAGTTTATAGTTTAAGTAAAAGATTGCCTTAACTGTCTACATTACTTTTGACATTCGTAGCTAAGATTGAAAACAATGTGAGGAAAGATGGTAAACATTAAAAAGGTCCACATGTCAAGTCTGCATGCTACAAACATACCTCGTTCATTTTATCCTCAAAGTCAGCCAGGGCTCGAGAGCCCTTCTTCTTCTTCTCCAACTGCTCCTTTAACTCTTCCCTAAAAAAAATTCAATAAATCAGCTGTAATACATGTTATTTTGTGAAACATCTTGATTAGGTCTACTCAAATTGAAGATCTCAGCACTTCAGTCGACTTTCCCCCTGTACAACATTTGAAAATGATCCACATTTTCATCGAAAGGAATTTACAGTAAACAGAAAAAGCAAACAGGATCCACTTAAAATACTCAAGTGATTTGGGTTTGATGCATTCAACAAATGAAGACTCTTGTGTTTTCCAAATTGTTTCTGCTATGGCCAAGTAAAACGTATCTAAAACCCATTTAACTAATAGTGTGGACCTTCTATATGACATTCAAAACACTTTGGTCTTTGAATAGTGCAGAGGAGTGTGACAAATAATGAATGAAATGTGCCCCCTTGTGGCTAAATTTAACTACTCTCATTGTGGGCAACCCAATTACCAGAACTACATCAGATGTGACATTTTAACATTTTACAAGATGAGATTTGTGGTATCCTGTGAGATGGAGAAAGGTCATCAGGAAAACTATTTCCTTTGCACAACACCAAATTTCAATGCCACTTAAATTATATACAGTAAAGATACATTGAAGTTCTCTGGGTCTGATATGCTGCGTAACTGAATACATGTGTTAATACAAGAAAACACACCAGAAAACTCCTCATTCATGTCAAATAGTTCAAAATTTCTGTTAAAATGCTGAAAAACCACTTTGTCTTGTTTCCCTATGCAACATCCTACAAACAATAAGAGCACAAACGCAACTTTACACCTCATTAGGACACCACAGTTCCATGTATAAAAATTCTAATTACACTTTACTGATATATTTCTCAGCACATAAAGCATGCATCAATAGGCCACCGTCAGTTTTACAGTCTCTGCCAGTTTATTTGTCACTCTTGGACCTCAGATGAGACCTGGCTCTTGATATCTGTCGTGCAACCCATGAAACACCAACCTTCTCTAACCAACTAGTGTCTGTAAAGGCTACATCTAGAAAGAATGCAACAACAGGGAAAACTTCTATGAGGAAGATGTCTATCTGATTTTACTTTCACTCACCATGTTGGCCGGGGTCTGCTTAAATAATCTTGTATGGTTGGACCAGAGTTCTGTACCGGCCCCCTGGCTCGTGCAGCAGCAATGGGGTTAATGTAAGCCTGAAACATAAGACAACAGAAGCATTTTAAACACTTGCAATGAGGGTTATTGAAATAAACATTTTATTGCTCTTTGGCATTTCCTGCTTTTGGCAGGTGCCCATAGTCTATGGTTGGACTACTGCACACCGATGGGCCATAGATGTCCAAGTCCTATTTACCAACCAGATAATATGGTATATTCATTACTTAGGTACTATGCAGCAAGTTCACATATCATATCAATACGTCTAGACGGTAAGATGAAATAGTGAGTGTAATGTGATACAATTTCAAGTCTTCAATATAGGGCTGTAAGTCAACACGTCTGAAACATTATCTAAGATAACAAATTTAATTACATGCACCTCATAAACTATCCAAAAGAAGCGTATAAAATGCTTCGTGTAAGATGCTTCTCGGAGATTCATTTAGCCCCATTAACCGATTGCTTATCAGAGAACACAGTGCATGAAAACACAAGTGTAACAAGATAGGTAACGTTTGTTTACGCCCTTGTTTGGGACATCAACTTTAGTGTACTGCTGGTGTTCAGGGCTGTATGTGGGTAAGGGCTCTGACAAGCACTGGACAACCTTACCAACTCAAAACACTGCTTAAAATGCTGTGGGCTAATGTTAGCATTAGCTGCTTGCGCAGCTGCAGCAGTGAAGCTAAAGCTCGCCTTTAAAGATAGCTCATGCTTCAAGCGGCTCAGACCTACACAGTTATACACCATCCAGAAAACGTTTAGCTGAATTCCCCAATGATGTATGCTATCGAATGGCTTAGGTTATCACTGCCTCGGCCTAAGACCAGAATACCTGGCGGAGGTTTACATTAGCTAGCCACGGCTAGCTTCTGCGCTAACGTTGTTTGTGTTTAGCCTAGCGCGCTATCCAAATGTCACCGCGTATCAACAGTTTGTCACTTTTAAACCGTAGGTGTCGCATAACTCACCACTCGATTGTCTCTTTTGCCCATATCGAGTTAATCATGAGGAGGGGTGTCCAACAGGGAGAACAACCATTAGTGTTACCTTGCTAACATTGACCTAGCCACATCAGACTGAGGTAATGGAAGCGCTACCAGAGATACTCTTCTTCGGCTGCTTCATCTTCTTCTTTGAATTTCTGCAGCAGTTAGCATCCCGTGCAGCTAACGCGCCACGGGCGGCCACAGCCCACATAGCGCCATCTTTCGGGGCTTGTACGTTATCTCTCCAATAATGTATATATTTTTTCAACAATGATTTAAGATGACAAAAGCTGATCACACACTGATTGATAAAATATTATCAACAATATTTCTGTGCAGAAGGCAAGTAGGCCTACTAAGTTCACTCATTCCAAAAAAAATTCTAATTGGTACTAAGAAATGAGCCCAGGACAACAGTCATAAAAAGCTGCTTTTTATTCAGCTGGTGCAACACAATAATAAGACACCAATGCCTGCATTCATACATAAGTATAACGCCATGATTGTGGTATTCCTAGTCTCCATTTAGTATGTTGAAAACAAATGTGACACAGGAACATATGTGTAATCTAAGTTTATATGATGGATCAAGCTGCGTTGGTTTCAACAGTGAAAGCTCTCAAAGCTCAACAGTGGACTTCAGTTTTAAGATGTGAGACTGAAATGTATTAGAAACTGATTAACTCATAGGAAAAAAAACATACAGTGATTGTATCAAGTGTAATTAGACTAAATCAGTCATTATTTTAATTGTAAACCTCTATGCCTAAAGTATTTGGAGCTTCCATTGCATTGTATGCACCACTGACACCAGGTATGAGTCTTTATCAAATAGAAAATTCACACAGTGCTTAGTTCAAGCAGACAATTACACATGGATCTACATGGTGTTCGCCATCTAGCAATTAAAGGTTGCTGGCAAAAACAGTTCATACAGGCAGTTATCTTCAGACAGTAATGACTACAGTAACATATAGCTGATAAAACAGGAATGACAGTAGACTATGATCATTGGCATGATCGTGGAACAGCTTGAAAGAAAAACCTGAAGGAGATGTGATGTGGTCAGTTAGTAGCCCAAGGATGTGCAAACTGTGCCCAAAAGATTCGGACGTCCATAACAAGAACCTGAGAAAGTTAGAGAGTGTGTCTGTGTGTGTGCTAGCAGCACTACCTGTTAAGAAAACGTAAACCAGTGTTAAAATGTTACTGTTCTGCAAGAACTACTACATACAAAAATACAACTCTGCATAACTTGCTTTTTTTTTCCTTGCTTGTAAAAACTGAACTGTAAAATAAAGCAAAAAAAAAAAACTGTACACAAAATATTTGTGCATTATATTCATGATAAAAACCCCTGTAAAGTTCGTAGTCACTCTCAATCCAAAGTAAATGAAATTCAACAACCACCCACGAACCCACCCGACATTTCCAATAGACAAAAATATTCTTGCCATACAACATTCCACTGACCCTCGCTACTCTACGTCTATCCATTTTACAACATATCTATGGGCTGACGATGCACGTATCAAAAGTTTTCTATCATTACAACTTGTACTTAGGACTACATACTGTACAGTACCAATGCCTATCCTTTATACATTCCTTACACTGTCAAACTATTCTTACACAAATTCTATAATCATCTAGAGTTGGTGTAATTGGTGTAAGAATATTATATGCCCCAGCATCTTTAAAAAAAATATCAAGATACAACTTGATGAAAACAAGCATATAAGACTTGTCAATAAAATTAAAAATTAAATACAGAATATTGGTGGCAATACTATGCCAAATGTTTCATGTTGAGTAGTGCTGGTGGGACTTCATCCACCTATTGCAAGCCTCTGCATTGCTGTATCACTCGAATAGTAAATAATAATTGTATTTCATAATGATAAAAGCCCATGATGGCAGACTAAAAGCAACTCATGAAGACCAAACGAGTGGCAGGAACTTTTCTAGAAGGTTCTTTCATCATTGTCTCAGCACCGATATCAGCCCATTCTGATGAGTCCCTTGAAGAGCGCAGAAACCATTAGAATCCCGCTACTGGTCTGCAGTTACTCAGGACATCCTCAAGGTGGCAGTGATATAATACATATATAATTGGAATGATAAGTCACGACATGGCAGTGAGTGGTTGGCTTGTGATGCCCAATAATGTTTCAATAGGTAGGTGTGTACATGAGTGTGCTTATGTCAGTGGTAGTGCACACACCATATGTCTGCTCGCAGCACACACCCACAATCAATTAAGCAAAAACGCAGGTGAAATCCACGCTCGTCCACGCAGACTCCTGTATGGTTTTGTTCCCCCGGGTCGAGAGGACTCTTAACAAAGCTGAACACTATTCATAGAGAGGGCCTCTGCTTCATGGCCTCGGCAGGCTGCCCCGTCCACCACTACCAGTCTGAGATGCAAGTGTCTTTGCATTGTTAACACAGTCATTCATCAACATTTAACAACCTAAAAGCAGCAATTACAATCCATCAGTTCATGGAAGGAGGATAGCTTTGTGCATTGTTCAGGGTTGGGGGGTGGGGGTTGGTGTCATCTTTCGTGACACTATCGTTACCCTCTTTTTCTGAGTACTTTCCCAGAGCATTGTACACTGACTATAAAAAGTATTTTCACCCTTGGTCTTTTTCATGTTTTGCTTTTGAGTTTATATACAACATGGAATCTCAGTTGATTAAACTTTTTGACACTGATTATCAGAAAAAAATCCTTACTGTCAAAGAGAATACAGCTCTCTAAAAAGGGATCTAAATGACAGTCTAAGTTTCCCCCACTCTTAACTATGACAATGTATGACTAGAGCAGCCAGCTGTTTTTTAGAAGCTGATAATAGGCAGTGAGGGCGATCCCCTGTGTGAAATCAGGATGTGATTTTCAGTTAAATGCAGCTCCTGCGTTTAAGGATGCAGCAGCTACACTATGGAAACAGAAACACCAAACCGATGTATTACAGGGTTATTGAGAAGGACGAGGCATTGGAAGGATACCAATGCAAGAGTAAGGTCGGTCCTCAACAACAACATGGTACAAGATTTTCAGGCAGACTTAGAGCTGCTGCTGTCACGCTCGCCATGCACCCTGATAAAACTAGAGCTCTTTTTACAAACAAGAAAAACTGCCGTATTCAAATGTGCAGCACTGATAGAGATCAAACCACACTGTAATTGTTGTTGCAAAGGCACCTCTAATAAATACTGACTAGAGAAAGTGAAAGCTTTGACAAGTATTTGTTCTTGAATTTAATCCTTTTCTACAGATCAGTTTTCAGTTTGACAGTGAAGATAGATCTGTTGATCAGTGTCAAAAAATGTTAATTAACACACATTGATTTACTGCTGTAAAAATAATAAAACATGAAGCAGACTATGAAGCAGTGAGCTGAATGCTTTTTATAGACACTGTATAGGGTGATTGGGGGTGAAGGAGGACCATCAAGCAGTCCTCTCCTCCATAGTGGGCTTGTTGCTTGTTGGGATGGGCTGGGCCGCGTACACACTTCTACTGTGGCTGTCCACACTTTGAAAATAGGGGTGACTCAGCGCAGCGAAGGCCGATATCCTCCTGGAGGGGTTGAAGGCGAGGAATTGCTGCAGAGAGAGAGAGAAGCGATAAAAGGAGCGTGAATGACCCGAAAAAAGAATCAGAATAACGATAACGTGGACGGATGTTCTCATAGCAAGACTTTGGGAAACACTCAGAAGAGGTATCCACCATTAAGAGGGCCCGTCCTTGCTCGTCCATGTCTGGAACCAAGTCCTCTATTGGCTTAGGGGGCCGTGGGGTGAAGGCACTCTGTGGTAGGGCCACCTCCTGGGGCCAGTCCTCTGCTGAAGGTACCCCAACAACACTGTGGGAGGATAATGGTCATCAGTGCCACTTCAGTTCATATCTTTGCTGAAACTATCATAAGATCTGTCTCACAACTGAAGTTTCCTGCATGTCTGTTCCTAAGCACGGTGGAATGCAAAACGGTGCTAATACCAAGTTTGTGCACATCCTGGCCTATATTTAGGACTGATACAAGAGCATAGGGTCAGTTAAAGAGGATTTTGCCTGATTTTTATGGACAATATTTATAATATTATAATAAAAGTTTTAGGAGGCTTAAATCAAGGTTGTGCATTCCCTCTGAAGAAACATACAGGCCCTCAGAAGGAAACGCAACAAGAAACAGAGTTAATAATACTTACTCAAAAATCTTTCCCAACTGATCAACATCTGAGTTTCCTCGAAATAGTGGTCTGGAAAAAAAGAAAATAAACTGGTTTAACTTGACTGCTGCTGCTGCTACTGCAACATTCACACACGTTGAGGTGTATACACAGTATATTGTGATGTCAAACTCTTACTGAATAAGGTTAAAATGCATTTTGGTGAAAAGGGCAAAGTGTTCATTCTGCTATGGGTGTTAATGCTCACTATCCCACGGTCTAGCATCAATGCACAGTCTTAAGATATAAGCTTTTGGCTCAAGGCAAAGAGGAATGTGTGACTCTGATGTGAACGTTTGAAGTGGCCACACACTCGCAGCTCCATCTCATGTAGTCTGGATTGTGAGGCAGTGTTGGTAGTGCCACTGAAGAGGGAAGGGCGGGAGGGATAAAAGGAGGGAGGAGAGCGACAGCAGGGCTGCTGGTGGTTCCTGTGGCTTTGGGCCGTCTTTGGGTGCCCGTGGGCGGCCATGCCTGCGCTGGCACCCGCACAAATTCCAGTAGTCATCATCAGCACAAGGCTGCCGGCCGCCGCATGGGACAGAAAAAGCCTATTTATCCCGTGTGTGTGTGTGTGTGTGTGTGTGTGTGTGTGTGTCTGCGTTTGCTCTCTGTGTAGGAAAGTGGGATGGAGAGGCGTGTGAAAGAGGAGTTGGATTATTCTAACAGAGAAGAAGGTATGGGAACTGGACCTTACTGCAGACGCTCAGGAAGCAGCAAAGGAAGAGGTGGTGTTGTCAAAGAGAGGTTCTATCAACAGTAAAGGTGCCATGACTTCCAGGCTGAACAACATTACTTTGTCCAAGTCATTTTCCCTCAATATATAACCTTTCAAAATGACAGTATGAAACACAGAGGAGTAGAAAGAGTTGGACAAGTTCTCCATTTGGTATATTCTGTTTGTTTGTCATTAACAGCCACCAGCAGATGTCAATGTAACGCAGCATACTGACACATAGGTGTGCTTGTATGCATGACAGTGTATAAGTATTCTGTATCCAGACCTTCAGTACAGTTCAAGTGCACCCCACTTAACTGGAGTCAACACAGACTGGCTAGCCACCATGTGTTCCCTGTGTTTTTGCCACTTGCAGGAAGCTTTGCATAGCTGAACACCCACACTTTCCTCCAGACTCCAGCACTGGGATATTAGTCACACAGGGGTAATTTTGCACATTTTTACAGTGACAGCAAACTCTCTATCACATGCTTCACTTCGGAAGTGGAATTGTGATACACAGTTTGCTCCGCTTATTCAGAAATAGTATCCATGACTAATGGATGGCCAAGTGTTGTTTTTTTTTTTCTTCTTCCACTCTTGGACCACTGCTTTAACTGTCTGACATTTAAACAGGACCACACCACATATGCAGGTCTTTGGGGGTAAAGCACTGCACTGAGGTTTGAAAGCCATTTAAAGATCAGACCAAACCAGTTCTGACTGTTGCAAAGGAAGAAAAAAAATCACCTACAGCAAAGTCATCGTGCCAAAACAAGTAGGGCTGATAATTCCAAGAGGTCCATTTTTAAACCTGGAGTGGTTTGTTGGGTTGCTGGAGGGGGATAACTGGATTCACACAGGGCTGGCCACTGGCATGCGTACAAACACACATTTGCGCACACACAAATAGTCTAGGAAGTGTAGTGTACAAATGCGTGCACAAAAAGGATTGTTTCCCACTCAATCTTACAGGCACACATGTGTACATAAAGTACAAACACACACATCGACGGAGGGCAGTGAAAGGAGGACTGAGACTGAGTTGGGATAGGCAGCTGAGTCACGCTTCCTTTAGTGCCAGCACGGCTCTGTCCCACATTCCACTGAGACAACCTCTGGAATGTGTGTGTGTGTGTGTGTGTGTGTGTGTGCGTGCATGTTTGCACGTGAGAGCGTCAATCTGACGGGGTGGGAAAAGGACAGAGAGAAAAAGAGAGAAATCGAGTGTGTGGCTTCTTCATGTGTTTAAACCTGAGTCAGTGTGAACTGTGTGGACATGCAGGTCTGAGTTTAGAGAGAAGTACCACACAAACGAGCTGATGTGTTTGTAAAGCACGTACACACGTGCATGCAACTGTGTGTTGTTGTGGATTTATCAACTGTGTGCCGAACTGTGAGAAAGTCAACACGGATGTGGGGCTTTTCCCGGACCATTAACACAAGACGTTCAGCTTTTTTGATTGGGAGAATGTCAACAAGCAGTCCCCCCCCCCCGCCTCTCTCCCTCTCCTCTCTCTCTCTCCGCCATTCACTCAAATCATGACTCACCCTGACGCTATCCCAGTCATGCAGATGCAGACTTGTATGATATTTGCTTAGATTCCTTTGACAACAAGCTCCCAACTATTCTTGCCACAGTACAGTCATTAAGAGAGTTTTTTTTCTTACAATGGCATGTTTGACGATCAAAGTGGAGAAGATGGTGCTCAGGGGGGAAAACCTCTGAAGTTTTGTGAGTCATAAGAAAAATGTTTTGAGATGAACTTTGCTAACCTGCACCATCAGGTGACGGTGGGAACTGAGGCTGTCACTGTGTACTGGGGCTGAATCTTGCTCTTACTCAACACTTATCAGCTATGAGGAAAATATGTGACATCTTCAGATAGCTTCTTTTGTCTGGCCCACCTTCCTAAATCAAGAGACAACCAATTTACAGTAACAGTAGTCCTCTCATTTAAGAGGGGACACTCAACGTGTGCAGAGGAGCTTTCTAAGATGAAGTATTCATTCAGCTCCAAAAAAAGAATTCACTTTAACCACTTACTGAGAGGCAATTAAACCACCAGTCAGAGTTGTCTGGTTTGTTGCACTTGAGCTGTCATCAATTATAATCTCCGCCTCAACCAAAAATGCAATTAACTGTGTTTTCTCATCTTCTCTTGTTCTGCACTTTCCCTCGACCGCTCTTTCTTTCACTGCCTCTCCCAGGTGCCCTTTAATCTCTAACAGGTGGCCTTTTAAAAAGTCATCTTAATCACCTGCGGGGAGCGAGAGAGAGGGGGTGAGAGAGAGAGGAAGAAAAAGGAGAGAGGGTGAGACCGGGTATGTTCTCTTTATGGCCATATCTGACTTGTTTCCACCTTAAGGCAAGGTTGGACAGGTGCCAGACTGTGAAAATACACACATGTGCACACACACACACGAAAGCTTTACAGTTTATTGTGCCAGGGTGAGAGAAGAAGTGCCCTAACCCAGACAACAGACAAACACGCATGCACACACACAGGCTGGTCGCTGCTATCAGACAAGGTAGGATTGCCAGCAGATTCAGACTGTGCCTGCTCTTAAAGGAACACCACACGAGACAGGGACACAGCTCCTCTGCACATGTAACATACGAGTCACTGTTTGTGTCAGTTCCTTATTGGCAGTGAGATGTTCAGTTTAAGTGACACAGATTCTGCCTCAACATTAAAAAGCTAACACGGTTGTGAAATACACTTCAGCTTTGTGGTTCTATGAGTTAACACAAGTTGTGTTAAGTCTGAATAGCATTATGTGTGAAGGTACACCCAACTGCCACTGACCTCAAGACATCACTGAGGTATTATGTGTAAACGTGACTGTGAATACATCATCAAGCTGCCTTTACCCAAACTTTACCTGTTCTTTACACGTGCAAACTCACTGCTGCAAACCAAAATGAAACCCATTGTTTTAGCGGCGCGTGACACACAAGGCGGTCTCACACTCAAATCTTCTCCTGGAGAACCTTATGTAAGGTCTGTGTGCACAGTTAGACTGCTACCAATAATTATTTCCCCTGTGAATCAAGCAAATGCTTATCACAAGTGCTTGTTTTGGTCAATCAACAGTCAGTGCTCACAAGTGGAATCTGACCAACTGACCATAACACCTCAAAAATAATATCTAAATCACCGCCAATTCATTTTTGGTGCATCGACTTCCAGGTTGAACCAGTGTTTTCAACTGTAATTGAAAGATACTGTGAAAACATAAAAATAAAAACAGTGTATAGGAGGAGCAAACACTGGTCAACAAAGACTGAGTGAGACCATGTGCATCACTCTTGACTGACACTCTGACACAGATTCTGTTTGACCTACAAGGGAGATACCAAAATGTCAAACGCGGCATGCGGTAAATGAAGGCTTCAGTTTTTTTCTTTGCGTAACTGAGTCACATATGACAGAAATGAATTATCAAAGGTCTTGTTCTCAAAGCAGGAAACCAAGCAGCCCCCTCATTTCTATTAACCCATTTTTATCTCAACAAAAAGTATGCATCTCTACTGGCATCATCAGGAATTCACACGTGTCACCATGTTCATCATAGGGCTGCCGAATGAAGCTTTAACGCATATGCACCATCACTATTTTGAAAGGACACAGCGGGGAAGACATAACAACATTATGTAGTTTCCAGCGGAACACGTTTTGTCTGGGTATCGTACCGACACCCCCAGTTACCAAATGAGACGATGTGGAAAACACTGTGCAAGTTCTTAGTAAACCACAAAATAAAGTCGAGAACCAAACAGAGCAGCATGGCTTCTACACGCCACAGCACCGTGTCCTGTTTAATTAGACATGTGACGGCCAGGGCAAGGATGAGTAATTTTTTTGTCCTCATTAACCCATTCGAGGAGCCCCGCCTCCGCCGCGCGTGGAAGCATCTGCTGTCATTATACTTCATCAGTCATTGATTTCTCCCCCATCTGTATACCACACACACACACGCACACATACACAACTACACATCCCCTTCACCTCGTGTCACCCCTTTGCTGATACAGAATATACATTCCCACAGAGGCCCACATGCAAAGCGGGGGCGCTGTGTGTGGCTGCGCATGTTGGGGTGTGAGGACGGTTGGGGAAGGAAGCACAAATTACAGGCAGGGCTGCTCCTCCTGGCACTCAGCCCTACCTCAGAGAGACTGTTCTTATCTACCCCAAAGCACACCACCACGATGTTGGCAAGACCCCAACACTGTGTTGATTAAAAGACACAGTTCTAAAAAGACTACGGCTCCTAAACATTAACACTACTTAAATGTAGTGAAGACAAAATGTGTCCATATACTTTGGAAAAGTCTTATTTCCTTGCATAAGCAGACAGTTGTAGCTCAGTTGTAGGACAAGTGGTCCGTTATTAGCCTGGCTCTCCAGTGTGCAAAGTTCGTTAGACCACAAACTGACAAATACCTATACCAAGAAGCTGAATCTTGACTTGCATGCTGCAACCACAGCAGGCAGTCTGCCATTACTGTAATGGTTTGATAAGCCAACTGAAATGTGATTCCTCCAGCATGTTCACAGTGCATCTTACAGGTGTCATTTAAGGAGAAGATCCGACACCCGTATAACTGATTCTCTAACGACAGGAATGATTTTTTCTGTGAGAATATAAAATGCAGAAAATAAGCCACAGTAAAAGGTTAGTGCAAAGAAATAGAAACGTCTCTTCTCGGTGGAATTCCCTTGCCATCAACCATAACATCAACCTCGTCTTGGACCCTGGATTAAAGCTCAAAACTCACAAGAAACACCAGGTGAAGAAAATTTATCGAGCACAGATCTGGGAAATCTCCTCGAAATAATTTGTATCAGTGTTTGCGTTAACAGTAAAACCACTTCATGGGATGACAAGCTGGCAGATGGCTTTTAGTGATACTCGCTCCATATGGAGAACTAGTCACAAGGATAAGAGCATGTGAATGTGTGTATACAGTGTGTACACATCCCTGTGGGTCACTGATGACAATATGTTGTTTTAACCGTAAATGTGGTAAAACCATCAGCAAAGAGGCACTGCCTGACTGATGGCTCCACTAATCCATGTAATACTGCACTTTTCCACTCTATGATAACAACTCAACCTCATTACACTGCCCCAATCCTTTGGTCTTCTATTGGGCACAAGCTGTGGAAAGTACCTGGTACCAGGTAGTGGTGACCAGTAAATCTCTAATTTCCACCGTCGTTGCAATATGAACATGTGCAATTTATGCGCAAAAGCAGAGGAAATTCAACATGAGCGAGATGGTATGTAACAAGGATGGTGTTCTTATGCAGGTCAGTGAATGTGTGAAAACTGCTCCTGTGTTAAAATGGAATACACTAACATGTCAGAAGCTGAGGTGTTACTGTTCAGTGTGATTTCATTGTGAAAGCAGAACATTAGGTGAATGGTGAAGGGATAATTGAAAAAAACCACCACCACCACCACTTCTAATTGGTCTGGTGTTGTGGTCATTGAGGGATGATTCACCAATTCCCCACAGCTTTCTCAATGACAATCCCCTCCTTTCCAAGAAATCAGCCCCAAATGCACTGAGAATCCTACACACAGGTGTGAGACCTTGTGTCTTTTGAAATCTCCACTTTGAGAAATCACTCTAATAACTCAGTCAGAAGAACTCGTGTTGGCTCTGTGTCCTCGGCGGCTCCTCACCTTCTCCTGAACATCTCAGCGAAGATGCAGCCGACGCTCCACAGGTCCACTGGTGTAGCGTAACTGGACTGAAGCAGCACTTCTGGGGCTCGGTACCACAGTGTCACCACCTACAACATACGCACAGGAGAAATCCATAAAGACACTGTTGTTTACATCCAGAGGCACAAACACAAATCACTTCCAGCTCCTCCTCCCAGTGTGTTTTTTTACCTGCCAGCAGCACTAGGTAAATGTCACTGTGTAGGGAGCACACACCCACCCCCACACACACACACATACAGGTTAATGTTTCTCTGCCCCCATCTTAGACTTACGTAAGACATGAAATCATATCTGGCAGGACACGGCTCCATACTCCAGTTTTGGTGTACCCACATCACACAGTCTTTCCACAGCAATCCACCAAGGACACACAATACTGTACCTATGCATGCAGTATATGTGTGTCTACATGGTGTTTTACAATTATGTACACTGGATTAAACCTGGCAGATGCCATGTGCACATGAAGTGATAATGGGTTGACTATAACTGATATCAACAACCCCACCCTACCACTTCTTCCTGCCAAACTAGAAAAAAAAAATACCCAACACTTCCTGCCTTGCGTTAAGCAACCTTGCACCCACCTGAGGTATTACGGCAGCCATTTTGTGCCACTGCACACTGCACATGGTTTCCAAATTTGTCCCTGTAACTCTATGGGGAGCTCCAAGTGTTGTGTGCGTGAATATGTGTAGCCATAGCCTGCAGGAAAGCGGCAGCATTGTTAACAGCTACAGTAGGGAAAGCCTCCAGACAAAACTCAGTGACCCCTAGTAAGAGAGTGGACTGGTTCCAGGTGCTTTCCTAAACTCCAGATTTTTCCAACAGCTTTTGGCTGCGGTCCCCCCTTCAGGCACTGCAGAGTGCTTATCGGGATCTTTGAGAGGGAGGCAAATGTTTGTAAGCAAATAAGAGAGCAGTGTCACCTAGATATCTTTATTAGCTGGCTGGGGCTCACTGCAGGACTATGAGGAAATGATACACTGATTAGATGTTATCCACACACTCTCATGGGTAATACGAGAGCAATGATCTTCAGAGGGTTGAGATGGCCAAATATGAACTAATAAGGAGCCGAGCAGGTCCTCGCTTATGTGTTAAAGGGCCTCCTGAGAAGTTACATGGAGTCAGCACTTGTGTAATTTTGTGCTTCACAGACCTTGGAGAGGATTTCTCTAGCTAGGGGAGGTCGGATGATTTCAGTATTGATTAGCGATTTTGATACTGCCAGAAACATGTGATTTTTCTCAGCTTATTTCAATAAGCTATGCTAGTGGTATTGACTCTGCCTCTGTCACTTGGTCCACCACTGAGATGTTTGCTAAAAAAATTGGACATATTCTCATGATCCTCAGAGATCTTGCTGATTTTGAGTGTCCAGCAGCAACTTGACAACTTGTGGCTGGATTTAGGGACGCATGATAACTATCGGTACAGGTAATTATCGGCATGTATTTGCATCATGATGTCAGTTATATATATATATACATATATATATATTATTTTTAAAGTTAGAGGCAGAGCTATAATATTAAATTCATCTTTACTCACTACTCCTTAACCTTTCTTAATGTCAGGTGTGTATATAAACTATTAATAACGTTATCGGTATCAGTTATGAGAAGCAGGAAGTTATCAGTGGAAAAAATCCTGCATCCCTAGGGTTAGGGACTGTCACAACATTTCCCACAGATGTTCACTGTCCCCACTGGATGAATGCGAATGACTGACTATTCCTCGAGCACAATCATCAGCCCTGCTTTGTGGTTACTGCCAGATGACCAGGTCACCATGCTAACGCTAAACTGAGATGGTGCACCTAGTCAGCATCAGCATGTTAGCATTGTTAGCATGATCTCACTTTGATGTTAACATATTGCCTTAAATCATCAGTGTACTACTTTACTGCCTGACTTAGAAATGAAATGCAAAAGGAGCTTTACTCATAACTGTGGCAAGGAGGGGGGTGGGGGTGGGGCGTGTGTGTGTGTGGTGGGGGGGGGGCATTGATATCTGAGGAAAACCTGCGATCTGACCAAAGAGTGTCCCAGACTGGAGCTCTACAGCAAGGCAGTCAACGGTGATACAGATAAGAGGAATAAAAAGTTCAGTCACATTTCTTTCTTCTAAACTGAATGATGCTATTAATAGAGCTGGGGGCTGCATTTTGCAGATGTGTGACACTTTCTCATCTCCTGCTTCCTGCTTCAGTGGAAATAGGGAGGAAGTTGAGGCTAGTTGGCTGAGATGTGTTGGCTGAGCCACGTGACCAGAAATGAGACATGCACTGAGAATGAACAGACTGACTGTTCAGGTCACTGAGGATTTTTAGAACAGTGAAACCTCAGAAAAAAACATGAATGGAAGTAGTGCAGCTGCCCATATAGTCAGGCAACCAAATGTCATTGATAATTTTTTTTTTTTCATAAGAAACTCAAATCTGAATTGCTTTCATTTTTGGAGGACTTCTTTTTCCTAACTTTCAATAATCAATAACTGCAAGTCTCTCAGCTCAGTTTAGCCAAGACATGTGACATCTCAATGTAACCTCTACCAGCCAAGACATGGCATTTCTAAAAGCTTTACACATTCAAAACACGTGTTATTTTACAAAATGAGGATGGATGCATAAGTGACAAATGACTCTTGCAGCTGCAGGCTCAAATACAGGTGACTTAAGTCGACTTGCATGGAGTTTGTAGCCCTGCAGCGTCAAAAGTCAGGGCTCTGTGGAACCCACGCTCACGTTGAGCCTTCTAGGAAGAACCACAGATCTAGAGCTCGGGGTATATCCGCCTCAGTGCAATACAGAGTTATTCGAAAACCTGGCCACAACTGCAGATTAAGGCATATATAATCACACATGCATTGCACTCACAGACACACCGGAAAGATAGATGCGTTAAGGTTTATTGCAATCTGAAAATACACCCTGACTGTTGCACTATAGTATGACTGCCTCTATAGCTATTGTCTTGCAGTGTAGCTTTGGCAAATGGTCTTTCACCCTGTTCTGCATTAAATGAGCCTGTTGCAGTTATTTTTGTTTGTTATCAGTGCATACTATGAAAGAATGCATTCATTCATCTTTCAATATTTTTCACTCTGTGAAACCTAGGCCTACTGATTGTTTTTGCAAAGGTGACAAATGTATGATCTTCTCTAAGCTTTGGTGGGTTATACTATGCATTGGTTGCATTGGTTCAGACTGTTTTCAGTTGTGGACTAAAACACACTGTTTTTTCTACTAAGTATTTACAGTATCAGGATGATGTATGTGGCTCTGACTCAACTCAGGCTGCTCATAAAAAAGAAAGATGCCACCAGTGTGGTTCATGTTTTTTCTTTTTGTTTTTTTTGCAATGAGTTCAATCAGCCTTCAGGAAAACAGGCAATCCTTTTAGTACAACCAAACTGTTCTTGTTTTTGGCCTTCAAGACATCTGTTGAGAAAATACAAACTTTTTTCGGCAGACATATCGAACTTTTGAAGCCGTGCCTCGATTTACCTGCTGCCTAATATTCTTTACCTTATTAATTAACTGCCTGCTGCTGCTGCAAATGGCTCATCTCAAACCTGAGATTTAAAGCTTCAGGGTGCTCATTTTCATTTCCAAACAGTCTACTGTCAGCAATCCTTTCCACTCAGCAATCCTCCTCACCCTTTTCTCCCTACCTCCTCCCTCTATCCTGCAATCTCTTGTTCCCTCTCTACTCCCTCTCTCCGTGTTTCTCTAAGCCCCTGAGTCTGTAAAACACATATGTCTGAGAGGCAGTTAAGTCTACATGTAACAGTTGGGGAGCCTGTAATGTCCATGACTGCACTTTAAGCACACATATAGTTTCACTCTCTCCGTAAATATTAAAGGTTCAAGTCTGTTCCACTGAATATCTCAAAACTATTACCCTGACAAAAGAATATGTTCCAAGTCATGGCCTAAACATACATCTTAATAACCGTTTCCATGGAGATGATAACACATAGTCAGTTGTAAAAAAGAAAAAAAGGACATGCTCCAATTGCAATGTTGCTTTTTTCTGTCCCTTCCCTTCCTCTTCTTCCAACCACGTTTGCATTCCTTCTTCTTTGGCCTCCCTTTCTCACCCCTCTCATTCTCTGTTCTGCTTCACATATCCCTTCATTACCCTCTCTCTCACTCGCTCTCCCTCCTCTGTCCAGGCTGCATGAAAACAGAGATACAGGCTCATACACAGAGAGTGTTGGACAGTCAGTGAGTCAGCCTTGAAACCGTGCAGCACGGCGTTTTGCCCTTAGGTCAGCTGCTTTGCATTTTCAATCCATCTCTCTGCCTATCCAACACCCCACCCCACCCCACCCCACCCTCACAGTAACAGAAAAAGCTGGAGGTAGTCAGATAAAGCTGAGGGAGAGAAGAAGAGAGAGTTAAGACTGAGAGACAGAGAGTGTGAGAGGCTGACTCCAGATTAAAGGACAACATTCTAGGAATTCCTTTCTGCTGAGAGCATCCTCCCCCTCACCACCACCACCACCACCACCATCCTCCCCACTGCTGCTCTCTCTCCTCCCTGCTCTGCTTTTGGGGAGGAAATGGCTTCTCCTGCCCCAGAGGACCTTCAGACCTCCTGGGCTGGACCTCCAAGCCTGTCTGACATGCAACATCCGGACCTGTGCCACCAGCTCACTGCGCATGCACAGTGGAGGAGTATGACAATAGAGTGCATGCATGTGAGCACGGGGGCGTTTGGTTTGTGTTATGTGTGAGCACTTGCACGTGACTACGAGAGCACCTGTTTTGCCTGGACCAATGCACTCGGATGCCAAATGCTTTTGTGTTTGAGTGTCTGCAAATATATGCAAGTTATCTCAAGCATGTGTCTGATGTTTAAAGGATAATCTTACTTTTATTGCAACTTTGGATGGATTTTTGTAGGTGTGGACGTCATCCTTATTCCTGATTCAAAAATGTATTCACCAAACTCCTAAAGCTGCGAGAACGTGGCAGCTTCTGGTTCCCCAGTGTGTCTTCGCAAGGTCAAGAAACAAATACTGTCACTTCATCATGCAGGTCTTAAATAACCCCCAGACATATAAAAGGTGAATGGAAAAAAAATACCACAAACAGTAGTACCACAAGAATGACTTGATCAACTTTGACCCACTGTAGTGCACACAATTTTCACTCTTATCACAAAGCACAGGTCACCTCCGTTACATTGGTTGGATTATATGGTTAAAGGGATAGGTAAACATTTTGGGCAAGGCGCTTATTTGTTTTCTTGCAGAGAGTTAAAGAGGAGAACCCTGATTGTTCATTGAATAGACGGGAGGAGGAGACAGGTAGCTTAATTAAACTGGAAGCAGGAAGAAACACCTAGCTCTATTCAAAAGGTAATACAATTTGCAGACAAGCATCTCAAAAGCTCAATACTTGTCCATCTTTTAAACCAGAGACTGGTCTTTTCCTCTGATTTTCTAAGCTAATAGCTTTGCAGCTCTGGCTACATATTTAGTGTACAGACATGAGTGGCATTAATCTTCTGATTCAACAGGCAGGAAAACAAATAAAAATGTTTTCCAAAGCATTAAAGTATTTCTTTAAACTGCCAATCTCTGCCCGCTTGTGTTTCTTGCTCCACCCATTTTTGTTCTGGTCACCATGACAGCATCGAAGTAATGACTCTCATGAGAACAAACCTCTAATAATGTAAGGAAGTACAGTAAAACTAAGAACCACATTGTAATAAACCGGAGTTATTCTTCAAATCGTGGTTTTGTATGGAGCCACATTCATTCACCCCTCACTTCTATCTTTTTCTCGACTGTCACCGCCACTGCCATGACAGAAGCGTTTTCCTGTCACACTCCATGTGGACCTTTCCAGTGACCTGATGCTATGAGGATGACTGAGGCCGGGGCTTAGGGCTGCAGCAACGGAGGCACTGGGCCTGATGAAGCTTGGCCAGGGGCCCGTGTTTACATTCTCTCTCACTGAGGAAGCTCAGGATGAAAGAGCACCACTGCACACAGACACATACCATGTACACACACTCGCATACAAATCCTTCGGTTGTACCGGTGGCCACATAACTGACTCAATAAGAGCGTGATTGGACGTTTAAACTTTGGGCAGTAGCTGAGTCAAAAGGAATAAACGTGCAGGGCAGTTCATTCTCCCAGGTAAATGGCTCGACTGTTCAGTGCTTCGAGTCTTAAGATAGAATTTGATTACATTCCTGAAGGCAATCCACCACAAATTAAAGTCTTCCTAAGTGAATCTCAGAGGAAAAGGGATAAAGGCTACACATTGTATAGGCAGGTCACATATGGGAGAAGCAGCGGATGTTGTAATAATAATGATATGAGCAAAACTATGTGCTCAGAGAGTACAGTGGAGCGGAGGCTATGATGTTGTGTCTCCAGAGAGGCCCCATTCGAAGCTCCAGCAGTCAGCCATGTTGTAAACACCATTATTTCACTCCTCCCTCACTTTCCCTCTTTTTCTCTCTTGTTCTGCAAAAAGTACAATTTACAGTTGCAACAATACTGCTGTACCGGGCCAAGAAAGGAAATAAGGAAGGAGAGAAAGAGAGAAGATTTAAGAGAGAGATGAGGGGTGGTGGTGAGGGTGGTGGGGCTGAGACAGAAGGAGGGAGGGAGAGACAGAGCTGCAGCACCAGAAAGTAAAGTGCAAGAGCAGCACACAAACTGTATACAGTGAAACAGAAAAAAAAGGGGGCACCACAACTGTTGCCAAAGTATGCACAGCGTACAGGAATGCAGCATGGGGCCCTCGGCGAGCGAAACAAAGACAGCACAGTCAGTGGCTCTCTCTCTCCAGTGCTACCACATCCGCACATCATTAGCTGGAAAATTCCTGATATATGCTGTAATTTTTTCTCTTTTTTTCCTCCTCTTCCTCTTGCCATTGCTGGTACAGACAAGGCTTTAATATCCAGATGCCGGTGTGTGTGTATATGTGTGTGTGTGTGTGCACGCGTGCCTGATGCACGTGCACCACGCACACACTGGTCGGTACCCCCGTTCCCAACCAGGAGCGTTGCCAAGAGACTGTCGACAATTAATACGGTGAATTGCAGTGTGTGTGCGTGTGTGTGTGTGTGTGTGAGAGGGGACACACAGGAGAGCTGCACAGTGCGTGTGAGGGTGTGCATTTATGTGCAAACATTCATAACAATGCAATTGTCTGCGCTTGAATGTGTGTATGTACAGTATATCCCTGTTCATTTATGTGTGTGTGTGTGTGTGTGTACTGCGTGTGTTTGCTTATGTCAAATTGGGGCCTGCCCCTTTGCTCCAGCCGGCTACAGTCAAAGCATAGAGGATGGCTTTTCCTTTTTTTCCCATGCGGAGCCGTTTGAGGAGATATCTAAACATTCCCAGAGAGCGCTGCACGTGCTCTCCTGCGTGCAGTGCAGTGCAAGCCCCCCCCCCCCGGCTGCCTGCCTTTCTTTTGGTCAATCCGGAGTAGAAACACATTGTCTGGCAAAAGAACAGATTCACAGACATAACTGTCCAGTTCATCATTTGTCATCACTGAGAAATTTCTGTTTCATCAGTCTCGGTTGTGGAGCTCTACACAACTATGGACAGCTTGCTGGTGATATCTGCATGTATGATATCCTCTCTCGTTTACTCTGGAGTCATGCGACATGATCGGAAGAGAGACTTTCTTCACTGTCTCACAGAGTCAAGAGTCAAAGTGTAGCACACAGTGAAGCAACACTGTTTGACTGAATGACATCTCGTCTGCATTATCATCACCATCGTGTCTGATAACTATAACGTGCCACGAGTGACAACACACTAATCTACACTTTACCCTTACCCACACCCTCAGATTTAACTGATGTTCACTGTCGATGACGGGCCCAGAAATGGGAAACACCTTCCCAGTGAAAACACAAATCCAGAGTGAATAGGGTCCGACTGTTCTTGAAAGCTTTGTATTGTAAAAGCCCGTCTGCTGTTCGAGCATGGGCAGGAAATCTGGTTTCAATTTGTTTAATGTCGTCTGAGATATGTGTGTCTTATTCTGGTAAACGTAGTGGGAGGCCTATAAGTAGAGGGAACTGGGGGAAGAATTGGGAAAATACCTTTGATCAGGTAACAGTCTCACTCCTCTGCATGTCCTCAAAAGCAGAGGTTACTGGAAACTCTGACAGTGACTGTACAGACAATCACAAAAATATACGATTAATTTGCTCAAATATAAAAAGGAGAGGCAATCATTTCAATGAATAAGACTTGAAACAGCAAACAGCAGGCTTGAAGAGTCTTCAACTCCCTTTGGCTTCTATGAAACTAAACCACCAGACTCACTAAACATCAGCTCAAAGGCCAGACAAAAAAAACATTTGAAGTAATAAACTTAATAACAAGTATATATTGACTAATTCATGACTTAGGTAATGAAGTTATCCTGCTGTCTCCAGTAAATTAAGGCAAACCCTCAATTTATTTTGGTTTCAGACCAGAAAAACACAACAAACATAAAAGTCTGGTGGCACCCCCCCCCCGGAGTTTTCCAAATCCAATTTGACAGGCAAAGACATGCGCATGACATGCATGGGAGTGAAAACTAATGGGTTTCATGGGACCGTCCAGTCAGCCTTGTATTACAATGGTTGCCAAAGTGTAGATGGTTGACGAAAGAAAGACCACCATCGTCAGGTTCCTGTAGGTTATCTTATCTTCTGTCCCATCCAGATCAAGGGACGCGCCCCTCTAAATGGAGCTACAAGTTCTCCACTAAAAGATCCTTCTTAATAAAGCTGTTCACAAAGCTGCCAAGAACAACTTTTTGCTGAGGAACTGAGAAAACTCAGACACTACAAGAATAGGTGTGGTTGACCTCATTTAAGGTTCATTATTTGTCTTCAAGTCAATCCAGTCAAGTAGTTACTGTTAGACTAAAACCTTAGTCCTTACGTCAGGACTGAGCCACCTGACTGAGGCTCAACTCTCCAAACTCAGCAGCTATTTTTAGCCTTTGGATGTTTTCAGTTTTATGTCCCTCCACGTTGATTTAGATGAGTCAGAGTCAGATGATGGACAGCTTTCCTTCTAGCTTCAAATATTCATCAGGGTCTCTGATCAAACCCGTCCAATGTTAATATGGCATGTTTTAACACTCCAGAACATAAAGGAATTTCTGTAACCCTGCAGATGTTCTCTTGTTATATTCTGTGTTAAGATTTGCTGTAGCTTTTATTTCAATTTCAAACAACTTAAAAAAAAAAAGTTTTCCCTGAAGTGCTTCAGCAGAAATTGGGATCTCAGACGGATGGACCGACAAAAGATCCCTCTCCACTCTTTTCTGGTATGTCAGATTAACCCATCAGCTTTTCCCATCTGCCTGTCAGTCATGGCAGCACAATGAGGCTGTAGCCAGACTGGGGTCATTAAAAAACCATCAACAAAGCAACAGACCCCTAGGGACTACCAGGGGCGGCCTAATCTGGACCCCTGTACCAGCCCAATGGGTGGTCCCCCCTCCCTCTCTCTCTCTCTTTCTCTCTTCCTCTCTCTTTGCAAGGGTGAAATATGTAGAAAAATGTGCGACATGGTAGGTGAGTGATGTCAATGGGACCATCAGTTACACACAACCATGCATGTGCAAATGTACTCGCACTCTGCATGTTTTTTTTTTTTTTTTTTTTATACACACACACACGCACACACACATGCACACACACACGCGCGCACACACACACACACACACACACAGATGCTCACACCACATTTTTTGTCAATGACTTATTAACAAGCCAACACGTTGCTTGGTGAGAAAGCAAATTCATCACAAAAAGAGAAGTTCAACAAGGCTGGTAAATCATCAGTAGAAAGTACAGGAGTGCAAGTTTCAGTTAAAGACACTGGAAAGAAAAAGATGGGCAGGGGACTCTTTTCTGACGACTTTATGCAAATGCTCTCTTCAGCCATCTTGTCATTTTAGAAGTGCTAAATGAATCACTTTGAAAGTGAGAGAGAAGTGTCTTGTTCGCTTAAGCAACAGCAGTTCTCCAAAGCCCATCTGTCTGCCAGTAACGGTGGCATTAGGTGACTAAATAAGTAACTGCTGGTCTGTTGGGCAAAGGGGAAGATCCTCTTAAACACTGTGTGTATTTGTGTACATGTGCGCTGCAATGCAGTGTAGATTATCTGCTTTTATTAGCAACAGGAAACACTGAATGGATGAATGGAGACTGTGTGTGTGTGTGTGTGTGTGTGTGTGGACTGATAGGGGGATTCCAGACACAGGAACATTCATCTGGAACCGAAGATCCCGTGCTCACGTTGCAGTGCTCCTCTGCTGTGCATGCATAACACATGCACACACAGAAAGGCGCGCACACACACACACACACACACCTCCGTCTCATTTTGTGGCCCAATCTGTATAACCGAGGAAGGAAACAAGTGTGTGACTTTGTTGATTCACATGTGAAGTGCGTCTGTGTGTGAGTAGTTTCAGGGACTTGCTGTGTATCACTGCTAACATAAAGGTGAAATCCCCCCCCATGCCCCATGGTAATCTTCCGTTGACAAAAAGTGTCCCCATCTAGTCATAAATGAAGTATAACATCTCGTCAAAGAGCAAACCTCCAATGAACCCACACTTGCATATTGAATATTGAGTAATGCTGTATCAATTTAATGGTTAGGTATGACTTCCTCTGAGAGTCAGCTGTGTATTACGGTCAGAATGATAAATTATAGACATTAACCAAGAATATACTAATCTTAATCATAAAAATTACCCTTGATAATGATACCGGGAAATTAGTGGTTGGGGACTTGACTACAATCACACGTTACTCTAACAGAAAAAAACACATCTTAGTGCCACAACTGACAACAATCTGTCCTGACATTTCTAACATAGATATTTATCAGCACTTTCTTATAACTGCTATCTGACAATAGTGATAATCACTTTATCAGAACCCACATCTTAACAACATCTGTGATCAGCAATCAATTCCAAAAATATATTTCATTCTTGTTCTACTGAACAGGCTTTAAATGATACTGTGATCTGTAGTTTGGCTTGTCTTCCTGAGGTGTACAACTCATTTATTGTTCATATAATGACTATGAAAATAGAGAATGTTATACTGTAGGTATAATCTATATTATACCCTTAGTTATAGAATTATATCATAGTTATATCATAAGAATACTAAAATTGTGCAAACATTAAAGGCTGAATTTAAAAAAATGAGATAAAGTCATGGAACAAAATGTGCAGTTCACTTGTTTAATTAGTGCAATTAAGAAATCTGAAGTAAACAACGTAGTAGTTTTAGCAGGCAGGTTTTATAACTGCTGGATTTAATGTAATCATGTTATGTTATTTCTTGTTACCAGTACCTGAGTTACTGTATGAGGAACTTGTTGACATGACTCTCAATGAGCCAGATTTAAATATCTATTCAAATATCTGAATAAATCATTTGCCATCAAATCCCTCACAAGTCTTTATATAGTGAGACACACTGTATAGACAGTACGTCACCTCCAGCTGACATGAAGACAGGAACACCTGCCCATGTCCACTAGCCTGCTCATCTTTTGTTGTGCAGTGACAACAGAAGGGAAATGTGTGCCTGTCTATGGCGACAGAAAAAAGTCTGCCATTTTCCTGTTTCTATTCAATTCCTGTTTGCTGGGCAGATGCTGCACAGCTGGATGAGAGACCAAATTCTCCCAAGTGCTGCTAAACTGGCTGAATTTGCACAGCCAGACCATCGGACCTGAACTGCCTGTTTATTATGATACCTCACCAGCTGATTAAGTGAGTAATATTCACCTATTTCCGCTGTGAATTGTATATATATTTTATTATGCTGCTTTTGAGGCAACTCCAGATTGTAGGTCAATCACTCCAAGTTATTGCTAAGTCAATAAAAACTGTCTCTTACACGCAACCTCCACACTATTTATGCTTTTGTCAGTTTTATCATGCCTTTGTCTTGTCTAGTATCACATTCTGTCTCCTCCACAGTGAAATATTAATTAAAATCAATCAAATTAACGTGAGAGGTTGGGCATAGTCAGGCTGATCATTGAAGGGGTTAAAAGGCATATGTGTATGTATCTGTCTGAATGTGGAACAGATCACAAAATCCTCTCTTGGCAACTAAAGGCTTATAAAAAAGGTATGGAGCAACTGAGCTGGCTACCTTAATCTTAAAGGTCTCATCTCTCCTTATTCAAACTCCTCCAAAGACTCCTTTCAGTCTCTCTCTATATTATCTGGTCATCAGAGCCCAGAGCCCAACAGTTGAACATCAAAGTGCCGACACCGGGAAGGGAGGGGTGTCTGTCTCTCCTCGTCTGTTCCATCCCTGTCTGCGACAACCACTGAGGGATTCCTGAGACAGGCCGCAGGGGCCCTTGGCTCTCACTTTACACAGAGAAACTCTATCATTTGGCCCAGTGCTGCAGAGCTACCCGCTGATGCCCTGTAAGTGCCCGCTACATCACATTAGACCCTTTTCATCTAATTCCCTGGAGATGGGAGGGTAGTTCAAGGCGATGTGTTATTGTGTAGCCGTACATGTCTCTGTGTGTGTCTATTAAGAAGCCATGATGAGAATGATGCTGTCAGTGTTGGAGTCTTATAGAAATCTACTAGCACACACAATATGACATTAGAGTACACTCTCTAACTCTGATATACATGTTGGCTTGTATGAGAGCATGTGTTGTTTTGATGTTGTTTTCTGTGGAAGTGCAGATGGACAGAGCCCAAGGCAAATTTCCCCATGGGGACAATAAAGGATATTACATTATATTGAATTGAACTGAATTGAATTGAATTGAGTTGGAAAAGTATGTCAATTGCTCCATTTCCCTACTGTAAAATATAAAATTAAATTTTCAAAGAGTATGTTACTGCAAAGTTATATTCTGGCAAAAGATATGCCAAAGTAGGCAGGTGTAGACGAGCTCCACTGGTACCAGGTCCCAAACTTATTGGACCATGTAAACTTGTTAGATCATGTAATATTCCCCTGTCTATTTGTGTCTATGACCCAGTTAAAACATCCTGCGACCCACTTTTGGTTGAACCTCTGTGAATCCACGGGCTTGGAGCGTTTGGGAGTGTTTGTTTTGAGATCTCTGTTGCAAGAAACTATTGAATGAGTCCCACTGTGTTCAGATGTATGAACAACATAACTCACCACGGAGGTGAGCGCCATCTGGAAGCTGTAGATGCGGGCTAGGCCAAAGTCAGCTAGTTTGATCTGTCCTCCGCTGGTGACCAGGATGTTCTGGGGCTTGAGGTCACGGTGAACCACGCGGTGCGAGTGCAGGAAGTCCAGCCCTTGGAGCAGCTGGTACATCATATCCTGTATTACAACGAAGCGGAAGGAAAAGAGAGAGAGAGAGAAACAGGTGGACAAGGACACAAAATTATAACAGTGAAGGGAAAACAACATCTATGTACGAAGACATTAGGGTCAAGGTTAAAGGTCATGACGAGATGACAAGAATGAGTGTGTGACTGAGCAACTGGCACAGACAGAGATATGCTGCTCTGAATGATTAAATCTGACCGGATGAATTAAATTTCCGACAAAACAGTTCTGCTTTAGTTATCTTTGCAGAATGTCAAAGACAGATGGCCTTGTGACCTTGCACCTCCACAGCAACATTTGAATTTCAATTAATTCCTCTGTCAAACCAGGCAACAAAAGGCCTGAATGAGACCTGCACTGAAGAGTTAAGCAGAATGGCTGAGACGTCGGGGTAGGGAGGGAGTTAACTAGACGAGGCCTGTGTCTTTCTTGACTGTGGCAGATGTTTGATAACTGACACACATGCACGTGTGTGCACACACACAAATGGTAGAGGCAGCAAGAGGCCCCACTCTGTACAAGCATGGATCTCTGTTTTGCAGCAGCTGTCCTGCTCGAGTTAATTGGCGCTGGCTCTCTTTTTTATGCCCAAAAGTTGACCTCAGAAACGGCCATAGGAACTGCATCCATAACAAAACTAACAATAGTAAACTGGTGCAAACAGGAACAAACTATGTGGAAACCAGCTTAGACTTGTTCTTTTGAAACCGAAATTCTCTCAAACAGGTCCTGCACCTGTAAACAAATAACAAGTTATTACAAGGAGTTGTGACGAGGTGGCTTTGGCAGAGCTATGACATTGATCTAGGGCCTTCTATTAAACATACACACAAACACAAACACATAAAAATGATTTAATTATATTTAAAGTCTCAACAGTCATTAAGCCAGTTTGAAACCGACTGTGTCAAATGGAACAATGGTGGAGATGAAAGGGAAAATAGAGATGTTAGTGAAGTGAAAGACTGTGATGCTGGGTGTGTAGCACCCTAGACCATACACCCCCTCCAAAATACACACACTCTCTCCTATACACACACACATGCCCCCTAAACCCCCCCCCCCCAAAACCCTCCGCCAAGACCTCACAAGTGACATGGACCTGAGCCCGAAGCTCTATTCACTTGCCGACCAGCTGGTGAGTGAGTCAAAGGGGTCTGCACACTCAAGCAGAAAACATTAGCAAACGGCGCGGGGCTGGCTGCTGTGCTGGCCACAGTGGAGGAGACAGGGTGCCCCACACACAGTACTGTAGAGATGGGGAGTGATGGGAGTGTGTGTATGTGCTTGTATACACACACAGATACACACACAAACACACACAGACACATCTAAATGTCCCCCTGGGCTTGTGTAAATGTAACATGTGCATCAACATTTGTGTGTGTGTGTGTGGAGCATGCACATGTGTGGGTGCCCTCTGACCAAGAGCAGGCAGGATGCATAAACAGACCTTCCTTTCTACATCTCCATCCAGCCATGACCTAGCGAGTGGGGCAGCAGACAGACAGGGCCATAGGACAGAGGCAGGCAGTTGGTTATTTTGTGTGTGTGTGTTTGTGTGTGTGTTTGTGTGTGTGTGTGTGTTGAGGGTGGCTGACACAATAGCATGCCCCCCCCCCTCCTCCATCAGTTCCTCTCTGCTTTAAATAGCCATTTCACCGTGCTTCCTTTCAGCAGCATTTCCTAGTAAACACTAATTATCTCAGAAGTGTGACTCTTGGACAAACACACAAACAATCATGGCCCACTGGCCTGAATGCCATCTTCTCTGCTATATCAATTACCCACACAGCTGTGAACTGAAACATTTCTCAGCTATTTTAAAAACAGCATAACTGGCAACATGGCCTTGGAAAACCAAAGCTTTTGGATTTAAAATAGTCGAGCGGTGTCTCAAAGTTTGAGACAACATGACACAGAGTGTAAAAGTGATGCACCTCACAGTCTTACACATAGCAGCCAAGAGACTCACATGCGTTACTCAACACACAACTGTCTTCAACTGGCAACACTTCAACCAAAAACCCCACAAACGACTTGGCCAGGAGGAAACAAAAATCACAAAAAGGCAACAGATCTGACCCTGAAAAAAAGAGGAGGACCAGGAAAAAAACTGGTCAGCCCTCTGCAAGATGCAGTCAAAACATGGCTTTCTGAGTGCACCTCCCTTTCTGATGCAAATGTACCAGAGGCAGCCATATTGTTTATTGTAGCTAGGCACAATATGGGACATCTGCCGGTTAGCGTTAGTGTAATTCCCTCCCCATGCTTCATTAACCTCCCCCTTTATGGGCCCACAGAATGGAGTTGTAGCTTGGACGATGGCGACAGAGAAGGGTGGGTGAGACCCAAGCGCTGGCCCGGCTGAGGAGCACTGAGGCTAGGGCAGCCTGGCTGCTTGATGTCCTTCCAGCTCATTTGATTCCTGGAGGAGGGCCTCTTTCATCAATGACCATGTGGTGGGTCTTGAGTCTGAGTAAGGCTGAGTGGGTGGTGGAGGGTGGGGAGCTGAAGTGGAGAGGCTGGGCCAGGGTGGGGTATCTAATGCTGGGGGTAGACAGGTTTTGAGGAAAAGTATGCCTGTTCTTTTTGGTTAAGGGTCTTTGGCTGAGGGTGAATGTTTCGCAGTGGTTTAAGGCATTGAGGGGTAACACCGAGGAGTTCAGCAGATAATCAGATGGGTAGGAGGACTGTTGGATCCATAATCTGGGGTCATCTGGTATACCCAGTGGCAGATGAAGTTGGGGGGGGGCAGACTGGGGGTTACCGTGCAATATCCACTGTCCTAGAAATAACAGGAGATGGTGCCTGGGTCATCTGGTCACTCCTTCATTGTCCCTTTGTCCTCGCAAGGCTCCTGCTGTATGGATGTTAGGAGAGAGCAAAGGGAGGAGGTGTGCCTTAAAGGGTCAGGATGCTTCAAACAAACTCCTTGACTGGATTGTTGGGCCGTGTCGAAAACCTCCTTATCCCCAAACCTTTCCAGAATGTGCAGTGTGGGTGGGTGGGAGGTGGGAGTATGACCATAGTTTTTTATAAATTCAAAGTAAGGCTTCTTGGTCTGAACTCCTGTCTAAGCTCTTTCTTCCCCTTCCTCACAAGCCACTTCATACACCAAAGTCAAGTATGACACCACGGCTGTTGAAGACAGTCCACTGTCCAAAAGTGCAGTGAACCCCCCCCAATTTCGATGAATATTGTGTCTCACCACTTTCTATGATAGCAGACTGTTCACTAGGCTCTTGAGTGTGGTCATTCGAAACAGCTGTAAACACTTTTGCCAACAGATGTGGTCGGACGACACAACATATGAACCAGTTCATTACACCGCCACAAAAAGTGACTCAACCAAAGATCTCGTGTTCAAACACAGTGTATATCAGTGACTTCCTCCATTCCATTAATCCATTCTCTAAACAGAAACAGTGGAAACAGTGAACCAGCCAATCAAACACGTGCCAAATAACCAACTGATTAATATATCAATCAACTTATCTCTAAGTTAAGAAAAATAATTATGAATGGGTTTATATTGCATGCCTCCTAAACAATGAAATGGTTAGAACAACTAGGGCTGTGACTCATGATACATTTCAATATCAAGTGCAAGTACAAATAAACAGTTTGGTGCCACTGTATGAGTATTTAATGGTCGAAAAGCAAATGGTGAATAATAACATGCCTACAGTTATGGGTTGTCATGACATACTACAGGGCAAAATAATGTATCGGCTTCAGTGGGAAACCCTGAGAAAGCCTCAGGTGGGATCTACCTGACTCGTCTATGCTTGCAGAGCATCCCACCAACATTAGAGCCTGACACAAAACTTTTAAGCATAAACCCAGCCCTAAGGTGAAAAACAACGGTTACTCTAGCTTCCACAACTTCTCAGTTTCAAATATGACATGTGAAACTCTGAGGCCCCACTGTCCAAAAATAGAGATATAGCCCTTCAGTATCGCCAGTGATGTATCTAAAGACCTTGGGCTGAAATGCGATAGAGATTTTTAAAAGGGATTTGTGTGGGAAAAACTAAAACAAAAGAAGATGGTTAGAGAGGAAAGGAATTGGCAACACATCCACTTCCGACCTCTAGGCAAAGTGTAAGTGGATGCTTGGAGGATTTATTTAATGCAAGGACAAACGTATAGCGGCGGAGAGTCTGAATGTGTTGTTGTGTAAATAGAATAGTTGACACAGGAGTGATGAATTGCTGCCTTCAAATTGAACACACTTGGTTTTCAAACACAAAGGGGAGGTATTTAAATCTAGTCTTTCTTCCTTAGACACACACACACACACACACACACACACACACTTTTTCACTCCATCTGTAATACATTGTAAATCTGGAGAGAGAGGGTGAAGTGAAATAGAGAAGGCATGGAGTCTCTAATTTGGAGCCCATCTGCCACATGTGCTGCCTTTCAAAACGCCCTGGTACCTCTGATGTTGGTCCTCCATATCTCCGGCCAAGAAAGCCCACTTGGTACCATACTGACATGGTTGTGGTCATGCAGTGTTCGTACCTCAGAGGACTGGCAATCTGCTTCCTTCATATTTAATTTAGAAACCAGAAGTAATATCTAAAATATTGTTACGTCTTTAGAAATCATTTTACAGTTTTTACAGTTTTGCAAACAAATGACAGCATTTGTCTTCCTATGTAGCAACAGAAATCAACAGCAATGCTTACCTTGATGGTCTCGGGTGGAACTCCGGGGTCAGGAGCCTTTTCCAGATAGGTGGTCAGGTCCTGATCCACATGCTCAAAGACCAGAGTGAGTTTGGTTTCTCTGTCGGTTCGAGAGACCGTGCACACATCAAACAATCTGCAAGGGGAACAGGCAAAGAAGATCAATACTACTGACATCACGAGCTCAACATGCTGCAACAAAGACAAGTTCTTCTCTTCATTAGTGACCTGGTCTTTCATGCAAATGTATAAACTTGATCACTCAAATAGAAAGAAACTTAAACCTGAATTCATTCATTCAATAATCCTTTTATACTAACATGGAACAGTTCAGACAACTGTGTAAATCATCAATATTTTGTGCAGTGTTATAATCTGTGTATCTAGAAACTAACTAATGATTAATCATTGGTTAATGTTACTGATTAAACCTGACAAGACCACATGTCTTCTTCAGTACAGGATCTCAGATGTTGGTGCATCAAACACACAAAAGTCAAAGAATCTTAGGCTAAAAACTTAAGTCTGGGCTCCTGACAAATGTGGAGCAGAGGGGCAGACACTTAGAGATCAAAATAATCTCCCGCAGGTTGTACTGATATCAGTCTTTTCACATGTTCTCAAAATAACCTCTGTTTGTTGAATCTTAGTTTTTGAAGATTCAAGACCATCAACCTCCGTACCCCAGTGCTTATGGTGGCTTCACTAGGCAACAAACTAAGGCCAAGAATCCAGATTATGTCGGCAGAACTGCCAAGACAGGCTTTGGTGAAAAGCTGAAAAAAAAAAAAAAAAACCTATCCAGTATGTCCCCTTCAAAGAACTGGGGACCAGAAGCAGCATTCCTCAACCAGCTCTATGACAACTCCTGATGCTCTTTGGGAAGTTGAGTGGAGCAAAAGCAGCGTTTTCATCAGGATAACAGGGGCTCCTTGGTGCATCTTCATCAGACACATGTTGTGCTGTCAGTCATGCATTACTATAGATCACATCACCATTAAGGTGTACTATTCTTCTTAAGTGCATGTGACGTGGTATATGTTTTGTGTCACTTAAAGTCTATGAAATATAGATGGTCTAGTTTCTTATGCTTGGCTTTAACTTCTATGACCTAAATATCAAATCTGCTTTCTTGCGTGTAAACCCAAAATAGGTTTTCCCACCAAGGGTACTACTAGAAGTCCTAGTTCATTTCCAAGCTTCAATACAAAGTGATGGAATTATGAATTAAATGATGACACCAAGAAGCCAATTCCATGACTATTGCTGAAAATGCGACTTAATGGTGATTCTACTCAATGCCACATCAATGCTTTCAATGCATGTGCTGCTATAATTCAAACAAGCTAATCGACAGAGGCTGTTTAAAATTGAAGCATGGAAAGAAATGACTAAATCTCTCCAGAAACTCTTTCACTCCTATCCAACAAGGCATCATGTGTCCATGCCAACACCCTTGTAATCAGTGGACTTGGAAATGCTGGAGTCAGAATGGTGAGTGAGAAGCGATTCGTTCAAGGTATTAGTACTTTGCATGATGTCACAGAATAGACGGCGTCCTCCTCTTGAAGCACTGGGGTTAAACGCCCCTCACTGCTCGATTGTTGGGCTACAATGGGGGCTCTCAGCAGACACTGAACATATGGAATGAATAATGGGCCTCATTACAAACATCCAGGGGTTGCCTGGAGTCACACAGAAGGCCCACAATGCACTCTTCCTGGCCTGAGCTGCTTGGCAATGCTGCATGGCTAAACTGGAGGATAGTGCGGTTCCTCTGATGGTTCAGTGCGCTTGACAGTTTGCACTCTTGCACCGATTTATTGCAACGAATGCTACTGCATATTCTGTAATCATATGCCTTCACAGTACTGCACAAACTTTATTTAACAACCAAAATAAAACCGACCAACGACAACTTTAATGCTCACTGGTGTGTTTGTCTACCAGTGAGAACAAAACCCATTGTGATTCCTTTAAGAGAAAACCATAACCATTATCCTCCATTATTCATTTCTACACTGGGGAATTATTGTTAGAGGCACAAGGGCACTAGCCATGCTTCTGAAACATCCATTTAGAACTTCCCCTTCAATCCCAAAGCACTCAATATTCCATAATAAAACAAGTACCAAGGTCAGACCTTGACGAGTGCCAACATATGACGCAGTATCTGCCTACTGACCTCTGAGTGAACAATTCATTACAAAAATGGCCTCTGTGTATGGGGAAGAGAGGAGGGGAACTATACAAACTGGGTTATGTGCAACTTGTTGGTCAAATTATGAATTCATTAAATCCAGCCTGACTTTCTTTGACTGAGCAAGGCGAATGTTAAAGATACTCCGAGGAGTTCGCGTTTGGTTATAAAAGAGTCTCATATTAATGTGGATGAATCTATATTGCCCACACTTGTTTATGTGTCCATTTTCGATACATATATATCGTTTTATTTGTAGTTATTTTGATATTATTATTTAGTGGTCAACTCACCCAGCATTTCCTCGATTTACGGCAACCGACTACGCACATTATAGATTGTCAAAACGTTACTAATAGTAAAACCTGTCTGCACAGTGACCTTGCCGGTGGCCATCGTTCGGTCAAAGCTTTCTGGTTCGGTCTTCAAAACTCCCACAGCTTGCTCTGGCTAGCTCGCTCATTTCAGTGCCATATCGCTCTGGCTCATTTGCGATGGTTTGCGACTGTGCGCACGGAGGCTCATGGGAAATGTAGTGTGAAAACACTTCCACTTTCCGAAACTCTTCGTAGTACCTTTAACAGCATAAACTGGGATTGGTGAGTACACACTCAACGTTCACTTTAGGTCTGAAAAGTATTGTCAGTTGTTTTCACCGATCAACAATCAACTATTGACAAGTTAATAGAGAAGAATCATTGGCTGGAACTTTTAATGTGAATAATTGCTGTCTGCTGCAGTCCTCTTTGGGATTGTGACTGCCAGTCAAGCAAAACAAGCAATCTGATGACTTTGGGAGATCATACCGCCCACGAGTGTCAATCAAGAGCATCCATGATTATAATTCCTAAAACCACTCATCAGAGATACTATATACACTAAATTATATCAGTTATAAAGATCTCTCAGAAAATTATGCCCAAACCGTTACAGGCCAACTTTCATGCTTCTCAAGCTGATGGGTGATCGTCAACACTCATCTGCCCCATCAGTGTGCTCTTGAGCAAGACTAACAAACAACTTAAACCGTATGTGGTTAGAATTAAGATTTTTTTCAATTATTCACTTAATCCTAGGCTGTCTCTTAAGATCATGATCTCTTTCTCAAGGATTACTGCAGTAAAAAAATAACTTCTTTATAATACCAGTGACCTTTTTTAGAAAAATGTGGGGTGGGGTTGTAAACAGCCTGTTTGGAGGGATCTCGTGTCTTATTATAGGCAGAACAGACTTGTTTTCTTTTTTTATGGAATGTACATGAAATGGTTCAGTGCGTTCGGCTCTGACCAATGATCCCAAATAAAAGGCGGGGTTACAAACTAGACAGGAAATCAACTACATAGACAACAGTGACAATGGAGGGATTTATAATGTGACAGGTGTGTGCCTACTGTATGCCAACAGTGGCAGCAACCAGCCAATTGTTGCGCAACTACCATTTTCATATTGTCAGCAGAAAACTGTCAAAGCAAGGGACTTCTGCTGAAAAATATAGTGGACAACAGTGATTGCAGGCTTACCCTTAAAGGTCATATGAGGCAGCACTGTAGCCACCAGAGACCATCAAAAAGGAAGTGGAATGTCTCTGTCTCATGCACAAAATCTCTCTCACACACACACACACACATACAGAGAGAGAGAGAGAGGGAGAGAGAGAGAGAGGGAGAGAGAGAGAGACAGACACACAGGGCTTCCCACTTCTCCCCCTCTTACCTGACAACATTGGGGTGCTCAAAAGCTTCAAGCTGCCTCAGTACTGCCACCTCCCGGATGGTTGAGAGAGGCATCCCTTCTTCCTCCGTCTGGACACGAACTCTTTTTAGGGCTACAAAGCGTCCCCCGTTCTTCAAATCTCTCGCCTTGTACACTTTCCCATAAGCACCTTCTCCAATCTCGGCCACGGGCTCATATTGAGGACCAATACTTTCTTTGTCCATGTCTGCAGTTTTTTTTTCTCGGGTCTCTTGTTGAAAATATTACGGGGAATCCCGGCGAGGGTGACGAGCCAGAGAGTTTCTCACAAAGGCATATTCACAGAAAAAAGTTGGCACATGCAATGCCTAGATGACAGGGAGACACAGATGGAGGAAGACACCATCTTTGTCAGATATGGTCAAATTGTTCTCCAGGTAGGCAATAACAGGGCTGTCATGTTTTATTCCGACTACAAGAGCAGCGTTGCGTCCCAACGTCCACTCCTCCTCCTATTACGCACAGCAACTCATGTCCTCCTACCTCTAACACAAAGTAATGTAAAATAATTCAAATTAGCCACTTTAGCCCATTTTAAGCTAGCTTTGCGTTAAACAAGCTGCCTCGTGCGTTCAAAATATCAGTCCGCGTGCAGTGTTGCTGGAGTTATGTTTATGTGGGCTGTCTTAATTCTGTTAAAAGGAAATTAAACAGGAAAATTTAAAGAGAACACGCAGAAAGAGAGCACAAATATCACCCAACAAGTTGTTTTAAGCTAATAAAATGGCCATGTAACGGCTCTCTCTGTGCTGTTTCATCAAAGTTTATGTTTGAAGCGACCAAAACTTGGCGAGCACGTGGCTGTCTTGCATTGTCTGAACTTCCTACAGCAACAGTCCATTTAAAACCCTGTAAAAGTCGTTTTTAAAGGCTCAGATCGTTGTATATGTATAAAACAATTTAGGAGATGAGTTTTAGAGGTGTTTTCACGAGCTTACGTGGCTTCCTCTAATTTAGGTTATTCTAATTTAATTGTGCATGGAGTTAAATAGACAAATGAAAACAAATGCCAGCAAATCAGGGAATTGCACATTTCGGCTTTTAAAATATCGTTGGGTCGTAAAGCAACATTTCCAGCTTGATAAAGACATTTTTGGTATCAAATTCTGCACAAATACTTCCACTTTTTTGTGTTTACCTCTTTTTATGTTGTCAGTAAAATGTCGTAACGTCGGCATGTCCGATAAAATGCTGAGGAGGCATTCACGTCTCGGGTAAGATGTCCTGCATCAAACGCATCCCTGTCCACTATCCTCCATGCGGGGGCCACACAGGTAGTTGGACGGTGCAGGCTCTAACCCCCCATCCCTCAGACTGCACCAGGCAGAGCCAGTCAAACAAGGGGGGGAGGAGAAGGAGGAGGGGGAGGAGGAGGAGGTGGTGGTGGTGGAGGGCTGTACGAAAACTCAACACGCACACTCTCACTGCAACTTTGAGAGGAGGGGGTGTGGAGGGGAAGGGGGTGTAGGATGGGGAGGGAGGGGGGTCATAGGACAAAGGCAAACGCGTGATATAGCCCTCCAAAACCACGCTCTTCTTTGGATTTTCTCCTTTCTTTCTTCTTTTTTTTCTCCTCCATATATCCCCGGATAGGCCTATGCAACTGCAGCCCCGCTCGCCCGTGTGAGCTCCGTCTCTGCCTGGCTTTCCCACGCCGGCTGAATGTGGCCTGACCCCCTTCAGAGAGGTTTGACACGGAGCGGGGACATTTCCGCATTCCTCCCCGACTACAAAGGCTCACCGCCTCCTTTTTGCTCTCCCTCGGCCTCCTCGGTGCTTTACCATTCATAGTCCTCTCCGCGGGTTTTGTCTCCTGTGTCAAAACCGGGAGCACCGCGGGGATCGGGGAGGGGAGAGGGGAGGTTTATTGGATGGACGGCCACACTATCTATCTCCCTCCGACCATTGAGGAACTCTTGCGGCAACAAAGTGCCAGCGGGGATGCAAAATGACAAGCTCGCCCTAGATGGTCCTGAGGGGTCAGGTTCAAGGCCCGGTGGCTTGATCTGTGGCAGGAGGACTCCTCTGCTCCGGTGGTCGTTTGCAAAAGCTCCATAGCTCACAACAGGCATGATGGCCATGTGGGCTGCTGGGCGACTAGAAGGCTTTTTTTTATCATTATTTTATTTTATCTTTTTTTAAAATTATTATTATTATATAATATAATATCATATTATAATATGAAAACTTCTGAAAAACATAATTTCACACCTAAAGATTGAAAATTACACATTTCTTGCAGACAGCTAATAATATATTATTGTATATGATATCTATGATCATATACAATAATAATGATTTATATTGTTTAGAATTACGACTCTAAAGGAAATTGATTAATTTAAATTCAAAGAAGTTTTATGGCATACCACATCTTATATACAATTATACAAACTTCACAAGTTATTATAATGTGATCTTTATTGTCAATAACTGCAATATTAAAAGCATTTCGTCAGTGCAATCTGAAACTTCAGATCCTCTAGTCGACAAAAAAAATTTTCAAGCACTTTAGCTCTGTATTTTTATGTTTAATTTTAATTTAACTAATTGTTTTAAATTCTTACTCTTGTACATTGTGACAGACATTTAAAACAATTGTGTGTGTGTGTGTGTGTGTGTGTGAAAAGTCCTTCAAACTCTGACACAAAGTTTCTATTTCACTTTTTTTTTCCCTTCCCTGCCAGACACGGTTTAGACATGACAAGACTTGATGTTAGATTAACCCAATGAATAGCCAATTACAGGCGTGTAACCAAGCTCCATTATCATAACTTCATTGGTGAAGAGGGTATTAGAAATGCACAGAAGATCAGAGGAAGGGCATTCCCCCGGTGCCACAGTTTACAAGAAAACCTGTTTTGCATGCTGCTTGTAGAATCCACTCATTTCCATTGAAAAGGTAAAACTATGGGGGATAATGACATGGAAGTATGTATGGCAATCTACCCTGCCCAACTTTACAGGCAACCTCAAATTTAAACCATTTGCATCACAAAACACACAATGCAGACAATATGCCCAAGACCAATTACTGTAAATGCGGGTATTTACATTTCTTCATCATCATTGTTCATGTGAAATCAGCTCTGAGAGCCATTGCCCAGATTAAATACATTAGCATACATACTTCTTATCAGGCTGGAGAACAAACCAATTAGATCTGTTGTGTGTGGGACAGATACACACACCTCAAACATTCACACAGAATACACAACACACATTCTGAAACACTGTGGCTGTAACAAATAAACAAAACAAACCCATGCAACAATCATTGATCAGTCATTGTGTGACACAGGTTTTTTCCCCAAGTTTCCACAGCTTGTGCTCATGTTGTGTTTACCTTGATGGGGCTCAACGCAGGAATCCTTTCAGAAAAAGATTCAAGAACAGGATGGTCCAATTATGAGCTGCAGGAACGCTGTGTTGAGAACACATTTTAATGTTTAATCTTGTACTTTTCTTGAGCTCTTGAAGTTTCAGTATGAACAAAATGTGAGTGGTAGAAGCCTGTGCTGATGGAAATCCCAAGCAAATATCAACAAGATACAAAAAGGAAAGATGAAACAATTCTGTGACACTTATTTTAACCGATGAACTCATTTTAGTCAACAGTTATAAAGCCTTATTTAACTAGTTAGTAATTCAAACAATTGTATTTTCAACACTTCAACAATTGTATTTTCAACACTTCAACAATTGTATTTTCAACACGTTTCAGTACTGTTTGTCTGCCATTTTCTATATTCTTGTCAAGCAGACACTGTGACCTGCCACAGCAACCTGTTGACTTTTAATCATAATGTTTAATGTTTTTTTGTTTTTTATGTTCTTTGTGTGGTTTACTTGACATCAGGCACATTTACCAAAATGTGATTCTATCAGAGCATTTCTAACTTTCTTGCTGAATGTTCACGTCTCTGCTAATTCATTTCAGTTTTGTATGTTTTTGATAAAGACATCCATGATGGTTAGTGACACAAAAATACCAAACAGTCCATTAAATGTAACAAGTCTTCCATCCAAAATCCCACTCACGTAAAAATACAGAAAACCAGTGTCTCTTTGTGTGTTTGATAAACGTCCGAAATGTGAAATTCTCAATATTTGTAACGGGTCACAAACAACAATGGCTGGAAAGCACTGTTGTAATCTTCAGTAATATTTTGTATTTTATAAACTTCTCAAATGCCCTTTTTGAGGAATCTTAGTCTGAGTTTCTGAGAATCTGAACTATCAAATAAATGTCGGGTCAGTGAACCCACTGGGATTTGTCCCAGTTCGCCTGATGGCTTGTAGGCTATAGACCACTGCTGTGGAGGAAAAGTGCTTCACAATCCAACTTCATTACATGTTATCATGAAGGAACACTAAAGATGAGGCTAAGGTGTTTGTATTTACTCAACATATGAGTTCAGTGACATGGTGGTTGAGTGTTCACCTCTGCACAATGAATGTTGTCATAATTAGACAAATAAAGATGAATTGTTGGGAAACTCCATTCTACTGAATCACCTGAAACCAGAGAGGGAATAAAAGTCATTTGCTTTCATGGTTCAATGTCTTGTTTACACTGCTGGGCAAAAGTTTGGACACACCTTCTCATTCAATGTTCTTTTCTTTATTTTTATTAATTTCTACACTGTAGATTCATAGTGAAGACATCAAAACTATGAAGGAACACATGGAAATGGCAGAAGGTGGGAAGGTGGGAACAATCTAAAATATAAAACATTTTCTGCTTTGTTTAACACTTTTTTGTTTACTACATAAGTCCTTGCGTGTTCCTTCATAGTTCTGATGTCTTCAGTATGAATTTACAACTTAGAAAGTAATGAAAATAAAGAAAGAAAGAGAAAGTGTGCCTAACGTTTTGACTGGTGGTGTATGTCTATCTTTCACAATTAGGCTGGGGACTGATTGCAGCTGAAAAAAAAAAAATGAGACCAATAATCCAAAGCAAGTAATTTAAACTTTTTGTTTTTAAAACGTAAATCATCATTAGTCATTTTTTCATCATCGTGAGAAACTCTTTAGTAGATAGTTCACAACTTATTTATAGATACAGAGGACAAAAATCAACATGAGCGTTCAGTTGTCCAGTGTGTCTGGCCTGATATAAATCCAGTTTTCTGTTCCCTCTGACTCTGGTTTCTCTTCAACTGTTCAATGCTCTTCTGTTTCCTGTTGTGGCTGCCAAGCAGAAAACCAAAACAACAAGCTAAAAGGTGCTAAAATGTTCCTTTGAGCTGAGAGAAAACACCAATTACTGACAGATAATTCTCTGTGGGATCATCACAATGAGCGACTTTTTCCATGTTACACAGTTATTTAGCCCATAGTTAATATAAAGTTTTGTATTTTCTGTTCTTTATTATATTTAAAAGAGAGGGAAGTGAAATGATTTTTATAAAAGATTCATGTGACTCACAGTTTGACAGGTATTTTTTCAACCTGGCACCAGATTCAATATGTAATCAAATCTCTGCGCTGTCACGTGCTTGTGAATCTGTGGTCCACACAGTGACAATATGTCATCAGGCATTTACCAAAGCATGTCATCTGAGTTATAATGTGCTGCTGCTTTTGACCACCCCAAAACAGCCTGCTCAATCTTAAACTCTGAGCTGTGAAAGAAAATGTATGATGACTGTGTGTGTGTGTGTGTGTGTGTGTGAGCACGCATGGCAGCTGCTGATCAGCCCAGCCAAAAGAGAATTACAGCCCCCCCAAGGGGGACGAGAGAGGCCAACAAGGGACAGGTGACTCCCAGTCTCTCCCAGATCTCCTTACACCCACCCACACAGAGAGAGAGAGAGAGAGAGAGAGGGAGAGATTGATTATGGGTCTGCCTACCATGTCCCACCTTAAAAGAGGGGGATGTCCGTGCCACCAGGCATAGGGTGCAGTGGGAAGTTGCCTCAGTCTTTAGGCAGACAGCTGTCACACCTGGGAAGGAATCTGATAGGATGTGTGATATTGGACTCCTTTTTAAGTTCTCAGTCCCATTGTCAAGATTTACAAGCATCACTTAGGCCTCATGCAAGTCAGATCTCATCCACCCATTAGCAGTTTAATATTTAAGCCACATTTTGGGCGTAAAGACAGAGACGTCATGATGCCAGCAGACAGACCGAGTCTGTTTTGTGTCCCTGACTTGATTTCCCCTCGTCCTCTTTCTTGTCAAGCCAGACTGAAGTCCATAGTGTGTGGTGCAAGTAAAGCCCCTTCTCTCCTCTTCCCTTGTCCTCCTCTCCTCCCCGGCACCGGCCCCCAGACACAAGCCTCTTTCTGTTGGGGCATTGCTATGGCAACCAAGCCACTAACTTGAGGAGGCGACATAAAAACCTGCTCTTTTAAGGGGACACAGGAACACCTGCCACCTCTGCTGATGGGGAGGGGCCGGGCTGGACGCACAGCCACGTGCAGACACACACTTCCATACAAATTCATGCGGTCACAAATGCATACGCGCACGCTCACACTCACACACACACGCACACACACACTGTCTCTCTCTCTCACACACACACACACACACATGCACACAAACATAAACAGGGGATCAGTGTAACATTCAAATGAGACCTCTAGCCAACATCTGCTCCCCTGTAGAAGCTCATTTATCTTCCAGTAACATCTCAGGTTGTTTTGTGGCTTTCTTACCATGAGCTCTGGCAAAAAGCAAGGAATGAGGTTTATGGAAACAAAGAATTCATTATTAATGAGGGTTATGTTTTCAGGCTATGAAACAAATTTGTCCTTGTTTTTAATTTTTTGCGAGACTGTGTGTGTTTTTTGTTTTGATGTTTTACACCAGTGGTTTGTTTCCCTGATAAGTAATGAAACTGCCTGTAATGCTTAAGAGACTGCCATGCACCTGCTCCTCTGACTGACCAGCTTATCCATGCAATATCAACTGTGTCCTAACCTCACTGCTTGCCAACTGTTATTTAGCCTAATCTGCATCTTAGGTAGTCACTGATTTCATGGAAGCACGCCTTAAAGGAATAGTTTATCATTTTTACAGAATCTAAGAGTTTGCTGCCCCACACAGCGTTAATGAAAGGATTAATGGTTTCAGCTCTACATATTTTAACCAAAGCTTCCTTTACATTGCCTGTACATGGAAGCAGCCTGGATGGGTCAGCGAGTAACCATCAGATTGTTTCAGTGTATCCCAGTGATGGTGTTCTGACAAACTCCATGCTCCATTGCCTCTACATCACTCACTGCAGGTATGTGTAGACAAGATTTTGTGCTCCATCTGCTCGAGTCTGCTCGCTCTCAAGGTGTCGGATACAGTACCTGCAAGACAGTGAATAAGCATGATTGTTTCCCAAAAGGATGATTTATTCCTTTCAGCCTCTTTCAGCAACTGTTTTTCACTAAACAAGACATGACATAAGAAGTTAAAGTGATGATTTGGTGAGCATGAGAAAAAGACATTTTCAGTATGCAAATAACCACAACAGATAGTTTGTGAGGAGGAAATGCTTTCTTGCCACAATATTGAAAAAAAGAAAAAATCAAGCTATCAAGCATCTTTTGTCATCTTTGTCAAAGTCAATGAGTGAAACCTTATCAAACAGATAGTAGTTTTAAGCCTGTGCAGCCCCTTTAAAGGATCCAATCAACAAGTGTCAGTTTGGGGTCAGTCGGCAGGCCGGAGCTGTCTGCGTCCTCCTGTTGCAGGCGGAATATTCTGGAGAGACTGGCGAGTGAACCTCTGGTGCCTGGCTGCTGTTCATTAAGAGTATTAATGATTAACTGAGAGTGCTATTGTCCCCTCGGGCCCAGCTGTCCCTCCTCCGCCGTTGATCCACTCCGATGCCTCTGGGCCACTAAACTGGCTCCATTCATGTGCTAAAGTGACAGCTGCTCCTCACATTCCGCAGAAAATTAACCACAGACACCGGAAAAACAAGCTGGGAGCAAATAAATAATATTTGACAGATTTCTTTTGTCTTTTTCTTAAATGGGGTGGATTGGAGATTAAAGAGTGGATCGGAAGGATTATTTTGAGTCGGTGTGATAATAGTTAAAGAAGCGGAAGATGGGGGGGACAGATAATGTTTGCTGTGTTGGCGCTTAGTCATTCAGGGGATGTGAAGCAAATGAGCTCAGCAACTTTATTCTAGAAATGAAAGCTGTCAAACACATAGGCAGAATTGCTGGCCGAATCTAATTGACTTTACAGTAATGAGCTGCTGAGGTGAAGGGTGAAATATTTTGTCACCCATTTAAGGATGCAATTATATCAGTGATGATATGAATCATAAAGAATGGTATTTTTATTTTATTTTGTTATATTATTTATTATATTCTATTATATTATATGCCTGTAATCAAATAATGAAGGTTGGTGAATTTGACCCGGAAAGGACTTTGACTGTCACTTTCAAAGGTACCGCTGAAAGTATTGCTTTCTCTTTCTATGGAGGCATAAATGGTTCAATTGTTAGGGTAATAAGCTGTGATCTATAGGCTTTAGTACAAACGGAAAACATAATTTTGCCGATCAGAGAATGAATGATGCAAATTATCTATGATGCAGCACAGACACATTCACTGTGCAACCTGTTGCTGACGAACCTTAAACCTCTCCTCAGACTGAGATATTTGATTCATTGCAAAATGAGCAGCACAATGCATAATATGGGCAATAGGAATCTTTTATTATTCTTGAAGTGAGCTTTTATTGTTTTATTACACCTGTACAGTGATGGAAGTTGTTTTATCTTTACAGGGGAAAGGACTTAAAAGATACCGCCGGTGTTTCACTGCCGTCTGCGGCTCTTATGAGAACTTGTTTCACCTGGGAACATTTATACCATCTCGTCCTGTAATCAGCTGAGTGGTCACAGATACAGGGTGTATCTGCAGTGGGAGTGCAGGGCCGTGCTACTTAGGGGCATTTACTGTCCTGTTTTCTTATATTTGTCTCAAGAGTCCTTGGAGACAGGTGGGATCTAATTACTGGTATCATGATGGTTGTTTTTCACATTGCTTTCAATTACAGGGTTGTCTTTGTTTATGGTTTTTGCACGAGTAAACACATACTTTACATTCCAGCCAGTGTTTCCATGCATGTGCACAGGGATTAGAAAAACAGAAACACCTTGCAGCACTGAAGTAACTAGTGGGGTTAGGCCTGTAATAACTAGTTTGTGTTCAACCTGTTACTTGTCAGATGTCAACAGAGACTTTGAAACCTCTCCTCTCGTCACATTACTCAATTGTGAAGCATTTTATGAGTGATACACCACATGAAACACCGAGAACTCGCTGGTTAATGTCAGACCTCGGTTAGTCCTTGGCTTGCCATAATATAAGTCAGTTGAGTATTTGCCCTTATAGGTGTGAGTTGCAGTAGTTAGTATATGAATTACTAATGCAACAGTTTCCAAACCAGCAAAATGATGTAATGTGGCTATCCGCTGTTCTCTGTTCTCTCCACTAGACCTTGACTATAGCTCTCATTGAAAAATGTTTAGCACAAACCATGATTGTTTAAAGGATGAACTGCTGACCGATCAGCAACCCCGGCCTTCACAAAAATGTGTTTTAATTAACCACAACATAATGTGTCTTCCCCTGACATCATTGCCCAGACCCTAAACCTGTTACACCTGACGGCAAAAAAACGAAATGAAAGCAGCTACTATTACAATGTCTGTATGTGATTGTTTGCTGTAACTAGTGGCGTGGGCTTTTCTGCATCTGTGTGCACTGCATTTCAGAGTGCACAGGGGTTTGTAAACAATAAAATCCCTCTTACAGCATCTTAGGTTATGGACACAGGAGACCATGAAACTTTCTCCTCATGGATTCAAAACAGCACATGTCAACATGGCTTGTTTTACTTAACACCTCTTGCTGATTACATCACCACTGTGGGTGGCTAAGAATCTGACATCTAAATAGCTTCAAACAAAGGAATGCCTCTATTTAAGATACACAGAGAATGATAGGCCCCATCCAGCTGTTCAACTACCCCTATCCATACATCTCTCTCTCTCTTTCTTTTTTTTTTTTTGACAGGAACTATGTAATCTCATATGTCCTGTATGTGCTGCTGGTGATACCTCGGGGGGAGGGTGCAGGGAGGAAGACCACCAGATGTTGGGCATCACAGCAGGAGAGTGCAATGTTGAATATTACTGATAAATGGTGGAGACCTGTGCCCTGGTACACATTAGCAGCCACCAGCTAGTCTGTGTCGATGGACGATAAACATTAACACCTTCCCCAACAGGAAAGAGGGGGAATGAGGTGGTCTCTGTATGTGCCAAAGGTGTGTGTGTGTCTGTGTGTATATTGGGAGGTGGGTGTTTTGACTCCAAAATACAAAACTGTGCTTTCAGGAAATGAAAAGTACACTGGATGCTTGTGTCTGACATTATGTCACAGCATGTCACCCTTTCCTCTCTGGTTACTGGAGGCTGTTCCTGTGACTGGTGAAGCTGGTCAAACAAGGTTAACACAGACATATGTATACAGTATGTATATTTCCCTGTTTTACCTTGGTTTGGCACAAGAGGTGTTGCGTTCCCTTATCCTGTGCTTTTATGACCACGTGAAGCAAGGAGGACAAGCACAGACCTGAGCAAAGGGAGTACTGACTTTCAGCCTGGAATCGTGGTCTGTCTTAACAGCCAACAGTTTACTGCTGGGGAGAACATAGAGGTGGCTGTGTCCATTCAACTCCGTATGCATGCACGTGCACCCAACCACACAAACACACACACACACACACACACACACACACACCAATTTGGTTTGTGGCATGTGCGATGTAAACACCTATTTTTCACAAATCTGTATGTGTGTATGGGTGTGTGTGTGTGTGTGTTGGATGAAAAACTACCTTGGAATTAATTAAAGAGTCACTGCTGCAACGGAATAACTGTACACTTTCATGTCTCTGGTTTAGTGAATACACACTCAGCACTGCAGGGACATTTTACTTAGTCATGTCTGGAGTAGCCACTTTTCATTTTCAGTCCAGTTTTTTTTTTTTTTTTTTTTTTTTACCCGCCACCCCCTCCCAGAATGACAGACGTCTCATTCTGTTCTGAATAAGAATCTCTGATTTTTAATCTCTCTTTAGGAAGGTTAGACTGGAGAACAGGAAACAAGATAATATGTCTGTGTGTATATGGGTGTCAACTATGTAAACACAACTGCAGAGGAAAGTTTTTATCAGTGCTACACCTGCCAATGACAGACACCGTGTCACATGCGCTGCACTGAATGTGCACTCTGTGTTATGAGTATTTAAGTAAGTATGTGCTCAATCACCTTCACAGCAATTCTGTTGAATTCAGAAAGTAATTATTCAAGTGAGGCACAGCAATGGCAGTAGGGGAAAAAGGTACACACACGCACAGAGGGATTGGATTAAAAATGTTCAGTGTAGATCTGTGGTTACATTAAGCTCTGTGCTGTGTATGAGTGTGTTCAGGGTTGTGCACACACAGTGTTTGACTGGAAGCAGAAGAGGATCTGGGTCGCAGGCAGCAGGATTTGACGGCAGCTTATTTCCTGTCATTGACTGCGGGTCACATGGCGAGTGCGTGGGCGCAAGATAGTGGAATGCGTTAAAGGGGTGAGGCTCTTGCCACCAGACACAGTCACACAGTCATACACACACACACACACACACATAGCTGTATTTACAGCTGGATACATGCTGTACCAAAGGAAGGGATATAAGTGTGCAGCTTGTAGAAGCATATTTACATGTTTACTTTGGGACACGTAAAGTCAGAAGACAGGCATGTGTAATGCAGAGGAACACACGCACACATTGTCTCAGACTGTCAAATTGCTATGCGATGGCAGCTCAGGGTGGAGAAACCAGGGGCATCGACTCAACAACCTACACACTCTGGCTCAGATTCTCAGCTCATGCAGTCAAGGTGAGATCCATAGAGAGATAGACGGGTTCAATGGTGCAGCAGTAAAAAACTTACACTCACATGCGAGCAGAAGGGAAAAACATGCGCCTGCATACACCCACACACATGCGCGCAGGCACACTCTGCGGCATGTGTGTCCAACATTCTATGTTTCCCACTGTTGTAAATCTTTGCATGTGAATCAAACTTTGTCGTCCAATCAAATCACCCGCAGGCCATGCACATATCCCAGCCCCAGCAATTTTGTGCTGCCTAGCGTCTCCACTTAACCCCACTCTCTCTTTGCTCTCTACTAATATTTCTACAAATGAAGCCAAAAAACATTTTGTCACCCAAGGCGTGACATGCTCTTATCAGCAACCTCAAAGGCACAACTGTAAGCGCCCTCTTCTCGTTTTGGTTGCACAGTAATCGATTGTGTGTGTGAGAGCATGAATGCTCTTCCTGTGAATGATTCTTCCATATGACTTGAATTGGTGCTCTGTACAGGAGAGAGGGTTTCTGTTGTCAAACGTGAGTTCGCCCTGCACTTCAGCATCCTCCTTGCTGACAAAACCAAGAGGCCTTTCCTTCAACACAGCTTCTGTTGCCTATTTCCTTGACTGAGAAAAGAGTATGCATGGGAGCCAACAGTATATCACAGTAGGCCACTCACACCCTATGTGGCCCCACTGTAACGACTGCTCCAGACGCGCACACATGCACATGCACACACGTGTGCCAATAGTGTGGCCTTGATGTGGGCTGGTGTGCTGTGTCTACTCTGAGTGTCTGCAGCTGGAAGCCAAGGCTGCTAGAGGAGAGTAAGAATGAAAGAGGAGGAAGGGTAAGATGAAAAAGAGAAGAAGAAGAGGAAGCAGTGGAAGATACAGAGGTGGGGAAAAGACAGATACACAGGTTTGGCAGGAGTGAAATCCAACAGGAGTCAGGCAGAGATGAAGTGAAAAAGAGTGAGTAGGAGTTCAGGTGGGTGTAATTCATCAAACCTAACTTTATGAAAATTATTTGGAACCACAAGAGGAAGGAGGAGATAACATGTGATGATAATGAGGTGGAGTAGGAGGCAAAGCCTGTACAGGAGTTGAGCTGTGGTGAAATGTGGCAACAGTCACAGACATGGGCTGGGAGGCTGAAAATGGAAAATGTGACATGCTTTTGACACAGCAAGAGGGCCCCCATTTGAGGTTGTGTGTGTGTGTGTGTGTGTGTAAGGGTGTGGGTGTGTCACCCAGCTGCTGTGTTCTGGTTTTTCAAAGGGCGGTCCAACAAGGCCCCACCAGGTTATACCATACTCTGCCATCAGTTTCTGGTGGCAAATAATAATAACAACAATATATAATAATAACACATTAGATTTTGTACAGCGCTTTTCAAAATCACTCAAAGACACTTTACATGAAGAATTTCCAAAGGCAAAGATCAGAACAAAATCCACTTGATTTCAGACAGCGGCTACTGTTTGTTTCATTCATAATAATGTAAGAGGAAGAGCATGAAAAAGGACAGAGCTCAGCGATTGCAAAATTTTGCAAACCAAAGCCATGCACTGAGAAGACTGTGGTACTTTCTGTTACAGCTGAGCTCCCACGCTGCTGTGAAGGAAGTACATGAATTAGATATTAGCTGTTGTGATGTTGATGATGTCTTCACCTCAGGTCAAGGGTGGGTTTTTTCTTCCTCACCACCCCTCCACAGGCAGAATGTTGAATCAAAAGGTCAGGATGTAAGCCAAAACACACTCAACCAGAAATTAGGTAAGCTCAGTTTGTTTCTCAATGTGCCTCAGTCTTATGACAATATGTTGTTCCGTTCTGAATGAAAATACACAACATTTAACACGTTGTGTTGTAATGCTCTTGGTGTGTTAGTCAGCGGCCTTATGCAGCAACCACACTTGCAGGAACAACATCCCAAACACCCAAATCAGAAAGGATCCAAACCATCACATGTCTTCAGCTCATCTCCCCAACTTTCAGAAACTGATGCAATACATTTTTTCATTTCATCTTACAAGTTTTACAATATTTATTTAGCTGAAGACAGAAGATATTTTTCTCAACACATTAATAAACCTTCAGTTTATGCTTGGAGATACATGTATCATATTTTTTTCCCCTGTAAGATTATATGTGACATGTGACAATATGATGAACTAAAAGGAATGATAATGTAATCATGCCTGAAACATTACTGCACTGCAGAAGCATACCACAGTCAAGTAAATAATAAGATCTACCATAGCCACAGAACAGAGTGGCTGTCAGTGTGGTGGTCTTGATTCTTCTCAGGGATTGTAAATGAAATCTAAAGGGATCAGATCATGCAATAAATGGAAAAACTGTGTTTGCTATCCAAATATGTCTTTTTGATGTGTTTGCTGACCACGTTTCAGCTCTATTGTGAAAGAACACCAATCTTTGCAAAGCTCATAGACATACTCAACCCATGTCATATAGGCACGTCAAGTCGACATTGTTTCAGTTTAAAGGAGCAGGAGAGGCTGGAAGCCGCCACCACAGAGTGGCTGCACGGCTGACTTTGTCTGCTAAATGATACACTGACCCCATCTAAAGGTGAAAAGTAAACTTGCAGGTTTAGTGGGGAATGACAAGAAGGAACCAGTCAATCGTACAAATGCAAATGCCATACAACTTTTTGTAGCTAATTCTCCAATAGCTGATCAGTAGCTGAAAGTATCATTGACTATTTTATGTGAAGGGCCTTTAATTGACATCGTTTGTATTTCATTACTTTTTCAAATCTAAGCTCAATTTGCCAAATGTGGACTCAATTTTGTTTTTCACAATCACAATGATTGTCCCCAGCAAATGGGCCATCGTGGTCCCATGATGGGGTTCTTGACAGCAGAGAAAATAATGACTTTCTTTAATGGTGCCATCACCAAACTAGGCACCCATTTACACAGCCCACAATGGTCTAATTCATTCACGCTGCAGTTCAGTCCTAAGTTTCACTACATCCTTTCAGATGACCATGGAGGGAAAAAAAAATTCTTTTGCACAAGTCACTGAGGGGACATAGTGTGTGTTTAAGTGTTTAACATGTGACTGTTTTGTGTTTGTTCTTATCTGAATAGCAGAATGAAAAGAAAAAAAAATCTTACAACAAGAAATTCTTTGATAATTGATCAGAACGGATGCTGCCCTGGAACCATCAGACCAGCGACTCTTGGTCTTTGTGGTGTCAAAAACAAACAAAAACACAGTTTCTTCACTGGACAAGGGATTAGAGCCACTACAGAGTATCACACACAGTTCGACTCAGTTTTTCAATATGCTTTGGTGGCATGAATGTCAGATGAACAGCACTTCCCCAGCATCAAGAACAGCAGAGTGAGTGGAATGAATTGATGATTAGAGAAAAAGAATAAATCTCATGTTTGGACACGAGACAATAACTTACTGATTCTTCTGCTTTGGAGTAAGGGTGGAAAAACAATATTAAAATGACCTTGATGAGAGTCTGCCCCCTGAAAGCATCTGAAAGGCCCCAGTATCACTCTTTTTGTCCTCCTCTTCATCACAAAATCACCACAGACAGAATAACTGATCTGTAACCGTGTTGCTCCTTGAAAGCTCTGTGTGCCGTTGGCAGTTAACAGCTCTCTCACTGTCTGTCTGTCTGTGGCTTTTCTCTGTTTCACAGCCTGAGGGACTGGAGGAGCAGACAGCTGGTGTATGATAATGTAAAGAAACTGCTCTCCACTATCCTTTTACAGCTTTATGTCTCTGTTTCTCTTTGACAAAGTGAAACCCACAGCCTTAGGGCAGTGCTCTCTCTCTCTCTCTCTCTCTCTCTCTCTCTCTCTCTCTCTCTCTCTGCTATCTCTCTGCCAGGTGAACCTCTTCTTCCTCCTGGTGTCACATGGGGAGGGGCCTGGGTGTATGCAGGCTAAAGCTAGCTCCTCTTATTTCCCTGGCAAATGTTGTCACCGCCACCACCACCAGTCACATTTCTCTCCACCTCCACCTCCTCCTCTTTCTCTTCCACTCCTCTCCTCCTGCCTCCATCCCTCACTCCCTGCCTGCCTGCCTGCCTGCCTGTCAGAAGTCCCACACATCCCTAGAGGATAAGATGCCATGGAGGCCACAGGGAGAACAGCGCTCTACGTCTTCTGCTCCGTCCTGTTCATCCTCACAGGTGAGCGTTGCGTGTGAAGGTGTCATGGCGGGGACGATGTGGTGCCAGAGTTTGTCAGTTGTTGTGTTGGTGGAGCTATGGCAGTTGCTGTGGTAGCTGTGTTTGCTTGGTTGACATGGTAAAATGAAGTGAGTGAGTTGATAAGGAAGTTTTTATGCAGCAACAGAGTGTTGACTGAAACCTGAAGTCAGAGAAGTGCCTGGTTGCAAAATCTAAAAACACATTTGGCATAGGAAGTTAAAAGTTAGACCTTTTACTTTATGTTAAAATATTTTATACACTGATGTATCAGAACTTCCCCAGAGCCCTTCTTCAGTAGAGTCCTTAAAGTCTTCCTTAGAGTCTGTCTTGGTTTGTTTTGCATGTATTTTCCATAGTCATCACCGTGTGACTTTACAGAATTAGCTTTTATACTGTTGTTGTTTGTTAGGTGCAGACAGCAGGACAGGGTCAGTGGAAAGCAGAAGTGACCAGGGCCACAGCTCTGTGACTCAGTGATAACAGACACACTTCTCTCATGACCGCGTAAATCTAACAGAAAGGTCCCTCCAGCATGGAGTCTCCCCAGCTTTGATGTTTGTATCATCAACCTTCGATGAGGAGCTCTATTTGTCTTATCTGAGGGAGGACAGAAGATGGTGGTGTTCGGACACGCGCCGGGTGACTTTATTTAGTGTCCAAACAACTTGGATGTGTGTGAGGGTGATAAGAGACAGGTGCTTGTGGGTCTCTTCATGTATTTGTGTATGTGTCTAAACGAAGGTATCCTCTCACCTTAAAGAGCATTGTCTCTCTAATCTCCGTATCACTGCAACAATATCCGTGTTGTTTGGGGACAACAGAGGAGGAGCGGGCTCGGCACACTCCTCCTCATTCTCCCTTTTCACCGGATCTCAGCTGTTGTAAACACAGGCACACTGCTGCTACTGACACACACACACACACACACACACACACATGAAACTGCCTTGCAGGCCTGTTAGAGTGAAGTGTGTCATGTGGGACAGGAGGTAGAGAGAGAGAGAGAGAGAGAGAGAGAGAGAGTAAACTCATCCAACTTCCCTCATTTCTACATTAAAACTTTTTAGATTTAGATTCTTTTTTAAAAACCATCTATGAAATTACTATGACTATAGGTATTTCTTCAAAGCTGAAATAGTAGGAAGAAAAAGAGGCACAGACAGAAGTGAAAAAAAGTGACACAAGAGAAACAGGAAGAGATTTAAAGAGGTTACACTGACAAAAACTGAGAGGTTTTAACGGGTTTGTTTCACAGTAGCACTTCCTACTCACATGCTGCTGCTCAGCTGAACATGGCTCTCAGACACGGTCCACTACTAAGTTTGCTGTTCTCCATCCATCCCAAATGACACAAACAGGTCATAGTTCATGAAAAAGATAACTTGAATTACTATTATCACTTTTTTGTCTTGTGTAATTGGGCATTGGGAATTGAATTGATCACAAATAACATGATAAATAAGATTTAAAAGATTTCAATCTCATCCATCAAACACACACGCTCCATGTGACGTAAACATTTCCAATAGATCAGAAAAATACCTGTTGTTCCACAGGGGAGTTCCAATAAAGGAGAACTTGCTGGTGGGAATTTGATAATCAAATAATCACATCACGATAGAAAATCAGTTCCTCCCATTTTGTGACAAACTGTATCAGGTTTACTAAACCAAAACGTGTCTCTGTGCAGAATTAATGACAGAACTGTCTCATTAATAACAGACAGGTCTGTTCAGACCACGACACGATGTCAGCTTGTCAAATGTAAACAAAAAATTATATTCTTTATGAATCAAGTCATTTTGTCTTGACAAATAGCCTTTCCAAGACACTCGTGGGTACAGTTCTGTCTCTCTGTGGCCAATAAATCAAAAGTTTTTAATTCTTTATTGGAGATGGTGCTACGATCCTGTATGTACTTAATGACTTGTGTTACTTGTGTGACAGACTAAGCATGCTAGATCATGTGAGGCAAATCTTTCACCTTTCATGTGTAAAGGTTTAATTTAACACCTGCTGCTTTGGAGAACTGGCATGTTGAACATTTAATTTTCATCTTTAAAAAAAAAAAAAAAAAAAAGTGCTGTATCTTCTGCAAATTGGCGTACACTGTGTTTTCCCGCAATGTTAACACCCTCTGAAACTATTTGCAATCATTACTGACAATAATGCGATCACTATCACTAAATATTAAATGAGAGCTATTACAACATTGTCTAACGCCCCTCCTGACCTTTACAGGAGCTACAAGCTCCGGGATTAGGTCCATTTGAGTGAGTGGCTGAGTGTGTCTTGGGTCAGATATTCAGATAAGTGCATCAAACAGCAATGATCAAAATGACCACAGGCCAGTAGTCAGCGCAGTCAGTGGAAGTTAATATTCAAGTATAAAAACTCATGAATCTCATTAAGAAGTCGGAAAATGTTTGTTTAATCAAACCCAAGAGGCTTTTGCACCTTTCTCCATTTGCTGTCACGCTCACATGGCATGTTAATCTTGTATTGTCATAATATAATGATATGACAGAAACTGTGAAGTTCACTTTAATTCCTGGATGGTAGCTGTTAAATATTGCTTGAAATGTTTTCAGTGTACTCACCATGAGCTGCAGCTTCATCAGGGTCCATCCAGCACTAACACAATGATATGATTGGCCGTGTGGACTGCACACTTCTCAACAACTGTTCATCTGAGCAGCTTCAAACTTGGTAGGTCCATGGCTGTGGACCTGAGGAAGTGTCAGTGTTAAGTATTTTATGTGAGTGGTTGTCGAAACCCTAACTCACCATCAATAATTTTGAACTCACTGATCCCATCAGGCTATAGGCAGGCACTGCACTGTAAATAGTCTGTCTGCCTGCCTGCTTATCTTTCATCACCTTGACAAATGCTCATCTGATCAATGTCAAACTTCATGGGTGCATTGCTGAGGACCAGAGGAAGTGCAGTGTCGACTGTGAAGTGTTTTTTGGGCGAGCATTTCTCATGTTCTTGAGAGATAATTGACTGTAGAGAGACTTTAGAAAAGTCAGAGCCAAGGAATGGCTGTGGAATAATTACATCGCAAACAGTGATAAACCTGGTAATTTCATCCTTTTAACATGCCGAGTAGGAGCAATACATTTTTATTCCCTGTTCTGTTTTCACTTTGTTACCAGTGAACAGACTCTCCTGGCAACCAGCCGCAGCTTAAATAGACTGCAAGGTGCAATAAATCAACAGTCATCTATACTTCAGAGCCCAAGTGTTTGTTTTGTGACAAGTCAGGATCAAAGACAGAGGCTTCGTCCTTGTCTGAAAACAATGTCTCTCTGTAGTGAGTCAATATTAACTCACCACCGTTTCAGGACTTGGATTACTTGAAGACTAGGATACAGCTTCTTGACCAGACACTCAAAACAGACCTGGGTTCATCTTCTAAACTGTTATTCTCACTCTAAATGATCAATAGCACAATACCTTTCATATGACATCATACATGATGAGGTTTAATTTGAAACAAAGTGTCTATAAAAAATGTACATTGATTATAATGATTAATAGAAATTGATCAAATGTATTTAGTTGAACCAAACAGTTATTGTCATATTATTACAACAATGCAAAGCTATAAATTATAATATTCAATTCATTTGAAACACCAATAGTAAATGATGCACTGCCATACTCATATTCTACAATTCAGACTTCTGTAAATAACTGCACTAGATCAATATATTGATAAAGTATACATTGTAACCTTGATTGACAGGCTTTGATGAATCCATGTTGGGTTTTTATTAAGTCTAGTGTGAATATTTAACACAGACTATCAGGTGACCTGAAACAACAGCTCCATATGAACACTAATGTTGCTCGTTGTTGCAGGTTGTTGCTCTGCTCTACAGAAGAAAAAAAAAAAACAGGTTTAATCATTAGATATTTACTTTTCAGCAGCAACCAGGCTACAATGACATTTATTTTCTGTGTTAAATCCTGTAGTTTTCTCTACCTTTGAAACTGCAAGTTCACTGGTAGTGGTGTCAATGCAACATCTACCAGTTGAACTGGACATAAGCACCTTGAGTGTTTGTCTATATATTGCGAATGATGTGCAATGTGTCAAGCTTATTGCTAGTTGACAATAACGCTCTTCTTCTCCTTCTCATTTTCTTCCTCCATCATCTCAACCACCACAGAGGTCAGCTCCGATTTCATCCACATCCCCTCGTTAGTCCATCATGGCATTGTTGGGAAGCCACTGCTCTTGTCTGTGGAGACACGCTTTCCACTGGACGATGCAGAAATCCAAGGAACTTGGTCCCACACCAGGCCGAGTGGCAGCAGAACCACGTTGGTGACGTTTACCAAAGAAGCCACAATCACAGACATGATGTACCGCAACCATCTCCGCTTTGAAAAACCAAACGTTTCTCTAATAATCCAGAAATTAGGCCAGGACGATGAAGGGGATTATCACCTGAGTCTCAACATAGAGTTTCATAACAAGACAGGACAGGTCATCAAGGAGGAGAGAACTGTGCATGTAACAGTGGATGGTGAGTGTGTGATCAGCCTTCAGATCTGATCCGTCCTGTCATGTTGACCTGTTTGATGACACTTATTGGACATTGTGGCAAATTTACCAGCATGTCTTGTTTCTCCTTCAGTTCCTGTGTCAACTCCTGTCATTGAGAAGAACCCATCCTATGCAGTTGTCGAGGACAAGGCAAACGTCTCTTTGTCTTGTTCTGTTGAGAGAGGGACGAGAGTTGTGTTCCAGTGGCTCAGGGACAACACCCCGCTGAGTCCCAGTGATAGATACCACTTCTCCCGAGACAACTCCACAATCCTAATCAGTCCGGTGAAGAAAGAGGATAAGGGGATTTATCGCTGTTTGGCCAGCAACCCAGTTAGCCCAGGTCGACACAGCAGAAGCGTGGAACTCAATGTTTACTGTGAGTGGAGATATGTAGATTCTTTATTTGTCATCCAACATGTTAAAAACAATAATATTACAATAAGATTTTTTTTTTTTTTTTACCACCTTGGCTGATCAGGTCTCTACTGTTTTTTCACAAGCTTGTGATTTGCAAGGATGAACCAAACTATAATCACCTCTGGTGTGCAATTGGTTTCACATGCACTTTTCACTTTTTTCATCCTAATTTGTCACAAATATCCCATATCCTTTGTGTCCAAACCTTAATATCACCACACAGAGTTTGTATTTCCTCTTTTGCACTAGTTTTCCGAAAGTACTGGTAGGGAGTAACCTATGTAAATACCTGTGAAATCAAACTACTTACTGACAACTGAAAACACATGGCTGTTAGGGGATCATATTTGCATGGGAGCAGAGTTATCTCACAGAGCTCCTCTGTTCTTGCATAAAGCATGAAGGTGATTCACTGATACACTCCTGGTTGTGGGAATTTGGGGTTGGACTTCAGTGACCCTACATATGCTACTACCTTGAGTTCATTTGAATGTGTTTGTTAAAACATATTCATTCATGCATTTAACAAAACTACCATTTTTATCTTGAAGTAAAAGATGTAGTAGATTTATCCCTGCAACAAGCCTGTAACTTTAATGTTTTACCATCTCTGGAGCCAGTGTTTTCAAACTGTGTGTGTTAATATATGGACTTGGCACAAAGAACTGCACTACTAAGTACATTTAGCAGTGTCATCACTTATGTTTGCATAGACAAAGCATGTTTGTTTTAGCATTCAGTAACAGTTAAAGTAACTCCCTTAGGTTTAACACATTTAGTTTTTACACTTCATTAATGTAATTGTCCAACTGACAATGCCTTCGTTTAGTAACTGCCTATTTGCAGGCTAAACTAAACTTGACACTAATGTTGAAACTGACTGATGCCAATAATGCACTGTTTCTGCTGCTGTTGATCAAGGCCAGCAGGTGGTACTGCTTTAAGGATGTGTACAAGGACAAATTTAACATGTCTGGTGATGCACAGAGGAGAAAAAAAATCTGTATCTAAGGTCGAATCTTGCTTTTGGAGGGACTAGGCTGCACTAATACAGGCTCTAGTCCTGGTTCAGAGAACACAATCTGTCTATCTGCCAAGCTCAAAATCTACATCAAACATGGTGACATCGCCACTAGAGTTGTTTGGTATAGGTTCAGGGACTTGTTCAAGGGCACCCCAACTTTAATTTAGGGGAGTACATGCTGATCTAGAATCTGGGAACGTCAACACAAAGATTCACCTCTCTGACCTTAAGTCCACTGCTGTCCAGTCGTGCATTACAATGAGGGGAGTCGTAGTAAAGTATCAATTCTGTATAACATAGCAGCATCTAAAAAAAACTTTCATGTGTCCTAATAAATCACCGTTTGTCTCTGCAGATGGCCCCTACAATCTGGAGGTAAACTCGGGCCAGGGCCTGCGGACAGGAGAGGTGTTCACCATCAACCCAGGAGAGCTGGCTTTCTTCGAATGCCAGGCTGATTCCAATCCACCCAACAGCTACGTCTGGATTTCCAAGAGCCGCAATTCGACTCGTGTCATAACCGAGGGCCCACGGCTGGAGGTGCGCTCCTACATATTGGCCCAGACCGAGAAGTACCTGTGCCGTGCCTTCAACAACGTGACACAGAAGCAGGACGAGGCCCAGTTTACTCTGGTGGTGGCTGGCTTAGGAACAGGTGGGTAGAGGGTGGAACGTGGCGGGAAGGAGCAGAGCGTGGGTAGGTTATGGGAATCCTCAAAGATAAACACTCTGTAAACAGTGTGTCATGCCAAAAACAGTAGAGATTGATGAGCGATGAGAGATATATCTTGACAACAACAAACACCGGCCAATTTGAGGAACAATTGGGTAAATGAAACACTGTAGATGAACCAGTACGTACACAACAGGTGAGAAGTGAAATCAGGTTTATGAACATAACCTGAAACATTCATGGCTATTATGAAAGTCTGGTTTTATCCCTGTTGCTAGGTTCCAGCGCCTGCAGCCTGTATTAAAGTTCAGTGGCTGGGAAAGTAAACACAGAATGACAGCTGTTGTATTTGTTGACTAAGTTTTATAGCATGTGGGGTTTCTGTGTGCCAAACGCGACATTGATATGTTGTCTTGGTGATACTGTAAAAGCCTCACTGATGGCCACTACTGCTGATACTGGCTCCTTCTTTAAGGTCAAACCATTAGCATGCTAGCTTTTGATAATTAGCACTGTGTAAACCTGACAATGGTACAAACAGAAAAGTGAGACAGCTATTTGAAGTTAACCTCACAAGGACCTTGAATATGTATGTGGGTCTGTAGCTTGGCTAACATGAGTATTAATATCAGTTTGCCCTGGGTTTGTTTACAGGCAAAGAGATGGAGGCCCAGAAAGGTGGCTCTGTTTCTCCACTGGGAGCCATTGCTGTCTGCTCTTTGTTCATCATTGGCTGTATGTTGCTGTTCTTCCTCAAGAGATCCTGCCATCCCAAGAGAGGTAAGATAATGGCTCTGCTGCTGCTTTTCTACCGACTAGTTCACTTAACTAAACTCTGAACACAGTAGATTAGTTGTGAATATCATGGCTGTTAAATCTTCACATCCTGGTTTGAGATAACACTAACGGCTCACTGTGCTTAGGTTTTATATGTTCAAGTTAATCATAAATGTAAATAACTTGCAAATATTAGTCAAACTATGGATTACTAGGACAAAGTAACTTTTGCTTTTGAGTATATGTGAATAATTATTTCCCTTTGTCTTTCTCTCCATTACCAACAGTGCTTATGAGCATTTACAACAGGTAAGAGCCTTGAATATGAAATACATACACTATAGAGACACCATGCAATGCAGCTTCAGTCTGCATCTGGGATAAGTTTTAATTAACCTCTTTATTTGCCTGTTTTCGGCAGGCCGCTTTCAGAGCAGAAAAGACCGCATCGCTCAGGTAAGCTACTGCTTGTTAGAGATTTTACCTTCTTACCAAGGCCGTCTACTCTACACAATGCTTAAACAAAGTTTTATTATATTTATCATCACAACAAGAACAAGCAGTTTTGCCATCTGATAGTGAAACTTGTCTGTCAGCAGGTCATGAGGATGCAACAGAGGACTTTGGCATCTATGAGTTTGTCTCTATCCCTGGGAAAATGGAATCTGCTCAGGTATTAAAATATGTTTACTCACAAAAGTAGATTCGCAGGGTGAGGCAGCAGCCCTCATTTTGGCCATATGTGTGTTTTCATGATTTTGATTTTCCTTTGCATCTTCCCCTCTCAGGTGTCTTGCAGATCTCTGGCCCGTCTCGAGTCAGTTCAGGATATGCACACCACCATCTATGATGTGATCAGACATGTTCCTGAAACCCCCAGTCACAGTTTGCTGAAGTAACTTTCAGTCGGACAGTTGAAGTGTGACTCACATTAATTTCACTTGAAGACTCTTTTTGTAGCTTTGATTTCTTTAGTCCCTGTTATCAAAGCCTGAAACATTGGTTTTGGTAGCCCACTTTTTTGCACATGGGATGAAGGAGACTATTGTGAGCACACAACCTGATCGTGCACTGTTATTGTCCAGAGTATGGGACACATGTTAAATGTTTTGTTTGTTTGTTTTTGCCAAGATTTTGTGCATGAATGTCTTGATTTTTTTGTGTGCAAGTATAAGTGAAGTTGAAACAGTTTTGCTCCTTCCATTCAGAAATGAAGATGATATGAAACTAATCAAGTTAGCAGCAGCTAGTTTTACATTATTATGAAATTTTATAAGGTGCTTACAAGGAACCTCAACTCCCCCACTTTGATCACTATTTAAAACATATATCTAATTTTAAAATAATTTAACAATCTTATTTAAAATACTAAAGTTTTATTTGAAAATTCAATAAGAGCTTCCCTATTTAATATTTCCCCCTTGTTTGTGTGAAGACAAGTGTTGTAATGAATGGATTTTCTTATATTGAATATATTCAGGTTAAATGTATATATTGTACATGAACTGCACTGCAAATTCTTTATACATATTATTCTATATCTATGTTTTGCTGAGATCTATTTATTCCAATAGAAACCTTTAACCCCATTTCACAAATGTAGCATTTTCTTCCTGATTCTCATAATTCTTAAATTATTGTACAGTTTGCATTCACATGTTTGTTTTATACTTTATTAAAGACATGACTGTTTACTATAGTTCATTTTTAAATTTGTGACTGTTGCGTACAATCAGACAAACGCAGTGTGTTTCATCTAAGCATTTGTGCCATTTGAATAGTCTTTGTCTTTATACTTGTCATTCAACTCCACTGGCGATGGTGGTCAGAGTCAAAAAATATTTGCTGAAGCCAGTAAAGATGTCAGTTGTTTTGTTACTTCACAGTGAGTCTTTGTATGATGTCCTGGTTGTGATTTCTTGTTCATGAGTTGTATGACTTGTACTTGGTGTCCCGACGAAGCTGCAGAGTATTTATTTCCCTCAGGCTGGCTGCACTGGTTGTCGTGTACCTGGCGAGATATGGAGACAGGCAGCAACAGACGGATGGTTCAGCATGTGGCAGCGTGCCCTCCACCTGCTCCTGCTGACACCTTGTCACGAGGAGATAAAAATGTGTGCGCTTGGTCGTCTATGTGTGTTTGTGTGCACGAGAAACAGAGAAGAGCCAGGAGGAGGAGGAAAGCTGCTGATACAGACGAGCATGGAGAGAACCAGACACAAAGATGTTTAGTCAAGAAAACAGAGGTCAACATTTCTCTGGGATTTGTAAGATGCATTCGAGATCACTAAAAGACAGGAATGGGATCTCTGCTGTGGTGCACCATATTGCCAAAATATGAATTGCCCCTGTTATGTCCTCACCAGCCTCTGTTCAAAATCAATGTAAATACAAACAAAACTTTAAAAATTCAGATTTAATCTAGTATATTTTGTTTGGTGGTACATGTTGAAGCATTATCATGAAATCACAATATGACAGTATTTCTTATTCACATGATAATTTATGGTATGTTTTTACTGTTAAGTATAATAAATCATCTTGATCTGACATACTGTGCCATATAGTGCTACTTATCATGGTGCTCCCCAGCATGACAATAAGCAGTTTATTGAATCTAGCTCTAATTATAGTTTGCGAACTGACCAACTGAGTGCACTGTGTCTTTGTGGTGGCATCTCCGGGTAGAGGTTGCCATCTGTTCCGTCTCTGTGTATGCTTTCAGGGAGAGGCTCTGCACTGTCGACGACTGCCTAACAAACAACAGTGGTGAGTAAATTCACCTAAGGACAGTGGCCTCACCTTCATTTGACTGGGAAATAGCCTGAGGCATCATTAACCAGGAACTAGAGCTCACAGCGCCTGCTGTCTGTGGCATGCTGCCTGCTATTAACCAAGTGCTACTCAAAATAACACCTAAGGGGGCAATTACAACACACACTGAGTGGGTCCGTGTTGTTTTGCACCGCTCTGGTAATTAATGGAATGCAGAGCCAGGTCTAATTACTTGGCAGGTACGGAGACACATGGCAGCTAGTCATAGATGGCACAAAATGATGATGTGATCACTTTTGCTGGTGAAAGACCAGGTGGTTTTCTCAAAATATAGTCATAGAAAATTAGATTTCTTGATTCCATAGACTGAAAATTCATGACAGAATTACTCAAATGTAATGCCACAATGTAAACAAAATAAATCTTAATTAAAAGTACAGTATGCAGAAGACTGGCTGATTTCAGTGTTATATTATTATTACATACATCGTTGGATTATCATCATTTATTCAGTAGGTAACCATTTTTAATGTTGTACATGGCTGACATAAAGTACACTGGAATTACCTCATGAGGTTTAATCAAGCATCATATTTTATAATAAGATCATGTTTTTAAAAAATACATAAACAGCCCCAAGCAATTAACTAAATGTACAAACATGGATATGAAGCTAAAGTAAAATATGAAGCAATATAAGGAAGGTAACATAGGTATTACCTGTGAAATCTGCCACTATGGTGAAGTGGGATTTGCTTGAAGCAGGAAAAGCATAATGACAGTGAAAGGACAGGAACAGTGACATTGTTAATTTATGACTGACGCCTGTGCTTTTCTTACTGCAATGAGATCTGACAAAAATGCTGCGTCTATTAGAGCATCTACTTGTATTTTGTGATATATGGGAAATGACGTATGGGAAATTACCACCATCCAGTGGTGTATTACAGCACATGTGTCAGTACCAATGATTCATACCAATCTTACATATGAGTTTCTTTTCCTTTTAAGGTTAGATAACATATTTTACAAATATTTTTTTAGAGTTTAGAAATTTCACCTGAGATGTTATCACGCGCGCGAGCAGCAGGCCACTAAAAAAAGAGGAAAACAAAACAAAACAAAACAAACTAAGACTACATTACCCAGGATACTTTAGCTTTTTCCGGTCCCTGCCGTAACAGTCACGTGACGGTCAACTATGGCTTCCCTCTCGTAGTGATGGAGGCACATCGTTAACAACACAACCTAAAACTGTAACTTTACCCATTTATTCGTCCGATCACACAAGTTGGATCTACGATGCAGAAGATCAAGTCTCTCATGGCCCGGCAGGTGAGCAGATCAGGCCCAACCGGGCTGACCCGCCGGCCGATCGTCTCTGACAGCTGCCCGGAGCTAGCATAACAGCTAGCTTAGCTAACTGGCTAATTTGACAGCTCGTCGTGTGGCTCATTGAAGCGCACGTCAAGTCGGATCATCAGCCGCTTTTTGAACGATCACAACACAGCTACGACCCATTGCCCTCACTTAAACAAAACACATGTTTACAGACAGCTTAGACCCACGCCCTAATTGTAAGAGTTTCTCATTTCACAAGCACCACACGGCGGGGCACACCGGTGGGAACTGGGCGGTTAGGGAAGTTCTCAGTTTGCACCGCAGTGATGTTAGAGCTTCACCAGCGGACACAACAGAGCATATCGCTTTCAGAAATCTGCCTGTTGCTTCCACTTTTTGCTGTACGCCGGAACATGTTACAACTGAAAAACACGGTGCTGTCAGTGAACTCTCGGAGGTTTTTGAAGTGTAACGGTGACTTTTATTTTGACAGGGCCTGAAAAGCCCCCAGGAGAGCATGGCAGACCTCAGTCCTGTGGAGAACCTGAGGATCCCCAGCAAGGTAAACGTTATAACAGGCTGGAAGCTGTGGCTTTCATTTTAGACTATGATGTGTGTTACATGTAAAGTAATGGTGGGTCCCAAGCAGTCAGTGGTAGGTTGTTGCCTCCCATAAGTATCTTCTCAGTCAGAGCAGCTGATTGCAACGTGTAAAAATTAAACTGTTGATCTTTCATTCTCTTCAATACACAACGAAAGTCCACATCCATTGTTATGCACTGCACTTTTGTTGTATATTAAGTAACTATAAACTGCCTTGGCAGTTATATTGGTGGGTGTGTCACACAGCTTTTTGATGATTCATTAAATGAACCACACTTATATGAACAAGGTGCCAGTGCCTGTTCACCATGCATCGTATTTCACTTTGAAGCACTTCCAGCAAATTGTATTAGTTCCATCACAACTGCAGGTTTTTCCTACACTGTAGTGTATAGTGACTGAAGGCTCCCATTTATATCACTTAAGGACACACTTCACATCAGTCCTCGCACCAACAGTGTGAAAAATGGTCTTCTTTAACAGCTCTTTAACATTTTGGCATGGAAGCGTTTGGAGAAGTTATCAGTCATGCTTAGTCACTGGAAGAATTTGTCATTATCCACTTGCAAATTCAATTTGTCAAGAGCAGACAGAGCTAAGCAGCTGAGTGAGTCTCTATGATTTATAGTCACTTACTTGCTTACATGTCATTGCACTGGTGGTTGCTGGCTTTGCTCTGACTTTGCCTCGTAGTGATGACCTTCTGTTCATTAGGTAGAATTTGGAAGATGACCAACTGTGTTTATTCAAAGTGCAGAGTGATACCGTCCTCCAAATCTTATTTTATTTGTCTCTTTACAAAGACTTCTTTTGGTTCTTACTTGACTTTATTTTCACTCTAATTCGGTGTGGACACTACATATGACTGCATTTTTCTTTGTGGCCTGTTTTGCTGGTTTGCCATTTTGGCCAGGTTTAAAGGCACTGCAAAAGATAAGCCTAAAACGGAAGTGCCTCTCTGTCACTTCATCGATGACTGTTGCAAAAGTTGAAGCTGACAGAAAAATATCTCAAAATCAGATGTTTTCAACAGGCCTGAAGTCATGGGAAAAGAAGAAGAGAACAACGTGTGATAACCACAAGGGCTCTGTGTTATTCTCACAGCGAACATGGGCTCATCAGACGATAATACAATGCAATAGCCTAATAATTTGAGGCAATTCTATTATCATGCTGTAATGCTTTCTCGACAATATTGTGTTGCTGTTGCTAGGCCTGTTGCTGCAGAATACTGCTCAGAGACACAGATGAAGCTTAGATAAGATAAGAAGTCATTTACCCTCCGAGTGTAATTAGAGCCTGAATGAAAGCAAATGGGAGTGCCTTCGGAAAGATTTGTTTCTTTTCATACGACGCATGCCCCCCACCACCCCCCGGCTTCGGGATTGGTATCGGTGGATGTGGCCAAACTGGATATGCGGTAATCAAACACCCTTTTATGTTTTAGACCTGAAAGTCATGGTCCACCAGAATGAATGTGCATCTTATCATGTGTGCTTTGTTAAGATTATGTGAAAGGGGGCAGCATGGTATGGTGTAACAGATACACTGGCTAGGATTTAATATAGATGTGAGGATTACATGCATTTACACCTAACGCTGGAGCTCACCCATGTATTCACTCTGCTGTGTGCACTGCAAACACCTGCTTATTGTGTGTTCAACCAAAACACGGGGCTTATTATTTGATGATGTTATGCTTGGGCTTTATTTACTTTGCCGCAGGGCTTTTCAGCTTTCAGGAAAATGAGATAGCACCCACGCAGGCCAGGCTTTACAGCAGTGAGAAAAGGTAGATGGAGAGAGGAATTATCATATCCAATGGGATTATCTTCTTTTATGTATAAATTTGTCTTTATATTGCAATATGCTCAGGTCATCCATATGGTGTGGATTTTCACTGAGGGTGCAATTCTGACCAAACACAATCTGTTTTAAGTAATAACACATATCATTGTTTGTGTATGTCTATATTGAATACAGTACATTAACAGTTGGCTGGAAAAGCATGTGCATGTCTTGCTTGATAAGCTAACTGTGGTCAGGGGTATAGCATCTAGCAACACTGTATGAAGCTGTGCAATCTTGAAACAAAGAAAAGCCACCTGTTGGAGTGACCCAGTCAGAGTCCAGACCTGAATCCAGTGGTGATGCTGCGGAGCGACCAGATGAGAGCAGCTCTCACCAGGCATTCCCTAAGAATATGTCTGAGCTGACGAAGCTCTGAAGGAAGAACTGTCAGATCTGATCAGCAGCATTTGGGGGAGCTTGTTTGAGGGCTTGAGAGTCAAAAGAGGTTCAGTCGGATGTGAATTCCAAGGGTTCACCTACTTTTTCAGCACCACTGTAAATGCTCAGTGGGTGTCTTGAACAGAGAGGCAAAAGATTACAGTTGTTTATGTGTTATTATCTTAAACACTTCTTGACTAGAGGTGAGTAGAGGTCTCAGTAAGACATGGCCGCTGCAGAACGCTCTGTGTTGGAGAATAACACTTTGTGGCTGTATGCTGGCATTATTATAATGATATCATCTGCTGGGAGCCATTTTTGATTCCAGCCGTTTTAGCTGATTCACATCATTTATCATCTCCCAGGAGCTGACAGCAACATCTGGCTGATTGTATGGGGGTGGACTGATGCGGGGGATGATTGACAAACGATGCCGGTGTGCTGTCATTATTTGGGCATTACTCGAGAGTTTTATTGTGTCAGTGATATGAAAACAAAACAATAAGATTGTATGGCTGGGACTGCAATTAATGAGTGTTTTCATTATTGATTAATCCATTAATTATGTTCTCAGTGACTCGATGACTTGTTTGATCTATATAATGTCAGAAAATCATGAAAATGTAATGATATATGACAAGGATAAGCAGCAGATGGTTGCATTTGAGGGGATTGGATCAGTGAATTTCTGGCGCTTTTGCTTGAGAACCGATTTAAAAGATCAAACAGTTGTTGACTAATTGGCTACGTCATGTGTTTTGCTGTAACAGATGACGCTTTGCAGCTTTTCAAGCATTACTGTTTGCTTTGTATCCTGGAGACATCTGTCAAATCTCTGACAGACCAAAACAGGTTGGAGAGGCGACTTCCCCAGCAGATCTGCCTATATGATAATTACACAAGTTAGTGGACTTTTAGATGAGTGGTGAGAAGTGCGTAATACTGTTTTGTGTGTGTAGTGTCGCTGCTGAAGTGGAGCGTTTGATTTCGTTGCTTTCACAGATGTCAGGCTGGTGATGTGTGCATAAAGAGGTCAGATCGTTGACTTTAGTAACACTTGACCCTCAGGGGAAACTAGTCTCAAAGAAATTGTGATACCTCTTGTTCACATTCACATGTAAATTTGGACGATGAGTCAAGGAAGTGAATTTAATAAAAGTTTATTCGGGATTTCAACATGATATTATCCTCATAAGTATATAAAAAGACTAAGTGCATTGTAATCAAGAGTTGGTAAAACATGGCTGAGAAAATCTCATCATCTCATCTGTCAAACAAGATTTAATTCACACCACAACCTTTAAATAAATCACAGCCTGGGGCGATTTTTTTTTTTTTTTTAATTATTTGTAAATGAACTTTTTTATTCAAATGACTCTAAGTGGCTTTGAGCTATTTTTGACCACTTTGATGTTTTTGTGTTTTTTGTTAATCTCTCTGGGTTCTTTAGAAGGAATAAGCTGCTTTGTGGGTTCACACTAAAAACAAACACAGCAATAACACCCCCCCCCCCCCCCCGTCCCAATCCTCTCTGATTAAAGCTGCTGTACCTCTGAGTCACTTTTTAAAGAGCTCTGTGGAGGTGTGTCTTAACCTCTTCAGGCCTGTAGAGCCTCATTCTTACATTGTGCTTGATATAACAAAACTTTTCATTTGTCTTCCCCTCTCTTTCTTTCTTTTTGTTATTTTTTCAGGCGTTTTGCCTTTTATTGGATAGGACAGATGAGACATGACAGGACTGGGGAGAGAGAGTGGGGGACAGTCACGCAGTGAATTATCATCCTGCTCGAACTTGAACTGGTGATCTCCTGCACTGGGGCCTGAGCCCATACAGGACGTATTCTCTAACCACTCACTCACCAGAAAACCCCCAAACTTTAAAGTTTTGGTATGAAATATTTTATTCTGACTGCCAGTGAACCTGAGGCTTCATTTTCCTTGAGGCAAACAGGAGTTTTCTTAAAACTCCACAATTAAAGCTGCAGGCTCATGCAGTTACCATTTTCCACCAGCAGGGGTCACCCTCAGTTTACTGATTACACCTTCTATCTCAAGGGTGGAAACATTCATCTACACGGGCTGAGTGCATCGCCTGCTAAATATTGCATTGTTTCCTAAAATTTTTAAGGCTCATGATTGGCTGAGTGCCTCCTGCTAGAAGTATGTCTCTGTGTGACTTGGGGAGGAGGGCATGTGTGATCTACTCTCACTGGGGCTTTTCTGTTTGTGTTATGGCCTTAGTTTCTACAGTCAGATTAGTTTCTAAGATAAGCTAATCATGCGTCTAAAGGTTTGGTTATACACTCATAGCTGCATGACGTAATGAAAGACAGGTGAAAAGAAAAGTATAATAATCACACACTTCCGAGCGAAAATTCAATATTGTTATCTGTTAACCCAGATAGCGCTGACAGCCGTGCTGAGGCCTGGATATTGCTGTCGGCTGTCATTTGGTCTCCATGTCCCAGAAGACAATTGTGTTAAACCCTTGTTTAGGAACAGATGAGGATATACACCCAGTCCGGTGCGCATACATATTCAGCGCTGATTACAGTGAGGAGTTTTTGATTTGTTCTAATAAATGATTGCATAGTGGAAATAATTGGCCCTCGCCCCACTCTCCACATCCCATCGTCTCTCTCTCTCTCTCTGTCTCACAGGATTTTCCATGAACCTCCCTTTGTTTATTCAGCCTTTTGTTTCATCAGAGTCCCGTGTTGTTGAGGACCTTTTTGTCCCGCTCTTGATTTTCCACAGTCGCTGAGCACTCCAGACGAATATGTGCTTTGATTCTTTGATAAGGCTTGTTGAACATCCCGCGCTGTGGATGCAAATAGATTTCTGACTTCCGCAACGGGATGAAAACTTCATTAATTTGTGGAAGTGGGCGACTGGGTGGTTTGTTTGCCCCCCCCCCCACACCCTTCAAAGTGAAATTTGATCAAAGCGGCGGAGCAGCTGATGTTGAGTTTGACACCTGGGACACAGGGGCATATGGGAATAATTTAACCCTGAGGTAGCCCCTCAATGAGTCACTCACTTGGAGAGGTTGAGTCTTTTCGACGTCACTGCAGGTGGCAGACTGAGGCAGAGGGAGGGGGGCAGAGAGACACCCACACGGGGGAGGTGAATATCTCTAAACGTACCGGAGAAGCTTCACGGGAGAGACATCATTGCCTTTCGTTCTGCTCATCCCTCTCTCTTGTTCTTTCGGCTCTAACTTTCGCTAGCAGTGACTCATCTGCCTCATCTCCCCCCCTCCCCTTTTCGCTTTCCTTCTCATTTGAGCTGATTTCCCACCCACCCTTTTTGATGGCAGAGCGTGATTTCCTACCTCCTATCTCTCCCCCTTCTTTTCCAATCTAACACACTCACCCACTCATTTCCCCCAGGGCTCCTGCTCACTCGTTTACCTGACTCTAACATGGCAACACACACACATACACACACTTGGCCCGAACATCTGTGCTCTGCAGTAGCACATGCATAGCACATACATCCACGGAAGGGGATTCTGTTTGTTTAATTGAATTAGATTAAGTTACGAGAAAAGATGCTCAGCAGTGCTGCCTCATCACTCAGCAAGACACATGCAGACACACTGGTGGCACACTTCATGACTTTGCCGTACACTTCTGGCTGCGAGGATCTTTGCACCTATGAGGGGGTGTAGAGGTTCATTTGGTTAGTGTCGGCTCTCGGATGAGGTCTGTATGATCTAATGCATTGAGATCCCTGTGAGAGATTATAATTTGCTCACTTATGGATACATATAGGGGAGTATAGATTGCATTATCCCATAATTCCACGTCTGTCTTGGTTCACCTCCTTCCCAAGCCCTCTGGTCTATTTTTAGTGCCATTATGCTTTAAAGTGCTGATGCCTCGATGTATTGATCCCTTACCAGCAAGAACTTAGACTCAGCATTAACTTTAATAAGAGATATCTCACTCAGAGCACAAAGTGAAGCCACCTTGCATGAGATGTCTTCTTTATGTAGGCTGTAATAGAGTTTGGACGTGTAAGATGTTTAGCCATATTGGGGTGCTGGTTGGTCAACCACTTTGAGACTTGAATACTTATGTCAGACCCAAGTGGGTGGATTGCTGTGGAGTTATGTACAGACGGCCATGTTCCTGTGATAATGAATCCCGATGACTTTGGTGATCCTCTGACTTTTCCTCCAGTGCGGCTTCAGAGAGCTTCCAGCATGGCACTAGCCTCTGCTGTGAACTAAGAGTCCAGACACTAATGAATCATCATCCTACAAATTGGTGAGTTTAGCAAAATACAGTGTACTGGAGTTGACACTACTCTTCATGCCACAGTGTCAATTTTTTTTAGGGAACTTCAAGTTAACATTGAAACTAGATTCAGAGGGTAAATAAAGTTCTCTATCTATAATAGTAAATATGGAGAAAATCATTCTACTGTCACTGAGCTAACTTAGGGCACTAGGTAGGTGTCCCTGCTCAGCCTGTGGTGGTGTTCTGAAGGTGTCAGCGGAGGGTCATCAGCCTCATGAGCCTGGTGTGCCCTGCTTTATAAAATCTCCTTGTTATCTCCAGGAGCGTTTCTGTCTAAGGTAGACCTGTCGACTTATATCTTCTAACAGTAAATAAAATATTTCTTTATGTATCTCATTGTCTCATTCTCACACAATCTTAGCTCAATCTTGGGACTGGGCTGCGATAGTCACCGCTTTGTTCTTCACCTGACTACATCTCCACTCATTAAGGAGGTCAGGAGGGGGCATGCGTTTAAAACCCTTCATCTAAAAGGCTCACTGCAGCAATAAGCTGTGATGGATGCCCAGCATGTTAATCAATAACGCTCTAATGTTTCTCAAAGACGCTTTGTGGGAGAATCTCTGTTGAATTTTTCCAGTCCTTCGCTTTGTTTCTTGTCTTTCGTCTGAAGGAGGCCTGCTCTCCCCTGTGATTGCAGTCCAATGAAACAAGCTGCAATCTTCTCCTGAGCCCCGTGGTTAAGGTTTTCCCCTCCTCTTTTCCCTACCACTCACCTCTTCTTTCCCCGTTGTTCTCTCCGACTCCTCCATTTCATTTTGTCCTTCACACTTGACCTTGCCCTCAAACTCCTCCGTGCCTCTTGTTCCTCTAATCCCATCCTCTTGCTTTTATGTTCTTTCCCCCTTGCATCTTTCCTCCTTCTTTCTGCGTCATCCTATTTCTCTGTTTCTCTGCTTTGATGTATTTTCTCGAGGTTTTGTTAGAGTTTTTTTTGTTTGTTGTTTTCATTAATTAGGAAATGATGTAATTTTCTGTTTTGGACATTTTTCTGTTTGGGCCTGAATCTCTCCCATGTGCTCACTTAAAAAAAAAAAAAAAATCAGTCTTTCTCTTTTTGTTGACGCCTGCCTCTCTCTGTCGTCTTGTGTTTTGACAGGAGGAGTTGCGGGAGTTGCGGGAGCAGCCCATCGACCCTCAGGCGGAGCAGGAGATCATCGACAGCATTGAGGAGGTCTACTTCTCTAATGACTCCTTCGACATGGTGCAGCATGAACTGGAGGTCAGACACTCACTGTATGAACGAGCAAGTACTTGTGTTATCGACTGAATGAGCACCACTCACCTGTAAAATGATGACAACAAACTCTCTCCCAAGTCCACACGCCCCCCCTCATTGAAATGATAATTCCGGCAAACCCACCACACTTGAGTAATTCTGATAACAGCAATATTGCATTTCTAATGTCGATAAATATGATTCCTTGTGCTTTGAACCTCGTCTGACTGGCAGAGGTAAAACTCTGTCTCACCTGAGCTGCTGTCTCTTACGCTTCTGCTCAGCTGCATAGAAACCATTGACATCTGGATTGATGGATTGCATCCGCTCAAAAGAAGAAGGGTGTGAAATCTCATTAGATTTATCTTGCTTTTACTACACCATCTGAAATGAGACTCTCAGTCAAGGGGAAAGTAATTACCTATCATCCTTTGGGCCATGGATTTGTAATATCTTCTTTTTCAAGCAGAGTTTGTTTGCTGTTTACAATCTCTACTTTCTCCCCTAATCTGACTTATGATCTGGCAAAGTGTATTTATTGAGCAAGACCTTTTTGTTTTTTCTTTTTTCAAATGGAGGAAGAGCTGTCTTCAGTCATAGCAGTGAAACAGCTTAAGCTCGCTCTTTGAAATTCCTAGCGAGATATCTTTGATACATTAAGATGCTCAGGAATAAAGATTAGCTCTCTGAAGATAAATGAAATCCCTGCTGTGGACCTGAGCACCGGAACTTGGATACTGCTGTAGTTCATCTTTGAATATGTTTTCTGCCAGACGCCCAACTGAAGCTGAACTGAACAGTAGACGGCTCCAGTACGCAGCTGTGTCAAAGCAACTGTGCTGTGTCTGCAAATGTCCCATATGCTCTCCCCTGTAGAGGAGGATCTATTGTAAACAAACAGTAAGACTGCGTGTCTCTATTTGTGTGATTATAGAAACTTCCACCTGAGCTGAATCTGCAGGAACTGGAGGAGTATAGAGACAAACTGAAGAGGCAACAGTCAGCGGTACGTATCCTGCTCTTACTCTCTCACTGCATCTGTGAAATGCCTTGGTTAATGAACATTAAAAACAAATCAAACTTAATGTTCACATAGGTTTTCATCTTTATGGTGGTGTTAGTTCTGTTGTCATGAAGTTAGATTAGTTGTTACACATGCTGTTATGAATTCAGTCTACACACTTTAGGAGTTCATTTTAACATAAGAGTTCATTTAGATTCTTAGACAGTAGCATTTAAAGGGAAACTATGCAAGTCCGGTCGCTTTTCCTCTGGATTGGTCACTTTTTTCACTGCAGAACTACATATAATTTGGCTGGAGATACATGAAAAAGCTAATAAATGGACCTTGAATTGAGATTTTTATCTTGTCAGTTTAGAAACTTTTCACCTCATTTTTCAAGGAGCAGCTGTTTTTTATTACTGGTAGTGACTTAATGTGATCAGAATCTTCAAATTTGACTGATTTCCTACATTTTCCCACAAGTTGCTCTGTGTAAAAGCTTTTTTTGTGTTCAGCATGTACTTAAAACCGCCTGTGTCCTAAATTTGTTCCTGGTGGAATCTCAGGAAACAGTTTCACCTCAAAGAACACTAACTGAAATGAATGAGAATGGTGTCAACTCTAACAAAGGCTTTACGCTGTAGATGCGTGGATTTTGACAGTTTGGTGACTGAGTCAGAGCTGCTCAGACTTGCCTGCATTATTATTGCATGATCGTAGACCCTTTGTGATGTCAGTGACTGTGTTTTCCTCCTGCGGCCACAGCAGGACCATTTCCACGGTGGCCGTCATTCAGAGGGCACCCATGTACTCATTGTTCAGACTAGAGAGCCGGCCTGTCAACAAAATCTATTTATAGGAACACGTGGGAGAGAAAACCAGCGATTTCCCCTCTGCTCCCTGAATCCCCACAGTCCACTGCAGATTTCGCCCACTTGCCCTTCTTCCTGACAAGGTTCTGTACTTTTGCACACCTGTTTGTCTCCATCACTCCCTCAGCCCTTTGCCACATCTATTCCCTCCACAGCTCCTTTTATCCTTCTTTTTTATACACGCTGCTCCCCCTCAACATCCCTTCTTTTGACATGTTTGGCAGTTTCCCACAGAGCTGTCCGCTGAGTTGAGAGCACGCCCCAGACTTTGTGGCCTGTGGCATGGCGAGACCCACAAGTCAATGAAGCCTAAGAGTACGCAAATGTACTCTCGCACATACCCCGTCTCTGTCTCTCTCTTCTTCTCTCTCTGGCTGTGAGCCTGCAGGCACCTCATGGGAATAGCCATGGTAATTGGTTGAATGTGCTGTCAGCTAGAAAATCCACAGCTATGTTTCTCAGCATGCTTATCAGTGCAAGCCTGCAGTCCTGAGTCTATATGGGCAAACGCGCTACCTGTTTGTCTACCTCATTACCCTGAGGCCTTTGTAAAATATCTTCACTATATACCTCTTTTTTTTTTTTTTTTTTTAATTATTATATGTTATGGTTGCTGGTGGTTAAGGTTTTGTTAATTTGTAGAGAAACAGAATAAAAGAGACAACAGAATGAAGGATGAAATAATAAAGTTAAATGATGAATATATGCAGTATTCATCGGTTTTGATCAGTAATTGTCCAAAATGTATGTGCATGTGTCCATGTAGAAGGCATTTCCAGTACACTTTATATGGGTTGATCAACACTTGGACGCATCACAGTTTATGCCATCAATATATGTACATACATTAGGAGAAAGAAAACCCACATGGTGAAACAAACCACTCAAAAAGTCTCATCCATCTCTTTGATATTTTCAGAATAATTACCACCAGATGGAGATCAGACTTTTTTATTACAGGTATATATGATAATGTATTTTTTTATAGATGCCATAGATGCAGTTGTTCCCACCTCTCCAAGACATAGTAAAGGGATATTTGATATCGGTGAACACAGAGCCTCTTCAGAAACACCTTACCTATCTAAAAAATGGTAAAACAAATCAAACTGGAATTACTGCCTTATGATATGTATTTGTCAAACAGTCAGATTGGTTTACATCCATGTCTGCCTAGACTAGCATATAATATTTGCAGAGAAGGCATTGAAAGAATTTGTGTAAAAAAACAACTGTATGAAACTGTGGGGCAGATTATAGATGATGACAGTTTTCTGAAATCAGTGCTACTTCATGCATCACATTTTATTTTGTACATGTGGATGACTGTGCACATGTTGTGGTTGACCAAACTATTGCAGATCTCCTGCTGCTAATGATGGAAAGTCCATCTCTGTAGGTGGGCAATCACACACATACTGACTCGTCTTCTCACACACACACACGCACTTCTAAGCCTACAAGGACACATCATCCTCGGCGTGTGAAACGGAGTGCAGCCCTTTGAAGATGCCATAATAGTGCTTTCGCTTTCTCATCATGAAGCTGTCCTGTGACTGGCAGATGATGTGGAGGGTTTTCACACACTCTATCTATCTGTGATGCTATGAGTGAAGCTGTAAAGCAGCTCGACATAGATGTGTGTTTGTGCCTGTGTCTGTGCAAACAGGGGAGGGTGGGGGGGGGGGGGGGGGAGTCGGAGAGATGAAAATGAGAAAGATGCAGTACTACTGCGCCATACCACTAGTTTACCACTCTTTTCACTGTGTGTGTCTATGTGTGTGTCTGTGTGTGAATTTTTGCTTAACTTATCACTGACATAAACTATCCTCTCCTTCTTTTTTCCTTTCCTCCCTCTGCTTGATTCTTCTGCTGTAGGGTAGAACACGCTTGCTGTGGCAGTGGGAAAGAGAACAACTGCCCTGTCTCTTTGCCACAGTATCCGAGCTTAATTGGCATTTTTGACATGCGCCTGGCAGAGGCTCGTCTCAGGGCTAATTGCCTTTTCGCGCCGCGAGACTTCGGCCTGTACGCAAAATGTCAGGGTTCAGAGACAGTTTGGTTGTGTGTGGTTGTCACAATTCCCATGTCAACGCATAAATGCTAGGAGGCCTTAATTAATGTGGACACACAAGCTTGTATTCGTATTCTGAGGCCTTTTATCAGCTGTCGTCATTATCTGATGCAATAGTTGAACAACTGTTACCATTAATATTTCACTCAAGATCTTGAAATCTTAAAATACCCTCCTGAAGATGAGACAACAGACAATGAACCTCATTGTCTGTTGTCTCATCTTCAGGAGGGTACACAGGAACATTACGTTGTCCATCAAAACATATATGTAGTTTTAGGTTCAGTTCAAGTGGAATGGAACTGTTTCCATCCGTCTTAAAATAACTTTCTTTGTATGAATATAGGCTGCAGAGACGTCGGAGGAAGCGAATGATAGTGACGTTGATGAGCATATTCAAATTTTAATGAAACTTGAAAGACTCTGGCTCCTGCAGGAATAATGAATTCTCTCCCTTTGCTCATTTTTTTTTTTTAAAGTTAGCAATGGTTATGCAACCTTTGCCTAAATCCTCCCTGTGTTCAAATCAGGCTGAAACGATGTCCCACTGTGCAGAGGAAGTTAAAGGTAGAGAGGGTGTGTGTGTATATGTATGTGTGTGTCCGTGTGTGCCAAAATGGAGCATGAGAGATCACATCCTTGCATGAAAAGGTGACATACACAAACAGCGTCAAAGCAGGGGTGCAGTGGTATTTTGAGTAGCAGCGAAGCTCCCCAGCAGCCCATTTGGTGGTCGGTCTGATACAATGTGACTCGACACAGGAGACATCGAACCTTTTGAAATACATTTTTCCAAATGTTATTTTCCGTCTTTACGAGTGAAGAGCAGTGCATCACCGGTGGAAACCCATCCCTCCGATGTGTTTACTCAGCTTTAGTCTTTGCTTCCTCAGTCAGAGACACAGGCCTGCACTCTTTTTTAGCTGCTCGATACAACTATTCCCCTTCATTAGGACCAGCTAATAACCTCTAATTGCCTCAATACGTCTCAGTAAACACCCTTAAGAAGTAGCAAACATGTTCTTCTTCAGACACATTCATTAGAAGCCCAACATACATCTCTAGTCTTAAGCCCTCATGCTAATGAGTGAATGCTACAAACTGTACAAACATGTTCTATCTCTGTTAGGGATGCTTGCATTCATTATCTTTTTCTGGGTGAGTATAGTTGAGCTGCAGTTTGCAGTCTGCACGAGGGATCTGTCTTTTCCTGTGACTGCCCTCATTTTTTTCCTCTCCTTGTAGCTGAAAAAAAAAAACATTTATCGTCTTCCTTTGTGTCCAAGTCGACGGCTGTTCATTATCAGTCACTATTGTTGGACAACATTGACTCCATCTGCTTAACGTTACATGCACTGTGCTGCTTTCCAAACCCAGTTTCTACACAATTAGCCTCCATTTGTGTACGGGAGTGTGAGCTTAGGACTAATGACTTTGGCCCCCGTGACTCAGGTGGGAGGATTTGGTTACTCATGGTTGGGAATTCATTATATTCTCAGATTCTCTGACTCTTGGGAAAGTTTAGTGTTAAATGTTGAAGTCAGTAGATTGCCAAAAGGTGGCGTTCTGGCATTATTTTGAGTCAGTTCTGTGGACTGTTTTGGATTCATCTTTGGCTTTTTCAGTGTAACAATGTAACTTTCTGCAATGTTTCTCCACAATTTCTGTGTCCAATTTGCTGTACTCCTTCCAAGCAGGAAATAGTTTTTCACTATGACCATTTTATTTATACGAATGTTGAGACACACACAGACACTCACATCCTGTGGAATGAACAGTTTCAACTGTTTGCCATCTTTCTTAGGCCTCCAGCTGGCTATCATGCAACTACTAACCACATGTAAAAATGTCATCCTAGCCTCGTCTGATTCATACTAGCAGATATGAACACCTACTCACTGCTTAGAATAAACTCTCACTCGCATTGTAAAACTGAACGTGTGTGTGTGTGAATGTGTTGGTGTAGGTCGTTCCACTGTAGTGAGAATGGACGAGAGATGGCTCAGTGTGTGTCAGTGGAAGACAGTTGGTTAGTTCCAGCTCCTGGATGAGTGTTTGTCCCTTGTCATTAAAATGAGCAGCACATTCATCTCCGGCTCATTTCATGTAAGATTTGAAAAAGAGTAAGATGTCAGCTTGAAAATTCATTCTTGACTTTGACATTGAAAATAATGTGTCAATGAGTTCTGGAAATTAGCCTTTGCTGAGCAAAAACTAGAGTGTAATTTTTTTTATCAGACAGGCCATCCTCTAACTCTGGGGCACTGGTTTAAAGGGGCATTTATCTAATTTTGCTCATGAAAGTTGGTGTGAAAACTACAGTATAATATCTTGTTTGATGAGCTCTCAAACCTGATGATATCTTAGGAATATTATCAGGGCTGATTCAGTATGGGTGTGGGTTTGAGACTCTGAGTCGCAAATGATGGATCCATATTTTAGCTTTTAGGATTTTAGCTTTACTCATACAAGGAACATTGAGTTGGCAATTGCAGCTCTAAGGAAGTGCAAAACCAAATCAATCACCAAATACCACTTTAAAGTGCCTTAGCATTGCCAACCCTAACCCTTAATGTAAATGTGTAGATTTTGGAAAGTTATTAATGAAAATTCACACACATGTGTAATCCAAGGACACAGTAGTAAGAGGAAACAATTCTGCAGACAGCTTATGATACCTTTGACCTTTTGGAAACATGTTGTAAGTATGAAATGAAAAGGATGGAGTTAACCGTAACTCCGCCACCTTGCCGCGTGACCTTGTTTGTGCGGTCCCCTCACTGTGGTTGAAGCTATGATCCATTCAATTTCCATTGACATGCAGTGTTCTTCAGCTTTTTTCCCTACCCCTGTAAAAGCAACACCCATAGCAGGGGGTCACGCCGATCTCATGACTGTGCTTAATACTGTGCTTCATGTCACAAGCACGGCACATGCTTTTTAAATAATTGCTACTTCACCTCAGCTGTGAGTCGAAATGGTAAAAGTCACAAAGTAGAGGAGAGAGCATTAGAAAACGCAATGGGAGCCGAGAGAACAGAGGGTTTTCTGAAAGAAACAAGAAGAAAGCTATTGAGGACGACGTCAAATGAAATTAAACTGAGAAAGAGAAACTCTCTCTTTGGCTATACGGCACTTTATATACAGACATCAGTCATTACTATTCTTTCTCCATCCTCAATAGCAAGCTTGCAGTGGCCAAACTGCTTTTGTGGGTTGGCATTTGGGAAGAACGTTGAAATCCTTTCACTCTTTTATTTTATATTCTGTTCATCATTTTAACTGTGTTGCTCTCTCTCTCTCTCTCTTTCTCCTTCTCCCTCTCCCTCTTTGTCTCAATCTGTAGGTTTCTAAAAAGGTCGCAGATCTCATTCTGGAGAAGCAGCCTGCTTACGTCAAGGTAAGCTGCAGGGTCAACTCGCCAACAGATTAAATGTCTGTTCCCGTCTTTTCCCCACTCAGCCACTCGTCTTAAACACTTTCATCCACTGAACTGTTATTCCACATCACATCAGCTATATGCTATTTGTTTGTTTGTTTTCCCTCAGTAGCTTCAGGTTCTTTTGATGCCATCATGGTTTCAGTGGTGTGTAGGTTGCCTGCCACCAACCACATGAATTTCTGTAACCATGGCAATAGGAAATTTGACTCCATCTGTGAATGAGGGAAAAGGGGGGCAATAATCTATTTTTCATTTGGAACATAGTCAGATTGTGAATTCAGACTAATCCCCTCTTTGATCACCTCGTGATGTTGCAATGAACTGAAATGAACTAACATGTGTGACGATGTCTTTATACCAAGTAGGCCATTATTCAGTCTATTTTCGATCAGATCCAGTGGAGAGCAGACATTACAGGAGAACACATTTGATCTGGTGATGAGTGAGAATGATTCTTTCAACTGCTTTGATCCACCTGATCCATTTGACAACAGCGACCGGTTGTGATGTCATTCATTTCACTGTTTAGAAATGCAACTTGCAGAAAGAACAACTTTCTTGAAGTTTCACACCTCTAAATTGTGAGCTAATAGCAGTTTGCTTAACCCAATGCTGCATAGGAAGGAGGGGAAATCACTCTGTTTCCATTGTAGAGGTTTAATAATCGTGGATATCAGCACTTAAATAACCAAAAATGCCTGCACGTTGTATGTGTTTTGTTGCTGCATTAAGTAGCCTTCACGATAAAAGTTGTTTGGCTGGAGATCAAAGATCTGCCAGTATGTATGATTGTATTGGATGTGATTGAAAGACTTAGCCTTTTTATTTATTTGAATTATGAATCAAAAGACGAGCAAATTAAGTCTTGCTCGTCCCCATCAGACAGACTGTTGAAGTTTGGTCGACGCTGCCAAGTTTGTATTTAGTCAGTGATGCTTTGATCCTGGTGAGACGCAGCAGATGACTGACAGCTTTAACAAATTTAGTACGTAGTGAACCGGCGGTGATATTACTGCCATTGTTAAGCCATCTGAAGGTCAGTTTCTGAATAGTAAATTGATCATTATTTCTATGACCCTCGCTCTGACTCTGTGAGAGCAAATGACGGCAGGGCTTATTAGTCGACGTTGCCAGAGATTTCGGGGGCATTTCCATTGACCCATCTTAGCCCATATTCAGATGCTCTACAAATGCCCTGTGGAGTTCAGAGGGCACTTCTGTTCTACATTCACTGAATTAATGTCACATTGAGAAGGGAGACAGAATATTGCTACATAATTTGCCATCTTTCAAACAGACTTAGATATTGAAAGAAACTAATGATGAACTTGATGCTCGTTTCTCGATTTGCAGATTTGTTTAGTGTGTACGCACAGCTTGGTAAATATCCAGCCCTTTGACCAGGCAGCTGAGAAATGAAGACATGCAGTGCATGTATTTGGCAGTACACCTGCTTCTGTATGAAACGTTTCATCTGTTTCCCTTCTTTCTTTTTTTTTTTTTTGCTTTCCAAGTCTTCTTATCTCCTCAGCATGATGTTTTATCTAACATGTAAACTGAGATGCACACTGCTGCTGCAGAGACACAGAAACACAGAGCCACAGGGTACAGTGGCACTGATCCACAGCACCCGTGTGCTGTGAACAACATGTCAGTGAACACATAAATTGGGCAGACACATACACTCATGCCTCAGCGCTTGTGTTGAGCGCCTGCTTAGTGTCTGATTTGATTCATAGCTATGGAGTGACTATCCTCCTGCTGGCACCTGCGTTTGGTCACTGATGCTGCCCTCTAGTGACACATGGCACACTGCCTACACACTGAAGGGGTCAAAAGTGGAATCAGGTTTCCTGTGTGGAAGGTTACTTGAAGGTCATTGTCAATGAGCCACTGGACTCAAACGTGACCTCATTAGATTTTGGTGGTCACAGATAAAGGTCACCATGACCTTATAAAACTGAGCTTGTCAGTTCATACACTCATGATGACACGATTTAACACAAATGTCTCAATAGGATCATAAAATGATGATGTGATATAGGCTTGTGCTGATTGGCAATCCGATCATGTATCAGCGATTGAGGGGAAGATCAGTGATGGTTTTTTTCTTGCCGGTATTATAAAACACATACACACGCACCAGTGGAACAAGTCAAGGCTGGGCTTGGCCGGGGGGCGGGACACATAATTGGGCCCATTAAACACAATTCCAGTTGCGGAGGAATGGACAGGTCTGTGAGTGACAATTGGAAACCCCCCGCCACGCAATGGCATCGTGTGTTGGTGATCTCCTAGGGGGCATTTAGAGCGATCTGAAAATGTCAAGATCACCCAACTCTAATGTGATAACATTTTTATCTAAATATATCTAAATGGTCAAAGGTCAACTTCACTGTGGCACAATACTGTGCTGCAAAAACACTTGTGACCATCGATGCTGCAACTCTAGACAGAGAGACTGTGACCATATTTCCTGCAGCTCGGCAGGTAGTGTGGTGATTTGAAATAATTGCGCTCTCTTATCTCTCCAGTTAAAAAGAGACTTAGTGGCTAAACTACATGACCCTTCGACTTGTCAGGAAAGAGAGATCACCTTGGTGGAGACTGAGTTGTAATGAATTTGCACTAGGGTGCTCTCCCTCAAAAGAATGGACTTGGACTTGTATTCAATTATTTCCCACTGGAAACACTTTACTGCTGGTTGACTTTGTTTTTGTTCCCCACTTGCCTCCTTGCAGAGAGATTGGTAATTTGTCCAACCTTGGCGGTCATACCCGCCAATTACGCGCCTGTCTAAAGGTTGTTTCATCTGGTCGGGAACAACTTGATAGGAAATGGAAGTGGCAGGGTGTTTACTACATGTGTGGAGATACATACTCAAATATCCTTTAGGTAAATGTGGGTGAATGTGAAGACATAAACGCACTGAATACCAACAAATGTCGACCCTACCTGGGGGTCCCTGTACTTGTCCTGAATACCATTCAAATTTGTTTTCCATTCACCTCAGAATTAAAAAGGCAACGAGGGCAGGGCCCAAACAGCAACACCATAAAAATGTGCAGGCAGGGCGGGTAACATGAGGCCAGTGCATAGTCAATGTGCTGGAGGGTCACAGCAAGGGCCTCTTATGAATATATGAATAAAGAAGCCTGGAGGAGAAAATCTCCCTTGTGAATTAACATCTCCTCCTTGACCTTCACTTCCCACACCAGAGTTGTGTTTGTCGACATTGCACATTGAGTCAAATTGTGTAGTTTATTTCCACCTAAGTAGGCTCACCTTCGCTGCATGTGCACAGGACATACAGATCTATCATGCACTAATATGTGTGTGTTGTTAGATAATGGAATTCAACCATTTTTTTTTAACTTAATCAGCCCTCATTGTGTTTCTAAGCTTATCTCACTCATGCATACCTGTTGTTTAACCTCTTTTACTGACCAGTTGCACCATTGTATACAGTTGCTGTATCTCCTCTAACACAGGCTAAGCTGATTGAGCCTCTGTCTGTCAGGTTGACTGTAGTTTACAGACTGGATAGATGGCTCAGAGCTGAGGTACAACAGCAAATTGGAGCCAGAGGCTACATAGTAGGTGCTCAGCATGCTGAACATGTGTTTTAGTGTACGTGTGATGTGTCTCCGTTTGAAGCTGCAAATGTGTGTATTTAAGCTGTTTTTCTCTTGTTTTTCTGAGTGTGAGAGAGACTGAGTGTTAATACAACAGCTGTCTACTTTAGTAGCTGTATGTTGGTTATGGGCATCATACCAAGGCGTAGAGACTGAGGTGACTGGTGAATTTCTGGTAGACAAAGATGAGAAACTGATCCCTATTCCACCAGCTTTGCTGTTTATTGCACCTCTTTGATTGTGCTGAATATAACTGACTGCTGAACTGAATTATACCACCCTGTACTTCTCACTGATTCATTTGCTCTACCCTTTTAACTCTTCATCATTTCATGTCAGGAGTAGACATAACAGAGGTTTACAGATGTTACTGGTGCAGATACTAAAGACGTGGGCTGCATTGTTTGCAGCATGTGGATCATCCTCCTGGTGAGTCATCCCAGCTCGAGCTGGTCGCTGCTGCTTTAGTGAGCAAGGGAATTTTCTGATGTCTCATTTTAATGTGCACCTGAATATAGAGAGTTCACCATGCCACCTTCATGCATTAAGAAACTATTCTGACCAGTGCATATGAACGTACTCTGGTCTCAGATGGTCACATATGATTACTAAATGTGGTGTATGTTTTCAGAGGGGTAACTAGTCCACACATTAATGCTGAAAAGTGATGGTTTTATACAGGTTTTGTACCAATAATATTCTGTTAAATGGCTGCACATATAAACACAATGTCATTGGCTAAGCTGTAACTTTATATATTGTCTAGAGAAAGTGGCATCAGTCCTCTGACTTAACTTGGAATAAGTGTGTTTCCGAAAACGTCGAACTATTCCTTTAATGGGTATTAGACAAGATTCAGAAAAACAGTTTCAGGGTTAATAGTTGATCTGTCTGATAATAAACCCCTAGCTTTGATATGAACACTTCCTGGAAATATTTGCCCCAGGCAGAAAAGCATAAGACTCGCATGGTGCCCGTCCCCTCAAAACCCTTACAGACTGCGTACTTGTCAAGATCTTCGTCCACACTGGAGATCATGAGGACAGATTGGTTTCAATGAGACCATTCATCTCGTACCCACAGCCATGAAGTGCCACTTGTTGATGATGTTGTTGTTTTTTTTATTTTTATTACCGTTGAAAATGAATTTGCCCAGACTATATTCTGTTGGTAAATGGTTGTTTTATGTGTGACAGTGTTATGAAGACACCTTTTGTGAACAGTGGATCCTTTTTTGCGGCGAGGTGATACAAAATTAAACAAATAAAATCAAAGGACAAGCATCCCCCCCCCGGCATGACATCTGGCAGATTCAAGAAAATAAAAACACTAGGAGGACAACATTCGAAAATATAGAAGCGGAGCAATTTGCCTCTCGGCCTTGCTTTGGCTGAGGGTGTGTTTGTTCTCTGCAGAGGTCATTGAAGTGCTTGAACTCTGGGAGCAGAGTGCTCATTGATTTGTCTTTTTAACATCAAACTCTGAAGAGAGGGATGTGTTCCTTGATTTTCTGTTTTGAAAATTGCTCTCTTGAACAATAATACACACCGGCACAGATGATACACGCCCAGCTTACCATAAGAACCTGATGTTAAGCAGGATTCATCTCACTGAAGAGCGCTCTGGTGTATGTGTGTTTGCAAGCATTGCCGTTCATATCTGTGCAGTGTGTGGCAAATGGCATTATCAGGAACATGTGTCACCGACAGCACTGTAAATGAAACAGGCCTAAAGGTCACACATCACTTTTTTGTATGGAAGCTCCATTCTCAAACTCAAGTTTATATAAAAACATGTTTAATTTATTTTTATTTTTTATGTCTTTGTTTTATTAGGTTGATAGAATTTGTCTCACCATAAATCCGAGCCTAGAACAACCACTTTTACTCAAAATATCTGTGCACATGTGATTAACTCCTGATACGAAAATAAACAGCTGTTAAATGAAATGACAATTGTTTGGTTATAAAATCTGGATTTTTGCAGCAGTGGAACAGCAACTTGAAAAAAGAAGTGGTTGCTGATAACCATGAATCTTAAAGGGCCACGTTTCAGTTTGACACCAGAAACAGAAAAATATGAAAATCAGCGGAGTTTTATTGGGAATTCAACTGTATATGGAGGCACAGGGAGTAGAAGGGAAACCAACACTGATAGGCAGAATTCAAATATAAGGCAATGATGTCATGAATATGCTCCCATCAGCCCTTGCGACCTTCCCGTGGTCCATTGAAACTATTAGGGTGCTGCTCACAGAGACTTCAGCTAAATACACATTATCATAGTATGTCTCAGTTTTAGTCTGTTCCAGTGTTTACAGATACACTACACTCTGTCATTTCTGCACTAACTTGGCCCTTGTTCACAGGAACTGGAGAGAGTGACGGCGTTACAGACCAACCTGCAGTTGGCAGCAGTCATTTGTACTAATGCAAGGAGGTAATGATGTTCTATTACATACAATCTATTCATTGAATTAAATAGCCCTTTGAATAGCATATTCAAACCAAATCTGCATACCAAGTGTTTTTTCACACTGAGATAACTGGACCATCCCTTCATATCTTCTCATTTGTGGTGACATGACAAATGATTGTCTTTTCTGCCCTTGAAAGTAGCTAAAAATAAAACACACCAGTAAAATATAGTTTATGTTATAACATATCTTTACGTCTCTATTTATTAGTCTTGTTAGTATCTTGTCACCGATAAGACAAAAACCATTTGTCCTAGCCATAGTAAGATTTCCCCGTGTTGATGCTATGTTCTCACTTCACTGTTCACCTTTTGCGTGCAGACAACTCAGCGTGGCAAAGGAGGGGTTCACCGAGGCCAGCCTGGGTCTGCTGGCCAATCAGAGAAGACGACAGCTGCTGACAGGCTTGCTCAAGTCTCTGAGGACCATCAAAACGCTGGTAAACATTGACAGACAGGATGCATGTACGCAGTATATTTTGTTGTAAACTGTATGTGGCTTTAAGTGTAAGAGCCATGAACACCAGAGAAACACTGTGCCTGCTCAGCTATCCTAAAGTAACTACAACTTTTTGGGCCTGTGATCTAAAGCTCTGGTTTGGTTCAGCGGGAAAATTAAATTAGCAGCCTACTTGCCAACATGGCTGCCACACCCTGCGCAGATCAACACTCACCATGATGCCTCCTGGTTAATTAAATAAAAGCCAGAATCTGTTTGAGCTGGATAAAACTCTGACAGCAGTTTTCAAACTACATGAAGTGATTGTGTCAGACTCAGCTACTGAAGGTCACTGATGTGCCTCAGTGTACTATATTTTATAGTTATTTTGTTTCTCCAACATTTATCATAACTGTTACACCAAGCATCCTCTATATTAAGTGGCTGTTCACTTGCTTTCATCGTTTGTGACACGTGAACAAGATTTTTCCAACATGGTCACAGCTGGAAGGCAAACTAATGCAGAGCTGGTCGTCACTCGTGATTGTGGCCTGTTTGTTATTTGATGCTGTATTGATGTTCTTCCTGTCATTCTTCCCCTCACAGCAAAGAACAGATGTAAGACTCAGCGAGATGCTTGAGGTATTGATACACACACACACACACACACACACACACACTTACACTCACACCCACAGAAAGAGAGAGAGAGAGACAGCGACAGAGAGACAGAGATGTGTTTATAACTGACTTGAAAGGTCAAAAATCTGTAGGGATTCGATATGGGAAAACAAACCCACACAAACACGAGATGCTGTGAGAACCATTTCTGAAGAAGACTGTTGTATCACACCGAATCAATACAAAATGATATGATGTTGATATGGGATTTATTGAATGGGGACTGACTACACTCTCTAAACTTTGCGTGTGTGTGTGTGTGTTTTTTTTTTTTAACTTAATGGCTCTCTTTTGTGTTGCTCCAGGAGGAAGACTACCCAGGTGCAATCCAGCTCTGCCTGGAATGTCAAAAAGCTGCCAGCACCTTTAAACACTACAGCTGCATCAGGTACAGTACGAGCAGATAGATGGAATGATATTGAGTTGTATCCAAATGGGAATACGCACGGGCGCCATTTACTGTAGGTGCTTGGAAAGTTTTCTGACCTTTCTGATATTTGTGGAGTAAAATATGACATATATTAGATCAGTCTGAGTCCGATGTCATCTCCAACACAGAGGAAACTAGGAAATTGGTCTCCTTTAAATCGCAACTGTACGTTTTCTTTGAAATGCAGATCAAAGGATAACATATGTTTTTTGTCTTATCCTTTTTTTTTCCTCTCAAGGTTGGAATTTAATAAAAGTCCTGTTAAGGAGCTTTTTATTTCTTCTTGTTTTACTCATCATTGCCTTGTAGCTATCCTGTTACATTGACTGTGACAGTTGGAGTATTTTACTTGAGTTTGAACTATCTGCAGACATTATCGACAGGCTTTTTGCTGAGTGGAAATGGTCCACAGCAGGACGTTCTCAGCGAATATAAGCCTGCTGCCACCAAAGAAGTTTGAGGCTGACATGTTTGGAATATGTTTTCGAATGCAGCTGCCTGCTTTAAGCATATTGCTCATCTCCTTAGGTACCACCAGTTCAAAAATAGAGAATCAGCTTATAAGATAAAGAGGCACTGGCAGGCAGTGGAACCATTAGGGTGACGCAACAGTATTTTTTAATGCCTCCACATGAGTGTGATAACAAACCTCAGATTTGAAATACTTGGCTGTATTGAAGGTTATTGAGCATGAGCTTACTCTCTTGAGTGCACAGGGAAAGATGTTGAATACCAGAGGGGAAATTGTCTATGTCCCTTTGATTTTCTGTGTAATTGTGCCCAATTTGTGGCAGCAGGTGGGTGCCTCAGCGCTCCTTTTTTTATATATTGATTAAGCATTGATCAGGAATGCATGTCATCGCTGGCTTCCTGCCTCCTCCTGTGACACTTTGTGCAGACCCAGACAGAATATTGTATCAACTTCTTCCCCGACTTCCAAAACACACACCCACATACACTTTTACATATATTTTCTGTTTCAAACCAACTTCGCGATTAAAAAAAAAAGTCTCCGTAATCTTTTGGTAACCATCCTTGCGGGAATTGTCAACACCTCCTGAGGAGATATAATCTAAACAGTGACACAAAAACTAACGCTCACTTAGCACAATGAATTAACAGTGGAGCTGGAGACAATGCTGGCTTTTGCTGTAATAATGCCATTTGAGTGATTGAGTGACTGGTGGGAAATAATTGATGAGGCACAGGGGATTGTTGTGATGTGGAAAATTCCTCCCACTGCTCCCTCCCACCAGCAGCTGCTGTTTATTTGTGTGGATATCACTTTTGTTTTCACAGTGTCATTAATTTGCCATTAATGGTGTTCCATGTCCATGATGAGAGTCTGCTGAATGTGCCAGGGGGAGGTGTGGAGGATAGACCCATGTACCATTTGCCATCGGTGATAAAGTGCATTGCAACCAGATTATCAATATGGGAATGTGATGAGAAGAAGCACTTAAAGCTATGAATTTTATAACCTCCAGTGTCGGTGTATACACTGTAGACAAACGTGACAGTGACAGCCGGATAGTCATTGTTTCGCTGTCCTCACCTGTGCTCTCTTCGGCAGTATGCTAATGCCACTTCCTGAATACATTCGTTTTTAACAGTTGTGCATTGATCGCACATCTGTCACATTTTGCATTAGCATGCACATAGTGCTTTGGCTCTCTGCCCAAAATTGCTAGAGACCTGACTGCAGCATTTCCCTCAATAAGCAGCCACTGGCTGCTCTGCTGCACTTTGGTTTAACCTTGTAGCTCCCTTCTTCCATGTGCTGCTGAAATGCCCTCCATGCAGCAATGCCTCTCCCCTTCCTTTGTCCGTGTCCCCAGCCTTTTAAAAGTCAACATTTTTTCCTCAACAAGGCACACAGAGTCTCATCCATCCATCACAGTTCATTGTCATCAAACTGTGCACATGGCCAGATATTGGGCTTCTTAAAACCCTCACATGTCAGCACAGTGTTCATAAAGTGTGAACAAAGGTGTACTCTCGCCTAGAGCCTTGTACAATAATTATATAATAGATATGATAATGCTTAGAGGTGTCACTTGTCACTTGTTCATATTTAATATCTGTTTATAATTATCCACATATTCTGGAAAGAGATGTGCAGATGTACAGAACTACCCCCTTCTTTACTTTTTAAGCATTTCAACCAGATGTATCTATCTATCAAGCAAAAGTATCTATCCAGCACAAGTTATTTCAGGTGAATGTCCTCCAGATCTCCACTCCGGATAACTGCCACCTTATTATTGAGAGAGGTGGTTCGTTCAGGTGTTGTAATCTTTTGAAGGATCTCAGGAGGAGCTAAGTGTGGGAAGAAGGGCAGAGTACCTGTGTATTTTGTCTCGGATGTTTGCTGTTTCCGAAACGCAACCAATCTCATGCAGGCGGTCCAACACAACACTGCACACACTTTACCCAGTTCACCAACTTATTCAGAGCCGCAGTGCTTTTGGAGGCTGGCTGATTGTGTCCCAGAGCAGATTTCTGAAAGGTTCTCCATATGTAACAGTTGTAGTAGTGAGTCACTTGTATTTGTATTGCAGTCAAGTCTTAATCTGAATGTTTTTTTTCCCACAATGCTTTTGCCTGCCTCTCTATTTGCCACCAACATCACTTTTTCAGTTTTGCTTGTGTCCTTGTAAGAAAGAAGATGCTTACCGGTAACATCTTGAGAGTACCATCTCTCTGCGGTACCTTATGTCATGTTCACAAATGTAGAATTATGTGGTCAAAGTCACTGTGACCTCACTTAACTGTGATGTATTAGGACCTTGTTTAAGAAATCAAACCATAAATATTCATATCGGCTCCAGGATGAACTGATCAGAGTCTTCCACTGCCATCACACAGGTCAAATGTCACACAGTTAAACACACATCCTAATTATGACAAAATTTAACACAAATATCTAATAGGATAAAATGCTGAAGTGATGACATTTTATATCCAAAAGGCTGACTTCTCTTATACATTGTCAACACTGGTCATTATTAAATGCTGTAGCTAACGAAGTGGAGATTGTGACCACTTTTCCTGCAACGTTGCGAGGCAGCAATTCTTGTCATCTTTGTTTATTTGCAGCAACAGTTGTTTTCACGATGAGGAGCAATTACAGCGGGGTGCTTTAATTATTCGCTGAACCTGTTATCTCCTTTTCAAATATTTGTATTTAATTGGATGTTCACATAAGCTACTGGAGTGAGTAGCCAGTGTAACAGACAGACTAATCACAGCTTCTTCAATTAGTGAGCTAGCACATATTAAAAAATAACTAAAACACACTGCTCTGCCTGAGCCAGGCCTTTTCGAATCTTCAAATTTTATTTTCGATTACGATTTTGTCATTCAGTGAGTATGAGAACAAGAATATAAATATAACGGTAAATAACGGTAAATATAACGATAAAACGGCTATTGTTCTACATTCTTTTTTGCAACACATTTCATCTTGTCTGCAAAAAACCACCAATGTCATCAGTCATGCTCTTGATACTCAGGAAAGTAGATTTGGATTTAAAAGTTCTCCTAGGCATTTACCAACTGTGTTTCTGGTCAAGACATTTGTAGAGAAGTAAAACTATTTGACTATTCACTCTCCCGCTTACAGTCATGTTGACTTATGAGTGCTGTGTTGCAATCACCACAGGTTCAAGAGGAACTGGTAAAACTAATTATAAAGTTTTTCAGTGGTGATTTTGAGGTCCTTCACTTGTTGATCAGTTGAGTCCTCCCTGGCAAGCACTTTACATGCAGGTTCAGGGGAGTGTTCACCCCACAGGTGTCAGCTGAGCCAGTACTTGGGGGCTCTTAAGCTGAAACATCTCACAATCTGTCACGCTATGACATCATTGATTTCACCCAGCAGCGATGTCCACCAAGATGTGGGAGGAGCAGTGTGTGTGTGTGTCTGATCTCTGTGAGGATAGTTAGGACAGTGTTATCCCCTGGTGAGCAGAAGGAGTTGGTCTGATGTCCTACATTGGTGGTGAGAGCATGAGAGCATTGGTGGAGACACAGTCCAAGTCCAGGCAGTTTGCTGAGAAGTTGGGACGGCATGTTTAAGAGGGCGTAAGGAGGAAGCCCTGCAGAACACCCTCTATCACTACCTCCTGTGGGGAGAACACTTTAGAGCTGTGTGCCTCCTGTTGTTTTACTGCTTTAAAGCCCTTCAGAATAAAACAGAGAGTGAAATCAATGTAGTTCAGCTGTTAATAAAAAATGTGGAGGTATGGCCTCTGGGGACTGGGGAGCATTCTGGCCTCAAACTCACCATCCCTCATTTCATTGCTAATGTTCAAGACTCTGCTTTTGGTTATAAAAAGTCTCATATTAATGTGGATGAATCTACACCCACACTTGTTTATGTGTCCATTTTCGATACATATATCGTTTTATCTTTGTAGTTATATTGATATTATTATTTAGTGGTCGACTCGCCCAGCATTTCCTCGGAAAGACAGAGCGATTTATGGCATGCGCCGACAGAGATGAGCAGAGCCAGCTGACAGAGGAGTCAGGGTAAAAAACATTACTAATAGTAAAACCTGTCTGTGTAATGACCTCGCCGGTGGCCATCTTTCGGTCAAAGCTCTCTGGTTCGGTCTTCAAAACTCCCACGGCTCGCCCTGGCTAGCTCGCTCATTTGCGACGAGTTTGCGACCATTCCCACGGAGGCTCATGGGAAATGTAGTGTGAAAACACTTCTGCTTTCCGAAACTTCTCGTAGTCACTTTCACTGCTCACAGCTGAAACAAGAAATTTGATATAAGTGCAGTTATTGTTTTTTAAAGATTGATATCAACATATGGAGACACTGGTGTGTGACATGAGAGGAGTTCAAGGTGTAATGGTTTAGACACTGTCTGTTTATCCACCTGTTATTAACCTGCACGACTCCAAACCACATCTCCATCTGGAGCTGCGGTCCTGATTCTCAAGCCACAGAGGGACACCAGTTTCCACCTGTGTTTCTCACCACAGAGACTGATATAAAGTCAAGGGAGACTTTGCCCTCTTAAGCTTCCCCATGCTTGGATAATTTGAAAATTAAAACACTACAGACACAATGCTATTTGTCTTGTATTTTGTTTTTCTTCTTTTTTTAAGTTGAAGAAATGCTTTGTGTTTCCAAAGTCAATGAGTGATTGCTTTAGATGATTGTGACCTCAATATATATATTTACTAGGGCTTTAATTGTTGAGAGAGACAGGAATTGGGGATGCAAACACAGGGGGATTGACATGCAGCAAAGGGCCACCAGATTCGGGATTCGAACTGGGGCCAGCTGCAATGAGGACTGTAGCCTCTGCATATGGGGCACCTGCTCAACCCACTGAGCTATACAGCGGCCCTGTGACCTCAGTGTTGATCAAAATAATTGTTTTTGTCGTAATTAAGCAGTCTTTAGTAACAGCATGTATAAAGTGAAATGACATCCAGTGCAAATCTGGATGGATCCAAGTTCTACATACAAGCTGTAATAAAATAATATGGGACTGTGCTCATTGAGAAAGGGCCAAAACTCGAGAGCCAAAGATCTAAATGTTACGTAAGATTTTGCACTTGACAAACAAGAAAACAATCAGTGCACATTGTCCCCGTGTGTTGGGATGAGTTTTTTTAGTCTTCTTCTCCTTAACCTCCCCTGCTTACTCACTGCGGTATCTGTCGTCCCTCCTCGCTGTGTTTGGCTCTTTGAAGCCCTTCCCCTGCCACTTTGTTCCCTCTCTGCCTTGTAATACCACTGCAGCAAATATGGCATCCTCGCAAAATCTGAGCATCCAGCCGACCCTCCAAGCGCAGCACACACTGACAATTTAGCAAGTCAGCAAGTCACCTCGGAGGGACTTGGCCTCCAGGCCCTGTGGACACCTATTGCCGGTGATAATTGAAAAGGGGGTGTTCAAAAAAACGCCCCAATTTCTACATAATTCTATTTCAGTGCTCTTGTTCCCTGCAGGAAGCAGATTGTTAATTAGGTTTTTCTCCTCATATGTTATTTATGCATTCTGTCTGATCAGGGAAGTGTGTCAGTATGTAGGGAGGAGCTGCATCTGTACACACATAAGCCCTCATAGGACAGTGTAATTACGTAACATATACAGTGCATGGGCACAATAACAACAGGTGAACTGGGGTTTGGGCTTAGAGTTGACCTCTTGTGCTGTTCCTCAGGAGTCCAGGGCACTGTGAAGTGTCACTGGGAAGTCACTGACTCGGGTGTAGAGGTGCTTATAGTTTGGATGTATGGATGTTTGTGTCAAGCTTAACCAACTCGTCATGGCTTTATATTTGACATGGACACTAGAGGCAAGAAAGCAGATATGCAAATTTCCCATATTTTTTGCCCTTATTTGACAGTACAGTATGAGAGAGACAGGAAATGGAGAGGCAGAAAGAGGGGGAATGACATGCAGTCAAGGGCTGCCCACTGCGGGATTTGAACCGGGGCCGACTGCAGCGAGGACTATAGCCTCTGCATTGGGGCGCCTGCTTAACCCACTGCACCACATGGCGCCCCCATATTTTTATTAACATGTGCATTTCAGCGCCTTCAACCAGTTAATCAGAGTCATGTTACTGCCCAGTTCTTGATGTTTGTCAGCCATTGTTGTGTGTCTGTCAGATTGTGATGGTGACAGGTTTCTGTTCGAGGAACTGCACTGGTCTGCTCCACTCTCAGTTGTATTAGCCCCTGAGGGTTGGTCTTGTGAGATGAATTTCTTTCATTCTCTTCCTCTCATTTGGTCTTGCAGCACTGTTCAGTTTGCAGTTGAGCTCCTTGTACTTTACCACGCTGCAGTGTGGGAGTTAACCAGAACGTTCTGAGATGAACAGGGCATTTATCCTGTTGGCCTATGCTCCTCTGCTGTGCCTCCTTAGTCTGGCTGCCAGGACTCTAAGCCTTTGTTTAGCTCTCTCCTGGGCCTTGCATATGGACATTCAGAGGTATTTCTTCAGTAGCCAGGACGTGACATTGATCCGTCCTCCTCTCTGTAGTGGGGCCAGCTTACTCACTTCTTATGTATGTTTTCCTTCTTGGCTTCCAACTGTAGTTTCCACTGAGGACACTGGCCTCACTGTAGCTGAGAGTGGTGTTATAATTACTGTGGCAAATGGCAACTCATTCAATTAAATTTTACTGTAGTCAAGGAGATTGTGAGTAGTTAAACGCTGTGACTCTATATTTAATATGATTTGTTTGACCCTGTATTTTACCATTAGAATATTATTGCTTTATTTGTTATGCTTGATATTCAAATGTCCTTTAATTTACCACACCTTATTTAGTTAGTTTGCCATACCCATGCTGGTGGGTGTGTGTGAGATGAAAATTAGCCTCAAATATGAGATGCTGTCTAGGCCAGTACTGAATACTTTGCACATACATATATAAGATATGTATGTGTATGCCTGATAGTATGCATGCACATGTGAGTGATTAGTGTTTGTGCATGTATGTGCAATTGAAGTATTCAGTTTTGGCCAAGGCAGCTTCTCATATTTATACCAACTCTGGCACAATGTGTCAAACTGTAACATTTATGTTTAACATTGTACATGGTCACTTACAAATAGAATATTATAAATAGTGTGGTACAGGTGTTTGTCAGTTCACCTTGGTCCCATTACATCGTTCATGAAGTGGTTGTTCCCTCATATCCCATCAGCCTCCAGTCTGCGAGAACAGGCTCCCGTTGACTACGTTTGAACATCGTGGAACTGTCATTTTTCACTCGGCGTGCTCTCATTTCCATCACTCATACGGATGAAAAGGGTTACAGTGCATAGAGCTGTGAGATACTGCGCTCATTTTGTTACCTGTTTCGCAAACGACCTGTGGGACTCCATCTGCAGTCTCCTCTCAGCCTCTCCCTCCTCCTCACTCTCCTCACCCTCTATTCCCTGCTGAATCCAAGATGCTTAATTAGCAATTTGTTAAGGACATTCTCTCCCTTGGGCGACTGTGGTCTCACAAGGCACAACATAAGAGCAGGCTGACCTGAAAAAGACCCCGAGGAAAGCAGGGACAGAGGGAGGGAAATGGTAGAACAGAGGATGATTATGAATGGGCCCAGTGCAGGGGAGAGTCACAAGGGAATTGAATTGGTGTCTTGGGACGAGCAAAGTAGTCGTGATTTCTGTTGCTGCTTCTCAGCTTTTTCGAGTTGAAAGCACTTCGCAGCATGAGGCAGAATCTGAGGATGTTTCAAGGAGTTGTGGGCGTTTTGTGTCTTGAATAACATGAGAAGTACACGGACTGACTGCACACTAACGTCATGATAGTCGACAAACACTTGAAACAAAAATAAGAGTTCTCGAAGCTCTTGTTGGGATACATCCGTCATATTTTCGGTCCCTTGGTGCCCCGTTTGCATGAGGAGGCAACGTCTCAGTGGCGTCTGTGTCATACTCACGTGAAAAACATAGTTGCTGCTTCATAAGAAACAAAGTTATTGCGTTTGTATAACCAAATGGAATTCATGTAGATTTTCTGGTAAAAATGTGGTTTGAGATTACGGATTAAATTTGAGTAATTTAACATGTTACATCTCTGAAGTTGTAATTTAGTTTTTAAAATGTGATTCTGATGCAGCTAATAAACACTTGACCCAAAAGCATTTATTGATGAACTCATAATGAAAACAATAAATAACTGTTAGTTGCTATTTCTAGTCCAGAATTGAGGAACTAACCCTCTATCATCTTTTTTTATCCCCCAACAGCGAATTGAATTCCAAACTACAAGACACTCTGGAGCAAATAGAGGTATGTGCTTCCCTGCTTTATCACTAATTCTATTATTTGAGAGCGCTAGCAGCAAAGAGACTTTGAGCAGTGACTAATATTTTGCACTAACCTTGTAATTTTCCAGAAGCCCTCATCTGAAAGAAGTAATTTATACCTCATTTTGACATTTTGATAGCTTGGCTTTCTCATTCTGAGTCCATCAAATATTGACACTTTCACAAAGTCATTATTGTGAAGGTGCAAACACAGTAAATTATATCTGTATCATCTCTTGCTGGGCTCTGATACTTGTGTATGATAAATGGTATGCAAACCAATTTTCTCTGCACCACTGCTGCTGCACTTGAGTAGATTAATTACATTACATTATTGTCTGTATACCAGAAATAGGCTTGCACGTACGCACACCGAGGCGCTTGTGTGTTTACCTGTCAGCATGAGTTCGCGAATTAACAAAGCAAAATTCTCTGTAACAGTGGATTAAAACTTACTTTGCTGGGGCGCCGTACAGCTCAGTGGGTTGAGCAGGCGCCCCATAAGCAGGGTCTACAGTCCTTGCTGTAGTTGGCCCTGGTTCGAATCCTGAATCTGGTGGCCCTTTGCTGCGTGTCATTCCCCCTCTCTCTGCCTCCCCGTTTCCTGCCTGTCCAAAATATCCTTACTTTGCTCTAAATACGTGTATGTAAAGAGAATTTAGCTTTGCTTATTCACAAACTCACAAACACTGGTTGGTGCCAGACTCTACATAGAGTAACTTTAATCATCACTTATCAGGAGGGACTTGAAAATTACACAGTACTTTTAAAATTCCCATTCGCAGGGGGGCACCAGTTTGTCCTGCTGCTGTTTCCTCAAAGCACTTAATGGCAAATTCAGGAAATTTAGGTACCATCATCTCCAACGAGAGACTCTCACGTAATTATAGAGAGTTTGTCATGTCAGCTGTAGTCGCTGCGTTATGTTTAAATGCAGGCGTGAGAAAACGCACGGCGACGCAAGGTGTTTGATCACTTGGCCTTTGTCAGCGATATGTTCGTTGAGCTCGGCTTAATGCGTCAGGGTTGTTACGCATCCCTGTGCTCCCCAACTTCCTCCTAACCTTGTCTTACTTTCTCACCTCTCTTTTTATCTCTTTGTCAAAGACTTAGTCTCTCACACACACACACATCCACATCCAATTACCTGCCCTTGGCCTTGTGTGGTAGCTATACATCTGCACATCTATAGCTAAATCCCCGGTCTTAACGCTGATAATCCCTCTCTTTTCTCTTCCCCTCACTTTGCCCCTTTTTTCCCTTTGTCATCTGTCTATTTCTGGCTCCAGGAGCAGCTTGATGTCGCCTTGTCCAAGACTTGTAAGCACTTTGATGTTTTGCACTACACCAAGGTCCAGCTGGCCTACAAGCTCCTGGGCAAGACACAGGTCAGTGGTTTTACCCGTCTACGGTGTCACGGTGAATAACTGAACATGACTGGATGTGCTGGTCCACTTGTTGTCTTCCCTTACTGAACACATGCTGTTGTTTGACTCTCTCTCTCTTTTTTTTTTTTTTCAACAATAATGTCAATATTTATTGAGTTTTAAAACATTTTGTTGTGTATCTTGCCTCCTTAACATTATTTATTTTGAAGTTTTTGACTTATTGTCTCAAACGTTTGCCACTGTTCAGGTTTGAGCAGAATCTTCCACAGACAAAATGGTTACAACATCACAGCAAACACAGGAATATCATTTTTCCACTTTTTCTTTGTCTTCTTCTTGTCTTCTTTTTCTCTATTCTTTGCCTCAGTGGAGTGTTTTTTGCTCCACTGAGTGTATTCCGAGTCTTCTCATTGGAGCAGAGAATATTTTAGGCTCTTCGATTGAATGATCGAGGCCACAGGGCATTCATGTCATCCTTTGTGATGAAGTTATTCCCTGCTCACTGTGAGTTAAGTGACACCCACAGAAATGAGGCACAAAAAGATTTGTAATTCTCAAAAATATTCAGTGGATAATATGAACTAAGTTGCAAAGACAGAGATGATTGAGTGAGCAACATGTCTGGATGTGACACTTTTTGAAACTGTGAGTCTTAACTTTAAGAAAAAATAAAAGTAGTTTAGTTAAAATTACCTCAAGTGACACTGGTATTCCCAGCTCATTTCTATCTTTCAACCTTTGCTTCTCGTGTCCTATTCCACCCCCATTTTTCTTATTAGTGTTGATCACTAATGCTAGGACCTCTCTCCATCACAACCCACACACTCCATCATCATCTGCACAATCTCACTTGACCTTGATCTTTTTCTCGCGCTTTAATGTACATTTCAGTTTTCTCTCTCTCACAGCCCTGATTTTATTCTTGCTGCTTCGGTGTGAGGCTACACTTTGTTTGTTTTTTTTCCTTTTACCCTCCCTCCTCTGTACCAGTTCTCTCTGGTGTGAGTAGATTAAACCTCTCAAAGCCTGACTTGCAAATGAGAATTTTGGTTCGGTACATTATCTTTGCCATCCTTAAATAAATTTGTTACTTTCCTCCTCTAACAAGCGGGAGAAACTGTGGCCCTGGTAACTCTTGAAATTAGTCGCCATCCAGCTATGGAAGGTAAATTAAAGGTGCTGAAGCTGCTGCGTTAGAAAATCACTCGCACCTTTTTGGCTAAGTTTATACGGTCGTTGTGATTCTGCATCTGCTCCTCCATTCTTTCTCCAGCATTTTGAGCCCTTTCACATTCTCAGTGAGCCAACAGATGATGGTAATTACAGTGTGTCAGGGTTTAGTGCTGATGCTGGGGCTGAGCCAGATTGTAGCTGATGTATGTGTGGAGACTTGCCAGTTGAAAATTGAGTTAAATTGTGTAAATTAATGTTGTGCGGACACGGCATTTTACTCTAATTTCACGGTACGGCTTTAACATGTTACGTAGCCATAGCCATTTGTGTGAATTAATGGGAGGGATATCATAAAATCAAATGATGCCACCTTCTGCACGTTACAGTGTGCACCACTAATATGTGAGGGGTGTTTGATGAGCTCTAGCTGGTCACAGCGAACATACTGTGTCATTGTCATATGAAACGAGCCAGTGTTTACATGAATATGACAGATACGCCTCACGCCTGTTGACATTTACGGACCTTCTTGAGGTAGAGACTTCATCATTGAGGCTTGTTGACAATAAATAATGTTTTTCTCGTTACCGTGACAATGAGCATTATCGGACTCAAAAGCTAACTGTGGAGTTGCTGCTCCTGAGTGTTGCTGTTTTCATCTTTCAGTGAATCTGTTTGCTACACTCTCTGTGCATCTCTGTTTCCCACAGCTAGCCACACGCTCTCTTAGAGTCTTAGATTTTGCCGCAGTGTTTTCCTTTGATACAACTCACAGACAAACACTTTTTATCCGGCACTTTATAGTCAGATACATGAATGAGCTGTGTGATCTAGTAATCAGCATCACAGCATCGCCTCTTTGCATTCTCCTCTTGCATGTGTCCCTTGGCTCTCACTCTCATTACCTGGCTTCTCCAGGTAGCAACAGAAGAAGAGGGACGGCGCTTGTGCAGTTGATTGATAATTGTATCTGAAGCGTGGTGGGTGGAACGTATGATTGTTGTTATTATGAGAATTGCCTCTTTTTTTCTCGTCGGCTTTCTGCAGCCAGTGATGTTTTTGTGGTGTTCTTTAGGATGGATGAAGTGAAACTCCCTCTCAAAGGGAGGGGGTGTTTAAATTACTTCTGTGGCAGCAGGCAGCCAGAATGCAGGGGGGTGGGTGGGTGGGTGTGTGGGGGGGGCAACATTTTGCGGTCAGAAGCTCGCAGTAAGAAAATCTAATTACACTGCAGCACCCACTACCTATAGGCATTTGCCCAGCATTGTGCCCATGTCTCCTGTGACTCTGGTGTCCTGAATTCACTTGGGTCCCGTAGCGAGACTGTGGGCGCGAGCTGCACAACAGAATTTGACAGTAAATATAACTTTGCTTTGAGAGAAAATAAGGCATAACAAACAGTGCAGTGCAGCAAAAAATTTTACTGCAATATTTTTTTTGTTTGAAATCGTGGTTAAAAGATTTTTTGGGGATTACATGAGAAAAAAAAACATTCCCTGATTAGTAATGATAAGGATGTATGACTAAGCACTGTGCATTACCTCAAATCAAATGACTAACGGACAAAATTAGTGACTAGGTGGAGAACAGAGTGAAGCGTCCGATGTTCCCCTCAGGAGTAGGTGGAAACTTTAACAGAGACAAACAGGGGGAGACAACGCACAAAAAATGAACAAAAGCAAGATGTTGTTCGGCAGCAGTCAAAGAGTGGAGACTGGGTCATATTGCCCTGATAATATATCTGAGAGAAATGGAGCCACAAGCGAACAGTGCTGGAGGCAAGTAGCTGTGCTGCTACAGCATGTCTGTCACTAATTTGTGTCTGCCTTTTCTTTGCTCCCTTTGTTTTGTTTTTTTTTGTTGTTTTTGACTCTTTTCCACAGCAATCTGAGCATGTCATGGAAACTGGGATCAAAATTTCCCTGTAATTTGACACACACACACACACAGCTATCTTCGTGTTCTCTCCCGTCATCTCATGTAACGAAATAATATGTCTGCAAATAACTCAAAACATCAAGTACGAACAGCACGCCCTTCCCAAGATGTTTGATTGGCAATTTCCCCGCTGTTCGCCGTTTCACAGATCTACACTGACATCTTGACATAATGGTTTTCATGACAGTGAATGTGTGTGTGTGTGTGTGTGTGTGTGTTTGTGGGTCTCTCTGCAGACTGCCATGGACCAGCTGCACATGCACTTCACCCAGGCCATCCACAACACAGTGTTCCAGGTGGTGCTGGGATACGTGGAGCTGTGTGCCGGCAACGCTGACACCAAGTTCCAGAAGATGCAATACAAGGACCTGTGCACGGTAAGGGAATATGTGTGTGTCTGTGGGTGTACTATATGTATGTACTTTAGCAGCTTTCTGTGGGAAAACACTCAGTTCACTTTATTAGATGCCAGAGTGAAGAGCACTAACCACTCATGCAGTCAGTTAAGTAAAAAAAATCGAATACGATATACCACCTGCATAGCACTGTGATGAAATAACATATAATAAACTGCTGGGCCCAGCACACACACTGCCCGACACCAGCACACACACTTTCACTCACAAGCCTCCCTTAGCTTCCTCATTGCCTCATATCCAAGCGAAAAATGCCCCCTAAGATCAAAATAAATCACATTTGCATGCCCAGTGAGCCGTAACTTAGTGATTTCATCATGAACTGGCTGGGAGTGAGTTTCCTCCCCCCAGGGGCCGTGTTACAGTCTGACCTACAGTGTTGAAGGCTATGTAGAAGAATGGGTAAAGGTTATCACAGCCTGATCTGAGGGTACATTTTGTTTCTTTACACTCTTGATAAATCAGCTGTCATACTTTTTTCATCCCTCACCCTCACGCACCCGCATTCGGCCCTGCAGTATTGACTGCACAGTTTTTAACAGGGGCATTTTCCCACTGTGCTCACATGCCCTGCTCTTTACCTCTTACCTTTATGCTGCCTCTCCAGCCTCTTCCCTCCTCTTCTCTTCTTCCCCCAGTGGAAGAAGAGATAAAGCCTCGGAGTTCCAGGTCAAGGCTTCTTTTTGGTCATGGATCTAGAGGTGTTAGTGCGAGGCTGCATTCGAGCTGACAGGCAGGATGTTTTCAAGAGTTTAGCTGTCACTTCAGGCTGGATTTGAGAATGTAACCATGATAAAGCAATGCTGAGTAAATGTTAATTATTTCACAGTTGCAGTCTGAGTAAGAGTTGCTCTCACTGGTGTAGGGTTTGCAAGGAAGGTTAGCTTGTTAGCTGCCTGCTGTTATGGATAATGTGCTCTGCTGCACTCCTCCTTTTACTCGAGTGGCTCTAGATGTATCAAATGCAGTGACACTGTAAATATACTACACTGAGATTCTTGACAGTAATATCTGTGTACAGTTTGCTCTTGAATGCTTCCAACCATAACTTATATAATTCTTCATTTATATTTCACTGGTGTATAAATATTAAAGGTAGAGTCTGGAGGTTTGTTCGTTGCCGTTTGGGTGTTAGCTGTGGTGGGTGTTAGCTGTGGCGGGATAGCATCCGCCACTACCACTTGCTTGCATCCGGGACAGCTAGCGAGGCTAGCAGCAGCCCTCCTATTCGTGCTGCACAGAACTTCACCTGCTCTGTCATTGGCTGGAGAGAAAACTCTGACTCTCCGCCCAGAAACGTCCACGCTCACAACAAAACAATGCAAAAGACCAAAATACAGGCTGGGGGTCTGCAGATACAGTCACCGCCACACAGGACTAGAAGCCCAAGGTTGGTAATTAAGCTGGATTTCATTTCTGTAAGTCTAGTGTTTGTATTTGGGCAAAAACCTCCAGACTCTCCTTTTAAGATAAATATCTAAAAAGAAAAAACATTTTTTTTTTTTTATCATAGTGAGATTATCTGTGAGGTGGGATCAGCCTGGAGGACCTCACCTAAATCAAGCTTGATATAGTTGTGGTGGGAAAAAAAATCCAATACCCAATGAAGCTGTCTGTGTATGAAAATCAGGTCTGATTTTAATCTGTCATCAAAAATGAATTTTGACAGATAACACAAACACAGCTCTGGAGGAAATGGAAGATTCTGAATCTTTTTATTTTAAGGTTATTTTTTCCACCAAAAACTTCCCCTCTAGGTTTTTTGACAAGAACATTTTTGGACTATATCCATGTTTCAGCTGGCTTTCACCAGCTCCTGTGATGTATGTTGTATATTTTTTTACACTCAGTGAAACAAAACACTCTTCTTCCCTCAAGCTGCAGGGATAGATTTAACTTTCATTTCTGTTGTTGTCTCTTTTTTTTCTCCTGTGGACGTAATTGTTGTTAGGCTCACCAGAAATCTGTGCCATGAATCCTCTGCATTACTGTGTGCATGGAGCTGTGCATGAGTTACAGACACATCCTTATGTTTACTTGTGTTTGATAGATACTCTGTCAGTGCGCTTTGTTGCCTGGATGATCCCACTCGTCTCACAAGTGTGCACACGCACACGCACAGACTGAACGAGCACCCTCACCAACTTTAGATTGATGGGATGTGTCCTTACACTCTCGGCTGTCTGATTGTGATTGATGGGGCGGCGGCGCACACTCGCACACACACGAATACGTGCACACACTCATATGAAGAGGTTTGTGAAAACCCACATGCAGTTCATCTGTGATGCTGACAGCATTTACAGCCTCTGTGATGCACTGTGGTTACTTTTACTCCTTCTGGCGGACTGTTTTATTTAAGGCACTTATGTACCTGCCTGTAAAACAATATAACAAGAAATACTCTATGTGTGGTTTATGTGGTTCACACACACACACACACACTGGACCGAGGTGTTGAGGTTTTGAAGTGGTACTAAAAATATGAAGATGGGCTTGAAAGCTCATCCTGTCTGGGATGCCTGAGTGTATGAAATGCTCTTCAGTTTCCCTCTCTGTGGTTGTTTGGGATTCTGCAGCATAGAGGCACTCACAGACTTTCTCTCACTCACCGAGTCTCCAGCTTCTCCACAAGAACAAGTTTAAATAGTTGATGGGTTGGTTTGTGGTTCAAGTGTTTAGAGAAGAACAAACTTATTCTGTTGTTGTTCAGCTGATAAATAAAGGTGATGTTAATGTGAGAGCCACTTCAGAACCTCTGAACTTTCCTCCTTGTTATGCAATTTAAAATTCAAGGGAAATGGGAACTCTCAGAAAGGTCACTTCTGATCGTGAAAGGGTCTTATTAATTTTACATCAGCATCTCATCATTATTGGCTAGCCTCACTCCTTATCAATTCCCAGGTCTGTCTGATTTTTTCCTCATGGAAATAAACCACTTCACTCCCAGAGTCAAAGGAGAAGAGGAGGGATAGTTGAGCAAAACCCTTTAACTTGCATGTAAAAACTTTGCCGTCTGTAGAAACTGTTAACTGTTAACTGTAGAAACTGTTAACTTTTGTTTTGTTTTAAACCAATATAACGAAAAAGCCTTAGCTGTAGTGATGATAGAGAAATCAGCCTGATAATGACATTAAACAAATGCTCATCAGTCACCTACAATGATCTGTGCCACTCTCTCCATTATTTTCTGGCCTTTAGTGCTGTTGTGGTGACAGATGGGTCATGTATGTGGACTGTGGAGTGGATTCAGAGATCATGGTGTTGGGCTGTTTACTGTCGTGTGTGAGTTTACTGTTCCTGCTGATAGATTTAGTTTAAAATGAAATGAATGTACTTTCTTTCCACCAGTTGAATCTAGTGTTTGATTTTTGATCCATCATGACAGGATACCCAGTCTTTTTCACAACAGTGGAGAAGATGTGGATGTTTTGGAGAAAATGTGTCTCTTTGACTCCTGTATAGACTTGATAGTCAAGTTTTCATGCATTATGAATGTTTTTTGAGCACATTAAAGAGAGAAGCAGCCACATCATGTTTCTGTGTCAAATTCCCACTCTCTAATCTGGTTATTAAGCCTGGTTAAAAAAACAACAACAACAAAAAAAGACCGTACTGTTTCTATATTCATATAATAAAAAGAAGCAGTGACTCTGCCCTATCATGTTATCAAAAGTATTTTCGTGTTAGCTGCTCCATTTGCTCTGATAAGATTAGATGTACTGACTAAGCGAGTAAGTGGGTTGCATCATATATGAGCAACAGAACTGAAGCAGATAACGGCAGAATAGCACACAGGCCGTTTTTATTTAGTTTTACAGGAGGAGGATGATCTAATCCCAAGTACCTTGTTAGATAAAGACTTGACTTTTACCAGACCTGTCAGTTAATCAGTGAAACGTGCAGAATTTAGTTTAATACGTGTACAGCATAATTTCACTTCAGTTCACCTGCCGTGCCTTCTAACAACAGAAGTAACCTCGTCTCAATGTGTGCACCGCCCTCTGATGTTAAACATGAAACATTTCCTGCGCTCACACTTGTTAAATGATTCAACTGGGAAAAGGTGACCCTTTGACTTGTTCACTAAGTTGTGATGAAGTGTTTTTGTGTCAGAGAAACAGAGAATTTCCTTTTTAGCAGAGTGCACTGTACGCCGATTCTTTGCTGGCACAGCAGGTCTACAGATTGCTGACTGCTTTTGATCTCTTGCAGGTTAATCTGTTTATTTATTCTTTTTTGGGGGGGGGGGGGGGGCATTGTCTTTTCAGAGAGAAAGTGAATCAGCTAAATCGTGGGTACCTGCACTATCTCCTACATCTGTTTTGTGCGGCGTGACATTTCATGAGAACTCCTCCACACTCCCACACACACAACACAGACAACTGGGGGAAAAAAAAACACTCAGTGCTTTGTCTTTTCAAACCCTCTGACACAGCTTGGCACATGTTATGAACGTAATGATAGGTAATTACATTCAGAAAACAGTGAACAGTGAACTACACACACACACACACACACACACATGAGGTATACCTATACCTGTACCTAGTCACCTCTTCAAACCTACCAAGGATCTTAACCCACACATACACTCAGACCTCTCACCCCCACGTCATCTCCCCTTAGCCCAGTTGCTTGGCAACCTCCTGCTCTGATAAGGTTGGCTGGTGGAGAACTGGGAATGTCAAACGCAGGCTTGGTTTTGTCAGAACTGGTTCATTAGCTTACCTATCTAACCGCTGGAGTCTGCTTATAACTCCAGCCAAGTTTTCCTCGTTGTAGGTTGGTCTCAGCACTGGTGCTCGCTTTTATTCTGTCACACTGTGACACTGAAGCCAGTGAAGAATAATAAAGGCATATTGAATATAGTGAATAGCGTATTTAGTATGGTTTCACAGTGTTGGTGTTAATGTTTTAATTTTGCTATAGAAATATTCTGTTCTCCTGTAATGTAATGTAGAGATTAGCTCTTCATACTCTACAGTTACCCACAGCACCGTGTCAGCCCTGCAGGTCTGACGCACTAAGTTGTTCTGCTCTGTGTGGAACCAACAGAGGACAAAAGTGTAGACAGGGAGCAACAGCAGCTGTTATTTAATGCTTTATGGTGTTGATGGCTCAAGTGGTGCACATACACCCTGACGACAGCCGGTATTTATACGCAGTTTTAGATGTCTACTGCTCTCGTATACATGACCCCGCGCATCCAGCCGTTGCCATCACCGTAAAATACAGCTTTCCTCCGATTAAAAAAAATAAACACAAAAACACTTGAAAGCATGTGAATTATAGAAAATCCTCCAGTTGTACGATTGGTTAAGTAGACGATTCATTATGAGCGCCTGTGCCCAGTTTGCGGTGCTGATACAGAAAAGAAGTGAGGGAGGCATGTCATTGTTCTTCTGGAGAGGCCACCTTGTTTGAGTAGCTGACATTTTGTTTTACTGTTTATTGTGTATCTTGTATGTGATGATTTTATATGGCTGCTGCCTTGGCCAGGTCTTCCTTGCAAAAGAGATTTCTGATCTCAGTGGGACTTCCTGGTAAAATAAAGGTAAATAATAAATAAAGTTATCACAGACCTCTCCACCAAAGAATGTGAAATCTATGCCAGTGTCACTCACAATAGCAGATTGTGCAGTATCCTGGTTGGCCATACTGATACAATGTTGTAGGAAAAAAAAGAACAAATCTGAACAAATGTGCAAGTGCAGCTGACTAAGAAAGTTAGTAGCACCAGTACAACCACTGAAAAAGTCAGTCTGGAGCCCTGTCTGACATTTACAGATCCACACCTGTTGCTGTGTTTAAACACCACAGACAAACAGGTCTGTCAGCATCTTTCGAGGTCAAACTTTCTTGCTGATGGCTCACACTCATGAATCTACTCCAGGCGTCTCACTTAGACGTGCTTTGTTGAGAGATTGTCCTGGCAAGTAGTGGTTTGTCCTTCAGCCTCTCTCAGACATGCCAGAGCAGAAAACCAGGAGAAGGTGAGGGTCTTCGCTGCTGCTCATCTTTGCACAGTTGGGGGTCTTTATTGCACTGTGCTGTTTTCCCTCTCAGCAGCCACCCAGTGCACGTGGCTCGTGGTATATAATTCACAATGCTTTCGCGAAAGCCAGCAGGGCTCTACAAACACTTCTCCATTATCGTATTTTACACAAAGGAAAAGTGCGGCTGCTGTCGACAGCACTGTTTCATCTGGCAGTGATTAATTTCTCTGTGAACATGTTGACAGGACTCTGTTGGCAAGTTGTTCTGTTGAGCCTTGAACTGTGTCAGTGGCTACTGTTGTGCCAACTGCACTTTTCTTAGGTGGTCCAAACGTTTAACAGAACACATGCAAACCTTTTTTCCAGGCCGTCTGGATATGTGCAGAAAAAACAGCGGCGTGCGTTATCCCCCCAGTATTATTAACACTGTGATTATGAACAAAGCTCAGTGGTTACTCCATGTATGAAGTGACATTGTCAGACGGTTAGGTTGGGAGGCAGTGATTTATTTGTCATAAAGAAGAAAAATGAAATCTCTTAAAACACATTATCGCATGAGGCCATTTTACTGGAAGAATGATCATTAATATGCCCAGTTTGTAAGTGAACACTGAATCCTCCAATGTGCTGTAGGATGTGGTGGCTCATCGTTTGCAGAAATAATAAAGTTGACATTTTATGAAAGCAATAACTCACTTTTGTGTCTGAAGCATAGGAACATAATATTACAGCTGGTCCTCAGACAGTGGTTGATTATCCACCTACATACAGTAGATATGTTTTACATCTACAGTACTGGGATTCATATTATGCTCTTATACACACATTATATGAAAGTGGCAAAAATACTTTATATACAAATACAGCAGATGGTACATATGATAGGCAGTAGAGCAGAAGTCCATCTGAGATGTTTTAATGTATGTGCTGAAATTTAGTAAGGCACTTTCTTTCTTAACATCCTTATCTTCATTTGTTCTAACATTAATTAGGCCTTACATAAGATGAAAGTGTTTTTGCCACACAGAAAATAGATGTTTTCCAACACACCGTCCTTGACTGATGAGTTTGAGCAGGCTTTAATGAGATGTAATGTAGAGCACAGCTGATCACATTATCTCTTTTTTTGGTCTTAGAATCTTTTTATATCAATTTATTTTTGAAGTAGTCAGACACTGTGTGTATAACACTGCAGAAACACATGCAAAAGATGGGAATTGTACAGACTCATCAGAATATATTAGGTTTTCAAGCAGCAGTAGTGACTTTATCTTCATCACTTCTCTGTTGGCAGCATATCACCCTGGACAGCTATATTCCCTGCCTGACGGACCTCTGCAAGGCATTGTGGGAGGTGATGCTGAGCTACCACTGCACCATGCAGTGGCATGAGGAGCACGACAAACAGGAGAACACACCCACTCCAGGTAAGAGACCACACCTGTACCTTTTTTTTCCCCCCAAAGAATATTTCTCTGGGGCTTTTTGCCTTTAATTGACAGGGTAGTTGAGAGAGACAGGAAATGGGGGGGCAGAGAGAGGGGGAATGACATGCAGCAAATGGCTACCAGATTCGGGATCCGAACCAGGGCCGGCTGCAGTGAGGACTGTAGCCGCTGCACATGGGACGCCCGCTCAACCCACTGAACAGAGCAGCATCAAAGCCAATGTTTTGTAGGCTTTGTTTTTCTGGATCCGTTGATGTACAGCACCAAAATCCTGTGCAGCAGCAAACGGAGTGCAGAAATGACAGATGTGTGAACCAGATCCCACAGAGGGCGCACATGACCTCCACTTTGTTCACACCCTATGTCTTGCACAAGCTAATATTTGGTGCCTCAGATGCTCCTCCCCCCCTTTTTTATTTTCTCTCTTGTCACCCGCTTCCTCTCTAGTTTTTCATTTAGACTTTTTCATAAAAAACCAAATCTGCTCCCTATACCCGAGCTGAAAAAGTAATTCACAGATTGAAGTCTACAGTGACTTGTGTGAAGTGAGGTCATCTTTCTCCACACTCTCATGAGTGATGCTCACTTCTTGGCTGTTTGATTTCAATATACAGTAAGTTTGCAGCTTTAAAGCTTACAGAAAAATACAGAAAGGAATAACTGGACCTCGGAGTATGAGAGGTGAAGACAAGAGAGCATTGAATGTGTGCTGGTGCTTCAGTGCAGCACACAGTGAGTGTAGGGTAGAAGTACGAATACTGAAGTGGCACACATTTTGTTGCATTTAATAAGCTCTCTTTCAGCATGCAGGTCGTTGACTGAGTCAGTGGCAGAATAATCACTTTTGATTGTCATTGGTAAAACACCTCCACAGCAGCAAAAGAGGTGTGCATTGTATTTTTACAGCTGCAGCTTTAAGGTTACACCACGCTGATAATACAGACTTTTGTGTGCATTATTTCTGTAGCATTACCAAATTTAAAATAGGTAACTGCCTGGTCTCAGTACATGAATATAAATTATATTTACATGTCATTGAATTTACACGGTGGAATTAGTGTGACCCAGTCGTATGGCTTCAAGGATAACTACGTGCACAGGTGATGAACCATGAATGATGTATGTATTTTTCCTATGGTAATGTGTCATGTGTGACTTTGAGTTTGTTCTCGTTCCGTGCCAATAGAAACAAGGTTTTCAATTGAGCTTTAGCAGTTAACAATGAATAACTTAACACAAATAGACAACAGTGAGATTGGAGTAAAATTGTCTCATTCATAATAAGTAATTTATATTGTCTACATTGACCTTATTGACCTTCTAGTTTCATCTAGATACGTTTTTATCATTTCAGGGGAGATTTTTTTTTTTTTATAATAACAGTATAAAGGACACTGACTCCTCCCCTGGAAACTAACTGCACTCAAGTTACAGCCCATTAAGAACAGCAAGACAGCAGTGCACCACATCTGTCCAAACCCAAAGCTTACGTCTGGATCAACAAGAAAAGTCTTGCTTGTGTTGCTGCTCCCATCCATCCTGCCAGATGTGAAAACATCAGCCCCGAGAAGCTCTGTTGTCAAGGCAATACATACTTTGCGGTTTAGCAGTAAGCTCCACAGGAAGTCGAATTTCTTACCAGTGTAAGAAAAGGAGCCATGCTGGATTTGGTTTCTAGCACTTTTTACCTCATCACTGTTAAGATCATTTGTCTTGCCATAGACGGTGTCAGATTTTAGCTTCAAATGGAGGACTGTCACATTAGCTTGTGCCTTCCTGCAGCATATTGAAAGATAGCTCATTTCCATTTTCCATACTGTACTGAATTCATTACTGGATGGCTGAGGAAACAGGAGAGACATGAATGGTTGCTAACATGCTAAGTCCTCAGGATCCTCGCAGGGGAAAGGACACACACCACGTTTCCTTTCATGAGGCCCATCCATCATCTCAGTGTTTGATTGGCTGTCACCTCTGTCCTCTATGTAAAGGTATCCCTGACCCTGACTCTTTCCTGGCTTTCACCTTTTATCTCTTTATCCATGTGGGTGTGTGCTTTGTCTCATTTGTCGAAGAGCGTTTTACAGTGACAGTGACCTCCATCTCACACAAGAGGCCAGTCAACAGTTACACCCACTGAGGATCACTCGTCCCCCTTCTTTCTGTCACGCACCTAAGGACACATGTACCTCTCTCTCCTCATTAAGATAGCAAAAGGAGCATCCTGTTGAATTTAGATCTGCAGCCACTTGATATATTGAGCTGGTCAGTCTAATGTTTCAGTAATTAATCTGGTCCACTTGATGAAGGGAAAGGTTATTTCGGGAAGCAAAATGGACCAGGGTCATATCCCTGCCTGACAGAATGGATTTACTGCCGGAGCACACACCCTGTCATGCATGATCAGCGCTGATGGCCGTCAGGCGTGGGGACGTTGCTCTGTCTGTGTGAAAGCATTTGACTGTGTGAGAGTAAACAACCATGACCGGTGCGTGTATCTATTACATGTTCATTCAGAGCAGGACCGTGAACCATGCAATCTAATACTGGAATGTATGGAGGCTGTCTGCTCTGCCATGATAAAGAAAACCATCAGTTCTCAACACTCAGGCTGTGACTTGGCCTTCACGCCTCATTAATGTTCACTAGTAACGCAGCGTATAAACAAAACTATGCAGTATGCCATGTGAAACAACCTATGGTTTGCTAATGTCTCTCACTACATATTGCATTTTATTTAGTTTTTGATCGAGGTCTTTTTATTTTGTTTTTACAATTTACAATTTCACACAAGACCAATAAAACAAAAACAGGAAACTAAACCCCCTCCAATCCCACCTCACCCCCCACACCACCTTTCCTCAAATACCAGACTTATTAACAGTATAAAATACAGAGTTCACATACCCAGACATTAAAAAAGAGAAGAAGAAGAAAAGAAATGACAGAGGGCAGCAGCAGAGGTTTATAGTACTACATGTATATTATCGGCCTCCATATCTCCAACAAACATTAATAAAAGCTGCCAAATATTATACCTTCCAACCTTCCAACTCATCAGGGTTCACATGTGAATGAAAACATAATTTTGTATGCTCAGGATGCATCAAATCACCACTTATTAAAAATGCACACGGTGACAGGTTTGATGGGATGTAATCCCCTGGAGTTTAGTGAGATATGTTAACCATGTGGTGCAGTGCAGTTGGACCACTGCTGTCCAACTGTGCTGCCCCCCCGAAAAAAAAGCTTGTATAAAAATGCTACTTCATTTTTGAATTAATTTATTCTTTGGGACAACTTTCTTATTGCAGTCATCTGTTGGAAATGACAGGAAATACTTTGAATCCCATTTACACTGACGGCTGTCATGCCATGCCAATACAGTGTGATGAAAGAGCATTTAGATGGGTGGTGTAGTGTTATATATTCAGAAACCAGGAGGCAAGTTTTGACTTTTCTGTTGCTAAACTTTCACAGGTTTCTGCTAAGTCATGCACAGGCTGCAGCTTATGAGTCATACTTTGAGAGCAGTGGGAGCTGAAGCCCCTGTGGTTGGTTGTGAGTCATCAAGAATCCCGATACCCACACTGCCACCAAAGGTCAAACACTGGTTATCACCTCACCGGATTTGCAAAAGGTGGCTTTTCCCCTCTCATTTACCTTCTCCACCCTCTCTGTTGTGGCACTTCTTAATAACCATTATTAAGACCTTCTCAGTAGTTAACCTGGTGAGACCGTCCACAGTGGGAAACTGCAAGTGATATAAACTACAGCACCAACAACAGAGTGGGGAAAACTCATGATGATATAGTTGTTGGTGCAAAAGAAGAATGCGAAATCAATACTTTGTTAAATGTAATAAAAAATGTTGTTAATTCATAAATCTCAATACACGATACCTTTAACATGTTTTATTTAAGAAAGAGATGAGATTTTGAACCCAACCAAAACCAAGACTAATCATGTGCTGATGAATCTGCTCTGAAAACTCTGGATATTGGACAGTATTGACTTAATTCCCAAGTTTGGAAGACAGATAGATGATTGATATAGTACAGTTTGAAAATATATTAAGTATTATTCTACTGTATTTATTGGTAGGTAGTCAGTTACCAATCCTCATTCTTCATCCATTAACTCAGCCTCACTCTTTCTGGCACACCTATCCCTCTCAGTTTTTTTTTTATCACCAGTTACAATCACTGCTCAGTTTTATTTCATATGCTCCAAAATGTTCTGCTCTCTCCTGCTCACACCCCTCTTTTTCTCACTACCAACCCTGTGCTCATTAAATGAAACCCAGATATGTCAGGATGCCATGTCACCATGTCTCCCAGGCTCTCTATTCTTTTATTTTTTGGTGAATGATCCTACTGTTCTCATTTCTGTCTCTCTTAATGAGTCAAATTACAGCCAGTATTATTGGAATGCCAAAAACCACCGGTTTAGAGCATTTGCTGAAATTCTCAGACATGCTTTATTAAACACTGTCACACTGTCATTTTTAGGAATCCTGATGAGTTTTCACCGTAACATGACAGCAGTGTCTCTGCAGCTAATATAAAAGAATGGGAATTTAAAAAATGCATTGTAACCTCACTCCAAATAATGGCAGAAATGTGCGTTGAATGGAAACACATATTTGACACCAAGGGAAATCAGAATTATTTATCATTCATGGTGACGTCCATTTCTGAGTGTGGTGAGTGTCATCAGTTGGTGAGAGAAGATAAATGTCCATCATAGCAAGGTGCAGAGGTGTTATTGCCAGCCAGATCAACTGTTATGAAAGTGGTATTCCTCCAAACAGACTTTCTGGTGTAGTGCGGAGATAGGAGAGGCTGTCCATCTCCTGTGGGGTAAGACCTGTCAATATACACTGCTCACAAAAAGTTCAGGATATTTGACTTTCAGGGGAAATTTATGGAGAATGTAAATGTTTCATGCTACAGTGATATTATATCATGTAAGTAGGGCATTAAGTAAAAGTATAGAATGGTAATTTCTTCATCTCAATGTATTGAAACAAAAGCTAACAACAGTGGTGGGTATACCACAACAAAACATGTCATGTGACTCTCCCAGTCTCTCTGTGTCTCTGTTCAACCTGTTGATGACCCTCTGTAACACTCTGAGCTTAGTGGACACTTCCCTCTGACAACATCCCGTCTGAAGCCTCGACATGTCCAGGTACTGTTGATGGACTGTTAGGTGTCGTCTTGGTCTCATCATGTGAGAATGTGGACAGCATGATGAAGAGGACTGCTTCAATACAAACTGTCTTTGAAGCAGAACATTTAGTGGACGATTCATGGATCAGACACTTGTCATGATTTTTGTGGTTCATCACCTTGTTAGAGAACAGCCTGTTATGTTATAAATACTGAAACATTGAACAGTTGGACATGTGCATCCAAAAGTTTAGAGAAGGTCAAATTAAGTTCACCTGTAAAGGTTATAGTGCATTTTAGATGCATTCTGAAATTTCATATGAAAATCAAATATCCCTCACTTTTTGTGAGCAGTGTATGAATCAGTGTTGTTGAAATAGTTGATTTGACTCATGGTACTGCTCAAAAATAATGCCCATGAGTTAATTTGTTTTATAACAGTTGCAGAGGGTGACAAAGGTTTCTGTAGAAAACGCTCACTTGTATTTGTTTGGACTTCTTGTCTTGTTGGACCTGTCTGAGACATGCCCTTACCCATTAATGATGTTTGAGGGAAACCCATCGTTCTGATCTGTTGCAGTAGATAAAACTTGACAGGGATTCCTCACGGGGACTTTTCTCTCTTCGGCGTATTAGGCCTTCTGTCAGAATCCATGTATGGCTCTGCATATCATTTGTGCTGATAACTGTATGCCGCAGAGTACAATTAACAGAGGTCCTGTGGGTAAAATGTTGGTCTGCATGCAGACTGACAAAATGAGCAAATGAGTCAGAAAAACTTTTGAGGCAAAAGTGTGCTGCATAGGCCCGAGTTCTTCTGCTTTGTTTCTGCTACAGAGGTGATCAGCTAATGGGGATGTATTTATTAATTGGTGACTGATAAATCATAATTAAAGATCATCATCTATAACACTTTGAGAATCGCATTGAGTGATCAAAATGGAGATATCATCCTTTTCATTCTTTTCTCTTCTCAAAACCTGAGGCCGACATTACCCACACTGAAACAGGGCCACTGACAATAGGGTCAGATGTTTGGGTGACGACATGGTTGCAATGAGCAATATAGTCTCAAAGACCCAGTTTACGTTAACTCAAATGACATCACATGAGGAAATTTATCAGATTTCATATTAACTCCCTCTGGAGCCACAACACACCTGCTAGCTGTAACTGTTTTCACATCAGCGGTGATGCAAATGGGCAGAGTTCCCCTTCAGTGATGTATTAACTGATTCTACAGATTTAGCAGTCCCTGAACGTCAGTTGCATCTGGGTCTGTGCTGCACACACTGGATTTAACTGCAAATGTTTCAGCAGCGGTCAGAGCCCATGATACAGTACAAGCCTTGCATAAAACATGGAGGGATTATTCTCCCAGTGTACACACCTCGACACTTAAAACACCTCATGTAGGCGGGTGTAACATGTCTCACTGGAGCGATTCCACTCTGCGTTCGCTTCACGTTTTTGTCTGTCTTTGAAAAGGAATACCTGCACATTCTCTGAAAGGTTTCTGTGCAGCTTAGATTAATCCTGTTTCACTGATCTCAGCTGAACGTCGGTGTCTGAAGTGTTGTACTGGCTACTGGCTTTTTGCTTCCAAATGTAAACATTATTCCGTATCTTTAGATTTTGTTTTTCTTTCATCTTCTTGTGGGTTTTTTTTCTGGAGTGATTTTTTTCATCAACATCGCTTCAAATGACCTGACTAGCGCTGCACGTCCATGCCCCTCTTCAATCTCGCTGCTCCTGCTCACCTCTTCTTCCTTCATATTTATATAATTAGATATAAACACAACGTGGGGGCATAATAAAATTCATGTTTGCGCTGCTTTTTTAAATGGATATGCTTCAGTGTGTCACTGTGAAAACACCCTCACTGCCACTGATGCTCAAGTCAGTGTGACTGTGTGGAGTTTACTTGTTTTAAAAATAGGCAAAATGGCAAGAGATATTTATTCTCTGCTCAACTGACAAATACCTCTCCCAGCAGGTCTGGTCTACAGTGGCTCTGTTTTGACTGCAGCCTGGAGACGTTTGAGTCAAGCTGAGTTAAATTATGTGTTTGTATGGTCAAAGCTTTAGGTCTTTGAACCATCTTGCTGCTTCAGAATAAGAAAAACATTACCCGTGATTCATGCCTGTCTCCCTTGTTCTCCTCGACTAATGTGTCTCACATCATCTGGTTTAATGGTTAACGAAGTGAAGTGTTTACCATCTTAAACGCAGCGAGATCCACACATATTCCGTTAGTGACACATTTACGTTTTTTAACTCGGCGCTCTTACGCATAAGACTGAACTCTAATGTCTTGGAAATTCTTGTCTTTTGAGTGTCTTTCTCATCAATAATCCACATCCCATCCCAGTGAATGCCACATAGGGAGATGGATTCACCATGTTGTTTGCTTTGCCTGTAAATATACGTCCTTGGCCAGTGCTTGAAGAATGCGTTCTCTCATAACAAATGGTTCAGCAGAATCTTAGCAGACTTTTGTGGCTTTTGCACGATGACTACAGCTATTTGTTTTTCCTCTGCTTAGAAACTGCTGTAGTTGTGTATTTCAACTTGTCATTTAAGATATTACATACTGCAATGCCCTGAGTGTTATTTATTGACGACTGAGCTGGTTATCAGGCAGCTGCAGTGGGTGGGGAGGTCTGCTTTCCTAGAGATAGAATCAGGATTGAAGCTCCAGTGTCTACAAACACCTTCGCTTAAAGCGTCTTTGAGATACTAAATCCCTAACAGGAGGGGTGTCCTGCAGGTGTTCTTTCTTTGGATTAGGGAAACCAACAAATGTAGAATTCTTTTAAGAGGGGGAAAAAGGAGTTTCATAGTGTGCAATAGCCCAGGTGTTGTCTCTAAAGGAGGGGGTTTCTACTGATTGAATAACACACATAAACCATATAAAAACCTGAACATCAACCGGTGGCGTAATCCATATGAAGATGAGCATTTATCAGCCTTACTGATACATTAAAATCAATATCATGTGGAATCCATGGCCACCTGCTTGTTGACTTCACAGGCTCAGTGTTGCTGGATCCTGGAAATCCACTTCAAAAAGGACAAGCAGCTCGAGACTGAAGAAGCAGTTTGCAGCTAAAGGAAAATACTGCTTTGACGATGACACTACAGCCTCTTCACAACATGTTATTGTATCCGTTCGATTAGAGAGAGAAAAGAACGAAAGAAAGAAAGAAAGACAAATAAAAGGAAGGTGAGAGGACAGCAGAAGAGGAAGCCTGTTCACTGAGGATGTTGGTTTCATTGTCTGACAAAGCCTTATTTAATTTCCCATCTATTATCGTTCCACTGCTTTCTAGGTTGCTGTCAGCCTTCCCTGTCTTGAGGGACTTTTTGAGCCATGTGCTTTATAGATGCCGACTGACAACCACTTAGTCTTCAGTAACGTTCAGACATGCTGTAACTTACAATGAAGAACTTTTTGCAGAATCAAAGTGGGTCACTCCTGCAGATCTCCACCACAGGAGTAACTTTTTACCATTGTCAAATGGTGTCAGGATCAACCATAACGAAAGTCTGTTTTGATTTTTGCATAAATGCAGGCTGCATTTGGGTCCATTATTTTGCCATTTGAAATACAATGGGTAAATTAATTAAGTAGAGAGAGATAATTTATAAATGATAAAAGACAGGAACTTAAATGATTTCATTTAATTGTTTTGACGCCGTCTGTGTGTCTTTCTTTGGCTACTAGACGATGCAGCGGCAGCAGAGTCAGATGAGTTGGTGGTGGACCGCAGCTATGTGAAGAAGAAACTGGAGCACGGACTGACACGGATCTGGCAGGTTTGTGGAGAAGAGTCTGCCTCCCTTTTTTTTCTGTCTTTCTGTCTTTGATCTAAAGCATGTTTCTTCCTTCCTTCCTGCTCCTAGTTTTTCTTTACATATATTTTCTCTTAGATTTCTCCTCAACTCAACATTGCTCTAGTCCTTATTCCAAGGATCACCCTGTATGTCTCATTTCTCTCTTCAGGACGTCCAGTTGAAAGTAAAGGCCTACATCCTGGGGACGGACATGTCTAACTTCAAATACGATGATTTCATAGTGGTACTGGATGTCATCAGCAGGTACACCGCACAGCTGAAAGCAGACAGCTCCTCCCTTGTTTCCACTAATTGGTCTTCATTATCTTGCAATCGCTGTCATGCTCTCTTCTTAGGTTTTTCTTTCATCAGGGTTATCTTTTTTCATATGTAGCCTCTCTTTTGCTTTGCTTGTGTCTCACAGTAACCATTTACTCATTCACTCACTGACTCAGAATTACTATAAAGTCAAATTTTTCATGCACATATTCAGTTTTGCACCATCTGTGCTCTGCAATCTGACAGCCCCTCTTTATTTAAGTTTTTTTCACTGTTCTTCCAGGGCGTGCTCTTTTTTTGTAATTGTTTTTCAGCATCGAGGGCCGTAGCCAAGGCGACTGTCAGCTGAGGAAAGAGGAGATGTAATCTGGTTTCAGGCAATATGTGCTAAGAAATCTGAGGTCACTTCACAAGTAAAACAATGTTTTTTTTAATGAATGTGCAAGAAAATACACTTAAAAATACACAGTGGTGGTCTGAGAGAGCCAAGTCAACAGCAGAGGAAACATTTATATTTAGCCTGTCCAATTACGATGTCCAAAGATTATGAGTTGGCTCATTACCACGTTGTTAAAATTTAAAAATTCCATCACTTTGATATCCGTCTTACCAACATGAATATTAAAATCGCAAAACTCAGATGGAACTGTGTGATTGCATACGAGAAGTTCAGAGAATCAGAGGACTAGAAATGTAGAGTTTTGGCGCCTTGTGGGTTATTACAGACATTACAGTGACATCATACGTTTCAATAAATAAACTCAACAGAAGAAAACTATCCAAGGTCAGTGTATCTTCATTTGGGTTTCAGTGAGCACTGCAGTATCGCTCCCCCTCCTACAAGTGTTTCTGGCACTTCCACACACAACCAGATTTCAGTGCTACAGTGAGAAACAGACACTCTAGCCCATTGTCAGCAGTAATGATGTGTCAGATAATCTCCCCTTGCATGCAGGTCGGGGTTGGGGAAGCTTCGGTCGAAGGAGAATCAACCACAGCTGTGTAAAGGTGTTCTGAATGATCAGTCTCTGGTGCGGAGATGCTGAGACACTGTGGAGAATGTTTGCAGTTAACGTCTGTGAACCGTTGAGGCAGCTAATGACACTGCTGCGCTGTAGATGAGGTCGTCTTTTCATATAGTGAGACAGCTGTTGTCTCAGTCAGCTGTGGCAGGTTGAACAGCTTGATGAATTGCCTATAAATGTTAAAACACATTGTGTCACATGGTCTACTTTAGATACCAAATTGTGTGGTTGTTTCTCCACACCGTTGCCAACAGTACACTGTCCGTCTGTCCCTTGACCGGCACGTGTTACAAGAGCAAGTCTGTTTACACTGTGTATCTGTGACCCTGCTTGCTCAGCTGTCAATCAAACACAACAGTGTCTTTCCTGAGTGGCTTTGAGGGTAAAGGGCTGTTTTTATATTCCCCGATAAAGATTTTTTATTCTTACTGAATGATAAGAAGTTACAAGCAAACTTGGAAAATTGCCGTGTTATATGTCATTTGACAGCAAAAATGGTTCTTTTGGAGCCATATTTATAATTAATATAATTCGGTACCACTTTTTAATAACCTACTCCTTTTCAATGTTTTATGAGCGAGCCCACAGGCATCTGTACTATTAAGCATCGTATCTCATTGGTTTCTGAGATGTGTTTGTTTTCTCTAACATCAGCATTTGTGCCTGCATTGACTGGATATTTGCCAAGTTATTAGCAAATTACTTCAATTAGCATATCTTAATGGTTAAACTGCTTCATGTGGTCAGATAAAATTAAGTTAGGTTAAGTTAGTAACAGGCATTAACTTGATCTTGCCAAATACTGAGCCTGTATCAAGACATGAAAACTGTTGTAGCCTGTTTATAATGGTTTATTTATAAGTTATGAATATATGATATATATAATATATATATATATATATATAATATTTTATATATATATATATATATATAATAACCTATTTCTGAACGTGTGTAAATCCTTTTTTGGTATCTACATTTTTTTAAACATTCTTTAGCACTTTGCTTGATAGAAAATTATAAATCAGATCAAATTGCACCCCATACAAAATGTCATCTCACTACATGTTCCATCAGATAACAGCCAAATTTAATTTAACAGTGCACACTAGATTAATTGGGTATATTGATTTCATAAAGAACAGTCTCAACCAGCCCTACTTCCCCCTCTCTTTTAGGTTGATGCAGGTGGGGGAGGAGTTCTGTGGCAGCAAGTCGGAGGTCCTGCAGGAGTCTATCAAGCGCCAAAGCATCAATTACTTTAAAAACTATCACAGGTAAGATGTTTTTATCATCTCTCCCCAGTAATGCAACAGTTAAATGATATTTCTGCTCATGCGCCGAGATGATAGAACTGTAGTTTGTGGATAATTAGACCCAGAGTTTATGGAACTGGCATTCGCTGCTCCCTTGGTATTCCTGAAAGAAAAGTGGTGAAATGAAAGAAGGTGGAACAGACTTTGGGACAGCAGGTTGGCATTGCTTGACAGAAACATTTACAGAAGATCACTGCTATTGGCTGCCTCTAATGTGCTCTATCCCCAGTGTAACACTCTTTGGAGGAGACGCATGATTACATGATAACACTCGCTGGGCAGGAAGCACATTTACATCTTGATTACATACGCCACCACTTGCCAACCAAATTAATATGCAAGTCTTCACACAAGACAGCACTGCAACTTCAGAAGTGATTTGCATTGATCACTAATTGTGATTACCTGTCAAGAATGATATCAGAAAGCTACGACACCCTGCATCCTCATGACGTGTGTGAAACCGTACCCAGAAAACAGAAGAAGAGGATGTGGACTCACAACCGCATTATGATGGCACATTATTTTCCCCTACACACACTCACTGATAAACACACTCACATTTGCACTGCTGGCCAGGAGGCTTCCTCTGTGCATCATCTTCACATTAGGTTTGATTCATTTTCCAGCCGAATGTCATTCCACAAACAGATTACCCATCAGTGATCTTTGACTCGCTGATGCCCGGAGTTGTCTGTCAGCTGCCTACAGTGACACCAGCATCATAGTGGCCTGCGGGTGCAAACAGCAGAATGACATTTCCAGGGCTCAGACATGATAAATAGTGTATTTAAGAGTGTATAAGAGCTTTGGCAGATACATTAAATTGTAATAGTCAAAGGCCAAGGTCACAGTGATTTCACAAAACACAAGTCAGGCCTTTTGAGCACAATATCTTGAGTTTGTAGCTGTATTCTGATTGGTCCGTTGCTGTAGAATTAATAGATGGAAATCGTCTTATTAGTAAAACGTGATGGGTAGCCTTATTCTGGTTGGTTGTAGCCATGTCTGATCAGATGAATAGTAGCCATGTTCTGATTGGTGGTTAAAGGTCAAGGTCACTGTGACCACATGAACAACGTTTTCAGCCGTAACTCAGGTATTAACTTAATTTTATGGTAAAATTTGCACAATATTTTACATAATTCTGGGTAAACAGTGATGTAACCTGAAACTAGTCTTATCGGTGGAGGTGTAGAAAATGGAGGCAGTCATTTTACTTTTTTCCTAACTCATTTTCTCTGAGGAATGTTTTATTTTCATGTCCTCTAATTCTCAGTGATATTTCAGAAATATAGCTGGAGGGAACACGGAGCCAGTGTTTGAAAAATGGACTTGTTAAATATAGTTCGTTCAGTAGGCTACTGTATGTTGAAATCAGCCACAAGTTTTCCCTCTCTCTCCTCTGTTCCACTTTCTATCACCTCACATACTTCAAACAACTGTAAGACAAGTAACGGGGGGTGGTGCCGTGTTTGAAGTCAACACTGCTCTGACATTTCACACAGAAAGACCTCATATTGACCTCGTGGGTGAGCACCACGGTGGCTGCCATGAGCTGTGATCACAGTCAACTTGGAAACATGTTACACACACGCACACACACACGTCTTCCTTTTCATTTCACATCAGTGACCTTTGCAGGCTTTGTTTATGTCAGCATATTTAATCTGACCTCTCAGATCATGGGAGCTGGTAAAATATACAAAATAGCATGAGCTCGTTAATGCACAAATATTAACCTCTTACTTACTTACTTCTTCTTTCTCCATCCCCACAGGGCCCGACTGGAAGAGCTTCGGATGTTTCTGGAAAATGAGACGTGGGAACTGTGTCCTGTCAAGTCTAACTTTAACATCGCACAGCTTCATGTGAGTTAAAATCACATCAAAGGGGCAACGGAAGTAAAGAGTTGGGGCATTAATTCATTCCACACACTTTCACTCACTGTAAACCCCCTTTCCCCACCCCACCCATCCATGTGAAATTTGCATAAGGATATGATACATAGGATTCTGCTGAGCGATTTCTCTGGGTGTGGGTGTCTCAGCTTGAGCATCAGGAGTGAGGTTCCAACACCAATGGTTCACTTTATGCACTTTATATAACACTGAAGAAAATAAAATGGTTGCTGTTGGGCATGTTAAGAGAGTTTTAGATATACTGTACCCAACTCAAAGAAAAGTTAATAGTTCAGCGCGCTTCACATAGATATAGAAATTACAAAATGACATGAAGAAATGCCAGAAAAGATAAATTACTTAATTCAGAGTTGGTGTTTTTTTTCATCTGCTTACCCCCGCATGTTCATCTTGCTCGGTTACATGTGCAACAAACTTGCAAAGTAACCTTCAGAATAAACCCACTGTGAGATTATCTACATTATTTTATGGTATACAGTGCTCGGCTGTTTGTACAAGATTGTTTACACTTGCTAAATGTGCAGTGGTTGCATGAACAGCGCTCTTGTTGTGACTGTTTAATCTAAACCTTAAACTCTGTGAACCTAGAAGTTCTGATTTAAATACAAAATCTTTTTCCTTCCTTCTTGTCTTACCTGTCTCACCTTCACCAAACTTAAATCTACATCTGTTCTCCTTCAAAATGTCTTTCTGTCCCATCTTCCCCAATCCAGGAGTTCAAGTTCATGGGCCAGTGTCGCTCTCCGTCCGTCTCCCCGAGCAGACAGGCCGTGGCCTCGTCCGCCCAGGTGCAGGAGGAGCTGTCCCTGTTCCAGCAGTATCTTCAGGAGGGAAACCCATTTGAGATGCATATCGAGCACAAAGAGGAGGAGACCGAGGACGTGCTGGCATCTAATGGAGTGAGTGTCAAGAACGGACGGTTACACAAAAACAATTTATTGCTTTCTTTATGCTTTAGAAGTCATTGTATTAGTGTGAAATGTTCACTGCCCAGTGGGTTAACTATGAATACTTGTTTTGATTCATAGTTGGATATGAAACACTCATAGTTGTGTCCATTTACTTTCCACCATACACACTGTATTGCTTTCCCTTTTATGGATTGTCTGCCTATCTTATCTTATCTCCTGATTCAGCCGCCAGTCAGATACTGATCAACTACTCACATAAGTATGTCCAATTAACAGGGCTACCTGTTGAGGTAAAACACCAAACGAGTTATAATAAAGAGACAGGTTGATTAATTGGGCCGTAATCATGTGGGTCGTTAGGTGGTTTACAGCAGCCCTCAAGCTGTCATCAGCTGAGCCATAACAAACTTTTATTAACGGTGCAGGGCCAGCAGTGCAGAACCTGCCATGATTATTATAGCACTTTGATGCATGGTCTGACATGTTATATAAGCTGTTAAATAGCAAATGAATCTGTGAGAAGCTCCAGCGTGGGGCCAATGGGTGAACACAGTGGAGCTGGATGTAATGATGTAGCATCTTTTGTTGTTTCATCATTTCTCTACTGTATGATTCTTTTTGCTCTCCATCCATCAGGATTCAATAATCTTCCCCAGCAAAGCCAGACTCCCCTGTATGCCATTTCAGTGTTGGATTTATTTCCTCATTTTCCACCCTGTGTTTTTATTAAGTGTAAATAGGCATAGTTTCATCTGAAGAGAAGTGTTTTACTGCTAATTGTGGTGCCTTTCAGTCCTGCAGGTCATCTGTGTGTGAAACTACAAGGCACCACGCATAATTAACAGATGAGAAATGATCTCACTGTACATCTGTCACTATGCTAAACAAAACCTTAGATTTAACCCTGCAAATGTGAAAACACAAGAAATATTAATATTAACTAATAGTGAATATTAAACAGCAGCTGCTGCTGTGATCTTAAGAAAGAATGGGAAAATCAGTGTATCTGCACTATGAAGGAGATATTACCAGCTACGCTAGTCTTCTTGTTCCTCGAGGCAAGCTTTGCGTCTGCACACAGGTGCAGCGACACCCTGACACATCGCCTACTTTTTTTATGTGGATACCTTTTCCTCTCAGGCTCAACATCAAAAGCAATATTGCTCTATCTACAATATGAGGCTTACCAAGGGCCTAGCATGGCTTGCTCTTAAGCTTGTAATCCCTTCTATATGGCTGTTGTGTTGCCTCAACTTGCACTTAAGAACAAAGAAAATATTGTCTTATTTCAGGGTTTTACCTGAATTCTCCTCTGAGAGGTGAATGAATTTTCTGCCTGTTCCCCCATGCCAGTTGTTTCATGGTTGTGCACTCATCAGGAAGATGTGGATCTTACTTTATTTTTTTAAATTTCAGATCAGCCTTGACATATTTTAATTGCAACCCTGACATGAGTCTCTCTTTAAGTAGCTGTATTTTGTGTTACTTGAAGATCTCTGCAGATCTTTCATTGGAAGGTCTTATCTGAACAGCAGCAACACAATTTCCCCATGTCATCAGATTTTGTTCACACTTGTTTCCCACAACTGGTGATGTGTCATGAAAGATTCACAACATGTTTTAACAGCATTTGACTTATTTTCATCTTTTTTCTTCACCTCATCTGTGCTGTTTCTTCTCTGTACTGGTGCTTTGGTCACCATTTTTACCGCAACCTTGGTCTGATCTTTCTCTTCCCTGTGTCTTAAGTACGAGTCAGATGAGCTGGAGAAAAGTGTGTATCAGGATTACGACAGCGACAGTGATGTTCCTGAGGAGCTCAAGCAGGACTACGTGGACGAGCAGACGGGTGACGTCCCTCTCAAGAGGTCAGTGACCCAGATGATTTTAGCCTGCTCTGAAGGCACACGGCCAGAGGCTGAGGAGTAAAGTTACATTGTACTATCTAGGTGTCCGTCATTTCTACTCCACTTCAGATTTATTAAAGAAAATGAAGATTTCACATTATTCACACACCCCAAATAAAATAATCGTCTCTTGAATCTTTTAAAGAGGCTCTAAAAGGATGTGAAGTCACGCATTACGCCACTTTATATGCATTTAGCGACGATAATTTTAGCTCACCTCTGCCTTACCCTGCTAAGTAGGCAGAAAGCTTCTACTAAGCTTTTTGTCTAGCCATGAAAAATTCTCTTTCTTCCCACCCCCGCCTACATGCTTGAAAGACTAGTAGCTGTTTAATAAATGCGGAGGCAATCATGTGCTTCTCTGCACCGTGTGTAAAAGGATTCATTTTCATTTGAAAGAGAAATTTGAATACAATTGAGGAAAAATGTGTCTCCTTTATCATCAGTGTTGAAATCATCGGGTCGTATAATTTATGCAAACAATACCCATTTCAGCATGGCGTAGCTGTAATTATTAGTTCGTCCTCTCAATTTGATGTGATGAGCATCGTAAATAACCACATAGATTTGGTTGTTGGAGTTTGAATTTCATTACCCCTTGTGTCCAGTTTGGAGCATCTCTGTTATTAACCCACTGTTTTTATGTTCATGTGGTGGACAGATGTACTGAGAATCTAAGATTGTGCCGGTGTAGGTGTATTTATTCATATCTGAGAGCGGAACTTTCACACTGGATTTGCACAGAAAACATGAAACACAATACCATTACTTATTCAGTAGCTCCCCATTACAGAGGCATTGTTATAATACCCATTTCCTGTCATGTAATGTACACTGGCTTATTAAGGCTATTGTGATGTTTGTGCTCAGTGTTGTCTCATTATTTCACAGGTCTGACATGTGTTATATTTTTGCTGTAGCGCTCACCACATTTCCTGTTCCTTTTCCCATGTGACTTAACCTGGCATTAGCCTATAGCCACTAAAATGCTAATTTCCTACTTAAATAAGGAGGAACTACTAGCAGTTAATTATTGGATGGGTCGCATGATCACATCCAGAAATTACACGGCCCATGTAATGATTACTGGCTAATGTGGCTCAATGATGAGTGTCAGGGGTCCAGTACTGCAGGATCATCAGTTCACAGACGTCACCACCAGGGTCCTTCTGTGTTTCCTGCCCATGTAATGAGTTCTGATTGATCAATTACAAGAGTTTGACCTGGGCTAAGGTTTTGAACTTGTGCGAGCGTTAAAGAGGATTAGTGATGTTATCATATATTTCAGACTCTCTTCTAATCTCATGTTTCCGCCCAACTTCCTCTTTCACCCCGCTCACCCCTCCTCCTCAACACGTCAGCGTGTCCCGTGAGACCATCAGAAGCAGGAAAAAGTCGGACTACAACCTGAGTAAAACCAATGCACCAATCCTCACCAACACCACCCTCAATGTCATCCGGCTTGTTGGTGAGTCTGACACACACACACACAGACACACACACACACTCTAGCACTTAGCCCTCCTTGTGAGCAGCCCAGACGCACAGTGGGTGTTGATCTCTGGCCTGCTGAGATTTCCATTTATTCACCAATTAGGCTTGCAGCTCGTTGTGGCCAGCATGGTCAGGTGTGACTGAGCTGCACCAATAATGGTTAGGCTTCGCCCTGAGCACTGACCTTTAGCTCCAAAGAGGTGGCGACACATCTTGGTGACATGGCTGATAAGACACCGGGTCCCATAGTTGGGAGAGCGTGCCCTTTGGTGATGTGACCCTCGTGATGAGATTTTCATGTGTGAAGCGAAATAACAATGGCCAATTATCTCTCCTGAGTGGTCCAGTGGTAGAATAAAACTTTCATTATACATACAGTATTGATGTAATAGCCCAGGCTGATAGAGATTCTTAGCATTACAAACAGTTTCTTTTCAGAGGAAATGTTTGTCCCTCCTCTGTTCATACAAATTTTTGGTCAGTTCACATACAATAGGTAAAATCATTTTAGAGTGATGTAAAAAAGCCAAAGTTTTACTCCAGGCAGTCACCTCTAATTCAGTCTGTGCTGCCCTTTGATGGAGTTGCATCGTTCCCTGGGTCCTCGGTGCAGAATTCAGGAGAAAGTGGGTGAAAAATGGAAGTGTTGGAGAAATAGTGCTGTGTCAGTGGCAAAGCCAGCAAGTTCAGTCTCTCTTTTCTTTTCTTTTTTTTACTCCATTCATCAGTTCTGAGTCAATGGTAACCTTGTTATACTCCTGAACCTCTGTACTTATTTCTTTTATTACCCTCCTGTTAAATGAAATCCCTGCCCTCAAGTGTGTGTAAATGTAGTGTTCTCCGACTAAAGGACACCGTTTCACTGTTCCACTAGTTGCACTTAGTACTACTAAATTTATTCACTGTAAGAGCAGAACTCTTTCATTCATTGTAAACTGATACTCCACCGAATTTGTCTTTACACTCTGGAGACACTGAGCTTGTCCAACAAACCTACATTTTTTGTAACTCCTATGTGTTTACATCCTCTGCTTACAGGGAAGTACATGCAGATGATGAACATCCTGAAGCCCATCGCCTTCGATGTCATCCACTGTGTGTCTCAGCTCTTCGACTACTACCTGTATGCCGTGTACACCTTCTTTGGACGCAACGACACGGTATGGTATTTCTGATCCATAAGAGCAATGATACTGAGAGACAAAACAGACACTTGCATGCACTAGACTCCTCTGTTGACACAACACACAGAACTCATAACTTTGAGTTCAGCAGAAAGTCATTGTGTCATCTGATGTGTATCAGTTGCCATGCACATAAACTGTACAGACATAAAGATGCTGACATGTGCTTACATAGAAAACAACTGCGCTCCAGTGCCAGGCATAAAAGTTTAAGGTGCTAGCAACGCACCACAGCATCCCCAGTTTGAGTCCAGTTTGTTTTTTATTTTAAAATATAACTACTTCATATGTACAGTAGAAGCTACTTAAAATATTTTATGTTGAGTCAGTCTTATGATGTTTCAAGGAAATTGTCTGGATGTATTTATCTGAAGATGGATTTTGCCATTTTTAATGTTTGGGGGATGATGTACAGTGAGACGGAGTATAAATGCTGCTTCCATCTTTTCTCATTGCTGTCTGTCTCACAGTATGAGTTGGAGCCCAGCCTCCCCCAGTCCATCTAAAGATAATCATGTCATTTATACTGTGCCTCACAAAGAAAGAAAACAGCATTTGTGTCACCATTCCCCACAGGGGAAGTGGTAATGATGGCAACGAAATGACTTCTGTCCCATCAAGGTGGGGAGAGATAAAGAGGATAAAAGCTCTGCGGGGGCCGCTCCAGTACAGATTATTGCTGTGTTTGTTTCTGTGTGTGTCATGGGGAGATGAAGGAAAATGGCACACTAGTTGCGTGTTGACGACTTGTCAGGAGGTGTTTTTCTCACATGCCTCCATTTGACCACTGAGGGTCCATGAACAGTGTGAGTGTATTTTCTATCACATCCTTCATCCTGAAGCTCATATCAGTCTTTCTCCATTAACTGCCCTCCTTGTCTTAAACTCTCTTTTCCCTATACACATAGGCTCTATGTCATTTTCTCCAACAACCCTGCCCCTTTCCTCCCGTCCTCATTTTCATCTTCTCTGCCATGTCCTTAATCTTGTATGCTCTTCTCCTCTCACACTGCATCGCTGGTCTTTCATCCCTTCTGCTTTTTTTTCTCTTCTCATCTCTCCTATGTCACTTACTCTCTGTCTCTTTGTATCTGTCTCTCAGAAATTCTCACTCTCTATTTTTTTTACTCCATACCCCTAGTCTTCATTAAGCATCACTACATGAACCCACACATTTCATTAATTGCCTCACCCAGAGAGGTACCTACAGTAAAATGCTAATGTCCCCATGAATCTTTGAAAAGCTGCAAGAGAATACTTTGCACATATGCTGCTATTTTGACCCGGGCTCCGCTCTCTTTACAACGCTGGAATCAAGATGGACTGCTTGACTTTTCAATGTGCAGAGTAATGGTTGTCATTAATATTCAAAAGAGTAAATACCCCCATTATCTGTGTGTATTGGCCCTGTCAAGTCAAGTTTATACTGTCTCTGTCACACATGTGTTAAAGATGGACTTTGTGGCACACTCACACATTCTCCACCGCTATTGATAAACAGGCTTTCAGTTGCTGGTATTGAGAGAGGCAGATTTTCAAACACATTTTTGGAAAAGTCATTTATGTTTTAAAAAGCCGAGACCCATGGGAAAAAAAACTTGGATATTTCACCTGAGTGTCTTTTGTAGGAATAGACAGAAATAGGATATAGTTGAGAGGGGGGGGGGGGGGGCAAGATGGAGAGATGTGATCTGAAGGATGCAGGGAAGATAAAGATGGATGAGTATGTATTGGGTCACTCTGTTTTGCAGCATGACGACAGAGGGGAGGAGAGGGGCTGGCTACCAAAACAGACAAGAGGGAAACAGGTGCTGAGACAGACCTGCAGAGAGAGAAGAAGAGAGTCAGGAAAGTATCTGACACTTGAACAGATGGCTTCTCTGAAAAACGAGCAATAATTTTTATTCTCCACTCCTGACTCCCACAGACAGGTCTTCACACTGGGTGCTATTCATCTTGCATGCACATGTGCAAGTCAGAGTGTTTACAACGAAAAGAGTCACCGATGACCTATAATAAAATCCCCCACACTCTCGCAAATGCATTCTGTCTTCTTTCAAATAATTGAACAGGATTGATTTAGGACTATAATCTCATATATTGATTCTTCGCTGATGGCCAAGAGCTGCTATTCAAATGTGCTTCTGTAATGAAAAGCTATTTTACTCCTTTAGGGCAGATTTTTGGAAGACGAACATTTTAGAAGTTGGAGGACACAAATAAAACCTCTATTATGGGTCAAATGCTCCCAGTATGGTAGATTAAATTACCCACAATGCATCTCAATTGCATATTTGTTTATATGACCTTGTTGACATTTTCTCTTAAAATTTCCTTTTCCGTGTGTTGTGTCATGCTTCTTTTGGTAAAATGAGCTTCACATGCAAATCAGAGGGGTGTGGTGTTTCGCAATTGTACCCTGTGCACATGGACATAGTGTGGAGCAGCTGTTGTTGTGTCATTTTGTTTTGAATTCTGAGTCATTTTGTCTAAAGCTGGGAACAGAAGTTGGTCTGTTTCTGTTACAGAGATCTTGATCAATAGTGCATCTCAAAGAATGTGTCAATACAAATTAGCGCATGGACACGGAATACGACATAACAACATGTAATGTCAGTCTAGGTGCAAAGATACCATGTTTCCTAGTAGGGATGCACCGAAATGAAAATTTTTGGCCAAAGCCGAAACACTGAAACACCGAAATAACTTATGCAAATCTTTAGTCCCATTGCGTTTATGGCTATCACTGTTACAGATACACGTGGTATCAGATCGGTGCCTGGACTCCGGTGTTCGCCGACAGCGGCAGGTCTTTGCTTGCGTCATCACAACCGAAAACCTAAAATGCATTTGTTGGCCGTTTTCGGAGCATCTCTATTTCCTAGTAACAAGGTTCAATATTTCAGTATTTGTTTATTTCCTTACCACACCTGGCAGAGGTTCAGGTTTCTGAACAGTTAGAAGAGATTGTATCTTTGGCTCTGCTAAAAAAAGGCCGTTTGAATGTGAGGAGAAAAAACAGTGAATGAAGAGTAGATACAGAAGAAAAAATCCCTCCTCTTACTTCCATTCATCTAATTCTGTTTCTTTGTTTGCTTCTTTCTTTATGTGTTCTTTTTCCAATGCTAACACTTTCTCAACATTGTTCCTTTTTCTTTTTAAATTTGACCCTTGTGCTTCTTGTTTTTCCCTCCTGCTGCTCCATCCATAGCCTGTCCCAAGCCCGTCTTTGTCCAGAGAGGCGGGTACTGCCTGGGTGGTGGGCCCTGCTTGCTTGGTAAGAGTAGAAGCAGAAGTGTTTTGACCCACGCCCTGGGTCACACTCGCTCTGTTTTGAGTTCAAACTACTAAGTGGCGCTTGGTTGACCAGTAGTTTGGTGGTTGATTGTGGTTGATTTAAGGCTCTCAAGCCATGTGTGATTTGCTTCCTTCTAGTGACATCAAGCACGTCTGAAAGTGATTTCAGAGGCGTTTAGATGTTGAGTTTGCTGAACCTCTGCCCTCTCCACGCTCTTCATCTACCTCCTGTCTGTCATCTGCTGTAGCTGGTGTGATTATCTGACACTGATGTCTGTTCCTCCCAGTTGCTCCTCCCTCTTTTGGATTAGAGTCAGAGAGAAGCAGAAAGTAAAGATGCTCTTGTCTCCAGCTACGTGAGATGAGAGCAGATGTTGCTGTGTGTGTGCGTACAGATGTGTGCCGTCACACTCTGCAAAAGTGTGTGCTCTCATAGAGGTAGCTGCTTGTGCATGTGCAGACACTAACTTTGTGTGTATATGTGTGTGTGTGTACTCTACAGTATGAGTCATCGGGTCTGGGCCTTATCAGCAGCAGACTGAGAACCACACTGAACCGGATCCAGGAGAGCCTCATTGACATGGTAAGACTGTACTGTAACTCCAACCCCCCCCCCCCCCCCCACACACACACACACACACACACTCTTCATGTCTTTATGCACTGTATCGGTCTGTATTTTTCTGTCCATCCATTCCGGCCACGTGTGGCCTTGTTGTGGAGAGAGCTCACAGCACGTGTCACTGCAAAATGCATTATGGGCCGTCATTATCTGGCCAATGGTTGCTCATACATTCACACACCTCTCTTTGTTTATGTGGCCCCACCAGGGTGGATGTGTGTGTTACTCCATTAGGGCTCTCAGTCACTGCTCCTCTCTGCAGTACTACATGGAGACAATTAGTCTGGTCCAGTACACACTCTCACTTGTTTGTCTGAGTATCTGCCTACAATGTGTCCTCTCTTGGTTCTGTGATGATACTGCTGTCATCCCTCACTTTGGCCTGTCATTCATCTCAATATTGAACAGACTTCTTGGTCCGAGTTGAGAGAAACCAGATCTGCTGCTACTGAAGTGTTGAAGCCCTGGAGACAAGTTCTGCTGAGGTTTTGTTGTTTTCTTATGCCTCAGCGGTTTAAACAGTCTGAGGCATATTGTTTTTGGGTTGTCCATCCATCTTGCATCAGTCCTGTTCGCATGGACACAATGTCTCAAATACACCTTGATTGAAGTTCTTCAAATTTCTAACAAATTTCACTTGGACTCAAGGACAAACTAATTTGAATGTGATCGTCAAAGATCAAAGGTCAAGTCACTGTCACTTCAGAAAACACTTTGTGATTCTGGGTAAACATGGATGTAACCTGAAGGCAGGAACAGCTGTGAGATGGTAATTGTACTTCTTTAATGTTTTTAGTGAGAAAAACAAGCTGTGTCCCATACGTCTAATCTTGGTTGTGAATGAATGATTCACTGAATTCACATTTTAGTCACTACACCTCGGATTCAGTTGTGAATCTGCAGAAGACAGGTCAGTTTATTTCCGACATATTGAATTTCCAGAGCTACTTTATTGGGAAATAAAGATTGATATTACTCATGCATTAAATTAGATTTTATATACATATATTATGACTCACAATACTGCATCACCTCTGAAATTAGAGAAAAAATATACTTTTGTCCTGCAGTGAGTTACTGAGTAATGTTATTTCATTTTTCATTTTCGCTTCCTCTAAGATGCTTTTCTAATCTTGTTTGTACATTCAAGTCACACCAGAGAGTGGGAAACTCTTTTTTGCAGCTTTTAGAAAAGATCTGGCAGTAGCTCAATCTCATTTGGATTGTGCTATGATCTGAGTTTTCAGTGCACACATTATCAGGGGCTGTCAGCTCCTGTTACTGCAAAAAACAACCTAATGACAAGCTGTCATGGCAACCTTCAGTGTTAATGTACATTGCATTAGAATGTAAAGTGAGGTGAATTGAGCTGAATAGTTCTCCAACCAGCGTCGCCTTTGCGTGCACGTAGATATAATCAGCAGTTTTCCACAGTATGGAGCAAACATCATCCAAAACAGCTTTTTTAAAACAAAGCATTTATTATTTGTCAGAATACCACAATGTCATTTTTTTAGCAGTGCTAGCGACTTGGCTGTAATGTTTATAGCTGAGTGGTGCAGGGACAGCCTGAGGAAAAGGAAAAATGAGGCAGAAAGACAGAGGGAGGAAAACCGATAAAAGTCAAACCCCAGAAAAGAATGATGAATTTTTAAAACTTTCAATTGTTTTCTGCAGTGTGATGCAGTGGCACGATTTCTCCCATCGGGGGCACTACAGCTGCTACCTTCAGTCATTTTCAGCTATTTTCACACCATTGTCAGACGAGCTGTGGCTGATGAGCTTGGTGCTCAGCTGCTTTCTGTGGAGAATATGTTTATCCTCTGAACTGCTCGATTGATGAAATGGACACAGACAGATAAATGAACAGACTAGATGGAGAGAGAGAGAAGAAGAGAATAATGCAGCACACTGAGACATTTGTATGTTTCTGTAAAAGAGAGAGCGAGTTCTCTCAGAAGACAAAAGCTAAAAGTAAACACACGCAGATGTGCATAATTATATCAGTTTAGGCCGTCTCACACTGCCTGATTAAAAGCCACCTCAGTGGGAGGGCTTTCTCACTACACCCATCCTCTCTAATGTTTTTATCCTGCCCTTTCACATATGCAAAACTAGTTTAGCTCATCTCAATAAATCATCATATGGTGGAAAAACGCCCTATTTTCCAAACTAGCGCAGCACTCCCTTTTTTTTCGTCACTGTCTCGCTGCCTTACTCCTCTGTGTTTCACATCATGACCTGCACATAAATCACACATACACCCTCATCCACTAAAGCTATTAATATACATCAGCTGTGTGTACCTGTTGATACTTGTATAGCGCTCTCATTTTCTGAACTAAAGCAGATCGTCATGCATTAGTCATTATTTCTATCCTGTTTCCATGGTTTTATTAAATGTGGGGACATATGGATTATAAATCCATCTTTTTTTCTCTTATAGAAGTGACTTCACTCCATAGTGAAGACCTACATTCACGTAGAGCTGAAAAGCGTACTCCCCCACCTGCATACAAATACACACCCACACACTCCAGAGAATGCAGGCAGGGTAGACCTCATTTGTAAACAGATTATAAAGTTAATTGCACACTGCATTTCAATTGAGCCGACGAATCCTTGCGGTTTTGTTTCCCTGATTTGCTGTCGCAACGGTTTGATTCCAAAACCAACGTGCTGGTAATGACTCGGTGTCCCACATGAACAGCAGTGAGATTCCATCTCATCTCGTCGTAGGTGCAGAGCAGCTTCGGTGTAAACTGGAAGCTCCGTGGGGAAAAAGTAAAAGATCATCCCCTAGTTCATGTTCTGTTTTCCTGTCTCCCATATTGTTGATTACCTGTCTGAAACCCCTGTCGCATGCCAGGGTTTGACAGTTTTCTTTTTGATTTCAGTCACTTTTGGCTTTGAATGTTTCATTTAGAGTGTTTGGAGGTTGTGAGGATGTGGAGAAACATCTGAGAGTGACAGAGGTGTAATTGCCTTGTTCAGTTATTCAACGTTTTCCCCCAAAACACTTGTAACCTAATGTTTAATCACGGCCACTGTCACATGTCATCTTTTCCTAAACGTGAGGCTCTGACTTGTTTTGCGGGAAGGGAGTCAGCAGTCGTGTGAAATAATGATTTGCTCACAATCTTTGCTTGGAAAAATTCATATCCTCTGGGAATACAGCATGGGGAAGGTTGGGTGACAGTGTCATATCAGTATAATACCATGAACTCCATCTGTGGCCATATTGTCGCTGCCAGAAAGTTCAGCTGTGACAGCTGTTGAGTCACTGCTGCAGGCAACACTGAGCTGACACAGGTTAGCGTTCCCTCTGAAGGCCACCGCTAGCTCATACTCTTTTACTTCTCTCATCACATAAACCACTAATATTTACTCTGTCAATCCATTTTTTCTTACTTGTTTTTCTAAATGTTTCTGTCTCATTCTTTTCATTTTTTTCCTTTGCTTTTTCTCCCTCCATCTTATCTGTTTGTCCTATCACCTCCCTCTCTTCCGCAGCTGTGTGTGTCAGTGATTACATGCCTCTCAGCTCTCAGCACAAATAACTACTTGTATCGTTCCACATAGTTTATTGCCATTTCTGACTGAATATACAATGGGGTGTTTGTATGATCACACTGGGTCCAGGCATGGAGATAAGATCACCTGGATTATCTTTGATTTCCTTTTTTTCTTTGTTTAATTCGTGTCTTACAATTCCTCAAGTCAACCTAGAATTGTGCGATTTTATAGATTTATGTGTGTGTTTGTGTTTGCGTTTCCCTGTATAGGAGGCAGCAGCTTTAGTGTAGACTGGGGCTCAGGCGTTTTTCGAGCCTGGCACTGAAACAGGAACGAAGAGTCGGGTAATTTCTGTGCTGGCACCAAGAGTCTGGCAGTGAGCGTCTCTAGATGCGCACACAAAAACACACAAACGGACAAGACAATACACATATACCAAGAATTAAAATTTTTGACTTCAACAGACAAGCTAACACGCACAGGTTTGTCGTCCTACTGTGGATAATTTCAACATTGAACACTATCCAACACACTTTCACATCCTCATTCTGCCTGTCTCCCAGTGGCAGGGTGATAATCCCTAAGTATGTGTTGTGGTTGTGGTTTGCTACACTGGTTTGGCACAGCTGACACACACTGGCGTGATGCCCCTCATGAGTGGCACTGGCTAATGTCACACACACATAAACACAGGCAACACTGTGCCCCACACACACACCACAGGCTGAACCCAGTCATTAGCTCTGCGTCTCTCATGAGGGCACATCGGTGTCGAGGCTGGTTTCTTTGTCGCGGCCTGCTGTCTTCGCTCTCTGAACGCTGCAACAAGCCAGAGGGGATTGCCATTTGACAGGGATTATACATCATAATTAAGCTCCATGGTGAGATCTTTATGCTGTAGTTGTCAGGATATCACAAGTATTGACATTTATGGGGGTTTCAGCAGATCAAACCCACACCAACACACAGACACACACAGACTCACACACTCACAAACTTCATTGATAGGCCCAGCTGCAGGTCATGCTCCTCAGTTGTGATGGGGAAACAGTTGATCCCCACCGATACAGCGACTCGGCTTCCTGTCTGCAACCTCTGCCAATGACTCACCACATCTCCCACTGCGACGAACACAGCAGAAATACACACTTTAAGACTTAAAATCCTTCCATTTGTGTGTTTTTTCCCATCGCCGCACGGTTCAGTTTGGTCCAGTCATGTTCAGGTTATTTGATTCAACCCACTGCATTTTCTTCTTCTGCCCCACTTGTTTAGTCATCCTGCGGCAGGTGAGTGGACAAGCAGCTACAGGAAAGGAAGTTGCCATAGAGAGTTGTAGAGGGGTCGGGTGGTATCGCAGAAAATAAATGACGGCCCTAATTCCATTTGACATTTATCTAATGAGAACCAAATTTCTAGTATTAGAGTGACAAAGAGGTGCAATAGGATCCACTTGACAGTAATTGCCTGGCAGCCAGTCCACTCAACATGGCCATAAATCTCCATGGAACGGGTTGGAGAGGAGTAAGCAGTCAATCACCACAGATTGAGACACTTCAACCGAGAGATCACTTTCCAACTCTCAGCTGGGAGCTTCCTTCATGACAATCGTGATTACAGAGCCATCAAGGTCTTATTATTTATTAGCTGTATTTTACAGGGAAATAACATTTTCAAAGTTTTGCCACTTAAAGCTCCCTGTTATTATTTGAAAGGTAATGAGAGCCAAATTAGTTCTGTTGAGCTGCTGTTGTCTTCCCAGGTCTTTTGGTCAGTTTATTCCAAAACTCTAGAGGAATGAGCCCAAAATGATGAGCAGCTGGAACCAGTGAATTCGTTTTGGCATTTTGCTTAAAAAATGTCTCGAACGATCAGCTGTGAAAACTGTTACAAATTTATGTTCTGTTTATTATTGCGCCTCGAGATGAATGTTGCAAAGTTTAGGGGTTGTGTAAATTCTGAAGCCCCTCAAAAAACTTGGTCTCAGATCCAAAACATTGCTTTTTAACACAGACAAAAATGCACAGAACACATTTTACTTTGATAGATTATGAGTTCATATTTCTCATTTCTCTACAAAGCTGTTTTTCAGGCCTGTCTTCATATGCCAGTCATTTATGTTGGGGAATATAATTTCTTGTCAAGCCTACATTATGTATACATATATATATATAATGGTTCAAATAACTGTTCCAGTGCATTTGATACCAGTTCCCATCTCTCCTCAAGTGCCTGCTGCTGCTACTTTTCCCCATACCTGCCTCTAAACTACCTCTGGCTGTTACCCCAACCTGGCCTTGTCCCAACAGATCACCCCGCTGACATGCAGGGTAAACACAATAACAAAGTAGATGCTCCGGCAGAGGTGAACACTGGCTCAGCACTTAACAAAAACAGAGAATTTATCAGAGCCAAGTGAGACCCGCTGTCTGCAATGCATTAGATGTAATGAGCAAGCCGGGTGTTAAACTTTGTTTCCCCAGCGTTATGACAAACTGTGCACTTGAAGCAGGGCTGTTTGGAAACTGCTACGCCCAAGCTCAGAGATTGGTTTGTGTTAAAGATGACTGCAGCAAAGTTATGTTGGGTTGAAAGTTCAAGTACAGTATGATCCTGTACATGGTCTGAAAAAGTGCTCCAGTAAGGTGAAAGAAAATGGAAAGCTGGTAGGATTTTTCCCAGTGGACCTGCAATCTGCTCTGAGAACAACTGCTCATCCAGATCAATACAAACCTCGAGTGCCACTTCTCCCTGAGGTGTTAAGAGAAGGAGATTACACATCCCATATGAATCCCATTAAAGCACAGTGATTATTTTATTTAAATCCTAACACACACAAACAGATGTATTATATATTTAACCATGTATCCTCATTATGAATTGTTTTCAGCTGAGTAAATAGCTCAGTCTCTTGTCTTTGATGAAAAACAGCAGGGATTGATAGTCATCAAGCTGCTGCCGTATCCCTGTTTTTTGAGTCTTACTCAAAGCTTTGCTCTTGTCTGTTTCCAAATCCCTCCCCGGACGTTCGTGTTTTAAAGTTTTATTTTCATTTTGAGTTCGAGGGCTTAATTTCTAATTATTACACAAGGGTAGATAAGCTCCCTGGCTTTGATGCTTGATGTCTTCATACGATGTCATTGGTCCATGTGGGGAAATCTCTTGTGTAATAACACCTCACAGACAAAACAAGAAGCTTGTTTTTCCTGTGGTACTGTGCACAGAATACAAAAGGTCCTCAAACACGCTGAAGTTGATGTCTGGGCAAACCGCTCCTCCTCAATTACTGGATGTAAGCAAGGCGGCTGCAGGGAAGTGTCTCTTGAAGTGTTGCTATTCCTTTCCATCCATTTTTGTCCTGCTCTTGTCTGTGTGTGTGTTCACTCTGTGAACACCAGAAATATCTTTTTATATATAAACTCTCGCTGAAGGAAGCCATTATTTCTGCAGTCTGACTCACTCTTCTTCTGTTTTGTACCTTGCATATTAATTATTGATCATCCATGAAGCCTTATCACCTCCTGATGGTAAGGACACAGGCACTACAACATGACTGAGAGACTGCAGCACATTCCTCAAGGAAACAAGACTGCAGTTTAATCTAAACTGCAGTGTCGTGTCAGTGGATGCTGACAGAACCTAAGATGATAAGGTTATGAATTTAACAGACCATACAAAAGGCAATATGTAAAAATAAAACCGTCAAATGCATTTATGTACGAAGGCAGAGGCGTTTGGTTATGCTCTAAAAAATGTGTGAGCAGATACTGACTTCAGCCATGGTCTGAATTGTACCATTTACTTTTGGGTGCTTTCATTTTGCTGTTACACTGAGGTAATTGATTAATGAGGGTAAGAGTCAAACTAAATGTTTTAAATTTGTGTCAGATTCTGCTTCTTACAGCACGATGTTGTCAGTGTATGATTGTTAATGTGTTCCTATCAGCGTGGTTCACCAAAGTGTAACTGGCCTTTTGTTACGTCTATCACAGCTGTATATGAGCATCTTCTAAGTTAAAGGTTTTTAATTATCTTTAGTCATGCTCAAAACATTACATTAGTTAAGTGTTATCCAGGACCAGAGAAGAACTATCTGTCTGTTAGAGAAAAGTTTTGGGCTTGTTCCCAGTCTTCATTTGCAAAAAGGTCTTAAAATGGTTCATTAACTTCAAGGGCCACTTGTATCTGAGCTTCACTGCCAGACAGACAATTAAAATACAGAGAGCTGACAAAGAAAAGATTTGTTCTCTCCCTCTAGTCTTTCGTCTTGGCCCCAGTTTTGTTAGTGTAATTCAGATTTACTGGGGCATTCAGACACCTACACAGATATTTTTAGTTTCTCAATGGGAGACCAAGTTTCCCACTGACATAATAGGGCATCTAGTTGTTGTGACCAGAGAGTGAGAGTGGCTGTTTCAGGCTTAGGAGAGAGGTCGTGTTCATGATCATCTGAGTATCAATGAAAAATTTCCTATCAAAACCTGGTGCAGAACAAAAACATATGATTGAGCAATTCATTTAATGCAGAGTAGGGATGTAAAAGTTTCATCACTGTACAATATTATATGGATTCAGTGGACAACACTTCAGTGTTACAATTTTCAGATTCTGTAAGAGAAAACAAGTATCAGTTAGTAGAAAGTAGTAAAGTAGGATTTTAGTGTAAACCTTGATTTGAAACAAATTATTTTTTAGAACTTAGTTATTAGCTATGTGCACATCTTAGCAAATGAAAAATGTGAAATTGCAGCAGATACTCATCGAGCAGACGTGCCAGGGGAATTTCAAAACATAGGCACGTCTTACAAATAATGATACACAGCATACCTGGCTTTAAACTGAGCACAAGGTGATAGTCAGAATACATCATCCATGCACCCACTTTAACCCACCTGAAACCTCCCAGGTTAAAAACACAGCATCTAGTTGTGAAGGGGGAGTTGTACGACTGCTGGATATTTTTTCAAGCACCACTTCCATGTAGCAAACTCCAGTGGATGGATCCCTCAGTTTGTTTTTCCAGTTACTTGGTTCAGGATCCTTTATCAGCAGACTGTTTCTGTTCCTCTTCTTCTGTTGAACAAATTGTGCCCTGCAGTGCAACCTTGTTTACTACCTGAGGGACTTGAAATGTACTTTCTTTTCCCTCACTTGCCAAAGTGGCAGTTGATCTCGTGTGTGCAGTGGATTGAGGCCCTGTTGTAGCTGGAGCTTCCTGGGGCTCCTGGAAGTTTCTCATATCAGCCAGAGATTGACCGTTAAGTTTTTGTCACCTCTCTTACCGAGGCCCTTCTCCCCTGAAGACTCAGTTTGGCTGCATGGTCAGAAAAGGTCCTGGTTATTTCACTCTAGGATGATGTGACACGATTCAGTGAGCGATAAAGAAAATGTTGTGCCCCTATTCGGTTCAGTGATGTAGAGAAATGCTCGCAGTATTCTTATCGACCCATAATACACTTTCCATATGTTCTTTTTGTTTCTTATTATCTTTCATGACTCACGACACCACTTCAGGGTTTCATTTTGCAGATCTCAGTCAGCAGCCCAGGGTGTTTGTCGCTGTTGCACGTTGATCATGATTAAATTGGTACACTGCGCTGAATGTCATTGCGTAAGGCGCCAAACTACCTGTCAGTTGTGTAGAAAGGCGGCTGCCTCTGGCTGTTGGTAAAACTTCCTCAGAAATGTGATTTGTGAATATCTGCTGGGGGAACAGTGTGTGCTCTGACACTGAGGCTGCTCTGGCAAATGCAATTTGAGAGAGGTTCATTGTAGAACTGTTTTATCATGCTTGGATGCACATGATGCATTTTTTCACAGAGGAAATAATTCATATCCTTGTCATAATAAACTCACCACTACTAAAACTGGATTTGCGTTAATTTTGGATTTTGTCAGAACTTTGATATCTTTTCCTCGTTTTTTCCGTTTTTCTTTGCGAAGAGTAAACTATTCACGATTAATTGTCTCTTTAATGGATTCAGTAGTTACTGACCGAAACCTCTTCATATCAATCATAAATAAAAAGTCTGAAATGTCAAAAAACAGTGGAAAAATGTCCTTCACAGCTTTGCCGCATCCAAGTTGACACCTTCAAATGTTTCATCTCATCGACCAAAAAAGAATACGGCAAAAGAGCAAATCCTGCTGTCTGAGGAGGTGATACCAGTGAAGGATTGGGGAGTTTTGCTTGAATAATGACAGAAAAGATTGAAATCAAAACAGTTGATTGTTATTTTTCTGTCGATTTGACTAATTGATGAATCAATCCATTGTTTTAGCTCTAATATTTTCAGTGAATTCGATTTTATGTGGGTTATACATTAACACTACTACGCTTTATACTATAGCCTCTGAAAACCACACATGACCAATAAGGATCTGTCAGTATTGTCTATATAAATATTCCATTATGGAAAAGCAATTTGACTATTTGTCTCAGCGGGACAGCAGAGAAACTGCTGCTCGGTTTTAAACTCCTCCTAAATATCTTCAGCAGCTGCAGGATGTAAATCAAACGAAGTATGACCTCTTCACTATAAGTCACTCTATATGGAAAAGTCTGCTTCATCCCCTGCTTTTTCAGCCCCTTGTTTGACTTTGAAAAATCTGTCTCTGATGCTGAATTTGTCCAGCATGGCATTCTTTTGCACGCACTTGGCAACGCCACCGACACATGGAGTTGGTTTACTTTCATCTCACTTCAGTCATTTGTCATTTTGACGCAGTGTCATCATAAAAGTGAAATTATAATTGTTTTAACAGTCTGATCTTTGAGGACATCACGTAACAAATTTACAATTTACACCTCGGCTGATACTGACACTTGATATCTAATGATGTCCAAAGAGCTGACATCTTTATATGCAAAGCCATTTTTGAACCTTTGAATTTATGAGGTAAATTGTTACCTGTTTTAAATGATACATCTTCAGCAGCTGTGTTTTGTTGCATCTATGTGGCCACATCACTGTGCTTGAGTCAGATCTTAATCTAATTTGATATGAGTTCATTTATTGGAAGAAAGAGGCTCTGAGCCTTTACAGATATTTGCAGATTGAAACAGGCAGAAGCCTTTAGATAATATGTCAGTATTAGTATCATTACATTAAAATGCCAGACATGTTTTGAAGGTTGATTTGCATGTTTATCCCCAAAAATCACTTCAATATTAAAGACCACTAAAGGGCAACAGCAGTGATGCATTATGATAATAATATTCCATAAAATGATGTTTGTCATGTTATGAAGCATCTAATAAACGAATGAGCGTGAAGGTGGCGCTCAGGGCCGACACAGTGTCACATTTAATGGGCAGAACACCAGGAACTGGTGAAGAGGTAAAACTGTTGAGGTTGTTTCAAGCTGCCAAAGCTGGTAGCACGTCTAAAAGTGTCTCTGCACAAAACACCCTGAATGTCTTGTTTTTTTTTTCCCTGAAGACCTAGATTTTTAGTTTATTTTACCTGAAGAACCCTGCAGAGTTACTTGCTGTTGAAAAGGAAACACATCTTTTCTTCCAACAGTCTTCCAGAAACCGTCTTTCTCTTCTTTTTGCATAAAGTGTTTATGCTGCAGGGCCACAGTCAGTGAAAGGTCAAGCCTCCTGTGGAGTAAGTAAAAATAGACCAAACCAGACATTGCTGTGATGTCAAAGTAATGCAGCTGAAGCTGAACTGATTTGATTCATTCAGAGGACAAGCACCAGGGTGACTTTCACAAATGCAGCCCAGTGATATAAGTTAGTACAGTACAATGCCAGAGTACGTCTGTAACAACAGACAGAGAAGAGGCTGGCGAGAAATGTAAAGGAGCGGCGGCCACACAGGAGGGGACCTCTGGGACGAGGGAATGTGTTTTCATAAAATGCATCTCTCGTACCTAGATGGTTTTGGCTGTGTAACTTGTTCAAATTCAGCACATTCAATGTGACCTTATCCAGAGAAACATCAAAACTCTCCATGTGCAGGTGCATTTAGCTGCCTGCTTACAAATGAAAATCTTCTTCTGCACTTTCTCTAACCTCAGATAGCACAGTGTTTCCCAGCAGGGGGAGATCTCAAAGAAGAATCTGGAGACATTTACTGAAGACGTTCCTGAATTCAGGAAGTTATGAGTTATTTTGCAGCTTAGAAAGATGAGTGGTGACTGCACTTTGTTCTACCAAACAATTTTACAAGTGCTAAACTTATCTGCCACGTGTGCAGGCCTCCAGCACGTCACCCAAACAAATGTCCATCAATCTCAGTTTTTTTCTGAATCTTAAATCATTGATCTCTTTTAGAAGTGGTTACTAATGGCCTCCCTGGATCAGCTCCATCACCACAGCACATTTGTCATGTTTATGTGCTGTGTTAGAAATGTTGAGGACTGTCCCTATTTTACTGGCCCCAGCTTTTCTCAGTGAAAATGTTCCTCTGATGTATGTAAGATGTTCACAAATAAGAACAAAACTGACCTGAGGTTCGCCAGAAGGAAAATGTTGTGGAATCCAGGAAATAATAAATTTACCACTAATCTTTTAATCTTATCCCAGTCTTTCTTTTTTTCTTTTCTTTTCAGAACAAAAAACACATTTTTTCCAGCGTGCAATGGCTTCATTTGTGACACGAAAATCTTAATAACAAACTCAACGGTTTCAGGCTTCGTGATGTTATTGCCACCGTCAGTGAGGCAAAGAGGGGATACAGCACATCACATTTACCACTGCGGACTCAGACTTGAAAACATGAACAGCATTTGTCAATTAAAAAAAACAAAAACAAAAACAAATAAAGTGCATTGCAGTTCTCTAAAATAATAAGCTGATAAAACAACACATCTGCAGACTGGAGCCACAGCTGCTCTCTCTTTGCCCTGACTTTAGAGGAACTCCACTTTCAGCTGGTTCAGCTGTTTACAGGCCAAGGTGTGGGCGCTTTGGTGTAGACGAGAGGATCTGCTGTCAACGCTCTGCAGCCTCCTGCCAAAGGAGAGAAAGTCTGCGGTGGACAAAACCTGCAAATCATATTTCAACAGTTATAATCGGACATTAAACCTAGTTAAAAATGTGAGAAGTATCGTTAACACTAATGAAGTGTTACAAGTTCCTTATTCATTAATAAACCCTCATTTTATTCACGTGTCTGACTTTTAAATAGTAACAGCCTTTATACTGTGTTTTCCCAGAGTTGCCCTTGGGAGCGATGTATTGCGGCATCCACAGAGAAGCCATGAGATTTCCTCCACTGTACAAGTGATATAATTCAAGCGTTAATCTTCTGGATGTGATAGAATTTCATTTCAGACTGATAATAGTTTCTGCGACACTGAAGGTTTGATTGAACGCAGAGAGATAAGTCAGAGGTTCGAGAGAGGTTGCAGAGCAGGAGACGGTATTATCGTTCTAGCAGGTCCGAACCATAAATTGTGTGAGGAGTTGCGTACTGTGCATTTTTTGTACACTTGGCTGTTAATATATCTTATTTTAGTGAATAGATGGCTGCTGGAGGAATGTGAAATGTCATCCTCTTAAAACTGCACAACCGCTCACCGCCTGTTTTACAACACTGTTTCATCTTCTTAATACAAATTTACTTTGGTTCTCGTTTTGTATGATGATAAACGTGTGACATGTGGGTCTGTTATCGCACAGGCTTTGATGTTTTACAGGGTTTAACTGTCAGACTTTTTTTTCCTTTTTCGGATTAATTCGAGGTGATGTAGCCTTTTATATGAATATTTTTTTCAGTGTTTTATTTTAAAACACTGTAGTTTGTTGCTGCTTGGGTGCAGGTCTGGTATAATGGTGCTCCTGCACAGTATTAGACCCAGATTGCACAGGAGTGGGGTGTGTAAGTGGATGATATGGTGCAGCATTAATAGTGCCTATTCGTTCATTACCTGCGTGATTGCTATTGATCTGCCAGATGCTGCTTCAGGGGGCTTTGTGGCTGCAGAGTGCAAAGATCTACATGCCAGCGTGATACATCATGCCATCCAAAACATGCTCCATAGAAAACACTATGATCTGGCCGGCTGCATGGGATCTCAGCGGCTTTATATGCAGATACAGATTATTGTGATTGATGGGAAGGATTTGAGTCTTTTTCTGTTTCAATTGTTTTTCAAATGAAGGGATAAAAGGTTTGCTGGATGGAGAGGTGTAGTGGAATATATCAGAAGGAAGATAAATGCTGGCAGTTGAGGAGTGTTTGGTCAGCAGAATTTCTAAGTGTTGTGTGTGTGTGTGTGTGTGTGCTTTGGATGGGACCGAGTTCCACAAGGCTGATTGAATTTCAGATTATGCTTACCTATCAGCATACATCTACATTTTGTCTTCATAACACAAGCGAGAGGTTTGTTTTCTCAAGTTAACTGTGAAATAAAGCCGAGGACACTGCTTCAGCAGAGCGTCAGAGCTTCACCGTTAACACTGGTAGTTTTCAAATCATTAAAACCATTCCTCAGCATTTTATCCAGTGCAGCCTCTGCAAGTGAAATATAACTCTCTTCCTTTACATAGAAGGCAAATATACAACGTGACGTACTAAGCTAACTTTCCCGTCCACCTGTGCGTCCTTCAGGAGGCCGCAGCGGAGAACGCAGGAGTCCACGGCCCAGGAGAGGACAGGAAGGAGAAAGTGCCCAGCCCCCATCTCAGCCAGCTGGTGGTCCTCACGAACAGTGGGACTCTGTATGGTCTGGCTCAGAGGGTCGTGGCTACTGAGTCTCTGTAAGTACTGTCTGCACAAGACTGCAGCAAAACCACAAATCATTACCTGGAAGCTTGTTTTATGTCATCGCGTCTGTGTCCAGCCACTGATGTGAGTTCATCAAAACTCTGATGAGTCTGGCTGTCGCTCAGTGCCTCACTTCTAGGTGTTTGTAATTTCATCAGAGATTATTACACAGGCTGGCTGGCTGTCAAAGATCTGCTCTACCAGCAGTGTGTGCTCATGCTCTCAGCATTTACATCATTAAAGCTTGTTCACTTAAAAAGACGAACGATTGTTGAAATAGAAGGAGAGAGATGGAGAAACTTATTTCACCCCCAAACAATTCCTAGCTTTGTGTTTAACTCTCACAGTCACTCTCACTGATTTATGTTCTCCCCCACTGCCCCCCTCCCCGTTTTGTTTCTACAGTCATTCCACTTTCTTTGCTTCATCTACTCGATCCACACACTACACACAAGCACCCTCGTACATAATTAGGTCAAACTATCATCAGCACTGACAAAACTATTGGATCCTGAGAGGCCTGTAATGTACAACAGCTTTATAATGAGAGTCTGTAAACCAGGGGCCCAGGCGGCAACGCTGCAGAAATGCTGAACAGGTTTTTACGCCCTGTTACACAGAGTTTTACACATATCGAAGGCAGGCAGCAGGCTCAGAAGAATAATGAAAGTAAGGGAGCTAAAGTGGAGAGATGAAGATGTTTCTTTGGATAAAGTTTTATGAAGGAGGGAGGGTTAGATTCTTTTGGAGGCGGGGGCAGGACTAGTCTTAGTGTGGGAACCTTTGACATCTTCAGCAGATGCCACTTCAGCAACTGTTTAATGTTTAACTGTTTGTATTGGTGCTGCTGCTCATCTTGGCCAGCACATCCTTGGGAAAGACACTGTTAATCTCAGTGGATCTTTTTCTTGGATAAATAAAGGTTAAATAAATAAGCACCATCTTGAAAAAAAGCAGAGCTGCTCAGTGTTTTGTCCAAACCGAAGAAGCATCAGGGAGCCCTGAGCTAAAATCAAAGATAAGAGCTGCGCGGCCTTTTTTCACTGTTGTTTGCCCTTCTAGCTGTTGTTCAGGTGTCGTATTTGCACAAGCGTGATCAGATAAGTGTGAACTGCAGGAAGTGCTTTTTCTCTCCACACTCCACCACGTCGCTGAGGTAAACACAAGCTGTTCCTGCTAACCTTAATGTGATTTTCTCTGCTCTATGAAAAGAACAAGCGTGCACTGGGCTCATTTGCGGGTCACTGGCTGAGTTTAATGGGCTGCTTCCAGATTCAGTGTTAACCAGACAGCGCTTATGAATATTAATTTGTTCCTTTAATATAAAGATTTCCGTTTAGGCTCGCTGTGTTGACTGCTGTGCTGCATCCTTACAGATGCAGAAGCAGCTCTTCCACTGAAACCCCTGTGTTACTGGATAAATCAGCCATGCAGTGATTAATTACGAAATTACTTACGCCAAGCTGAAGGCTCAGGATTCGGTTTGAAAACACAATTGTATAGTTTTTAAGTGAAACAATAACTCACAGTTCTCATGTATCTATTGTTATTCTGTGCTGCAGGAAAACAGAGATCAGAATCATTTAGAGGAGTTTCTTATGATGAGGATGACTCAGAAAATGTTTCTGTCATAGACAGTGAAGAGAGAACTGAAAAAACAGCTAACTACTATATCAGCAACTACTGGTCACATTTTTTAAATCATTTTTTTTTCCCACATAAGTGTTTAAAATATAGACATGTTTTCTAATTTGAATAAAAAATGAAATACTTGTGAAAAAACTAGATCTAGCTCATAGCCAGACATTACTGGAAATATAATGTTTCCTGTGTCAGTAAATTGTAAATTGTAGTAGAAATGTAAAAGATATGTTTGTAGTGTTTTAGAAGGAGTGTCAGCATTTCACACTTTGTCCTGCAGAGACCTCCTGCCTCTGTGTAAATGGTGCACTCACTATATATTGTGCTCACAGAAAAAATGTTTGTAACTAACTAACTGTAAAACAGACAAATATTTCATTGTTCCATATTTTTTTTTCGAACACCAGAATACCGATGTTGGTGTGAGCATCATGTCAAAAGTGTTGTTATTCGGGGCGCTGTATAGCTCAGTGGGTTGAGCAGGAGGCTGTGCAGAGGCTAAAGTCCTTGCTGCAGTCGCCCCTGGTTCGAATCCTGAATCTGGCAGCCATTTGCTGCATGTCATTCCCCCTCTCTCTGCCTCCCCCTTTCCTGTCTCTCTCGACTATCCTGTCAATTAGAGGCAAAAAGGCCAAAAAATATACTTTAAAAAAAGAAGTGTTGTTATTCATCAGCAGATAAGTTGAGTTGTCTTCTTCTCTTCGATAGCACCAGCCAATCAGCTGTGCTTTAGTTGATGAGGGACTGGTTGACGTGAGCCGCTCTCTCCCGCAGCAGTCATCCTCATCAAACTCAGTTGTTGCCTTCAGCTCGTTCGGACCAGGGTCCTTCCGTTTTTTTATTTTGTGTACAGTAACACTTCAGAGCCATCAATCAGCCCGAGTCAAAAGGCTCGTATTTAGTCAGCTGGATTCACGAGGGTACTACGTCTGTCCACATTGATTGATTTTCCTTTTTTACCCTGTATTTCCTCCGCTTGGTCTTAACATTGTTCAAGGATAACTAAAATCCATACATTGTAAAACCTGCTGCCTGATTTGTTGCACATGAATGATATTTTGCTTTGTGAGATGAGACTCAAAAGAAAAATGAGCACCGATCAAGAGGACGTGGGACAACTGTGGAGTCTGTTCACCTCAATCATTTATTACATCAAACTGCAGTGATCACTAGGGAGAAATTAGATTAGTGGAATGGTAGAAAATGATCTCGCTGATTGAAAAGGACAAGTAATTATGTGCAGAGAACATTCTTATGACAAATGCAACGTTTGCAATTCACAAAAACACTCAAGTGAGCATCAGTAAAGGTGATTTTGCCTCATGTTTGCTTAACTGGGATGTGACAGGTCTAGTGCTGTGGTGACAGACAAGAAAGGCTGAGCTTTAATATTTGAAGCTCTGTTGGAGATGATGTTTTGCGAGGAACTGGAATCTCTAATTATCATTTGCTCCACTTCAAATCCTCAAACCAAAATTCAATCCGACGTAAAAGCTGTTGGAAATAGATCTGTCACTCTTGAGTTAAGTTATGTACATTTTTCTGATCACATTATGCCAACACTGAATGAATCAGCAGTGTCTGGGTTTTGTTTTTTGTTTCACAGTGTGTTTCTGGCTGAGCAGTTCGAGTCCCTCCAGTCCCACCTGGACACAATGATGCCTGCAGCCAAGAAGCCTTTCCTGCAACAGTTTTATTCCCAGGTATTATAGACTTCATACACATGCACATATATTATCTCTAAACTCGTGTGTGTGACTAATTACAGTTGATCACTGTCAGCTACAGTTTGGATTCTTCACTCACCCTGCATAACATCCCATCTGTTTCACCATTTGTAACCGTCATTCAGCCTTTAAATTTTCTTGTGGAGCATATTTCTCTCCAAGGACAGATGACTGTAACTACACACCACCTCTCAGTCTTTGTTGTCATCCGCAAAGGAGAAAAATGTTGGTTTCTCGCAACCACATTCTGCTCCTTGAGTCTATTGAGAGGTTCAGGTGAACAAATAGAAAGCTTCTGTTTTCCCCTCAATGCCAAATGATTGTCATGGTCTATGATTTCACTCTGGGAAATTATATTATGATTTTATGTTGTGCAGTCGATGACATCAAAGACCCTGAGTTCATGCCTGCCTCAGTAGCACACATTTGTTATAACACACATACATATATTCTTCCCTTCTTGCTCTCAGACGGTGGCTACAGCCAGTGAACTGCGGAAACCAATATATTGGATTGTGGCAGCCAAGGCCATCGACTACGAACAAATGTTGCTCATGATGGCTGGAGTTAAATGGGACATTAGGGAGATAATGTCACAGCACAATGTGTACGTGGACGTCCTGTTAAAGGTACGGTTTCATACAAAATGCCTCAGTGAATGATGATGTAACATGTGATGTGATACACTGCAGGTTTGTGGTTGATGAATATGCACAAAGGCTGCAGATGGAAACAAGATGGATTTTTAAACGATGCAAATGGAATTTTAAAAAGTAATTGTTTATTTTGTTTTGTTTTGTTTTGTTTGTGGATTTAATTGATATTAATCTAATGTGGTGCTGAGAGAAAAACAGAACAGGTTGCAGGCCAGTTTCCCAAAACAATGAGCTGAAAGGCACTAAAACGCTCTTCAAAAACATTTCACATCGCATGTAATAATTGAATCCTTGCATGTTTTTTTTAAGTCTTCCAGGCCACTGTTAATTAGTCACAGTGCTGCGTGTTTAAAGCTTATTTGTGCTGCATTACGCATCAGTTCAAAGACATCGATGGAGACACCATTGCAACAGCTTTCTTTCGTGTTTCATGGAGATAATATGGAAACATCTCCCCATTAAGATTGTTGCATCATTTATGCCACAAAGACTCCTTGTCAGTTGAATATAAATGACAATGCTGAGACGGCTGGTGTCCCTATTAAATAGCTTTTTTTTTCTCTTCGAGTGTGTTTTACATTCAGGAAGAGTTCAGTCAGCCAAAGAAAAACTCAACTGTCCACTTCGTTCTCCCTCTGCTGTGCAACACCCACACTACCCAAAAGAAGAACACACAAAAAGCAGCTGTAAAAGATTTGCTTTTACCTTCCAGGGATTTCCCTCACAAATAGTTTTTGATGTCCTCGTGAAATACAATCTGGGTCAACATCTGGGTCATTTACATAAACTATTAGCCTTTCTTCCACTTAAAGTCAGGAACTCTTTGCTTCCTTGTTGTTCCCCATGAGCTTAAACTCAGTCAAGGACTTTAAATATCAATTATTTTGGACATGGTCAATAATATAGTCGACATGGGAGCTGTCGAATGTTGAATGCAGATCTCCCGTGAAGTTTCAGTGTCGTTAAAGTTATTCGAGCTCTCCAGTCTCTTGAGTAGTTATGGAATTGGGAGTTTTCCTCTAAATGTGTGTGTCTTTATGCATGCTGGCTACTTATCCTATTATAAATTTTGCATGGGGCGGAAGGACACACAGCATTAGTCTGCTCAGACAGAGAGGTCTGAAGGGCTCGCTGTGGTGTGAAATCCTGAACAGACTGGCACCAAACCAAGACAAATCCCCATCTGCATCAGCAGGTCTCAGAAATCTGTTCATTAAATCAGGCGTTATACACAGATGTTGATGGAATCCCTGCAAAAAAATAAAAAATAAAATAAACACATAAATAAAACATAAACAGAAGTTTAACATCATCTGCTTATAAAAAAGAACTCAGACTCACCTTTTGAATTCTTGAATGGGTTGTGGATCTTCATCTGGCTCCAACAACTCTGTAGTTAAGCCTAACTAATTTAGCTTATGAGCTAAATTGCCTGAGCGGGAAATTTCTGACTCACTGGACTGGTTTAAACGTTGTACCGTGTCAAAACGGTCCAGCTGATGGACTGACATGGAGCTCATAACACAGAGTATGTACTTTCCTGCCATCAAGTGCTAATAGCCTCCTCTGCCAACTTGTCAGATGCCTGCTATACATGTGGATAGCGTAATGTGCACTGATTGAGGAGTGTACTACATTTTGTTGTACTGCACATGCAAGAATATTTTATGCATGGCTGTCAGTTCATCGCTTGCTTTCAACAATGGCATTGATTTGCATATAAAGTGGCGTAGGAAATGCAGCGGTGACAAAGTGCTTAAGTTGGAAACTACTGTGAGAGTGTTTGTTAATGAATAACACCCCGGTCTTGGGTGCAAAATTAATGGGAACGTGTGCCTCAAAATTCAAGTTCATTTTCATCAAATGTGATGCAGTTTGATTTACAATCGTCAGGCACATACTGTATATGCTGGAAAATCCTGAGCTTCACTTTGGGACACATCCATCAGCAGCCCTGATGTGCAGCCATTTATCCCTGTCATTCAACAACATATCATAATTGTATGCTTTCATCCATAATTGAACGTTTCAGAGAGAGCAGCAAGTTAAAAGTCACTACTAATTTGTATAACAGGTGCCACAAATCTGACTGTGAACATACAGGTTGCGTGCATGTCGAAAAAGTTAACAAATGAGTGTAACTGGGATGTTTCCCAAACCAGAGTACAGTATCCATCAACGCACAAATGATTTGTTTTAACGCTTGACTTGTGGCTCGGTGGAGTCATACTGTATGTTTTTTCTTAAGTATTTGTAAAAAAGAGATTGATTCAAACCCCTAATGCAGTTTATTCTTCACAGACCATAAGTAATTGGATTGTGCAATTCACAGCATGAGGTAGTTTTATAACACTGCTCGCTTCTACAAAGTAAGACTGGGGGGAGCTGCTGTTGAGCTTCATCCAAGAACACAGAGCAGCTGAAAGTCAATCAGAGGAAAAAATACTGTTTTATTTTGTTTGTTGGAAACCAAAGATGTATTTGTTCTACTCCAGCCTGTTTCCTGTTTAGACCTATTTGTGGTTGTGTAGGGCTACGCACATAAATCCCCTCTTCATAAAACAAGTTTCATTTTTCTGTATCTACATTTCTGCAGTTGAACTGAATATATAAGACAAATCAATGCCTTGAACCTCATTTATTTCTCCTACATTTTCTAATACTCAAGTTGCTCATGCTTTCTCCTTCATCTTCTCAGGAATTTGAGCAGTTTAACAAGCGGCTGGGTGATGTTTCCAGACATGTCCGCATCCCGCTGCCTGTGTCCAACGTCCTGTGGGAGCACTGCATCCGTCTGGCCAACAGGACTCTTGTTGAGGGGTAAGAAAGTCATTAAACACCACCTCAGCATCAGGGGAGTGTGTGAGGCCCAGTGTGATTCGGGTGAAGTTGTTGCCTTCTATTACTGTTACACCTTAAGTAGAATTACACTAGGATTAATGTGCATAGTATTTTCCCATCATCTTAAGGGCATATGATGTTTATTGTCATTATCTTTAACAAAATGACAGTGTTGCATTCTCAAAGAGCAGCAAGTCACAAACAAAAACAAACCGGAATGAGACAAGATTAAAAAAAACTAACAAACAAAAAAACAATGAAACAGGAAATAAATGAATAGATATTCAGTGATAAATAAAAGGTGGCAGCAGCCAGTGCAAATGATGCATTTAGGAATATTGCATTGCACAACAGAGGAGGTTTGTATTGTGTATTTTTTTAGACATTACTAATGACTGACACGTGTGTGCGGTGGTTGTAATAGGGGGGTGATGGAGGCTACAGCCCTGGGTAAAAAGTTGTCCCTCAACCTGTTAGTCTGTCTTTTTAAAGGGCCATACCTCTTCCCTGAAGGGGGGGGGGGGCAAACAGAGAAAGTCCCGGGTGGGCTGTGGCTGTGACAGCACTAATTGATCTTGGCTTCCTCTGCAGGCAGTCCACATACATAGGCGAGTTCGATGAGCAAAGCTTCCACAATCTTGTGGCCTGTCTTAACCTCCCAGGACAGATCCCTTCTGTTCAGTGTGCACAACTGAACAGCACTGGCAAAAGGCACACTCTTTTGTGCTCCTATAGAAGTTAAGAAGCAGTTATGAGGGTAGACCAGCCTGCTTTAGTTTCTTGAGGAAAAAAAAACCTCTGCTGGGCCAGTTAGGTCCTGGATTATGTGGATTCCCAGGAGCTGAATGGAACCCACCTTTCTACCTCCTCCCCACTGATGGAAAATGGGGTTGTGTGATTGTCCTTGACATCCTGAAGTCCACAATTACCTACTTTGGTTCGGTGGCATTTAGGACCAGGTTGTTGTCCCAACACCACTCAGCCAGATGTTGGACCTCCTGTCTGTAGTAGGTCACTGACGAGTTGTACCACAGATGTGTCATCAGCAAACTCTTGCAGCTCATACAAAGTGATTGACACTTACACAGTTTGTTAATTGTGTACAATATGTTCAGGTTAAGAGCACTTGAAGCCTCGGAGCACACTTATAGGCTGCAGTTTGCCCTTGGATGATTGTGTCACACTAAGCTTTCCACACAAGTGCAGCTGTTGTCGTCTACCCAAACAAAAGCTCTGAATGTCAAATGCAGTGTAAACATCTTTGGTATGAGGCCACTTCTGCCACACAGCTGCACTATTTTTTATATATCTTTACAATTATATATTCATTAATAAATATACTTGTTTTAAAAAGTCAGATTCTTTAAAGCAGTCAATGTAGTGATTATTGATAGCTCGTCAAAAAAAACAAGAAAATCTGTGGTCAGGTTTTGTGTATTAAATTTGAACTTGGGTTATCTCTGCAGCTATGTTAAGCTGAAACAGTAGTATACCGCACAGGACGGAGGAAGGACTGCTCAAACTGTTTTATGAGTTTCTCTAAACAGTGATGTAACTGAGCCAAAGGCTGTGCAGACCTGTTGAGTGCTGCTGTTATTTGTTAAAACCATGGGGAGTGTGAAAATTTAAGCCTCCTGTCTTGTTACGAAAGGTTCCTTCACTGTCTGGGCAGGGTCATAAATAGCCTCCTTAAGCTTGCGTCATGTACAGATACCAAACAACACGCGTGAATTACTGCATCCTAGGGAGTTGAGGCCCACAATGCTCATCTCTTGCGTCTTTACGGGGATGCCTACAGAGGTGGTGACCCATGGGAAAACTTAGGGGGAAAAAATCTACCCTTTACATCTTTATTCATTTTTTTCTGTGTTTATCCTGCAGTTTGAACATCTGCACTTCATAAATTTAAAAAAAAAAAATTCAAAAGTATGTCGTCAACCACTGTGAAAAACAGGGGGAATTACCTACAAATATGTAAGAAACCTGGAGACTCGGTTGCCAGGTTCTTTTGGAGTTATAGCCACAATAAATTCCTGCACTCCTCCTTATGCTAGCAGCCATCTGTGCCAGCCTCCACACATCCCACATAATGCATTTCACCACTTTCTTCCTTTTTAGCAAGAAATATGGGCTGTAATAGGCAACGCAAGGCCGATTGAATGTGTGCGTGCACTCTCTTGTCTGTACTGAGAACCTCTGTGTTAAGTGTATGTGTGAAGTGGGTGTTTTAGATGTGAAGATGTGACAAACCCCCTCTGATCAGACAGGCGTCAGGTCATTGGCTGCTGCTGACATCACAGTCATCACCAGGTTGCAGCGAAAGTGCCAGTGGGGTTGTAATGGCAGGCACAGAAAATGGTTTTGGTTAAAAAAAAAAACCCTCATGAAGTGCTTTAGTGTTTGCCAAGTGTTTTAAGAAGAGCAGAGGGCACTGGACATTAAGCACGGCCACAGGTGAAGGGCTTGGCCTCAGCCCTGTGGGACACCAGAGCATGTTTACCTGCCCCCCACATACACACACACATTCATTAACTATTTCTCCTCACGTTGCGTAAGAGAACTTTTGAACTCTTTCCATTAAACAAATGGCTCATTATGACTGTGATGCTCAACGCATTTAAGCCACAGCTGCAGACTTCTGCAGTCTGCCTGATTCTCTCAGTGCACTCCCTCCAAACACACATCGCCCACCCCTCTGGCACACCAAGACGGCAGAGTGGTCACATTGGTTTGTTTGTACTCCACCTTGTTCGGTCTGTTATTCACTTGCTCTTGTCCAGCCTTGATCTCCCATTAAAGACTTTGCCAAAATGGCTCTGTTAGCATTCTGAGGCGAAGCTCTAACACGCCACGCAATGAAAGTCTGGCCAGCCTGACAGGCTAAAGAGAAGGAGAGAGCGAGGATGACAGGGAGAGGTGATGAAAAAGAGAGAGGGACGGCGAGGCACAAAATGGAAACAGAAAAGAGGACAGCTGAAGTGTGAGACAGAGAGTTTACAGAGAGCAGACCTGTCTGTGTGCTGTGTTAATGTACTGGAGATGTCACACACACACACTGACCTCCCAGTCCCTACTGCCAGACACATTAAACACACACACACACACACACAGGAATGCATGTGTATTCTGGCCCACACCAATTGACTGACATCGCAGACAGCTCTGTGGAACAACCTGAAATAATATTGAATAACATTAATATTTAAATATTAACATACACACACAAGGAGTCTTGCGTGTCCTTACACTACAGATCCTCTGCAGCTCCACATCTTTACTGATCATCTCAAACCTCTGATTTTGTTGACTCATCACTGTTATAACAGTCACAGACATGGCATGTAACACTAACAAGATGTTCTGCATAAATCAAGCACGGCAGTCCAGGTCTACTGTCTATGCTACGTTACACACTTAAATGAAAGTTACAACATCCAGATTTGATTGTTGAAGTACATTCTCATGCCTTTCTGCCTTTCTTTCTCCCTTACTCGTTAAACTGTAATAGATTCCAGTAATACTCTGTTTGCTCTGCTGATGCAGATTTTTAGTTTGAAACTTTAATAAACAGTGACTTGAGTCCCAACACATCATGCAGACTGTTTTGGATGTATAAAAATTCACAGAGAACCAGAGTGGTAGAAGGTGGAGCAGGGGGTGTTATGAAGACAAGAATTTAAACCACTTTAACAAAACTTTTTCCTTCATATGCAACATGATCAGGATATGAAGGATAGGTTCCTGACAGGAATTCCTGTAATTAATTTTACATCACATTACTAAATAGAAAATTGTTGCTCAGTCAAATGAAACTGAATGAAATTAGTCTTGTGAGCTAAATGGTAAAATGCGTGTCAGACATTTTGACATCGCACTCAGAATAAGCAGGCAGTGAGGTAATGCACTGCATTCACAACCAGTCCAAGTTTGGAGAAGGAGCAGCTCTGTACAGATAGACGATGTGATGAGATCTGGCTCTGACTTGAGTCAGAGCATTCGAGGGTAGAAATAGTGCAGTGTGGGCCTGCATGATATGAGCAAGATGTCTGCTGTGCAGTGACACTGTTCAATATTGCTATAACGATATGACTTGCGATAAATGATCAAATATTTAATTGTGCACATTAACCATAGATCTCCTCTGTCTTGCTGCTGTAATAGGTCCCTGCTCATAGTTGCCCTCAAACACTGAACAGCCTATAGCCAATTGCCAGCTGAATACAAATATGGGAAAAAAATATATTTTGAGCATATTTTTATTTACAAATTGCACCAATAAATAAACAGAACGTTAATCTAATAGCTCCTCTTGCTACTAAATTAACACCAATTAATGTGTGGAAGGTAAGGGGAGCTGGGGGATCTGATTGGCTGAATGGTGTGCATGCATCACCCATGTGTCCAGGGCTCCATCTGGCATGGCACCTGTAAACAAAAGTTACTCATCACATTTCAGGCAACCTTTTGCAATGTGTTTATCATGCATGGTCATATTGTGATGATGATGATGAAAGTAAGATCGGTCAGCCGTAGTGCAGTGAGAAAAATTTCCCAAGACGACACCTGTGATCAACTTGCTCTGCAGTGATTGGTCACCTGCACACTGAACACTTTCTTTCCCCCCTGCGTTCTTCTGCAGCTACGCTAACGTGAAGAAATGTAGCAACGAGGGACGAGCCCTGATGCAGCTGGACTTCCAACAGTTCCTCATGAAGCTGGAGAAGCTGACCGACCTGCGCCCCATCCCTGATAAAGAGTTTGTGGAGACCTACATCAAGGCTTATTACCTGACGGAGAACGATATGGAGCAGTTTATCAAGAACCACAGGGTAAGATGAAGAAACAGGATGTAGCTTCAGTCTCGTGCTGAGAGTCTCAATCTGCTTTTCTCTCTGACCTTTTGTGTTTTCCATGCAGGAGTACTCCATGAAGCAGCTAGCCAACCTGGTCAACGTTTGCCTGGGCTCACATATAAACAAGAAGGCTCGTCAAAAACTGCTGGCAGCCATCGACGACATTGACAGACCCAAGAGATAGGCTTGACGCATGGACCAGACCCTAAACTTATCAAACGACCCCCCAGAGATGGACACTCCAACAGAGGAAGTCCCACCGTGGAGCTCAGTGTCGAATGTCTTTGTTTTTTGTTTAGAACCATGCAGAGGTGTGTTCAACGAGCCGCGCAGCACACACAGCAGCAGAGCTACTGTAAACATGTGAGCTACCTGTTAATCTGTAGTCATCATTTAGTCAAAAACACACATGCTGCCTCTTGTTGAATGCGCCTCATGAAGCAATGGTGGACATAAAATTTTAAAACTCAATATCACACCCAAGCATGCCGCAGTAACTCTGTGCATAGGCGTCCCATCACACGTCCTCTCAACAAACATGCTGCTTCTGAAGTTTGCCTGCGCCCGTCGATCACTTCACCATGAGCACAGGGAGCAGAGTTTGACTTTGTTCTCCACACAAACTCCTACAAACACAGGATCTAACAGTGGTGTGAACATGTGGCTGCTCCATCTGTCTTCACCACAATGTGCTCAAGCTCTGACACATCTCCTACACTGAGATAAAAGAAAATGAGAAGTGGATATTTATGAGTTGCTGAATCTGAAAGCTTTGCGTAAATATGTTCCATAAGAACGTTTGATTGGTTCTACCCCTCTACTGTACTGAATGTGTTCCCTGTTGGAGAAGCAGTGCAGTAAATCAGGCTTATTGGTCACTTTAATCTTTCATCATATGAAGATATTCCAGCCCTTGTGTTTGCTGTATACTGTATTAGTTCACTTCAGGGTGTTTGTTGTGCCTGACTGGATGTTCTGTTTCTTTGCTTTGTTTGTTTTGTCCATGAATGACATAAATCTAATATAATGATGATTCTGAAAATAATATAAATTGCTGTAGTTAGCGGTAATATAATTAGATTGTATCTACACCAGCTGCATTTCTTTGTTTGCCATCTGTCACATCTGAGGAAATGATTTTATTGTCCTGAGGTGAGTTTTTGAAAGTCTCCAGCCTTCTTGCTGAGCCGTGAACTGTCATCTTTTTATTTTTCTTATTCATTTTGTTGCTTTTTTTGCAGTTGGGCATTGATGATGTGATTTCTCATGACCTCCACATTCGTCCCCTCCCCACTCCCTCATTTTAACTTGACCAGACCTGCTGACAGGGCGGATTGATTAATGTCAAGGTAAAAAAAAAAAAAAAAAAAAAATGAAGTAACAGTTTTTGGTACAGCATCATCAACATATCCATTTTGTGTGCAACTATTCCAAGACGAATACTGTAAATGTGAATGTTTTGAACAATGTCTGTATTTATTTCTCGCTTTGTGTCTCGTATGGGTTTTTATATAACTGCTGGAAGCGTGCTGTCATTTATCGCCTCAGTATCTTATAACTTATCAACTTATTGGAGCAAATACAAAATATTTAAACATTTGTCAAAAGTACATTAAGGGTCACGTGCACTATAATCAGTAATCAGTGTTAGAGCTGTAGGTGGAAACAAGATGATTCTAACATAATAAACACACTAACAATGTGCTCGTGCTGTTTATTGTTCTTACACACTTTGTCATTGTGGTGTCATGATTAAACTGCCTAATCTATAAATGATATCAAATCTGTGTCCCACAGGATTAGCAGAGTCTGTCATTTGCTGTTCTCCAGAATGTATGAGTGTTACCTTTCAGCAGCGCCACGATCCATCCTAATGATGCTTTGCTCAGCCAGGAGCAGGACGCTGTCAGACTAATTAATGTGGCTTCTTGTGTGGCAACAAGCCCTCAGCCTTCCTGTTTAGGAGGAGCCCACTGATCAGGTTCAACAGACAAAAAATGTGAAGGACTGATTATAACTTTGATAACTCACTGTTTTTTTTAAAAATGAGTTGCTGTATCAGTGGGTTTGAAATGAGAGCCACCAGCAGCCTGATTCTAATCAAACTCCAGCTTCTTATTTAAGCCCCGCAGCAGTATTCACTCATTGAACCCCTGTGCGCCTGCAAACGCTCTTGATTCATACCCCTCCTCCTGACACCACCGTTCCCACTGTGGACACGTTCAGGTGCGCATCTGTCTCCTGTGATGTCCCGCCCAGTTACCTTTTCAAATAAAGGATCAGACCTGTGCTTAGATTTCATGAGCCAAGTCCACAGAAATCACCATCAATGACCTCCACAGCCTCTGTTCCCTCACCACACAACCTTCATTCATTCATGCCTCTTCATACATATTTAACTGAGAACAATTACTGGCAGAGACTATTAATACTGTGGACTTTGCTTGATGATTGATAAGACAATTTGTCGGTGGGGGTGGGAGCAGTGGTACTGGGGGTCTTTGAAGTCTCTTTGAAACCTTGAGCTTTGATATTGACTAAAAATGTCCTGAACTCACCACTGTGAAATTGGACAAATTATCAAAGCTGATTGGACTTTTTTTTTTTTTTTCAAAAAATGATTTCCTGAAGGAGAACTTAATGTTTCTGTCTGTTCCACTAATCTCAGCCAGCCCACATCCATGCTCTCTCCACAGTCATTTCCCAGATACTTTGGCTGATTAGACTTTTTGAAAGTGGGAGGTATGCTGGGAATTTCCAAAGTGTTTCAAACTCGATTAACAAAAAAGACATTTATGCAATAACCTTTTCTGACATCAGGTCCAACAAAACTAACAAAGCAGGTCGACTGTGGCCCATATACTGTAGACCCACGGCAGCCAATCCCAGCTGACCTTGGGTGTAGGCGGGGTAGGGTTAGGGCTATTAATGTTTACATTAACATTTGCTTCAGAATACAATTGCTGTTTTAAATTAGCTGTATTTAAATGTACTTTTAAGGGGAGCACCATGAGTAGAAGGTCTCAGAATGAGCTTCATAGAAATATTGACTGCAGACAAGATGACATACTTCATCCACAGTCCTCAAATGAAGTCATGTGACATTCCTGATATCCCCATTGAAGATGCATCTTAGTTTTACTGCTGTTTATGGGTCGATTGAAATCAGAATCTGTACTGCAGTATTGATAACTGGTAAAAGCTACTGTAGTTTACTACTAATGTTTCACTCCTAATCTATATGTGCTGAGATGTTCAGCCTGTCAGTTATTCACATGCACCTTTAACTGGATCAGAACCACAATTTGAATGGTTCCTCCTGGCGCCTGCACTATCCCTCCACCAAACTGTGTATAAATCAGTTCAGTGCTCTGTGTGTTACTCCTGCTGACAAACAATCAAACCAACAGACATGGGTGAAGAAAACATGGACTCCTGGGCAGAGGAAGACATAAACAGGAGAAAAAAAATAAGATGAAGTCTTGGGAAAACCGACTGGGAGAAGAAGGCTGAAAAACTTGCCCTCTCCTTCAGGTCGTCTATCACTTACTACATGACAGGCAGGAGGGAAAAGATTGGGGGTTCATCTCAAGAGGTATAGAGGTAGAAAACGCATTTGGGACGCCAGGTGAACTGGAGCCCACATACACACATGAAGACCTTTTAATCTCAGTGTCTCAGTCTGTAAGAGCAGAAAATCGAAAACTGTAACCAGGGAGCTGTGCAAGGTTTAGACAAACCCATTCGCTCCCTCATAATGACAGCCAAGTGTATTCATAGAGCTTTTCATTAAAGTGCTCTTATTGATTTAACCTATCACCAAACAAACCTGCCAGGGAGGGGGGACCTGTGCCTCCCTAAAGAAATGGCAGACGTGTCTATTACTGCACAGAGAGAGGAGTTCAGAAATGTTCATGGCATGTGGTTCAAAATGACTCTGCCATTTACTGCACTGTACAAATTGGACATGCAAACAAAACAGTTCAGACTACTGAAGAAGTCAAGTAACAACTAAAGCCAACATAATAAAATTACACTGGACTGATTGCAAAGATGGGCTTTTAAGAGATAGAAAATATCTTGCCGCATTCATGAATGGGATAATTTACATGTCTGAGAAACCTCTCAGAAATTCAATAAACATCGTTGTTTCGCAGTATTTAACGTGGATAATGCCAAAAGATTTCTCTTCTTATTGGCATCACAGATTGAGGCGGCTAATTGGATGTCAGACTCCACTGCATAAACTTTCACGACGGCCCTGCGAGAATCTTGTTCCACCAGTCGCTGCTAATTTGTTGCTTGACTAGCTGCGCTTGGACGCCAACGAATGTTGTGTACGGCCGTAAACAAGAGCAGGGAAGGGGAACCTCTCCGGAAACATCACAGCAGCAGGGGCGGGGCTTGCGGACAGGCAAGCCAGGCAGTTGCTTGGAGCCCCGGCCTCTAGGGGGCCCCCAAAGGCTGCCAAAATGTACTCCACAGCAACGACAACAATGGGCATTTTTTTTTTTTTTTTTTGCAATGCAATGACACCGTAGTAGCAAACCCCCTTGTGGGGCCCCCGCCCCATCTGCCTTCAGCCTGCATCTGACGCTGTCTGCGCGATTCAGCGCGAAGTTTGTATTTCGGTCAAGCTCCCCCACCTCCCACGAGACATGAAGAGGAGTTATCCCAGTGGGGCAGAGAAAAAGAAGCAGGGAAATGAAAAGGAGGAAAGAAGAAAGAATGACAGTGGTAAGTGCATTTTCACCTACTGACTGACTGTGTTGTCATGGATTCCATAGGGTCGAATACAATTAAGCCATGATGAATGCTAAACAGGACACAGCAACATTAGCAGGCTATAGCTAGCAGGTATATGTGCTTCACTCTCCAGTTCCACCAGCAGAAAACAACAAAACCTCTATTGATTATTATTATTATATTAATAACAACAACAACAATATCAATAATAAAAATAATACTAAATTACACCTTGCATGAAAAGCTATGCATAATGATGAATTGATGATGATATGTTTCTAATAATAATAATATGTTTCTCTCTTATCTCTCCTCAGGATCATTACTAACATTTTGAAAACCAGTAAATTCAGGGAAGGATAACGTTACCTTGATGTGGCCTTTTACATTGTTTACTCATTGACTTTTAGACCAGTGGACCTGTGGGTACCCTGTGAATTTTGCACTAGCCAAGCCCAATTTTGTGTTATTTATTTTATTTGATATTATTTATCTCCACTATTTAATTGTTTTATCTATGTTGTGGCAATGTTATTTTTCTTTTGATGTGCCCTTATACATTGTTTGCTCATTTACTCAGATTTATATTTTTTTATATTTGAAGTTTAATAATTTGCAGTGGACTTTTGTAATAAACTAAAGTTCATATTTTATATATCTTGTTGGTGTCAGATTATTTACAACAACGATTATTGATAGGTTTTCAGTATACATCTCAAATGTCCTGGAAATTGTGCATTTATGTGTGCAAAAACCTAATTTCGGCGTGCATGGGTGGGGTGGGGGCCCCAGGAATTTCTTGCTTGGAGCCCCAAAAGACCCTAGCAACGCCACTGCACAGCAGAAGAAGGTAGGGGCTGCTCCCCTGAAAAACAAACACTCAGTTTGAAGTGCATTGGTTTCAAGTTGAGGTATCTGTAAGTGGGGACATTTAATAGGAGGACCTGATATTTCATGGAACAGCAGAAATGAAAGCTTATCCCTTAAAATCAGGACAGTGATAGGCTGAGGATAAGATGTAGGCCTACAGTGTCACTATACACCTCTACCTACACATGTGATGAATCAAGTCTGTCATTCATGTTTGCATCATACACATGCGTATATACATCAGATCTGCAGCACTTTCTACTGTTATTGGAAATATTCTCAAACAAGCACAGTCACTTCCTTAACATCAAGAATTTCAAGTTATCACTCACACAAGAGGTTTATTTTACCACAGCAGAGCTCATTTCATTTCTTTTCATTTGGAGAAATGTGTTCAGGATCCTCCTCCTTTCCTACAAATTGAAGAGTGCAGAGTGAGGACAGGATGTATAGGATGTCGTTCAAGTCTTTTATTTTGTAATTATAGAACATTGATAATCAGTGCACAAGCAGCAGCGAAAGCAAAACAAGACTGAAGAGTCCACATACATGGAGACATTTGCTGATGTTTAGCAGATAAGGACTGAGGTAGAATTTATTCTCCGGGACCATGACCCCCCCCCCCCCAACATAAATTTCATGATAATTCAAACATTAGTTATAGAAACATTTTACTTGAAACCTCAAGTGTCAGATGTCATAGTGGAAAAATCAGGAGTGTCCATGCCACAGTTGTTAAGACATTTCAGTCTGGACTAAGGGACAGACAGACAGTTCTGTTCAATCTGACCCCTGCTCCTAGTGTGGCCGCTAACTGCAGGTGTGTCACCCAAACGAGGGTTAAAGCTACAGGAACTACAACTTCTCCTGCCTGTAGGTGGAGCAGGCCAGGCTGGAGCTGGAGGTCCAAAAGTGCAGAAATGAATCTGATGGCACTGCAGCTCTTAGCAGTTGTGTGACGGTTTTACCTGCTTTGCATCAGTGACACTGTGCGTCCTTATTATTCCTCCTTATTCATGTATTTGTTTAATGGCTTTCCTCTTTCAGAAACTGCAAACATCAGTGCCCCAGGGCCACTCTGCCAAACACAGAGTATTCATTGACTTTATTTTATTTATTTATTTATTTATTTTGCATAGAGATGAATTTACATTCCTAATAACAAATGACTCACATCCACTGTGCTCAATAAGTGAGCCATGAATTAGGTCCACAGACATGCAGTAGAGGAGTGTGAATCAGACTAATAGGCAGAATATTTGTGCTGGTAAACAAAGGAACTGATCACAAAAGATTGTTCCACATAATTTCACGGGTCTCTGCCCCTCATGTCCTCTCTTTCACGACTCTGCAAACAGAGTGATGACTTTTCAGTGGTGATACAGATAACTGATGAGAGTCTCTCCCTTTCATCAGCTACAGTATCTCATAATTGTGTTTGCCGTTTATTCTCAGCCTTACATCATGCAAACAATTCTAATGAGAGTGTGTGGACCATATACAATAAAGTGTTGACCTGGAGTATAATAAAGTCACTGTACTCTGCACATTCTGTTTTCCCAACCATTGACCAGTGTCCTCAGATTACGTTATATGTTTGTACTTTGAAGAGGGTTTGACATACAACCAAGGTCGGTGTTTGACAATATTAACAATCTACAGGTTTGTCCTTATTGATCATAATGCAACGAACAATCTGCTTTGTGGGATTAAAGCAAGTTTAACCTTTAGAATAAAAGAGTCAGGCTCAACGTTACTTCACATTTATAGTAAATTTGATTTCATGACCACTGTGGTTGTTGATGATGCTCATCTGCATGAGACTGTGGATTTTGTCTCTTATAGATGTCATGATGGTGCAGTGTCGTCTCTCAGGGAAAAGGTGGTTCTGGGTTTGATTGCTGGGCTTTTCTGGGTGGGCTTTGCATGCATCCAGCTTCCTCCCACAGACCAGGTTCATTGGTAGCTCGAAATTTCTCATAGATGTGAATGTGAGTGGGAGTAGCAACCTGAACAGGATGTAGTACCCGGCCCTTGTTCTCAGTCTGCAGCTCTGCACAGACATGATGGGGTACAGGACATGTGGAGGGATGGATTTAACAGGGTGTTTTTCTAGAGACAAAATATTGTGATGCGGCTGAAATTGGATCGAAGAACACCTGAAACGTCCAGTGTAATAAAAGAAAATCAAACATTGCCACATTGCAGGAAAGATGCTGATAATAAAATCTCTTCACTGAGTCTCCACTGTTGCGTGTGAAGCTGTCAGGAGAAGAACATCCAAACAATGACCCAAACATTATTGCAGTATTTTCATTTTTATTCAATGGTGGGGTAATGAAAGCAATACATCATGCAAGCGAAAGCAGACCTGCTCATGTTCTCTGTCTTCTGTGGAGAACATGTGTCGCAACCACCATTACCATATAGACCAATATTTCACACATCAATTTGTCAAAGGCTTTCCTGTGTAATCTGTATACTGTACCTTCCATTTCAATCACTGGGTTATCACAAGACCCAGCATGCTCCTCCTGGCTCTCCCTGCTTCTCATTACTCAGACGAATGCTGTGGCCTACAGATCAGGGAGTTTAAAGAAGTCAGAGTCAAGGCGATGGCAAATGGAGGTTTAACAGGACCTGAGCTAACCTTAAACCGTGACAGATCTCTTTTAATGGCAATTACACACCGCCTGTGCTGGGTTCCCATACTGACAGCATATAAATGTGTGTGAAAGCAATTTAGAGCGGGAAAGACATACATATTACATATTATATACTAGCAATGTATTCTCTGAAAGTAGCAATAACATTTTTAATATATGCTTCAGGGTGCACACGCCTCAATGAAGGCTAATGTGTCCAGCTTCTGTGTTTTCTCCTCTTATGGCTAGAGGGAGTTTGAGAAGAAGAACACTAGTCCATAATTTTTATGGGTTCAGGATAACAACCAGAAATATCAGTCAGAAATCAGGGGATAGGGAAACATGAAGTATGGAGCAATTAAGTATTTAAACAGGAAATCAAGTGTTTTTGTTATAAAGACACATGGCGTCAGTGGCTGTGATGTTGAAAGAAGCTGAACTTGGAGAATAATTTTATCTTTTGCTGTAGTTTCGCTAGTTAGATGATGAATTTGATGAGTAAAACGTTACTATTACTAACAGGCAGAATGACCAAATTGTGACAGAACAGACATCCTGCAGCTTTTGACCCTAACGCACAGTGCTCACTGACAGGTTGAAGTCATAGCATGGCTGCAGAGGTTCTTCACAGAGGCTTCACAGTCACTGGCTCTTTTGCTGCTGTGCGGCCATGTAAAGCTGTTTGCTGCCACAGTTCCAGCACTTGCTTCGGAGGGGTGGCTCGTCTCTGGAAATCTTTTTGATTCAAGTATCTTTTGGTCGTTTTTTTTTTTTTTTTTTTTTTTCTCCAGTTTGTGTGAATGTTCAAAGATTTGTTAATTCTGAATATCAACAGGAACTCGTCCATGCTGAGATCGAGGTGTAAATGGAGATCATTGATCATCTTGGAATTCAAACCATGAAAATACGTTTTTAGTGAATCAGCGTTATCCTTAATAATGGTAATAAAAAACCCTTATTCATATAATAGAATGTAAAATGCTATATGATAAACAGTGCAGTAACACAAGGTACGAATAGATCTTAATAATGGAAGAATAAACCAATGCAGGTTTAGGTAGACATTGAGCAGATTGAGTTTTTGTCCCTCTTAGACTCAAAGATTTGAAGCACTTTGAGGAGGATGACCATCAGCCCTCTTTGATAGCCTTTTCTCCACGGCCTTCACAGGTTTTGATCTTGATGTTGGTTATCCTGAGGGTTTCAGTGTGATCTCAGGGGGTAAGGCTTATATGCAGAATGTGGGATGAGCTCAATGCTGGCTTAACTGAGCTCTGACAGGTTTTTCAGATTCTCCCTCTGGGCACACCGAGGGAGATAGAAACTGCAAACGGACCTGTTTCAGATAAGTCATCCCATCCAATCATGCTTGGGCTTCAGCCAGTCCATTTGCTTATTCAAATGAACCACAGGATCAACTTGAGGTCTGTGCCGTGAACTCACTGATGCTGTTGTATGATGCATCTGTCTTTCTCCCAATTATTTCCCCAATTATTGAAATATTTGTTCTGGAGGTGGCTTTTGTGATCTTTGAAAAATACGGGGCAACATAGAAAAACAACCATGTTTACCTTCAGCTCAAGAAAATGCATTGGTTTTGCCTCTTAGTGTTCCTCTATATCTTTGTTTCTCTGTCTTGCTCTGGTCATTCATCACCAGGAGAGTCAGGGTCTCACTGAGCAAATTGCTTCCACGCACACAAATGATCACATTGGGCAAATCACATCTCATGAAAACAACCAAAGTCTTCTCAAGTCTGTCTTTGTCACAGTTTACCACCACTGTCTGGTCTCTGGTCTATCATCTCGCTGATGTCAGTGCTCCACTTCACATGGAGCACTGTGGAGAGAAACTGAGACTGGTAACCTCTGAGTTTGATTCAAGCTTGAAACATTGTGCTGATGCCACTGACAGGTTTCTGTCACTGTAAACAATGCATTAGCTGTGGTTGGAGAGACGCTGGGTGACCCCCTCCTACCCTGCTGTGGTATGTAACCCAGCGGGGGGAAACACACTCTTCCTTTTAAGCCTGTGACTTACAGCCTTTCTGTACATGAAAAAAAAAAAATGCTGTGTGGGATGTTTATGTTGAAGAAATTAAAGCATCTGCAATAAACGTAGAGGTGACCACCAGGCTAACTGAGATTGATGTAGATTCAAGTGAACTGTATCAGAGGTCAAAGGGAGGTGGGCCAGGAATCTCCTTTCCAAGTGGTTTCCCTTCAGATTCAGCTTTCACAGGAACAAGGTTCAAGATCCGGGGGCCCATGTAAAGATCATGCAAAGGTCTAGAGGAGACCACAACAATTAACTTATTAATAGTGTAATAGTAACATTTCAACCTGTCATCAGATATCCCCAACAGCCCATCATCAATCAAGAGATCAAAACATGGGTTCCCGATGGTTGAGTATGTCCAGTGTTGGCAACGCCCATTGCAGTGATCACCGGCTCGATTCCTGACTGTGCTGATCTGTACTGCATGTTATTCTCCCCACTTTCCTGTCAAATAAGGCACAAAATGCCCCCAAAATATCTTGAAAAAAAAGATCAAACATGATCATGAAGGAAGAATGAATGTTGTTGATTTCTCCCTGCAGAGACTCAGATGTACATGCCTCCTAATCAGTAACTCCTCATACATACAGTTGACATTGGTATTTCTTTATATTTGACGCTGAATGTTTGTTCGCTTAATCCAGATGAATATTGAAAAATATTTTTTCCTGAGGAGATGCAAAGACAACCAGGACCAGATATGTTAACAAAACAGAGAACTGTGAAACTAAAGGAAACACAGGGAGGGCGGAGCTGAACCAGTGAGTGCTGGAGAGGATGTCAATGAGGAGCTTATTATATTTAATGGCTGGCCTCAACACAGCAAAGTTTGTTTGAAATGTGCCAAACAAGCTGGATGATGTCAGACACCTCCAGGCTTGCTTTTTTTTTTTTTTTTTTGAAAACCTGGATTAAAACTCAATTCTTCATGTCATACTTTTATTTATGTATTTGTACCTGAATAATAATAATGCAACCCAAGTTAAAAGCACAACACAAATACATGTTTTCTTTTGTGTGTTGTGTGTGTTTGTGTGTGTGTGTGAGTGGCTGGGTACGAACAAAAGAGCAACATCTGGGAAAATGTCAATCGCCTGTCTGTATCTAGACGCCTCTGACAGCTGTATCTCTTCAAACATCACTTAAATTCACACTGCAGGGGTAGTAAAACTGAAATAAGTTAGTGCTTCTCCTGCTGTGCTGGGACTCCTCATAAAATGCTCTGAGTACTGTGGAAAATCCGAGCACACAGCCTTTGGATGAGAGGGGAACTTTGGCCGCTAACCTCGCCATTTAACGAGGCTCCGTGGTCCTTTAACTTTAAGCACTTTGGTTTTTCGGCTGTATTATCGTAAGCTCTGTGTGTTAAAGAATTACAACACTGGAGCATATCTGTAGTTCTGCACAGTAGATGTTGAAATTTGTGGTTCAGGGGTAACAGATACAGAACAGAACAGAACATTTCAGCCAAGTAACATTGGAGGTTTTCTGAGGTTCACTGAAACTACAGCCCCGTGAACTTGAATGTCACAACCTGTCTGTTCTCCAATCATTGGACATTTGGTTGAGAGCATTGTCTTCGAGGTAAATGACCTTTTTGAATACTCCCTATGATTTTCATCACATTTTTCCCAATCCATGAAAAGACCTCCTTTTCAAACACTCATGTTTGAAAAGTGAATATTACAAGCTGTGCTCCTGGTTCATGTGAATGTAAACTGAACATTTATACTGAAGAAGCATTCCCCACCACTGAGTAATGCCGGCTGCATTTCAAGACCATTTGAGGATAGAGACAAATATGTGGATGAATCAGACTTTGACTAATGTCAGCAAGGAATATGTTTGCTGATTTGTTCAGCACTCTGCCAATGTACGAGCAGACAAACAGGTAACAGCGTTGTGAAGTGTTCTGCCTCCCAAGGATATCGAGAAATTGCTTTGTTTGTGCCTGTGTAATTATTTTGACACTCAGAATTTCTGCTGTCGTGAGCGATAAAATATCATAAACGAACTCACACACAATCAAAGAACCGGGAAGAACTTTTTACATGACATGTCAGTATGACCTCCAAATGAAGTAAAAGCAGGAATAAAATGTTGTTGCATGGAAAGTATCCCCAGTGCCACAGCAAGTTCCCTGATAATTAATAATTTGCCTCGCAAATCTCATTAACACGTAATGAGGGAACAAGTGCTATTAGGGATACATGACTGAGACAGTTATCTTGTGTGACATATAAGCCCTGGGCAGGATGACAGGCTCACACCAGCTTTCAGTACAAACAAGGTGGAGAGTGAAGCCTTCCTTTTGTGTTCTTTGATGCACTCAGGAGGTGATATCAACGTCACACCATTACAGTCGACTGGACCTCTGCCAGCCCATGTCAGGCTTCCTATTTCAACAGCATGACTCAGTTGTTCAGTGAGGTCTGCAGCACGAGCCGCATGCCAGACGATTCCTGTCAGTGCTTTGCTCTTTTCCCTGGAAGCTTAGAAACATATACTTTTCGCAAATGCTCCCTCTCAATCCTCCTTTCTCATTTACAAATGACGGCTACAATGCAGACGCCTCAGGTCTCTCACCCCACCCCCTCGCCACTCTCTACAGAATATGATCCTAAGATGGATGTATGTGGCAGTAAATATCATTACACAAGTGCTTCAGTGATCAGCTTTAGGGCATTGCTTTGGCACTTAAGGTTTTAATATCAAAGGATTTAAATCAAGAGTGCATAGATAATTATCACACTGCCAGCTATTGTCTTCCAATAGGCCTACATCAAAGGGATTAAAAACACAATGCTCATTTAAGATTATAATGTGAGTGTTGCACGCTAATCCTGAAGGAGGAGTTATTTCATTAGGTTTTTCTGCCTTCTTTCTCTATATAGACTTCTGGGGGATGCTAATTTCCTGAGGAGGCAAACACCATCAAGAGCAATTTAAAAATCCAATACAAATCTTGATTGTTCTGTGCTTTGTGAATAAACTGACCTGGCGTTCAAAACATGGGACATTGTTCTAAGTGTGTCATTCTGAAAACAGAGCACAGATGACATGATAGTCTGTGAAATTAGTCGGTTAATACTTCTGGGAATGATGTGTCAATCATGAACTAATGAGCCTAAGACTACCCCTCTGCAAAAGTGTAGTGATTCATAATGCCGCCACCGTTAAATCCCATCGCAACTCACAAGTTCTATCTCTCGTGAGCAGATAGAGACGATGGTGCAGATTAGCACCCGTGTGAATAGAGGTTTGAATGGTTTGATTTATTTTCTTTGAGGCAGCGGCATTGAACACAGCGGGGGTTCTCACACATTAGGCTCAAAATACCATAGCTGGATCATGTAGAGGCACACACGCACTCATGCACACACACATTTTGAGTGTTGAGTTGAATTTCTTATGCAGATTTATTTTACAGGTTTACAAAGATGATTCTTTAACTGCAGGATTTTAATTTGTTGAGTTGTTTGCTTTATTTATTGGATCAATTTATCTACCTCAAAAACATTTGAGCTAGAAAAGCTAAATTGAGTCAATATAAGTAAAGGGTGCATACAGTTATCATGACATTCCTATGAAAATGCATTGTTAGCTTGTGAAATAGGATGAGGTAATCTCATCAATAAATTCTATAGTTAAAGTAATGTAAATATTGTTATGTTGCATTGTACATTAATTCACAAGAAATGCTGTAACATTATATTTCACTTTATATTGTTGACCTGTAAGTACAAGCTCTGGAGATGGGAATTCCTGAAGAAAAAGTAAGAAAAAGAGAAAAGTATTGAGGTGAAGGTAAAACAATTTCAATCAAAACTCTATAAAACTGATAAGAAATCAATAATTTAAAAGATACTATACTTTTGCATCAGGCCTTAGACGGGATCAGGAAGCAGAAGTTGGTCCACAGTTGCAGATCTCAAGTCTGAAGATTTGGATATAGGAAGACCTGAAGAGAAAATGGGAAAAGGGAAAACATGGGGGTGAAAGTTAAACAATTCCAAATAAAAACCCTATTAAACTAATAATCAATCAATAATTTAAATGATACTAGAGTGTTGCATCAGGCCGTAGACAGGATCAGGAAGCAGAAGTTGGTCCACAGTTGCAGATCTGATGTCTGAAGCTCTGGAGATGGGAATTCCTGAAGAAAAAGCAAGAAAAAGAGAAAAGTTTAGAGGTGATGGTTAAACAATTCCAGATAAAATTCTAGAAATTAATAATCAATCAATAGTTTAAATGACACTAGAGTGTTGCATCAGGCCTTAGACAGGATCAGAAAACAGAAGTTGGTCCACAGTTGCAGATGTGAACTCAGTAGCTCTGGACATGAAATGACTGGGAGAGCAAAGGGGAGAAAGAGAAAGAATGGGGGGGGGGAGTGTGATACAAGTCTAGGGAAAAAGCGATAAGACTAATATTTAAATTATTGGAGAATAATTAGTCTTAGATTTTTTCTAGACTGGTGTCACTGTTGCAAATTTGAAGGCTATAGCTCCGGAGATGCAACGACCTGAAGAGAAATCGAAAGGAAAAATAAATGGAGTGAGGGTTAAAACAATTACAGGCAAAATCTGAAAAGACTAATTATCAATCAATAATTTCAATGATACTAGATACTGCATCGGGCCTTAAGACAGGATCAGGAAGCAGACGTTGGTCCACAGTTGCAGATCTGATGTCTGGAGATCTGGAGATGGGAATTCCTGAAGAAAAAGTAAGAAAAAGAGAAAAGTTTAGAGGTGAAGGTTAAACAATTCCAAATAAACCCTATTGAACTAGTAATCAATCAATAATTTAAATGATATTAGATACTGCATCAGGCCTTAGACAGGATCAGGAAGCAGAAGTTGGTCCACAGTTGCAGATCTGAAGTCTGAAGCTCTGGAGATGGGAATTCCTGAAGAAAAAGTAAGAAAAAGAGAAAAGTTTAGAGGTGATGGTTAAACAATTCCAGATAAAATTCTAGAAATTAATAATCAATCAATAGTTTAAATGACACTAGAGTGTTGCATCAGGCCTTAGACAGGATCAGAAAACAGAAGTTGGTCCACAGTTGCAGATGTGAACTCAGTAGCTCTGGACATGAAATGACTGGGAGAGCAAAGGGGAGAAAGAGAAAGAATGGGGGGGGGGAGTGTGATACAAGTCTAGGGAAAAAGCGATAAGACTAATATTTAGATTATTGGAGAATAATTAGTCTTAGATTTTTTCTAGACTGGTGTCACTGTTGCAAATTTGAAGGCTATAGCTCTGGAGATGCAACGACCTGAAGAGAAATCGAAAGGAAAAATAAATGGAGTGAGGGTTAAAACAATTACAGGCAAAATCTGAAAAGACTAATTATCAATCAATAATTTCAATGATACTAGATACTGCATCGGGCCTTAAGACAGGATCAGGAAGCAGACGTTGCTCCACAGTTGCAGATCTGAAGTCTGGAGATCTGGAGATGGGAATTCCTGAAGAAAAAGCAAGAAAAGGGGAAAAGTTTAGAGGTGATGGTTAAACAATTCCAAATAAAACCCTATTAAACTAATAATCAATCAATTATTTAAATGATACTATAGTGTTGCATCAGGCCGTAGACAGGATCAGGAAGCAGAAGTTGGTCCACAGTTGCAGATCTGAAGTCTGAAGCTCTGGAGATGGGAATTCCTGAAGAAAAAGTAAGAAAAAGAGAAAAGTTTAGAGGTGATGGTTAAACAATTCCAGATAAAATTCTAGAAATTAATAATCAATCAATAGTTTAAATGACACTAGAGTGTTGCATCAGGCCTTAGACAGGATCAGAAAACAGAAGTTGGTCCACAGTTGCAGATGTGAACTCAGTAGCTCTGGACATGAAATGACTGGGAGAGCAAAGGGGAGAAAGAGAAAGAATGGGGGGAGGGGTGTGATACAAGTCTAGGGAAAAAGCGATAAGACTAATATTTAAATTATTGGAGAATAATTAGTCTTTGATTTTTTCTAGACTGGTGTCACTGTTGCAAATTTGAAGGCTATAGCTCCGGAGATGCAACGACCTGAAGAGAAATCGAAAGGAAAAATAAATGGAGTGAGAGTTAAAACAATTACAGGCAAAATCTGAAAAGACTAATTATCAATCAATAATTTCAATGATACTAGATACTGCATCGGGCCTTAAGACAGGATCAGGAAGCAGACGTTGCTCCACAGTTGCAGATCTGAAGTCTGAAGCTCTGGAGATGGGAATTCCTGAAGAAAAAGCAAGAAAAGGGGAAAAGTTTAGAGGTGATGGTTAAAAAATTCGCAATAAACCCTATTGAACTAATAATCAATCAATATTTTAAATTACACTAGAGTGTTGCATCAGGCCTTAGACAGGATCAGGAAGCAGAAATTGGTCCACAGTTGCAGATCTGATGTCTGAAGCTCTGGAGATGGGAATTCCTGATGAAAGAGTAAGAAAAAGGTAAAAGTTGTGAGGTGATGGTTAAACAATTCCAATAAAACCCTATTAAACTAATAATCAATCAGTACTTTAAATGATACTAAATACTGCATCAGGCCTTAGACGGGATCAGGAAGTAGAAGTTGGTCCACAGTTGCAGATCTGAAGTCTGAAACTCTGCAGATGGGAATTCCTGAAAAAAAAGTAAGAAAAAGAGAAAAGTATTGAGGGGATGGTTAAACAATTCCATTAAAACCCTATTAAACTAATAATCAATCAATAATTTAAATGATACTAGAGTGTTGCATCAGGCCTTAGACAGGATCAGGAAGCAGAAGTTGGTCCACAGTTGCAGATCTGATGTCTGAAGCTCTTGGAGATAGGAATTCCTGAAGAAAAAGCAAGAAGAAGAGAAAAGTATTGAGGTGATGGTTAAACAATTCCAATAAAACCCTATTGAACTAATAATCAATCAATTATTTAAATGATACTAAATACTGCATCAGGCCTTAGACAGGATCAGGAAGCAGAAGTTGGTCCACAGTTGCAGATCTGAAGTCTGAAACTCTGCAGATGGGAATTCCTGAAAAAAAAGTAAGAAAAAGGTAAAAGTTGTGAGGTGATGGTTAAATGATTCCAATAAAACCCTATTAAACTAATAATCAATCAATAATTTAAATGATACTAGATTGTTGCATCAGGCCTTAGACAGGATCAGGAAGCAGAAGTTGGTCCACAGTTGCAGATCTGAAGTCTGAAACTCTGGAGATGGTAATTCCTGAAAAAAAAGTAAGAAAAAGAGAAAAGTATTGAGGTGATGGTTAAACAATTCCAATAAAACCCCATTAAACTAATAATCAATCAATTATTTAAATGATACTAAATACTGCATCGGGCCTTAGACAGGATCAGGAAGCAGAAGTTGGTCCACAGTTGCAGATCTGAAGTCTGAAACTCTGCAGATGGGAATTCCTGAAAAAAAAAATAAGAAAAAGGTAAAAGTTGTGAGGTGATGGTTAAATGATTCCAATAAAACCCTATTAAACTAATAATCAATCAATAATTTAAATGATACTAGAGTGTTGCATCAGGCCTTAGACAGGATCAGGAAGCAGACGTTGGTCCACAGTTGCATATCTGATGTCTGAAGCTCTGGAGATGGGAATTCCTGAAGAAAAAGTAAGAAAAAGGTCAAAGTTGTGAGGTGATGTTTAAACAATTCCAATAAAACCCTATTAAACTAATAATCAATCCATTATTTAAATGATACTAAATACTGCATCGGGCCTTAAGACAGGATCAGGAAGCAGAAGTTGGTCCACAGTTGCAGATCTGATGTCTGAAGCTCTGGAGATGGGAATTCCTGAAGAAAAAGCAAGAAAAAGAGAAAAGTATTGAGGCGATGGTTAAACAATTCCATTAAAACCCTATTGAACTAATAATCAATCAATTATTTAAATGATACTAAATACTGCATCAGGCCTTAGATGGGATCAGGAAGTAGAAGTTGGTCCACAGTTGCAGATCTGAAGTCTGAAGCTCTGGAGATGGGAATTCCTGAAGAAAAAGCAAGAAAAAGAGAAAAGTATTGAGGCGATGGTTAAACAATTCCAATAAAACCCTATTGAACTAATAATCAATCAATTATTTAAATGATACTAAATACTGCATCGGGCCTTAGACAGGATCAGGAAGCAGAAGTTGGTCCACAGTTGCAGATCTGAAGTCTGAAGCTCTGGAGATGGGAATTCCTGAAAAAAAAAGTAAGAAAAAGGTAAAAGTTGTGAGGTGATGGTTAAACGATTCCAATAAAACCCTATTAAACTAATAATCAATCAATAATTTAAATGATACTAGAGTGTTGCATCAGGCCTTAGACAGGATCAGGAAGCAGAAGTTGGTCCACAGTTGCAGATCTGATGTCTGAAGCTCTTGGAGATAGGAATTCCTGAAGAAAAAGCAAGAAAAAGAGAAAAGTATTGAGGTGATGGTTAAACAATTCCAATAAAACCCTATTGAACTAATAATCAATCAATAATTTCAATGATACTAGATACTGCATCAGGCCTTAGACAGGATCAGGAAGCAGAAGTTGGTCCACAGTTGCAGATCTGAAGTCTGAAACTCTGCAGATGGGAATTCCTGAAAAAAAAAGCAAGAAAAAGGTAAAAGTATTGAGGGGATGGTTAAACAATTCCAATAAAACCCCATTAAACTAATAATCAATCAATAATTTAAATGATACTAGAGTGTTGCATCAGGCCTTAGACAGGATCAGGAAGCAGAAGTTGGTCCACAGTTGCAGATCTGATGTCTGAAGCTCTGGAGATGGGAATTCCTGAAAAAAAAAGTAAGAAAAAGGTAAAAGTTGTGAGGTGATGGTTAAACGATTCCAATAAAACCCCATTAAACTAATAATCAATCAATAATTTAAATGATACTAGAGTGTTGCATCAGGCCTTAGACAGGATCAGGAAGCAGAAGTTGGTCCACAGTTGCAGATCTGAAGCCTGAAACTCTGGAGATAGGAATTCCTGAAGAAAAAGCAAGAAAAAGAGAAAAGTATTGAGGTGAAGGTTAAACAATTCCAATGAAAACCAATTGAACTAATAATCAATCAATTATTTAAATGATACTAGATACTGCATCGGGCCTTAGACGGGATCACGAAGCAGAAGTTGTTCCACAGTTGCAGATCTGATGTCTGAAACTCTGGAGATGGGAATTCCTGAAGAAAAAGCAAGAAAAAAAGAAAAGTATTGAGGTGATGGTTAAACAATTCCAAATACAACCCTATTAAACTAATAATCAATCAATAATTTAAATAATACTAGAGTGTTGCATCAGGCCTTAGACAGGATAGGAAGCAGAAGTTGGTCCACAGTTGCAGATCTGAAGTCTGAAACTCTGGAGATGGGAATTCCTGAAAAAAAAAGCAAGAAAAACGTAAAAGTAGTGAGGTGAAGGTTAAACTACTCCAAATACAACCCTATTAAACTGATAATCAATCAATAATATAAATGATACTACAGTGTTGCATCAGGCCTTAGACAGGATCAGGAAGCAGAAGCTGGTCCACAGTTGCAGATCTGATGTTTGAAACTCTGGAGATGGGAATTCCTGAAAAAAAAGTAAGAAAAAGGTCAAAGTTGTGAGGTGATGGTTAAACAATTCCAATGAAACCCTATTGAACTAATAATCAATCAATTATTTAAATGATACTAAATACTGCATCAGGCCTTAAGACGGAATCAGGAAGCAGAAGTTGGTCCACAGTTGCAGATCTGAAGTCTGAAACTCTGGACATGGGAATTCCTGAAAAAGAAGTAAGAAAAAGAAAAAAGTTCAAGGTGATGGTTAAACAATTCCAATACAACCCTATCAAACTAATAATCAATCAATAATTTGAATGATACTAGAGTGTTGCATCAGGCCTTAGACAGGATCAGGAAGCAGAAGTTGGTCCACAGTTGCAGATCTGAAGTCTGAAACTCTGGAGATGGGAATTCCTGAAGAAAAAGCAAGAAAAAGAGAAAAGTATTGAGGTGATGGTTAAACAATTCCAATGAAAACCAATTGAACTAATAATCAATCAATTATTTAAATGATACTAAATAATGCATCGGGCCTTAGACGGAACCAGGAAGCAGAAGTTGGTCCACAGTTGCAGATCTGAAGTCTGAAACTCTGGAGATGGGAATTCCTGAAAAAAAAGCAAGAAAAGGGAAAAGATTAGAGGTGATGGTTAAACAATTCGAAATACAACCCTATTAAACTAATAATCAATCAATAATTTAAATGATACTAGAGTGTTGCATCAGGCCTTAGACAGGATCAGGAAGCAGACGTTGGTCCACAGTTGCATATCTGATGTCTGAAGCTCTGGAGATGGGAATTCCTGAAGAAAAAGTAAGAAAAAGGTCAAAGTTGTGAGGTGATGTTTAAACAATTCCAATAAAACCCTATTGAACTAATAATCAATCCATTATTTAAATGATACTAAATACTGCATCGGGCCTTAAGACAGGATCAGGAAGCAGAAGTTGGTCCACAGTTGCAGATCTGATGTCTGAAACTCTGGACATGGGAATTCCTGAAGAAAAAGCAAGAAAAAGAGAAAAGTATTGAGGCGATGGTTAAACAATTCCAATAAAACCCTATTGAACTAATAATCAATCAATTATTTAAATGATACTAAATACTGCATTGGGCCTTAGACATGATCAGAAAGCAGACGTTGGACCACAGTTGCAGATCTGAAGTCTGAAACTCTGCAGATGGGAATTCCTGAAAAAAAAGTAAGAAAAAGAGAAAAGTATTGAGGTGAAGGTTAAACAATTCCAATAAAACCCTATTAAACTAATAATCAATCAATAATTTAAATGATACTAGAGTGTTGCATCAGGCCTTAGACAGGATCAGGAAGCAGAAGTTGGTCCACAGTTGCAGATCTGATGTCTGAAGCTCTGGAGATGGGAATTCCTGAAGAAAAAGTAAGAAAAAGGTAAAAGTTGTGAGGTGAAAGTTAAACAATTCCAAATACAACCCTATTAAACTAATAATCAATCAATAATATAAATGATACTACAGTGTTGCATCAGGCCTTAGACAGGATCAGGAAGCAGACGTTGCTCCACAGTTGCAGATCTGAAGTCTGAAACTCTGGAGATGGGAATTCCTGAAAAAAAAAGCAAGAAAAACATAAAAGTTGTGAGGTGAAGGTTAAAAAACTCCAAATACAACCCTATTAAACTAATAATCAATCAATAATTTAAATGATACTAGAGTGTTGCATCAGGCCTTAGACAGGATCAGGAAGCAGAAGTTGGTCCACAGTTGCAGATCTGATGTCTGAAACTCTGGAGATAGGAATTCCTGAAGAAAAAGCAAGAAAAGGGGAAAAGTTTAGAGGTGATGGTTAAACAATTCGAAATAAAACCCTACTGAACTAATAGATTCTAGACCTAGCCTCTGCATAGGTGTACCTTATAAAGTGACAGGACTAATTTGAGGCACATTACCTGTGTGTTGGGGCCAGAATTCTTGATGGTTGGTCTATTTGTGACTATTCATTTCTTTGTGGGGGGGCAAACCTATAAAATCAGCAGGGGATCAAATACTTCTTTTCCCCACTGTATTTACAGGTACTTTTGACTAACAATGACAGGCATTAAAGACACTCTATGCCTGATTTCTCACTTAGTCAAACAAATTTAACACATATTTGAACATGCAAGAAAAATATCTGTATCTCAGCAATACAAACTTACCGAACATCTAAGAAACACTTTCTACAATGATCAAATATTACCTATTTGTGCCGCATTTTTACACATGCAAACACTTACGCAGTCTTTCTTTTATGGCATGCAGTTTCAAATAGACAGCTGCAAGACTAGGATTAAAGCAACAACTGGTGGTATCAAAGGACACTTGTGATGTCATAAATGTGACATCAGCATTCCAAGTATGGCATGACAGCTGAACACATCAAGGTATATGTATGACATCACAGCTACCATGATGTGTGTAGCTGTGACATCAGCATTCCAAGTACGCCATGACACCCAACTCTTGCCTGGCTGTGATCTAACACCTTTGATGTGTGTAGCTGTGACATCAGCATTCCAAGTACGCCATGACAACCAACTCTTGCCTGGCTGTGATGTAACACCTTTAAATGTGTAAACTCTGGAGATGGGAATTCCTGAAAAAAAAAGCAAGAGAAACGTAAAAGTTGTGAGGTGAAGGTTAAACAACTCCAAATACAACCCTATTAAACTAATAATCAATCAATAATATAAATGATACTACAGTGTTGCATCAGGCCTTAGACAGGATCAGGAAGCAGACGTTGCTCCACAGTTGCAGATCTGAAGTCTGAAACTCTGGAGATGGGAATTCCTGAAAAAAAAAGCAAGAAAAACATAAAAGTTGTGAGGTGAAGGTTAAAAAACTCCAAATACAACCCTATTAAACTAATAATCAATCAATAATTTAAATGATACTAGAGTGTTGCATCAGGCCTTAGACAGGATCAGGAAGCAGAAGTTGGTCCACAGTTGCAGATCTGAAGTCTGAAGCTCTGGAGATGGGAATTCCTGAAGAAAAAGTAAGAAAAGGGGAAAAGTTTAGAGGTGATGGTTAAACAATTCGAAATAAAACCCTACTGAACTAATAGATTCTAGACCTAGCCTCTGCATAGGTGTACCTTATAAAGTGACAGGACTAATTTGAGGCACATTACCTGTGTGTTGGGGCCAGAATTCTTGATGGTTGGTCTATTTGTGACTATTCATTTCTTTGTCGGGGGGCAAACCTATAAAATCAGCAGGGGATCAAATACTTCTTTTCCCCACTGTATTTACAGGTACTTTTGACTAACAATGACAGGCATTAAAGACACTCTATGCCTGATTTCTCACTTAGTCAAACAAATTTAACACATATTTGAACATGCAAGAAAAATATCTGTATCTCAGCAATACAAACTTACCGAACATCTAAGAAACACTTTCTACAATGATCAAATATTACCTATTTGTGCCGCATTTTTACACATGCAAACACTTACGCAGTCTTTCTTTTATGGCATGCAGTTTCAAATAGACAGCTGCAAGACTAGGATTAAAGCAACAACTGGTGGTATCAAAGGACACTTGTGATGTCATAAATGTGACATCAGCATTCCAAGTATGGCATGACAGCTGAACACATCAAGGTATATGTATGACATCACAGCTACCGTGATGTGTGTAGCTGTGACATCAGCATTCCAAGTACGCCATGACACCCAACTCTTGCCTGGCTGTGATCTAACACCTTTGATGTGTGTAGCTGTGACATCAGCATTCCAAGTACGCCATGACAACCAACTCTTGCCTGGCTGTGATGTAAAACCTTTAAGTGTGTAGCTGTGACATCAGCATTCCAAGTACACCATGACAACCAAATCTTGCCTAGCTGTGATCTAACACCTTTAAGCGTGTAGCTGTGACATCAGCAATCCAAGTACGCCATGACAACCAACTCTTGTCTGGCTGTGATGTAACACCTTTAAATGTGTAAACTCTGGAGATGGGAATTCCTGAAAAAAAAAGCAAGAAAAACGTAAAAGTTGTGAGGTGAAGGTTAAACAACTCCAAATACAACCCTATTAAACTAATAATCAATCAATAATATAAATGATACTACAGTGTTGCATCAGGCCTTAGACAGGATCAGGAAGCAGACGTTGCTCCACAGTTGCAGATCTGAAGTCTGAAACTCTGGAGATGGGAATTCCTGAAAAAAAAAGCAAGAAAAACGTAAAAGTTGTGAGGTGAAGGTTAAAAAACTCCAAATACAACCCTATTAAACTAATAATCAATCAATAATTTAAATGATACTAGAGTGTTGCATCAGGCCTTAGACAGGATCAGGAAGCAGAAGTTGGTCCACAGTTGCAGATCTGAAGTGTGACGCTCTGGAGATGGGAATTCCTGGAAAAAAAGTAAGAAAAAGAGAAATATTTCAAGGTGATGGTTAAACAATTCCAATAAAACCCTATTGAACTAATAATCAATCAATTATTTATATGATACTAAATACTGCATCGGGCCTTAGACGGAATCAGGAAGCAGAAGTTGTTCCACAGTTGCATATCTGAAGTCTGAAACTCTGGAGATGGGAATTCCTGAAGAAAAAGCAAGAAAAGGGGAAAAGTTTAGAGGTGATGGTTAAACAATTCGAAATAAAACCCTATTGAACTAATAATCAATCAATTATTTAAATGATACTAGAGTGTTGCATCAGGCCTTAGACAGGATCAGGAAGCAGAAGTTGGTCCACAGTTGCAGATCTGAAGTCTGAAGCTCTGGAGATGGGAATTCCTGAAGAAAAAGCAAGAAAAGGGGAAAAGTTTAGAGGTGATGGTTAAACAATTCGAAATAAAACCCTACTGAACTAATAGATTCTAGACCTAGCCTCTGCATAGGTGTACCTTATAAAGTGACAGGACTAATTTGAGGCACATTACCTGTGTGTTGGGGCCAGAATTCTTGATGGTTGGTCTATTTGTGACTATTCATTTCTTTGTCGGGGGGCAAACCTATAAAATCAGCAGGGGATCAAATACTTCTTTTCCCCACTGTATTTACAGGTACTTTTGACTAACAATGACAGGCATTAAAGACACTCTATGCCTGATTTCTCACTTAGTCAAACAAATTTAACACATATTTGAACATGCAAGAAAAATATCTGTATCTCAGCAATACAAACTTACCGAACATCTAAGAAACACTTTCTACAATGATCAAATATTACCTATTTGTGCCGCATTTTTACACATGCAAACACTTACGCAGTCTTTCTTTTATGGCATGCAGTTTCAAATAGACAGCTGCAAGACTAGGATTAAAGCAACAACTGGTGGTATCAAAGGACACTTGTGATGTCATAAATGTGACATCAGCATTCCAAGTATGGCATGACAGCTGAACACATCAAGGTATATGTATGACATCACAGCTACCGTGATGTGTGTAGCTGCGACATCAGCATTCCATGACAGCCAACTCTTGCCTGGCTGTGATGTCATACATATACCTTGATGTGTGCAGCTGTGACATCAGCATTCCAAGTCTGTCATGACAACCAACTCTGGCCTGGCTGTGATCTAACACCTCTAAGTGAGTAGCTGTGACATCAGCATTCCAAGTACGCCATGACAACCAACTCTGGCCTGGCTGTGATCTAACACCTTTGATGTGTGTAGCTGTGACATCAGCATTCCAAGTGCGCCATGACAACCAACTCTTGTTTGGCTGTGATGTAACACCTTTAAATGTGTAGCTGTGACATCAACATTCCAAGTATCCCATGACAACCAACTCTCGTCTGAATATTCAATTCTGTATATTCAATTTCCGTATTTACCGACATGCCAATCTAAGTTGTGATGCCTTGGCATCAATTATTTAAATGATACTAAATACTGCATCAGGCCTTAGACAGGATCAGGAAGCAGAAGTTGGTCCACAATTGCAGATCTGAAGTCTGAAACTCTGGAGATGGGAATTCCTGAAAAAAAAAGTAAGAAAAAGAAAAAAGTTCAAGGTGATGATTAAAAATTACAATAAAACCCTATTAAACTAATAATCAATCAATAATTTAAATGATACTAGAGTATTGCATCAGGCCTTAGACAGGATCAGGAAGCAGAAGTTGGTCCACAGTTGCAGATCTGAAGTGTGACGCTCTGGAGATGGGAATTCCTGAAAAAAAAGTAAGAAAAAGAGAAATATTTCAAGGTGATGGTTAAACAATTCCAAATAAAACCCTATTGAACCAATAATCAATCAATAATTTAAATGATACTAGATACTGCATCAGGCCTTTGACAGGATCAGGAAGCAGAAGTTGGTCCACAGTTGCAGATCTGAAGTCTGAAACTCTGGAGATGGGAATTCCTGAAGAAAAAGCAAGAAACGGGGAAAAGTTTAGAGGTGATGGTTAAACAATTCCAAATAAAACCCTATTGAACTAATAATCAATCAATAATTTAAATGATACTAGATACTGCATCAGGCCTTAGACAGGATCAGGAAGCAGAAGTTGGTCCACAGTTGCAGATCTGAAGTCTGAAACTCTGGAGGTGGGAATTCCTGAAGAAAAAGAGAAAAGTATTGAGGTGAAGGTTAAACAATTCCAAATACAACCCTATTAAACTAATAATCGATCAATAATTTAAATGATACTAGAGTGTTGCATCAGGCCGTAGACAGGATCAGGAAGCAGAAGTTGGTCCACAGTTGCAGATCTGAAGTCTGAAGCTCTGGAGATGGGAATTCCTGAAAAAAAAGTAAGAAAAAGAGAAATATTTCAAGGTGATGGTTAAACAATTCCAATAAAACCCTATTGAACTAATAATCAATCAGTTATTTATATGATACTAAATACTGCATCGGGCCTAGATGGAATCAGGAAGCAGAAGTTGTTCCACAGTTGCAGATCTGAAGTCTGAAACTCTGGAGATGGGAATTCCTGAAGAAAAAGAGAAAAGTATTGAGGCGAAGGTTAAACAATTCCAAATACAACCCTATTAAACTAATAATTGATCAATAATTTAAATGATACTAGAGTGTTGCATCAGGCCTTAGACAGGATCAGGAAGCAGAAGTTGGTCCACAGTTGCAGATCTGAAGTCTGAAACTCTGGAGATGGGAATTCCTGAAGAAAAAGCAAGAAAAAGAGAAAAGTATTGAGGCGATGGTTAAACAATTCCAATACAACCCTATTAAACTAATAATCAATCAATAATTTAAATGATACTAGAGTGTTGCATCAGGCCTTAGACAGGATCAGGAAGCAGAAGTTGGTCCACAGTTGCAGATCTGAAGTCTGACGCTCTGGAGATGGGAATTCCTGGAAAAAAAGTAAGAAAAAGAGAAATATTTCAAGGTGATGGTTAAACAATTCCAATAAAACCCTATTGAACTAATAATCAATCAATTATTTATATGATACTAAATACTGCATCGGGCCTTAGATGGAATCAGGAAGCAGAAGTTGTTCCACAGTTGCAGATCTGAAGTCTGAAACTCTGGAGATGGGAATTCCTGAAGAAAAAGCAAGAAAAAGAGAAAAGTATTGAGGCGATGGTTAAACAATTCCAATACAACCCTATTAAACTAATAATCAATCAATAATTTAAATGATACTAGAGTGTTGCATCAGGCCTTAGACAGGATCAGGAAGCAGAAGTTGGTCCACAGTTGCAGATCTGAAGTCTGAAACTCTGGAGATGGGAATTCCTGAAGAAAAAGCAAGAAAAGGGGAAAAGTTTAGAGGTGATGGTTAAACAATTCCAAATACAACCCTATTAAACTAATAATCAATCAATAATTTAAATGATACTAGAGTGTTGCATCAGGCCTTAGACAGGATCAGGAAGCAGAAGTTGGTCCACAGTTGCAGATCTGATGTCTGAAGCTCTGGAGATGGGAATTCCTGAAAAAAAAAGTAAGAAAAAGTGAAACATTTCAAGGTGATGGTTAAACAATTCCAAATAAAACCCTATTGAACCAATAATCAATCAATAATTTAAATGATACTAGATACTGCATCAGGCCTTTGACAGGATCAGGAAGCAGAAGTTGGTCCACAGTTGCAGATCTGAAGTCTGAAGCTCTGGAGATGGGAATTCCTGAAGAAAAAGCAAGAAAAGGGGAAAAGTTTAGAGGTGATGGTTAAACAATTCGAAATAAAACCCTATTGAACTAATAGATTCTAGACCTAGCCTCTGCATAGGTGTACCTTATAAAGTGACAGGACTAATTTGAGGCACATTACCTGTGTGTTGGGCCAGAATTCTTGATGGTTGGTCTATTTGTGACTATTCATTTCTTTGTGGGGGGGCAAACCTATAAAATCAGCAGGGGATCAAATACTTCTTTTCCCCACTGTATTTACAGGTACTTTTGACTAACAATGACAGGCATTAAAGACACTCTATGCCTGATTTCTCACTTAGTCAAACAAATTTAACACATATTTGAACATGCAAGAAAAATATCTGTATCTCAGCAATACAAACTTACCGAACATCTAAGAAACACTTTCTACAATGATCAAATATTACCTATTTGTGCCGCATTTTTACACATGCAAACACTTACGCAGTCTTTCTTTTATGGCATGCAGTTTCAAATAGACAGCTGCAAGACTAGGATTAAAGCAACAACTGGTGGTATCAAAGGACACTTGTGATGTCATAAATGTGACATCAGCATTCCAAGTATGGCATGACAGCTGAACACATCAGGGTATATGTATGACATCACAGCTACCGTGATGTGTGTAGCTGCGACATCAGCATTCCATGACAGCCAACTCTTGCCTGGCTGTGATGTCATACATATACCTTGATGTGTGCAGCTGTGACATCAGCATTCCAAGTATGTCATGACAACCAACTCTTGCCTGGCTGTGATCTAACACCTCTAAGTGTGTAGCTGTGACATCAGCATTCCAAGTACGCCATGACAACCAACTCTGGCCTGGCTGTGATCTAACACCTTTGATGTGTGTAGCTGTGACATCAGCATTCCAAGTACGCCATGACAACCAACTCTTGCCTGGCTGTGATGTAACACCTTTAAGTGTGTAGCAGTGACATCAGCATTCCAAGTATCCCATGACAACCAACTCTCGTCTGAATATTCAATTCTGTGTACTCAATTTCCATATTTACCAACATGCCAATCTTAGTCGTGATGCCTTGGCTCACATCTTCTGGTCGCCCAATCAGGTCTGGACTGGGACTGAATTACCCCAGTTCCAGCCCGATCCCTGCAGCTCCTGTGATTCATGAATCACCCTTGGATGAGTGTGTGCAACCACCAGCCCAGACAAACTATAGTAAACTCAGAATGCTGCATCAAGATGCTGGCTGCCGACCCACTCTCTTGGATTGTTTGAGTGACAAAACGCTGCGAAGGAGGCAGGATATCACCTCTGTCTGGAGCCCTACTGTGATTCACAGGAGTGATTTTAGCAGTGAAAGGCTTAACCGTCCTTTTGTTCTCTACTTATCACCAACTCCCTGTCATTGCTACCCTGTGAACAAGAAAGCCTGGCCGAAGAACAAATCAATTGACCCAGAGACACCAGGTTTATCCAGAGCTACTGCAACAGACGGCAGTTTATCAACATCTGCAGTAATTTCAAGTCACATCACAAGATCCACAGAAACAACAATGTTTTTTAACATTTCTCAAGAAAGACTGGCTTTTTTGTTCATAGCTCGAGAACCAGTTGCAGCTTATTTCAACATATCAAAAGCAAGAATTGCAGCTGCTTTTTCTTGGACCATAGCAAGAATTGCATCTAGTATTTACTGGACCACTGCAAGAACTGTATCTAGTTTTTACTCTATCACAGCACAAACTGTAGCTACTTCTTCCCAGATGGCGAGAAGAATTGCAACTACTTTTTCGCAGACTGCAGCAGACATTGCATCTGTTTTTTCAGAGACTGCAGCACACACTGCACCTTTTTTTCACTGGATCACAGCATCCATGCCGGCCATCACCAGAACGTCACTTGATGACTTGCCCTGGAGAATATTTCAGATTTCTGGTGCTATAGCCCTCTACTATGGGCAGAGGTCGTCCAATCTAATCCAATTTCTTAGTGCTTGTTTTCTCTCGTGGTATATTGGAGTTATTTTGACTTCACACAGACACAGAGAAGAGGAAGAGGATATAGATTAGTGATTACTTTGAGGCTCCCCATGTTTTGATCTTCAACTGTGCAACAAGTGAACTCTTCAACCTCTTCTGTCTCCTCTCCTCTACACCTTCTTATGCCTTATTGTTTCTCACCAGATTCTTCAAGAACTTATTAATAAGCTTCAACTTCATCAACTGTGGTTTTTCTGCACAACAAAGAGGGCTGCCTGCAGAATGACACTGGTGCTGAGAACACTGTCTACATGGTCTACTTGGTCAATTTTCTGGGCACCTTGGCTGTGTTGCCAGGCAACATTCTCTCCACAGTGATCATGGACAAGATTGGACTCAGCATCATTATCACTGAAACAGTTTGCAGCTGTTGCTTTGACCATTTTCATTTCTTAAATAAAGACATAAAAACTACTTAATCAAGTTATGTCAAATCTTACAAATCTTTGCTGACTAAGTGGTTAAGATAACATTGATAACTATTGATGTAAACAATGGTTACACAACAATAGATGTGTGCCGTGTCTGAAGCAGGATGACGTTTTCCGCTAACCTTCATCCTGCTAGCTAGCAGGAAACACTGACTGGCTAACGCTACAGCTGACAGTACTGAAACACCGGCTTAAACTGATGAGCCAGGGGAAAGTACAATTTTAACCAAGCACAGAACTTACCTCCATGGACCCGTGTCCACGAATGTCCGCATCAAAACAGTGACCCATCCATCCTTCAGTCCAAATCTGTCGTGCATCACTCTGAACGAAAAAAACGCGCAAAACCGAGCAACCCCTCAATGCACTTTGGGTAGGAGTTCTGACGTCATACAGCGAGTGCAGCGGTGGTTGCCAGGTTGCCAGGTGCACTCGCATATGTCAACTCACTGTACTTCCGTGAATATTACGTGGAATTACGTGATTAAATTTACATACAACCATGAGAGTACATAGTTACAAACAATCACGAGTTTGTTTGTTTGTTTTTGTATAAATGACATTACCTTTGCGTTGTACCCTTCCAAAATAATGGTTCTAGCTACCTCTTGGCCTTAAGGCAGGTAAAAATGTTTTTCTATCAAATAAACGCCCTAGCATTCATTTAAAAATAATAACAATAATTTGATGGTGGATGGATTATAAACTAACGCAACAGAAAATAAATAAAATAAATGGGTAAGGGTTAGATTATGAAACAGCATATTAATGTGTTGCCTGTTAATGTGCAGCTGATAGACCATAATGCACCATGTCTATTCTGATAATTAAAGCACTATAGTAAGTTTTCTTTAGGATCCGTGATACCGTGAAGAGTGAATAAGTTTCTTTAATTTACCCCGTGCCTTTAATCAGGTTTGTACTACATGTACACAAGAAGTTACAAAATGATTTTATATTTAAAAATATACATTCACAAAATTGAAAATGTACTCAAAGATTCAAGGTTCTCTCTTTATTGTCATTCAGCAAAAACATCAGAGATGCAGAGCAGAACGAAATTACAAGCATGGCTGTAGAAAAACACATAAAAAAACAGACAGCAAAGAATTACAAGATACACCTGATAAAGAAATAAATATCCATAAAAACAATAATTAAAATGATAATAATACAAAAATGTGGATAGTTACTCTCTTCTCATTTGATTATCTGATAAGGTTGAATATGAAACTGACAAGAAAATCCAACATAATGTGTGTCAAATAGCTGAAGAGGTTGCTTACCCAGAGAAAGTAACAATGAGGCAGTTAGCTATGTTTCATTACAACAGTTTATTACCAGTTTAGTAGGAACAGTCTTCATTCTGTAAAGGCAAATAATTCTATTTTACCACACCAGTCAATGTCAATCTGTTGATATAGCATCACTAACGCTTTCCTTGTTCTCATAGTTTATATAAAAGGCTTCCTCCACAGGAAAGGTGTCTGCCAACTGTCATTTTTTGGATGGTGGAAGTTGTTATTTTTCATTGGTCTTATCTAAGTTTGTCCCGTTAAAATAGAATAAATATGCAAATACAACAAAAGTGAAGAGGTTTATAGTTAAGTGGGAGGGAACAGGAAAATAGTGATAATATCAATTCTCTATTAAAGGCCTGTTTGTCAAACCAACCAAATGTGAAGCATGCTGTTGAGATGGTTGTTGATGTGAGAAAAGTACTAACACATCAACATGACATTGACTCAAATGAGTTTTAAGAGTAGGCATATTCAGTGTTTTGAATCATGAATATGAATATGAGTGTCTCTGGCCATAACAGCCATGACTTCAGTTTGTAGTGTTTTAGTAACTAGTGCTTCACATACAGTCTCAGGTGCAGTATGGTAATGTCAATGATCAGCGGCTATCAAACTGTATTTTAAAATGTGTCACTACTGCTTAATAATTGTATGTACCTCACACCTTTGCACCTAATAGATTTAAAATCATTTTTTTTTTATTTTGTTTTATTTATTTATTTATTAATACATTCGAGTTTCTGGCTTTACATCCATCTGGTGACACACTTGCTTATAAATGTGAAATCCAGGTACTTTATGTTTAGCCTTGATCACAAAAACCTCTTTCATAAAAAGTGAAGCAAAGGTATGAAACTTTAGTCTTAAGTTTTAATTCTGAGATGATTTCTTAGATATAAATATAACATTATGAAAGTTCATAGGGAATTTAAGGAGTTAGGGATCTCCAAATATGAACACGTTTCCACCTGAAAACACTGTTAGTTGAGCTCCTCTTCCTCTCTGACTTCCACTCCAAAAAGTATGTTTTACCTGGATGACGTCACTGCACATGAACTTCCCAAGTGTGGTCGTGCTGTGTCTTGGGAATGAGGATGGTTGCTAGGTTACAGAGAACTCTCCATGGTGCAAAAGTTTGTCAGTCAAGTGAATAAACCGCTCAAAGGTGAGTTTTCATTTGACATATTACCTTCAATATTTGGAAAACCCTCGACTACAGTTTCAAAAATGAAATTCAAGGTAATGTTTTATGAGAAGAGAATGAGGAGTTTAGATTAATATCTTCATTATTCTTTTCCTTCCTGTTTATTTGAGGACCATCATCTGGAGATGATACAAAAAGATGGTGAAAAATGACAAACTTTGAGCTTTATGGACATTTACAAATGAAACTCTTTAGTTATGATTGAAGTTTTTGAGACTCCTTTAACATGTGCTGAAATCTACATCATGATCTGTTAATTTGTGCACACTAGCTTCATAAGTAATGTGCACAAATTACACGTTTCCTTCCTCTGAGACCTACTGGCTTCTGTACATAAACACAATAATCTATGGCCAGGTCGCGACAGTCTTTGGTCTCTCGGTGCTGCAGGCATGCTTGCTCATGGACCGTGACTGTGAGCTGGGTTGATGAGTGCTGCAGGGGTGAGAGCTGTACCCAAGTAGAAAACCAGATGAGCTGCTATCACACCTGGACGAATGAAATGGACAGTGAGACTTTTCTTTATAGAATGGAAGCGATTGAGAAGAAAAAAAAAGAAACACAGAGATAGACATGTGTCCTTCTTGTGTGTCCTGCAGTGATGATCATTTGTGATTCATTTTTGGCCGTGACAGCAGAAAGTGCTCCCAGCCTCAGATGAAAGAGTGGTTAAATGCGCAGTTGGTATATACACTTGAGTTGGATTGAGTGGATATGATTCTTTCAAGTCAGAGCGAGAAGGAAAAGAAAGTGACCAACCACCACATCACTGATCTGAAGAGCCATGATCAAAAGCTACATTTCTGATGGTGCCAAAAGACTGCGAAACATCTTTAGACACAGAGATGAAGCTCTAGATGTGGAGTACTCTCATTTTTCATTTCAACGCTGCAGAGTAAAAACCACACAAATGATCACTTTCCTAACTCTTACCCACTTTCCATGCTGATATCTGAGCTCACATGACACGTCGTTAGATTGGCGCCAAGTGCTGTGAGATTGTCACCGTCAGGGAACATTCTCGAGCGCCTGAAATAGCCAGCAGCTGACAGTTTCCTGCATTTTCCCAGGCTAGCGTGCTCCCAAGATGGAGGCTGGTCAAAGCAATTTACGACTCCCTCCAACTTCAAGTTTTATTGTTCCACTGAATCAGCTGAAGAGAGCTCATAACAGAAAGATCTCCGAAGATTATGGCGATTTCACCCTCATTCTATGTTCATTAATGCAAAACTCCATCTGCCCTCATCTGCTTCACGGTTTGTATCCACTTTCAGACTCTGTATTGAATATTTTCATTTGAATATTGCTTATAATGATTCAGGTGTTATGCTGTTGGCAGAGGAAAATATTTATCTGCCGAATAATCAGATGGTTTAGCACACATTCAACATCACTGTCATGTATTAATCATCATATATTGTTATCTTTTAGACTCAGAAGTGGCTGTGAATATGCAGGGCAGTGCCTCTTCTTCTCTTGGCTTTACCATTATGGTTCAACAGAGCCTGAAATTACACATTATACAGTATCTGCCTATAGAAAGACTGAAAAAATATTCATATAAATGAGAGGAACTCAGTCTTGTTAGTGAGATAACCTCATGGTGTGGGCAGGCGTCCATCTTGGAGATGAATTGTGTCAGTTGAATCTCTCCCGTTGCACACATGGGGTGCTGGTATGTGGTTTGAGCCGGAGCTTTAGAATAAAGAGGGGGCTATATGGCACTGTCAAGCCCGAGGGATCACAGAGCAAGACACCAAATGGAGTAAGACTTCCTTTGTTTTCCCTGCACACTCATTATACAAAATCTCTCAGCCCTGAAACACTGAGAAGAACAGTGTTGGCGAGGAAAATGCTGCTGAATCATCAGAGAATACAGCGCAGAGACACTATTAAAGTTTTTGGTGTGCCTGGAGATTACAAAAAGTTCTTCTTATAGTCCAATCGTAAGTGATGATCAACTTTAAACTGACTTCTTTCATCTTTCAACTTTCCTCTGACTGCTTGTTGTTTAGGCAATAAAGCATCAAAGACTATCTTATGAGTGTGTTCTTAGCTAAATGGTTTTTTTTTAAAAAAAAAAAAATAAAATAAAAATAAAATAAAAAAAAAAAACACCATTCAGTCTGGCTTTTAAAAACTGCATTTTTTTTTCTTTTATCAGCTTTGAGATGATGCCGGTCTGAGCTGAGAGGGAGAAAGAGACAGGTACAAGCCAAAATGGACGACAGAAATGTAACAAAAATAGCTGTCAGAATATTTCACAGTGCAAAAAACCTATTATACACACAGCATCTGCTCTTATTTACATGGGCATGAACATACAAAATATACAGAATCTGTCTTCCCCAAACCCAAACAACTGATAACATGTAATACAGTGTCCAAGGCAAATCACCATTTTAAAGACGAGGAGGAAGATGAATCTCTTAGGAAAATAAATAATATACTTTAAGTACTTTAATTTCACATGAGAATATTATGAGGAGCTCTAAAACCTAGTCTGCCATCATAGGACGATGATGTCATTCGCTCATATTGATTGTCACTCTCCGTCTTCTCCTTACACCTGGCTCTAACAGCAAAACCATTTAAATATAGTGTTGCAATAGGTCCAAATCTCTGTTTTATTCAAGAGGGAATTAAGGGACAATAGTAAAGTGAAGTGTGTGCAGGTCATGAACTCACTGTTGGCTAAACTGCAGACTTACAGTACAGCTACTAAAGAGCTGCATCTGTGACTTTGATAATCTGATTGATATGATTTGATTTAGAGGCCTACTTAGACTAATTTAATGTTATTAGCCTGCAGGAGTGAGTGTTCAGGTTTCTTCCCAGATGAACCACTGTATATTTGAATTTAATTTATCTTGAAAAAAAAAGCATATGTTCACAATAAATCATTAATTATATTCATAATTTATATTCTATTATGTTAATTGATAAATGAATGAATTACAATGTGAATTCCACAGCCCTAATCTGTGCTGTTAAATGTGCAATCTCAACCTAGGTTCACTGCAGAGGTCCATAGATAAACATTACCAACTGTACTTTGTTGTAACCCTCTCTGTATCTCCCATAATTCCCTGTCAATCGGTTATTCCAGTTGACAATGACAAGAAGACCTAATACTATTATCACATGAATGATGACCACACATTCAACAGGTAATATCACAGTAGCACCTGAAAATGTAGTGAATGTTAAGTGTGAATGTAAGACTGAAAACGTCATCTCTGCAAATTATTTGAATAATCTTGTGATTTTGATTTTCTTTATTGTTGTTTTTGTCCCATGAAAACTTGGAAAACCAAATTTTGAAAATTGCAATGTCAGATTGACAGACTGAATGACAGAAAATTGTGTTCTCTGAGTTCATAATTGTCCAAAAACAAACAAAAATGAACATGGACACTGTGGTTTATGTTGTATCTGTCCCACACTTACCATCCTTCTAAATACTATAAAGCTTCAAATGAGTATTCATCCACAGCTGAAAGCCGAGTGCCCAGCTGTTTTAGAAAATATTTTTTAGAGAGAGAAAGTAGAAAAAAATAGTAGATGAGTTGAGTAGGAAACCAACAGGTGATGTGCCATAAACAGGAAGTACTAAAACCTTTGATTGAAAAGTTGTTGGTTTTGTCTTTTCATGGGATTGTCTTATGACAAATCAACAATAATAGATGATTTACCTCAATGTGTTGAGGACATATTTGTTTCATTGACAGTGCACCACTGTGAGCAGGATGTGAACGTGCCTTTATGAGAGGAATGTAAATTGGTGCATACAGTATGGATGTGATCCCCTCATCACCCCTGGATGCTCATTCATACAAAAGACTACAAACTTCATGAATAAATATGCAAGGAGCAAACTGAATATTACATTTTCAACAAACAGAAGATAGATTAAAGGCTTCATGAGCATGACAAAGGATGATTGAGAGTAAAACCAGACAGTGCAGCGGTGAAACTGCTTCTCTGTCAGAATCATTGGCACAACTTATAGCATATTTGACTTGAAACACAGTGAAACAACTCATGTGGCTGTTTAACCTTAAAATAAAGTTTTTTAAACTCATGTCCTTTTTTTTTTTTTTTTTTTTTTTAATCTGTGTGTGTATATTGTGCATCTAGCTTCTTTTTGCTTCTCAGCTCTGTGATGTTCAGCATCAGCAGCATACGGCAGCTGCAAAACAACAAAGCAGTCGGGAGTGCAGCATCACAGGACGAACACTTAGCACGTATTTAGGAACCAGAAAGCATAAAATATTAATAGAAACCAAAAACAAAACACTTTTTTTTTTCAAATTAAACATGGTGAACATAGATTATGTACACATTTCCAGGGCTTTAAGCGCAGAGGATCTTCAGAAGTGTCGACCTCTAGCATGGCACATATGATCAGGTTTGTGATGTTGGTTGATGTGTGCATGTGTGTATGTTTTTGTGTGTGTGTCCTTTGTTTCAGGGTACCACATCTGTGCTCATCTGGACACAGTACACCCCTTCATAGCTGTGACCAACATACAGTACCCTTTGGTATAGGATTCTCCTTCACCTTGATAAGCATCATCAACACACCCTCATAACTGTTGTTCACCTCTTCATCATGTCAGTCATAACTGGTATTATCATCATCATCATCACTGTTGCATCCATCATTTCAAACAGAAAACTACCCCTCCCACCCTCAGTTGTTATCCTGTCAGTCACAGTTATTTCTGTCTCCACTCCAGCGCAGGCCTCTGTCACTGCGAGCACGCTCACACACAGGTTAGCAGCTTTAGGAAGTGACACATGTCAAAAGCAGCTCTTGTCTCATGCCACAAGTTCTCGACATCAAAGTTCTGAAAAAGCAGCTGTAACACCAATGTAAAGTTAAAATGAAGTGTCAGTCTTGTCGCTAAACTGTCTCCATCCCAATGAGCTCTTTATTTCCAGACCCGTATTATCATCCTGGGCTGAACACACCAGCACTAGCCTCTGAGATTTAATCACTGAGATATGTCGGGATTCCTTTTTCCACTCTTACTCTACATCTCTGCCGCTCATCCTCAGCTGCTCCCACGCCACTACACTCTTCATCCTCAGTGTTACTCATGCGTACGTCTCTCCTGCTTTCAGTGCCACCAGTTCAGGGTCGTCCGTGTGGCGCCCGTTCAAGTGTTCACTGTTGCAGTCGTGGTGGTACATGAAGGCAGGTACTTCGGTGATGGAGGTGGCTGTGTAGGATGTGGAGCGCATTGAGCAGTGGTCCTTTCGTCTCTGACCCCACTGAGTCTTATACTGCATCCACTGTCTCTTTAGAGCTGCCTGCACCTGGACATCACACACAGAGGAGACAGAAGTTTATTACTATGGTGATACTATTTCACTATTTGTCTGTAATAATTGTCGGTGGTAATCAATCATCGCAACAGTCCCATTTTTTTTGGCTGCACCTGAAAAAAATACTTAGTAGTTTCATCAAAGTCAAGAAGTGTGTAACTGTTTCCGTGCATGCTCCATACTTTATACTCCTCAATGCAAATGTCTCCACTTTGTTTTTCTAGTTGTCAAAGTTGCTCAAACATTTTTCCAAGACGTTTTTTTTTTTTTTTTTTTTTTCCTGTTTTGCTTTACTGTTCTACTTTGACCACAAAATGATTCCACCAGACGTCCAAATTTACATGCAAATCAATATGCGGTTGCATTGCAACGGGAACAGGACGGCGCCCGTGTAAACACCATCTTTGTGACAACATGAATCCGTCCGATGATGGTGATCTGATGTTGGAGCAATTGCTGCAGCATATGTGGATCGCTCACATTTCAATCGCATTAACAGATGTCTGTCAGGAAATGTAAACACAGACATCACATTTTGTTGAAATGTGGCCAAATTGTGAATCATTAAAGGGAATAAAGATGGAATCTCTGTTGAGCCATATGTTTAAGGTTCAATTATTATATATGCGTTCTCTCCACAACTGGTACCAGCCATGCATGAAATGTACATTAATGCCACTCCTCTTTATGGCTGTTGTGTTTGCAGTTGACAGAAGTAACACTGTGTTAATCAATAACAAAGTCAAGGAGTTGAACCTGAGTTTGTCTTTGCTGTAGTGATGAGAATACTTAACAAAATACACAAAGTGCAACAAATGTCAGGAGGAAGGAGACATCCACAATCATTATTATTCTACAGCTAAAAACCAAATCCATATTGTACCATCAAAAACCCATTATCATGCTGAAAGTGACTCTACGTAATCCATGTATTAATGGTCCCTAAGCACTATGGTGTTATACACAAATACAAAAACTCCTAGATACAAAATACAACTAACTTTCTTAAATGGCAAGTCTGGAGTGTTGCCATAAATACACTGACAACAATACTAAAGTACTTGAGAAACTAAAGTTGCTCTCTCTCGGGAAAAATAAAGACAAGATTTTGAAAAATGATTCTTAATCCCCCTGTAAAACTGTCCTCCTCCAGTTTACTGAAGTTTTGTAAACTTCAGTAAACTGAATGGCAACAACAAACTCAAACGCCTGGGACAACTCCACAGAGTTCCCAAATTTAGACTCTGCCTCTGCAGTGTTAAGAAAGAAACAAATGGAATCATCTCCTGGTGAGCATCCAGTAACTAAGGTTACGCTGCTACAGGGTGAACATGAATCAATCCAGTACACTGAATTCAAAGTGATGCTATAAAATCAGCTGGAAACAGAGGGTGTTTGACTTTTTTTTCTTGATCCATGATAAATTGATAATCAGAGAAAAGTAGTTAGTCAGTCTTTGTTGCCTCAGCTAATTAATTCATTACTATGTATATATTGGCTGATTAGCTGCACTAGAGCTGGAGTGTGAACCAAGTTCCTAAAAACAGAAACTAGAGCTGTGAATTTCCCGCAGCGCAACGTTAATAATTTCATTCTGCAACACTCTAATACTAGTCTAATTGCTTAGGGTATATTAACACGCAATGATCTCATGTTGTAAATCCTGACACTAATTGTTGTAATGAGACAAAACAGCAGCTTCTATGTGGAGCGTCTTGCTTGATGTAACAAATACTCACGGATCACTACAACAGCATGAAAGCTGTTTGTCTCATTGACCTGATGCCACAATGGGGCCATTGACGAAACAAGGCGGGTCTGTGCAGTTTGGCCTTCAAATCAAAAAACAGAATTGAACCCAGCTCCACAAACCCGTGTCCTGATTAAGGGAGCTGAATTGGTCATTATGCGGATGAAGCGGAGAAACCCTCTCATTCCCTGGTGACAGTTTGTGTGTTTGTTGACCCTATGTCACCCACAGAAGTGGGCTCACCCTTCAACCATACGCCCTACACATTATTTATTACTCCATGTGCACCACATCGTTTAGGTTGTTTGTGTTTATGCTGTTGTGTTCAGCCTGTTCATGTATGAACTAATACCTGACCTATTTTCCAGTCTGAATGAAACAAACACAACCTCACAATAGTTCCCTCATGCCAGGCATCTCACTCTGCATATTTAAATCTGCTCCGCCTGCTATTTATGCATCTCTGGCCTGTTTTCTTCTCATGCAAAAAAAAAAAAACACCTCAAAGAAGCATCATTGTCTCTGTGGATAGTTTCACTCACTGTGACTCCAGAAATATAACAAAAGTGTATTAGTTTTAAATGGAACGCAAATAATTGTCTGATCTGTCTGAGCTTCTCACACTGTCATGGAGAATAATGACCTGCTAAAAGGGGCCTCATTCAGCCTGACAACATTGTATTGTTGGCGCTTTGCTTTGCAGAGACCATGAGCCTGAAAGCATCTGACACTGAGCTGAGAGGGCTCCACAACACCATTAACCTCAGATTTAATGACAATACAACTTGTTTGCTCAGAGAAGTGCTTCAACCAAGCTAAGGATGGTTGCAATCAGACAGCTGCAGACAGACACAAAAAAAAAGACCTGAAAGGAGAGTTCATTTCCAGCTGGGCTTGGAAACCACTCAGTCATTTATAAACTATGTCTTACTCTTCACCTGATGTGACCCTTCAGTTCTTACTGCCACAGCACTGGATCGAGGTAACACGCAGCTCAATGCTTTATAACCTGTTAAAACTGGATTAATGACAGATGCAGGATCTCTGTATGTTCCATCTGTCGATGCCAAAAAACAACTTTACATCTGTGTTTGACATTGAGGGGTCACTTCTCAATACACTATCAGGTACAGATGTAAGATGTCAGAGATCTGACCCGAAAAACAAAATATGAAAATGTTGTGCCTGATGGAGGCTGGTGTCTCATATTTAATGTCATGGGCAATGGGAAGTTTTATTGCTTCATGAGTGAACAGCTCCATGTGCAGGTTGACCTTTATTTAAAAGGCCAATAGCTCTATCAAAACCTTTTTTTTTCATCAGACATGCCACTCAAAATAGATATTTTGCAGGATATTTTACACCAGTCTTAAAGGAGTGATTTGATGCTCTGGAATATTATGTGTCTTTTATATATGAGGCTGAAGCCACGAGACAATGGGAGGCAGCGAGCCTGACTCTGTCCAAAGGTAACAGAATTCACCTACAGAAACCTGTGGAGGTCACTAATTAAACAGAGCACATACTGTATGACTCAGTCTTTAAGGATTCACATTTCCTGTCATTAGACAGACCTAGAGACAAAGTTGAATCTTTACAAAAACAAAAACAAAACAATAAAAACAACAAAAAACACTTATTGTATATGTATAAATATGTGAACAGTGCTCACCTCTCCATTGAAGAAGCAGAATATTGTTGCCACCAGTAAACCCTTGAAAAAAGCAAACATGCAATTAAATTAATATAAATATATAATCACAAAAAATAGAGAGATCAGAAACCAGAGAGAATCTAGTCAAGCTTCATCTTTTTCTCTCTGGTTAGTGAATGAACTTAATTAACTTCATGCAATGTTGTTTAATTGAGTGCCTAAATGGTAGTTAAATAAAGTTAATGAAGTGAATAACTGTTTTTTTTAAAGGCAATTCAGAAATGAGTCACATCAATCAGTTATGACAAGAAAACAAGGTTTTATGGGTGGAAACCTTCAAGCAAGCCAAGTGGCTAAATCTGAAGTCTGACAGGACCCTGGGGTGCCAAGAAACCTGGGCTGGGTTCAAGATGTTTGCTTTTTTTTATTGCATCTATTTTTTCATGCATTCTGTGGGTTTGGGTCTCAGTATCAACATCAATCATTCATTTTGAAGTACATTTATGTATGTTTAGAGATAATGTGGAAATGCAAAACGCTTGAAACCCACAGAGAGGCAGCAGAGAAGCAGCAGTTTCCTGCTGTGTGATATTCATTGAACCAAGCCCCTCTGTCTCACTGTCAGCTCTGCACCTACCTGGTAGTGCATGAGTATGTGCATGATGTACTCGTAGACCTCTCCGGCCAGCCGATTCTCTGGCCTCCACGGAAAAATGACAAACTGTATTCCCAGCAGGGGCACCAGGATCAGGGTGGCTCTCACCGCCTTCATGTACATGTTGGACTCTGCACGGTGCGTGTCCCTCAACTTGGTCACCAACACTCTTATGATATTAAGTAAGAAGAAGAGGTTCACCTGCAGAAAGGTGAAAAGAAGAGTCCTTTTTCTGTTGCATTTATGAACTTAAACCCAAAGTACAAACTGAAAACACCGTGTCTTATATTGTGTTGAAACAGTGGATTAGCAGACTTACAAGAAGTGCTGCCACTATAGGACCATGAACTGCGTAGAGCAGATGGGTTTCCACACTCATCCAACAGCTACAGAAGGAAAAACATATCTGTCAATGCTGTCTGCCGCCCAAAATACACACACACACAGACACAGACACACACACACTCTCAAACACACACAAAAACATGCACGTGTACGGATCTGTACGCGCTCTCTCACTGCCACACACAGACGAGCACATATGTAAGCATCTCCTGTTTATTTGCAGAAGTTTCTGGAACATTACTCACTTGTCGTCAAAATACTTTTTCCTTGCCACGGCATGGATGGATGCAGGGACCAGTGGAAAGCCTTGGACAGGAAAAAAGACGGCGGCCATATGAGGTCTTGAGTGAATTTAGTGAAATCAATTTGTCATTCATGCAACAGTAAAAAGTGCGGGTAGCTTGGTCAGTGGTGGCGTTGTTCTCAGGCTTCCTCATTAAATAAATTATTGCATTGTAAATATCACTGCACTAATTCTTGGAAAAGTTGAAAAGCAGGGATCAACTCCCTCGGCCTTGCTCCTACCGACTTTCCTCATGCAACCTTATTGTTACAACCCTAACAACAACACCGCATGGATAATTTCCATGTTGATTTTAAAATCCACTCCATAAAAAATTAAAATAATAATAATAATGATAAAAAAAAAAACCTCACTAGAATCTGGGATCATTTCATCTGGATGTAAACACATGAATCCTAGTACAGTTCATTTGCAGACACAGCTGCGGCCCTGCAGCATATTGACCACAGATGGACCTGACAAACTGGCTGCACTCCACACACACACAAACACAAGCATTCACATATACTGTATGGGTGTCAAGGTTATCGCCCCTCCATTTTTAACATTTGAGCATCCATTTAGTTATGTTGCCTACTTGTTTGACAGCCTGTGCCCATTGTTTTGAACAAGGTGAACAACAGGATAGGAGCAGCGCTGAGCGACAGGGGGGCCTATAAAGCTGTCAGCACTTTCACGTTGACATACTCTGCAAGGACTATGTGGTTACAGGTAAATTGCAGCTGCTAGATTGTAAACCCATCTTGCTGAATTGCTTACTGACTTTTCAACCTGTGTCTTTTGTGGCTGTGAAAACATAAATCTTTACACACACTATAATAAATGATGTCACGCAAGTAAACAGTGTGTTAGACAAATGCAGATGACTCACCCCAGCCTAGGAGGTAGTACCAGTGCAGGTGCTGCTCCTCTGCAAACACTGCCACCACGATGAGCGTGTGCAGGTAGATGCCTTCACAGAGCATCCAGAAATAATTGCAGCCCTGCATGTACATGTAGAAGAAGTGTAACACCTTACAGCCAACCTGCAGAGACAGAACAAACAGTTTATCTGTTTTTGACTTTTCATGTTGAAAATTATCTATTAAAACAATTCAGTTTTTCCACTCCTGGCATCATCTCAGCAGGGAGACCTAAAGATCTAAGAGGGTGTTTCTGTTCTCCTGGCACAAAATCATTAGCCTGTATTATTCTTTCTAGACTGAGAGTATGTTTATTCATTTACCCCCTCTGGAGAGCAGCTGAGATGGAAATCATGGTTTGTCTCTGTATTTGGAGCATTTTTTGATTGTGTTTATCTCACTTTGCACAAAGAAGCAAGAGCACGTTTGTATCTTATACAGTAGGTTATCATTATTCATGCATCCGCCACAGAGCAACAACATGACAGCATTTTATATTTTGATGCTTAGATTGTGCCATTATCATATTTTCTTGAAAATAATAACTCTGATTACATTAGTATTATGGCAATCACATCTTTTAATGCTTTAATGATATCACTGTTCACCTATGGATACTGCATAAACTGTAATTCCTCTAATGACCACTAATTACCCCTATAACTGATGCCAGCTCAAAAGGTCTCAAAAATATTTCCACAAAAATTAGCAGTGAGTCAATCTCATACTTGTTTCATTTCCCAGCTCAAACAGCTTTTTTCATCCCCTTTGGCCAAACTGGCTCCAATAAAAATCAAGGTTGTGGTAAAACCAAATCCCACATTCAGCTGACCTTGCATCCTGCTGCAAAACATGAATGTTTCTCCTCTGTCTATTACAACATGTCAGGAAGCTCAACATTATACTGCAAGATATATTTTGATGTGAACAACAATCCAAAAAAAAAAGTTTTGTGTTCATGGCCTCAGATGCTTCTCAATGGTTCCCGAGATTCTGAACACAGCTGGTTTAAATTACAACCTCCTGGTAGAGGTCAGTGTATTGTTACTGACGTTTTACCTAAAGTTACTCAGACACTGCCTCAAAGGAATCGGTGTTTCCTCGCCCTGACATTTTCTCTACACAAAATCAATGTTTTGTTTTTTTCCTGAAATGTCAACTCTTATGCAGGTGATACCATATTTTATCTCTGCTTTTGATTTTGGTTTTTAAACTTGTTTTAATTTCCTAAACTACTACATGTGAACTCAACTCCAGCTCCATGCTCTTACGGGAAATCCAACCGAGACAGTACAGCTTCATTAACCCGCAGAGCTGGTTTTGCCTTCAGTGACAGAAAAGCATTATAGAGAAACCTTTATGCCATTTACCAAAGTGCTACTTAATCTATTTCCCACAATAGCTGTCAGCTCAACTTTGTCAGTCATATGAAAAGGTTGAAAACTCATCACTGCCTGTATTACACCTCCAAGATATTTAGTATATTAGCATCTCAAGATGGGTTAGCTATATAATGTGCTCATATCCCAATATATACTTGATGATATTTTGATATGATAAAAATTTATTATTGCTGCTGATGATGTCTGTATTGTAATAACTATGATGATGTGAACGGATCAAACTGTCATATACACTTTTAAATACTCACAATCAGGTTTGGTTCGAAGAGCATCCATGCAACACAGTATAATTCAAATGTGCTGGCATTACTATTAAGTGTTGCTCTCTGGAGTCCTCTTAACTCAAGACACACAACAGTCATCCACTTCTAAACTTTTAGCCACATGTCTCTCTCGCACTTTCCTGCATTTCCCTTTCCACTTGAGGAATCTCCACTATAACAGACATGGGCTTGTATCAGTATACAGAGGGTCAGGTCACTCACTTTTCACCAAATCAGACCTGTTTTACTCTGTAGCTAACCAAGGTTTGTCTCAAGTTACCGACAATTCTCTGCTTTACAAATCAAGCTGCTATAGATCATGTAGATGTCTCTCATGTTTTCAGTCTCCTCCTGGGTTTGACATAAGCTTTGGGGATTCACTCCTCCACACTGCTGGCAGGCCAAACCAGACTCTGTATCACCACACCAGTGAATAACAAGAGCGTGTTTTCTCTGTGAGTGCAAATCTCCACCACAATCCACTATTCCTAAATCACCAGCGCAGAAAAAAGGCTTTTAAGTCTCGCTTTGGCAACACTAAATTTCAAAATGTTTCCCAAAAGACACGCGCGGATCTCAATCAATGGTGCTTGTGATTTGTTCTTTGGCTTCCTCTTGGAAAAGCAGGGCCATGCTGACCAATTATATTTCAGCGAGTTAGCACAACCTGACAGTCCTATGTCAGAAAGTAACAGATTCAACACAAACATTTTTGATAAATGGCGACAAGGAGAGATTTGAGAGGGAGCTGTTGCACAAATACATATATATATGTCCTCAGGTTGATGATGATGGCTGTGATTTCTGCCTGCTTCTTGGATGCGCTTAGAGATGGGATGTGAATAAAGACAGCAGTCAGACTGAGCCAAACCCCTGCTGTCTCCTGGATGTTTCCAGCGTGTTGCTGGGCCAGTGATGCTCCAGCTCAAAGGAGGCTGAGGCTGAGGGGATTGTGTGAAATCCGAGCCAACTTCTACAATCCTATCTGCTGTTTTTGTTGTTTTCTGTAAGGCACCTTGTTCATATGAAGTTTTTTTTTTTTTTTTTTTTTTTTGCATGTTGTCCAAATTTTCACATTTATATAAATTGGAATGATTTTTATTTTTAGGCCAAATATTTTTTTTAGGAGGTAATGTTTTGACACTATCATTCAGCTCCACATAAAAGCAAAGCAGATACAATCCTTTTATGGAATAGGAAAAACTTTGCAACAATGACTTTTAAAAAGCTGCACAGCGCCGAGTTAGCAGGCTTTCAATATTTTGATTTCCAAAAAGGAGTGGTTCTTGAAGAGTAACACATGAATTTATGTTCAGCCCTGATAGCGAGACATTCCTACAAGACAGATTTATCATCCCTACCTAAGCAGACCTCTGGGTTTCAAAGAATTCACATAAGGCCTTCAGTGCGACTCCAAAACAGGAGAATGCGGAGGAGCGCAAAAAACTGTCTGTCAACTTTGCAGCGCTGCCAAGAAATGGCACAGTGAGATGAAATACTAATTAGAGCGCACTTAAAAAAGTCTGCTCAACAAACTATTAAATATTGAAATGACGGAGCAGCTCCATTTAAATTGCATTCTTGACTTTGCATATCAAATGAATTTTAAAAATTTTAATTGATTTCTTTTCTCCTTTGCATATTTATTTGGTTTTGCATAAAATGTGAATTTATTTGTATCTAATTACAAGAATGCAACAAGAGTGCATGTGCAGGCATGCAAAAGTTTGGGCACCTCTTTGGAAACTATCACAGCGTGTAAATAGTAAATAGCTTGTCAAAGTTAAAAAACTGTAGAAAACAAAAATAATACACTGATGTTGTTTAAAATTTTACTTTATGCCTTTTGCAGAACATTTAGTCTTCCACTTACTTAACTGTTCACATTAACAGTTTTGCATGCCACTGTAACCCTCTTCCACATAATATGTTCTGCTACAGGTTTTTTTTTTCCTTTTAGCCATGCTAACACATAGCTCCAGTTGATCAGTCCAACATTTGGTCCAGGCCAATTTTCAGTAATATAATGATACAATAACTTCTCCTTTAGTGATTTTATCTTAATTTGGTCTAAATTTGATTTTGGTGAGTTTTTTAAGGTCATGACCAAATACCAGCAAAACCATTTATATTTCCACCAACATCAGCTGAGTTGCCGTGATTTTGTTTTGTTGAGTTAGAACATTTTCGCATGGAAACAAAACTGAGATGATGGATATGGTAAACACTGTGTCTATAATAGACTTCACATCTTCTGTCAACCACTTTACATGAGTCTAAGTTTTTAGTGTGAAGATGTATCCTCCATCAGTGAGATGTGCGCATGGACATGAGGCGGAAAACAACAACAAAAATGATTTAGAGCTTGTGAGGGAAGTGTTTTTGTGCCTAAAACTGTACAAATCTCAGAAGTAATGAGTGGAAAATGTTCATTATATTAAAGAGGGTAACATGTCGCTGGGATAAATGTCAGTTTGGAGGTACGACAGCCCGCACTGTAACTGTGAGCTTAAGGCTGATTAATGAACATTGCTGAGGCTCTGTGTTTAGAGTTTGTGTTTGGAGATTGGTGACAGCTGATCGAGGAGCAAACTAGTGGTTTGGGATGGAAAACGTGCCTTATTATTATGATTAGAATTTTCCAGAGAAAAAAAATATATATTTGTGGGTCTCTTTTCATGATCCTGTGTGTTTGATCAATAATACTGAGACGTGTGATTTATAATGTTGTTTCCAATATAAGAACCAGAATGAATGTGCCAGTGCTCTTAACTTTACTTTCTTTATGCCAAGGTTGTGCTTTTCGACAAACAGGTCATCTATTAACCTGCCAAACGAAAAGGTGTGCAAATGCGAGGATGTTCGTTGCATAGCAATTCACCCTGAAAAAGTCATGTCGTGGATTTTTCATGAAGCTGCTTTATTCTATATAACAATGAAAATGTCTGCAGAGAAGCAACTTTTCTTGTCAGTGCTGAATGCACATCCTCAGTTGTCAGAAATTTGTGATGTCCAGTGAACTACTCCCAGCCCACAATCCCACAATGCAACGCTTCACATATTACCGATGAGAAAGTTAGGATTGGGCAGTTCTGCAGCTGCTGATTGATTAACATCTGAAAACTACTTAGTCTTTAAGGAGAGGGAGTAGTGAATGATTGAACAAGGGACTAATTTCAGACCTATAGCCAAACATCAAGATGTTAGCATTTAGCTCAAACCACTGTGCGTACAGACTCACCGGGTTTCTGCTGACCACATCAGGATTGTTGACCACGGCTACCAGGTAGATAATGGTGAGGGCGGAGTTGAGCACATAGGAGCAGAAGAGGTTCTTGTGGAGGGTGATCCTTTGGCAGCTCAGACTCCTGCGGGAAGAGATCGGCCATTTGTTTAATTCCAAAGAATAACACACCGGGAATAAAATCTCCTCTGACTCATAAAAATATAACATTAAAGAAGACAAAAAACCTGACACAGACGAGTAACTCACACGACTGGCAGGCTGATAGTTTAATGAGGATGTCAGCTACTGCTTCAGTCTGTTATAATACCCATAATCTTTCATCTCATAATGATATTTGTGGCTGGTGAAAAAATCCCTGGGATCAACAAGCTGGATCGCCTCTAAATGCTGCACTGTACGTGCTAGTGCTGTTAAATAATGTATAAATGGATCCCAAGGGTGCTTCCTCATTACCTTGGCCGGCCACTCAGAATTAATAGCACAATGAAATGCTTCCCAGGCAAAGAGAGACTAACTATTACTGTAGAATCGAAATCACTTGGAATTTTTTTTTTTTTTTTTTTTTTTTTGTAATTATTAAATGCTTTAAAATCAGGGCAGCAATTAAAAAAGACTACAGTTTAAGGCTAAATGAAACCTTGTACCAAATATATTTATCAGAATATAGCCTACTATAAATATGTCCTCTACAGTTTTAGAAGTTGTATTCTTTTACTCCTCACGGCCAGTTTTATCTTAGTTGAGTCACGAAACCCACGAGACCCATGAAAAACAGGAAGAGCACTAAGTTTCCTCAGGGCCGACACAAACCAACATATACAACTGCACAGTCTCACTGTCTCTTCCAGAGGTCACTGCTAAAAGAAATGTAGCACAAGGAGATAGATACAAGGTAGAAGCTGCTTAATGCTAATATTCAAGTTTTCTTTTTCTTTTTCTTTTTTTTTTAAGGCAAAAGGAGATGTCAAAACACACACTGAATCCTTATGGCTGCGTTATTCAGACTGTCACAGGTCCTAATGTCCTCGAATCTGCCGTTCAACCAACTCCTGTTTTTCCACGGCAAGCTGGAGTATTTTCATCTGGGAATCTTGACAGTGTTGATGTCGAGTCATAAATAACAGAGTGCAGCTGTACACCACCACATACCATTGTAAGCTTCACATCTGGATCTTATAAGAAACATTAAGCCTGCGATATTTTAAGTGTTCTGGCTATAAATATGCTAAGTAGCGGTTAAAAAGAATAAATAAATAAAAAGCTTTCTTAGCCAATGTCTTTGTGACTTTACTGCGATGTTAATTTGTCAGGACTTTGATTCTGATGAATTGTGAATGTCTCCCACCGAACTGTTGTGTCGCTGTGTTAAGAGTCTGACTCTCGGTGGGTCACAGGGGGTTTTGTGATAATGCACCTGCCCTAAACACTGCCACTAGATTTATGAGTGTATATAAAACTTTGCAGCACACTGAGGGTCTCGAACAAGATCTGCTCTGGATAACAGCTGCGTCTAGGAGGTCAGTGCCCCTCAACATGTCAAATTTTACAACCGCAGCATTCGAGAACTGCATGGCCAACAAAGTAACCCATCCAAATATTGTTACAGAACATAAAATTATTATTATTTTTTCTCCTCAGGCTCCGCATTCATGTTTTTCAACATTTTTGTGCCATTAAAAACAAAGTTGATTGAGTTCTCTCCCAGAGATAAACTTACAGTGATATAAAGTTTCAACAATGTGCCGACTTTTGCGAAGTCTGTTCACTTTATCTAAGGTTTTATTATTCCCAGATTTCACAGACATTAACTAAATATTATACCTGGCTCTTCTTTATCCACTTTATATTCAACTCTTATCTAATTGAATTTCAGCAGCTGTATCTCAATTAATTGTGCCCTTTTTCCCCCCTCTGGGATTAAGCAGTACCTTGGGATGAGCGATCCTTAATGAGCAATGCACTGGGGTGCGCACATTTCCAATAAGAGCACGGCACCTACGCATTTAATGGACGTCACAGCTCTCCAGTTCTGAATCCTAAATATCCATGAAATAAATGTGCTGTATAAGGAAACCAAGTCTGCATGAAATTAGCCAAAGTTTAAATTGTGTTTAAATGACAATCGGTGGAGCAGCAGTATTATTTTCAGGTGGATAGCTTGAATTCATTTGTGACAGAGAAGATGGTAACATATTCAACTACAGCCCTCACTAATGATTTAACACTGAGGAAGTGTTTACACCAGCAGAGATCATTTAGTCAGTGTCAAACATTTGCCCCAGAGTAAGACAATGAGCGAACAAACAGTCAGCTTATTTAAATCAACACGTTAACACTGAAAAATCTTCTGCATCTCTGGGGCAAGTGTTTCCAACTGTAGAACGAAGTCAGGCAGGCGCAGACTGAAGACAGTGCTGACTGACCTAAGCACTGCATGATGACTAATGAAATGGCTGCAGGAGACTGTAGTGAAAGCCCAGCTCCATCTGTGTGCCTGTCAGATCCACTGATGACAGGGAAGATCATTGAGCCTTTAAGGGCAAAACTACCACCGAGTAATCCTTCAATCATCCTGGCATTGTGACAAACTGGATCAGCCACTACCACTGCGGCACAACCACCCCGAATAACCACTCGCAACGACAGCTGTACGCTCTCACACGGAGGAACGGAAACATCACATTTAATCCATTACCTGAAGTAGAAGAAGATGGCCAGGGAGATCAGCAGGGAGGCTATGGATAAAGCATGACCCACAATCGCCATGTAAAACAGGATGTACGCTGACTGCAAAGAAAAACCACAAACAAGACAGAGATAACATGTGTAACATTTACCAGTGGGAAAAACTTTAGTGTGACAATAAACAAGAGAAATGTGATGTCTTTGAGCTGTCACGTGTTGTGTTTTGTGAGGGGTGGGCGGGGGGGGGGGGTCAATGCTTCATTTTTCACTTTAAGGAAGAAACAGTGTTCAGCAGGGAATAAGAAACCTTAGTTGTGTTTCAGGAGCCTGGTTTTTGTGTTTGTACTTTCTTCCAATTTCTGCATCCACAACATATGACACTACAAATGTTACAGCAGGAAAAAAATGCAGTGCCCAGACACATAATCAGACGGCTTTAATGTTTGATCACTGTTTCCCTTTTCAGCAGTGGATGGTCAGTTTTTACATTAGAAGAACAATCAGACCCAGGATGTTATTCACCATGAATCATTTGTATAGTAAAGGCTAGAATTTTAAAATGTAGGAATAAAACCAAACTCTGACTACTTTAAGCTGGATATTTCTTCTGTTTTATTTATAATACATATACAATTTGATACAATCTGATATAAGATAGATGATTGCCACAGAAATGTAATGTACCTTTCTTAAGACAAACTAGAAAAGATACATTGGCTCTGTGTTTTGTTCAAACACAGAAACTGCTTTTGGTGACAGTAACATGGGGTTATGAAAACAAACACAGAAAAATGGAAGGATTTTGTAACATTATAAAACAACACCCTCCGTTCATAGTGTGGAAGAAAGAAAATATGAGCACAAGCTGGCACCAACTCGGCCTTATCAGAAAATCGTGGGACATTTATTTTGCCTTTTTTCTCTTTTGGATCATACTGCTGAGGCGGTTTGTTCTCAGACCCTGCGTGAAGTTGGAGGGCTGAGTCAGCAAAGATCAGGTTTCTGTGGCAACAGATGCAGCAGCTGATCTCTGGTTTGGTTCAGATCGACTGACAGATTTCTAGTCTTGCACCTAGGTTTGCCAGGACAGCTGCTCCAACTGCCTGGTGCACTGACCGAATGCAGCGAGAGGGAATTTTTTGCAATTCTTTGCAGAGGTTTTGTTTACAAGTTGCAGGTATTTGCAGTTGGCCGGTTTCCTTGTCCCAGATGGGAGAGCAGAGGAGCGATGTTTTGTTATTTCCTTGGATATTTTTCTGGGTGAGAATTTAATGGTATATAACCAGAGACAGGATGGACTTGGAGTGCCTACTAATCTTATGATAGAATAAACCAAACAAACAAAAATCATAAAATGCAAAAAGAAAAAAAATGTTTGGTTTGGAGATCAAATTTTGTTTTTGTGCAAGATTTTGCCTGAAAAAGCTCTAAAAAATCAGCCAATTACTGTCAACAACTTGTGACAATAAATAGCAAAAACATTAGCATATTCTTTTTGATGGCATGATGACTGAAGTGTCAAGTTATAGGCACAGTGAAAAAAGAAAAAAGAACATGGCTGTATGATCACCGAGTGAGCAAACAACCACAAGCTAACATTGTGGATGATATTAGTATCTCTTGTATTAAAGGATAATGTTCATTAAACCATTGACTAAAGACTTTTAAACAAGTGAAAAGTCATTGCAAATGCCAAACATCTCCTATAGTCCATGACTGCCTGATGTCTGTCCGTTGGCACAATACTGCAATGAGCGCTTTGGTGTCCTGGTCTGGTTTCCATGGGGAAACATCGTGAGGAGCTTGGCACAGCAGCCTGGTGCTGTTGGTGATAAGACTATTGTTAATATATGATGATGTGGAACACTCCTCTGCCCAAACCCATCATTTCATAATGACTGTAAGGCAATGACACGGGGCTTGGACTACAGTGATGGTTTTGTTGAATACGCAAAGTGTTTTGAACTGGAAAACAAACAGCTGTTTGTGACCTGTGAGATTAGAACCCAGTCCGCTCACTGAAAATACAAGACATAGCCACAAGGAGTTAATTATAAACTTTCCATTCCTGCAAGTAAACACGTGACCTCACCCTGTGCATTTTCCTGTTATTTTCCATGTGTAAAGATGTCTGTGGAACGACGGCTGGAGCCGTTGCAGAACTGTATTTCAAGTTTGAATATTTTCTCCTGTCTGCCCACACTGCAAATACGAGAGGACTCCAGGCAACAAAAGATTATGCTGACCCACCACACCACAGTAGATCTATGATAGTGAGCTACTTTAATCAGAAATAAATTACCTTCAGTTTGGCTGTGGTGTTTTCATTGCAGAGTGTGTAGTTGGACCAAGTCCTGTTGGTGTCTGGGTGGCGAAACCACTGACCATCCTCCCCACAGTACTTTGTGGCCTTTTCTGCAAGACACAACGAAGTAATACATATTTGCAGTGAATTTTATCCTCCAGTCCACCCTCTTCATTGTATTCTGGTTCCATTAGTCTTGGTGAATAATTCATCCTCAAAGTAATTAATATTTCATGGCCCAACTTCTTTTAAAAACACAAGATCATGAGAGGTTAACTCTTGAGGCTCACTGCTCACCTGTGGGGTCAAAGTCCACAAAATAATTGGGGCAGTTTTGAGAGGTGTAAGTTCCCGCTGGAGTATCGTCCCAGCACAGCCAGCCGTCCCAGTTACGACTGCAGTACAGACCTGTGGCATCAATAAAGTCACAGAGACGGCTAAGAGGAGAGGCACAGAGAGACAGAGTGAGTTTCAGGAAAAGTCGATTCCAACACAATACCTGATTTGTTATACGGCGCGTCTCGATTCATTTTCTCAAAGCATTTATACTGGCTGTCAAGAATTTTCTTCTGCACCATTTCCTGCTCTTCTGGGTTCACCGTGGGGCTGACCGTGGCCTCATCAACAGCCTGTATCTCAGTGTCCCCGGAGAGCTGGGCGGCTGCCTTCATTTCAGTGGCACACACACACACACAACACACACATGCACAGTCGTTATCAATCAGGATAATACAATGAACAGTGAGGCTGTGTTAAGAAATAAAGAAACAAACAAAAACAAGAAAAGGATGAGTATGACACAGTTACGCATACGTGGAGAACTGTACTGAAACATTTCCCTTTTTTATAAACTTCAGTCCGGTTTATGGTATAAACCTCAGAACAGAGGGGGACACAATAAATTAAATGGCCGCAAAATAAAGAGAAAGAAAGAATGACGCAAGAAGCAAATGCTGCATTTTCTTCTGCAGATCAGATAATATCAAAATTACTGCCTCTCTACTCAGCTGGCCATGTGAAATACAGCATGATACTGTATATGGTCTGAGGTTTAGTATTGGAAGCCACATACATGCAATTTACTTTGGGGTTGGAGGCCACATGTCTTAAACTAGCAGGAGAAGTGATCGGTACTGTTAAGCCTAATTACAATTCACGATATCTCTGATTAATAGTCATCTCATAAACAATACATAACCTTCTCCTTAAAGTTGATAGCGCAGAGTGTATAATTAGTCCAGGTCTTGTTGCTCTCCGGGAGGCGAAACCACTGTCCATCCTCTCCACAGTACTTAGTTGCCTGTTCTATATAAAAACAAAGCAAAAAACAATGTACTTTAGAATTTCTATAAATCTGTGCTTCTGTGTCCTGCATTCAAGATCAAATAATACATTCATCACTGAAGCTTAACCAAAAGTCAGGTTATTTTTTTTAAGATAGCAAAAGCTTTCACTGCTCGCCTGTGGGATCCATGTCAGAAACATAATCGGGGCAGTTTTGGGAGGCATGAGTTCCAGCTGGAGTATCGTCCCAGCACAATAAACCATCCCAATTGCGACTGCAGTACAGACCTGTAGCAGCAAAAACACACAAGTATCATGTTTGTTCATATTTTGTGGGGTTTTTTTTCTAGTAGGTCCACAGTAAGGCTCAGGAGATGCTCGACAGAAGGCTATAAGTACCTGACTTGTTCAACGGTGGGTCTCGATTTATTTTCTGAAGGCACTCGTATTCATTCTGAAGCATTTTCACTTCCTGTGGGGAACAACAGATGTTTCAATGTTAACTACAAATTTGTCTTAACTCCTGATATACAATGGTCAGCAAAAAATACACTAGACTCATACAAGTGGAATAAGATGTATAAACCATATGTGTACCACACCCACAGTGGAGGCAGGTGACAAAACTGTCATTTGAATCATTTTTAATGTTTTGAAAGGCACAAACAGAGGCACTGATAAACAGCTTGTTTCAGAGTGTGTGAACAGACAATCCATGGTCCTAGTACTACAAGAGGACATGGTGATCCCTCAACAGCTTCCCACCAACCAAAACTGCTGCTTGTCTAATATGACAAATGTGGGACCACTGCTTACCTCCATGCGTCTGTTGAGTTCAGGCTGATTTAATGCACATTAGTATCCTAAAACTACTTATCAACATCAAAATAACTATATGTATCTGATCTCATGAGGGCCCATTATGTGCCTGTGTGCTATGGACCAGCTGTGTAAAGTGTACCTTTAAACACCAAACTGCTTTTTCAAGTGTACATTCAGTAATGCTGTATTTAACACTGACATTTTTTATTTGAAATGTATTGTAGTGAGCAATGAAAGCAAAATCTACATATTTAAATAGTTTTTGTATGTAAATGTGAGTGCAACCACATGTCCAAAACTTCCATCTGCCAAGTTACTTGGAACATGTATGTAAATGCTGTACAATAAATCCTTGGCAGACAGTTCATTACATCAAAAGTACTTTACCCTCTGTCTCTTCTCATAGGTGGCTGCACAGAGTGTGTAATTGGTCCAAATCCTACTGCTCTTTGGATGATGAAACCATTGCCCGTCTTCTCCACAGTACTTAGTTACCTTTTCTGAAAAGAAGAAGAAGATCCACCTCTTTATATTCTGTCATCAGATGATCAGAGGTGAACTCATCAGGGTAAAAGGATATTTACTCTGAATCTCACTGCTCACCTGTGGGGTCAAACTCCAGAAAATAATTGGGGCAGTTTTGGGAGCTATAGGTTCCCGCTGGTGTATCATCCCAGCACAGCCAGCCATCCCAGGTACGACCGCAGTACGGACCTGCAGCATCAACAAAAACACAATGAAACATTTACAAGTCTCTGGTTCGAACATTTGTCCAACATGAAAACTCATGTTAAGACATGCTGACAGAAAATAGAAAACATTTGGTGGTGGACCAGAGTAGTATACTGGATTCCAGAAAACAGCATCAGCACCTGATTTATCATGAGGAGGATCTTGCTTCATTTTCTCGAGACATTTCTTTTCATTCTCGAGGATCAGTTTGTCTGCAACGCTGCTTTTTCCTGCGTTAACCCCTGTGGCCTCTGTGCTCAGCTCTCCTGCAGCGTCTCTTAAAAAATGCAGGACTTCCTTCCGAGAAAAAAAAAAAAAAAAAAATCACATGTTCAACGTGGAGTCAGTGTACAAACTGAGGCAAGCTTTGTCTCAATCTTCCATTACTCACAGGGAAACCAGCATCCAGATGCAAATGTCCAAATACCTCTAATTTGTCCTTTGAAGCTGACTGACAGGTGGAGCCAGTCTCGACCCAGTTACCCAATTCATCACAATATTTGGTCACTTTTTCTGTAAAGGAAAAAAATCATGTATTGCCTTAATGACATTTTGAGAACAGTGTAATCCATTGATGATTATCCCAAAAGCTTCATGTACTGTATTGGATTACTTAAAGGTACATTATGGCTTCTGTTTGGAGTAACATGTCGAATGGAGAATTTCTCTATATTTTTTGGCTCTGTCTTTGTTTTTCAGCAGTAGTAGTATGTTGGCATCACCCAAACCCATAAATCGGACCCTGAATCTCAGCATTTTAGAACTACTGTGATTTATTTAACTTGGCACACATCATCAAACGTTATGTCAAACAGAAAATTCCCTTTCTGGAGTAATTTTCTGGCAAATTCTCAAATGTCGGACTTAAAACCACATGTACTGTAGATCCATGACTGGGCTAAGAGTGAGATCATATTGTTCCTGACAACAACAACCATAGCGTGACTGCCTAGTCTTCTCCAACAGCTCATCAACGGTTCAACGATCACTTCCAACTGTACATCTCCCTCAAAGCCTCATATCAGCAGCATCAGTTTTCAAATAAGGAGCCATAAGGGGACTCTTAACATCTCAGGCATTTTGGGAAGATCCTTTATGAGCCTTCTCTTACAGAAACACCTTCTCTGTTCTCTCATTCATATTCTCTCTCCCCATCCATCTCTCTGATTCTGACGTCCCTGCCTTCGCTTTAATCCCTCTTTTCTTTGCTTCTTCTTTTCTCTGTATATACCCTTCATTCCTCTCTCTGTCCTCTCCCTCACCTCCCCTCTCTCGATCATGTTGCATTGCCTAAATCAGACATGACTTGAATCTGGATCTCCTCAGCTAGACATTATAAGCCTTGCATTCCTCATAATGTAAAACCTGCTCATACTCTCGTAACTACTTATACTGCAATCTTAACATTAAGTGCCCTTATAGAATCAATTTTAATATGAATAAATGTCTGTTTTCATTCTGTCTGACTGATAAATCACACTGAGCTAATAATTTACTTTGTATTCAGATTATAAATCTTATGAGTCATCTTTCCTCCACTGTAGCAGTGAGTCGATTTAAAAAGTCTGTGACCATTCTAGCAACTCTGTAAGACTGCCTATACTAGCCACCTTAGTTTTGCATGTTAGCATGCTAGATTTTGCTAATTAGTATAAAATGCAGAGTACAGCTGAGGCAGATGCCCATTTCCTCACATTTACATTTACATTCCTTAAATAACCTTATTTATGGTGTAACACGAAAAATCAAAGAACTGATAAAGTTATTTCAGTTATTATTTGTACATAACTTGGTACCAATCCATCAGGTAGATATTGAAATATTTCTGCATAATTTGCTGGTGCTGTTTGAAGATATGAGGATTTATCCTTAGGCCATAATAATAGTCAGCCATTAGTTGTTGAGATATTTGAGTCAAGATCAAAGTGGTGGACTGACCAGCTGACTAATGGACTGCTACTGCCATGACCAGCTCAGCCATTAAGGGGGGGAAAAATGTTAGTTGATAGTTAGCATGAACTTCAAAAAGTATGACCTACAGAACAGAAAATCAAAAGGAAAGATGTCGCAATACAAGCTGAGTATGCTGTCTGGGAATGGCAAAAGCACTACTGCAGGGAATTCAGCCAGAACATTTACATGTACTTGCTGCTCAACATAAATCATACTTGCTTGGGATATGATGCATAAAATGCATTTACTTCAGTCAGACACTTACGTCAGGGAACTGACTGTTTACAGCGATTGGATTTGGCAGCCAAAGCTCTGTTCTTTGAGGGAACAGAAAGAATCCCAAAAATCTCAGCACTAACACTAATCTGTTGGAGAAAGCAATGGTACCAAAAATCTAGGTTTGAGTTTGGGGTAGAAGAGGCAGCTGTGGCAGAGAAGGGTGTTCCCATGAGTGAATCAACAATGTGACAACTGTCAAATTACAGTAGCAGAGCTGTTGATCCACAGTGAATATTACTGGACAGCAGGTAAAAGAACCAAGTTTTGTGAGGCATGAATGAAAGAGTTGATGACTTCAGTGTAAATCCCAAACATACTCTAAGCTCTATATTTCTCATTTTGAGTGAGGGTATGCTGTATGTGACATATAAAGTAATTATATATTTGATCTCAATATTACTACACTATCTGCAGTTTTGCATTATGACCTGTTACAAGGCCAAGAGAGCACAAGCTAATCATGAACCAGAGACTTGTGGAAACACAGTGCATCCCACAATCATATAGAAATACATGGAATATAAACTAAATGCTTCCTTCCTCCCTCAGCTCCATCACCAGTCACCACCATCACAAGCCGAGAGGACTGGATCATTTCTCTGCGATGCCTGCTGACCTGGAGCTAAAAAGTTATGCAGAACACGCTTCCAAATTCCCATCAGGCTCAACTCAGCAAGCTTGTTGTTGTGGACTGGTGTGAGAAGTGTGACACTTTCTTACCAGTTGAGTCCAGGTCAGGACGATCTGGACAGTTTTGGGTTACAGACATCCCAGCTGGTGTCTCACTCCAGCACAACAAGCCATCCCACATATGTTCACAGTACGTACCTCGAGAGGAAAATGCAAAAATAAATGTAACAACACCAACACACACTTTCTGTGTCTTCAGTTGTGTTTGTGCAAAGTAAATGTCAGAGTGGCATTCTTGCAAATGTTCATAACCCCAGGCCCCCAGACACCCACACACAACTCTAAAAGCCCTTTCAGGTCAGTTGTGGTTGGACCACTGCTGACAACAGCACCATTATCTTCAGCAAGAACAACAGTGCTCTGATCCCAAGCTTACAACATCAGTGCTGTGATGCTCTCCCACAGGTAATCAATTTGGACGTCTCACCGGTTCTGTTCTCATGGTGATCTTTGTTGGACAGCTCGAGACATTTGTATTGACCCTGGCTGGCTGCCTGGTTCTGTCCCTCAGTTGTGCCCTGTCCTGGTTTGAGCGATGGGTCTGAGATCGGCTCAGTGCCTGCTGCAGCCCTGCACTGTGGAGACAACACAGCACAACACAATTGAGAGCAGGGTGGGGGTAGACAGCATGCCTAAGACTAACATGGACCAGAGCATAGAGTGTAGATGGATGTTGAAGCTCTGATCTACATTCCCTTAACTGCAAAAAATGAAAGCATTAAATATGATCTTGGTAAATGATGTTAGCTAAATTTGTGATATTTCACAGTTCAATCCTGCTCAGATTAAGATACGAAGCCTTATATAAGATCAACATTTAGATGGAAAAGTGAGAAAGCAAAGATTGTGGAGCATCTTCAAAGCTGATCTGATGAGGATTTCACTCCACTTTGATATTCTCGTCACTTCCCACTCGTGTAACTCATTAAAGCGTGTTTGGGAGCTCACAAAAGAAGTTAAGCAGCTGATTTTCTCCCAGTGAATGTTATCTATTCTCCGCTCCACTGTTTGTATTTGGGGGCAGCAGTAAGAGTGAATAAGCCTGCTGTAGGAAATGCTGATTTTGCTAGTGCTACTTGCTGAGGGATGAAGAGCCCATTTTGCACTGACTTATGTCAAAAAAAGAAATTTTGCTGAAAATGAAGCTTCTCTCTAGGGCAGGGTCACACACTTGCATCCTTTGACTCATCTGAGGGATTGTAATGTTCAAATGCCTGGGAGACTGTCTTCACGTGCCTTATCACAATTGAGATGAAAACCTCCGACCTCTGGCCCTTTGCAGAAAGGAAAGGAATGCTTATTAGACCGAAATATCCTTCTTACCTGTCTGATAAAAGCTCGTAAAAAGCAAAACGCTTGAGAGAAAGGATCCTGATGTCCCATGTAGCAGTTTAGCAGCCGTACATATGATGTCACTCCAAACATTGAAGTAAATGACGTCATACATACGACCACCAGGCCACCACCAATATCATCAGAGGAGCTGAGCTTGCTCTCTGGTGAAGACCTCTCCTCACGTATTACAATCCATTAATCCTCCAGAAACAACATGTCAAGACGACTCAAGAATGAAAGTACAAAACATAGATACATCAGGTTCACAACATCTGGCAGGGAAGCAATCCAGGCCCTCATTGTCAAGCTTGATGCTGAACAGCAAAGGAAACAGCAGTAAACTTCCACTTCACAGGAACATTGAAAAATAGTGGACCAATGTTTTTACTTCAAAAGGGACAATAACTCATGAAAGACATTATTTTTTGTACAGACACAGCTATTAAAAAATCCTAAAGTGAACGATGGTGTGATGTCGACATCACTTTAGCCTGCTGATAACAGATGATTACTGAATACTGCCTCTGCCTTGATGTTGACAATTTTAGTAGGCTAATTTGTGAGGATTGCAGCAAATCCATCGAAATTATGTTTTACAGTTCGATTTCTCTTAATTGTTAGACCTCCGTCAGGCAAATCTCTCTGTGTTAAAGTTTCATAGTGCCAAAATGCGTAACCCTTATGTGCTTTTGTTTGAACTTTCACATTTATATTGACATCTGGCCGATGATTGCCCTGGCCCAGTTCATTTAACTGATGTAATTACTCAAACACTGGAGCAGATTGTGAATATGACTCAACCCTCCATGCTGAGCTAAAATCAAATCACGGGTGCCACAAATTAAGATTTCACATACATGTATGATGGGCAGATGGGCACAAGCAAACCAATAACGCCCACTCCAAACCCAAACACTATCATAATAAATACAGGAAATAAAGCATCATTTTTTAATAAGTGTAGGATTCAGGTACGTTGACATTCCTACCTCCACTCCTATTTGAATAAGGCAGAGGCTTCTATTTTGAAGGGTACAGGTTAATTTCCTGTTGTTACACATAAATAAACACATTTGGTTGAAATGATTATGTTTTGAAAATGTTACTTTACTTTACAAATTGCATGTGTTGTGCCTTGGCTAGCTTGCTTACTCCTTTTGCTGCGGACTCTTTTATTTTATTTTATTTTATTTTATTTTAGGTAGTTGTGCTGGTTCAAAAAGACAGTCCCAGAAAGTGGGGTCCTTATGTACAACACAACAAAGTGCAGACTTGCATCAAAAACAAAACAAAACAAAAAAAAAAACACATCACTTTTATATCCATACACAGTTTAAATCCAGGTGAAAATGGGAGACATCGATTGTACACTGTTAGTTGACTATATTAGTTATACTGAGAATGTCAGACACACACAGGAACACATGCATTCAGGGATCACACATCTTTTTTGGGGGGGTTATCTGAATTTGCAATGAACAAACTGAGGTAATTACAAACTATAATTATTAATCAGAAAAGTATGGATGAAAATTAATCATGATTCTTTTTGCTGATGAAAAAAAACCACTAGACCACAACAAATGATATGTCTACAGTCTTTAATGAAAATGTAGCCACACACACATGCAGCATACATAATGGACTAAATGAGGAGCTGGACCTTGCAATGTTGACCTCCCAGCATTCCTTGAACTAAAAAAAAGAGATCTTACCATCACGAGAATCCAAAGGATCCACAGGGAGCCCACTAACATCATATCTTCCTCTTGCAGGAAAATCTCTAAGGAAGGAGGAGAGAACGACTTGTCAGGAAACAAGTTGCCTACCGTGAAAGTGACCGTCTGTACAAACACATGGTTGCATCAAATCAGGATTATGGCCTCTGAGGAGACGGCAGAAACAGCAATCATTAATCTGAATTTCAAAACACTGCAGCAGATGCACTGCAGTCTGACATCTCACACTTTTCTTGTGTATGTGCATGTGCACATGTTGGGGAGACACGTATGGTTGCATTGTGCAAACAATAGGAGACACAGAAAACAGACACACAGTCAGATGAAAACAGTTGATGGTTATTAATCACGTTGAGCTGTGGCCCCTCTCCTGCAGGACGGCAGCGGCACATCTGCCTGTTTGGTAAACGAGCATGAGAGATTAAAATTCACTTCAGATCTCTTTGCTCTGACTCACAGGGTCCCTGTTGGAGGCCCATCACTCTGCAGATTGAACAGCTAAGACGACCTACTGGTTGTTTTCCACACCCCATAGCAGCCCAGGGGGCAGGCTGCTCTGCCGACAGACATACATGAGCAAGGCCTGTAAGTCATTGTGAAAGGTTAGCAGGATTGATAGTATTTGTTTTGGCCCTCAGACACACACTGATGGTAGGCTCTTTAGCATTCGAATGACAAATAAACCTGGAACTACATTTTGCCAAGAACTTCAGGCTAGGAGAGCTGATCTGTGACCAGGGATCCCTCGGTTTTCCCTCTAATTTCTCATTTGTCTTCCATGCTTTCCTGAAATACAACACCAGCTGTAAATATAGTGAGTGAAAGTAGATATAGGGACATTTATTAATATCATTAATACCGGTCCCAGATTTCTTCTAGTTCTGGATCCAGACTCAGAAAGAGCTCACTTCTCAATATCAGTCCCAAGCACATATGTAGCTAGATCTACCCTGTGTCTTAATTTTTTTAATTTCTCTGCTAATATGATTGACAGAAAATAGCATGTGACTATTGTGATGATATGATGAATTAATTCAAGATTGAGATTTGCTGCTTTCCTTTGTATCATGTGAGAGTAAATGGTAGACTTCTGGATTTTGTGGTCTTATGAGACAGAACAAGTACATTTTGATGTGAGAATAAATAAATAACTATTTATGGACAGTGTCTTGGGGTGTTTTACAGTCATTTGGTGGCTCTGAGTGTATATTTAACATTTCTACATATGATACAGTAGATTCATTTCTTGGACACCAAGAAAATAAAAAATACTTTACAACCCCAACAAACACCTGTCAATTATGTATGTAAAAAAAATCTAATTCATTTTAGTGTCAGTATCTTGTCCCAACCAATCATTTTCTCTGCTCAGCCTCTCAGTCCACCCCTCAAATGAAGCTCAATATGTCCAGAATGATAAAAGACCCACAGTGTTAATGTAAATTCAGGATGTTGGCAGGTGAAGGACAGGGCAACAAATCGCTCTATACATTTGTTTTGACAAGAAGCAAAGGAAGGAACAACTCCAGTCAAAGACAGAAAGAGATGGCAGGAGGCAGGGAAGGGGGGGGGGGGGGGGGGGGGGGGGGGGGGGGGTATGGATCTCAAAATGGTCTCCAGGTGGAGCAGATCTATAAAAACCATCATCATGCTGCAGCACACCAGTCAATTACCAGCTAATCACCTCTGGGTACACATGAGCGTGTGAATCTGTCTAAAGATGGGATGTTCTCTGCTAGAAATGTGCCTCTGCAAGGCAAATAACAGCAGAAATGCACCAAGACAGCTGACATAACTGACATCATCTGAGCAGTTTGAGGTCGATGGTAAAAGTGAATGATTTCCTAGACATCCTTGACTGTGCCCTGCTAAGGGAGGGAAGAACAAATGCATGCGCTGACTGCTGATCAGAAAACTCTCAGGTGGGTGGTTCTGGATGGCACAGACACAATATTTAGTCATTTAAGGAAGCAGGATTAGGTGAACAGGCAGTTTTATAAACTCCATGGGAATTACCTATATGTCCTGGATGGAGGTGCAGCAGCTGAGATTATCTAAAACACTAATAATCCCTGGAACAGTTTAACAGTATTATACACTCTCATCCCATCAATAATACATTTAGCAACAGTACATTTCATATCTCTGCTATGTGTGTGTGTGGGTGTGTGTGTTTGTGTGAGACCATCAGCGGGTGAGACTGGGGGGGGGGGGTTCTCTCTCCTGCCTTGTCCATTAGCTCTTCATATGTTTCTAAACATAGACCCTGGAGCATTCTGCGGACCATTAGCTCCGATGTGAACAGGAAGGTGTGAAGTGTGTGTAGTTCATTACAGAGACAGGACCCCCTTTGGAGAAGACAAAGGAAAGCACTCAAACGGGATGAGCGAGTGATAGCTACAGAGTACCGGCCGCTCTCCAGGAATGCCGTTCAGCCACTATAGATCAAGTGAGTGAGATTAATTACAGCATCGCTTATAAACAACTTTGAAAATAAGATATTAATTTTTCTGCGGGGACTGTCAGAGCAGAGGCTGTAAATGACTTTAAAAGGAAGGTCAGAAAACAGTTTTGCTCTTGAGCAGGCCCTGAAGAGACACTGGATTGATTTGAAAAGCTGCATCTTCTTCTTTGGTATTTATCACAGCATCTCTCTTTGAATACATTCAATGTTTTCCTTTATGATCTCTATTCTAACACTCAAGTCTGACATAAGACTACTTACTTTTAATCACACAAAAGTTTGGAGGATTTTTTTTTTTTTCTTCTGGTGGAGGCAGTCACGAAGCCTTGAGCTTAGTCGAGCTTAGATTGTCCACAAAAATTGAATTAAAGTGTCTTGATTCGTATTGTATTATTACCCACATGTTTTCTCTCTGGTCCTTCTCCTTTGTCTCCCTTTCCCCCTCTTCCTCCTCAATTTACCCCTCATCTTTCTTCCTCCTCCCTCTCTTTTTGACATCATTACATCGCCCTGACAGGAGAAGACGGAGCCGCTCGGCTCTTCCCTCTGGCACTGAGCGGTCACAGGCACGGTGACAACACAGATTTGTGCTGACATCACATCAGTGATGGAGGATGCGTCGGCTCGATCTGCCTTCCCCTCTGACTTCTCACCACATCAGACCCCATCACTCAGTCTGAAGGGAGCAGCTGTACGGACGTGATTTGGCGCCCCCCCCCTCTTCCCGGGGCCGCGACAAATGAGCTGGATTACGATGCAAGTTCAGGTGGATTAATTTGACAAATGGACAGTTTGTGGACGTTACCCACAAGGCTGTCATATAAGTCTCGTCTAAAGAGCAAAATATTTGTGCTGAGCTATAAGCTCTATTAAAGGATTTACTCTCTCTTTAACTGCTGCTGAGGTTTAACAGTGCTGCAAAAACACATCCACAATCACACTTCAGTATTTTAACTATTTTTAACCCAGATGTCATGACCTTCTCCTTGTGTAGAGAATAACAAAACATCAGGTGCATGTGTGTGGCCTCAGGTTTTGTGAGAACACACACAGTGAAGGACTATTATTACAGTAGTGCTGCAATAAGCTCATACACTGAAATTATATATGCAGAAAACATCGTGTTTGCATATCTGTTGCATATTATTAAAAGGACAGTATGAACAATATATATAATGCACAGCTATTGTGAAATCCTCTGTTACTGTCTCGTCCAATCAGACATTAATCAATAGTTTTGCATCTGACATAAAATAAATCATATAGAAACTGATATGTCAAAAAAAAACACCTATTCCTACAGAGGCTTGAAATATGCAGCTCCACGTGTGATGATGTGACAATGTGATAGATAATCACATACATCACATATCAGCTGTCATTTTTTGAGGCAATGTGAGCTTCATCTGATACAAAGAGTTGCGGCCACTTGGAAAGTAGCAGTCTCTAAACTTCTCTCACATGTTGATAATGATAGACATGTTCAGGTGGCCCCTGAAATAGTTCACACCAAAATGTAAAGATAATGAGTCATAATGATGAAGCACCAGTCAAAGAGCTGATAAAGCGTAGAACATCACAGCACTGCACTTGTGTCGACTGATTGGTCGGCGTTCACTCTCGGAGGGAACGTATTTCTGTGTCTGAGTTGAGCTCGTGTTGAGGTGAAGCAGGTAAGTGGTGAAAACTCTGCAGCTTGGCTTGCTCGTGTTTTCTGGATTCATCATCTACCTAAAAATATACCGAATGCCAGTCTCTCCAATTAAGGTAAAAAGAACAAGCGTGCATCGTTTCCTCCCCATGCATTTACCTCCCTTCTTCCTCACCCATATCCCACTTTTGTCTGAATTCTCATTTCCTCCCTGGCCTCTTTCTCTTTTCACTTCCATATATCTTCTGCTGCTTTTAATCTATTTCCCCCCTCAATTCGCTCTCTCTCTCTCTCTCTCTGAACCCCCCTAACCCCCCCCACACACACACACGCACACACACACACTCCGACTCTCTCCTTGCTTTCTGCCCTTTTTCTACAATCCCCCTCTTTAAAAGCCATTCCCTCCTTCCAACTCCAGTCTTCACTTTCTCCCCCTTTCCGGCTCTATTTTCAAGGCTCTCCCTCCAGCTCTGCAGGCAGATCCAACAGATACATCAGCTCGCACATCCTTTAAACATTAAACAGGTTCCCGTTATGGTGACACATCATATTTTCAACTAATCTGTCTGTGCTCCACAGAATACACTCTCAGAGCAAAGTCCTACCTCCTGTTCTGCTGTGTATGACAAAACAATCAGACAAGACACAGAACTGTCTGCTAAAATACTTAAATTGCTGACAAGAAAGCAATGTAGTAAAAAAATCAAATAAGTGATGCACTACTGGTCAGATTTATACTCTTTCTGGCCTACAGGGAGAGATGTCTTTGAGTGGAAATGGGGATGATGTTTACTGTAACAGTGTCCTTATTCTGAGGGTGAACACTGCGCTCTATGTGCCCTGAAAAATGACCACGACGGAAGAAAAAGTGTGAAAATAAACTGTACTTTTTACGGTTTTCAGAGTCTCACATTTTGTATCAGGTATGAAAATTGATTTAACTTGACAGATGATTTGCAAAATTTACATTTACTCATTTCATAGACACTTTTAACCTAAGTGGGGGACATCACTAACACATCACTCTGATGCAGGGTAAGAAACACAGGAATAAGTGCTAAGTAGTGCAGAGATGAAGGAGATGAAGGAGGGAGGTAGACCAAAAGTGCATAGTAAGTACTCCTTAGGCATTTTATGGGAGGAAAATGAAAAATATATTGTCACAGAATTAGAGTTAATATAATTAGAGGTGTTAAATATAAACCAAAAGACTTATAATATCAGAGTTGATATGAAGGGGAACTTGAATTTGTCTTATAGGGACGTGGCGGCATAAAAGCACAGAGTCAACCTGCACCTCCTCCACAGACCGACACGTATCACAATGAGCCCTCCTCCCGCTGCATTTCTTAAATTTATTCAGAACTTGGCTACGAAACAGGACACCTCATCTGGCTGTGATGATGTATTCAGGCTAAGAAAAATGTGAGCTTCAGTGGATCCAGCCACTGATTCAGCACAACTATAGGCAGCTTTTGTGGGCATGCCTTTAGCAGCAGTTCAGAGTGTGCAAATAATGAATTTGTTTTCCCGTGTCGAGACTTTTCCTGTCTTGATTTATGCTTCTTTCCTTTTGTTATTGTTTTATTTCTTTACTGGACGCTGCATTGCCTCTGCTCCTCCTCGATACCGAGTTCAGTCACTTTGTGAATTAATTAGCACAGCACTGGAATAAAACCACAACAGTCAAAGCACACCAGTCACTGTTGCTGCTGAAGTAATGTTTGTCATATGATGAAAATAACTGGAAATTCCTGCAATAAACTGCATATACATTTTTAGAATTACATTTGACTTAGTGGTTTAATGGTCAAAAATCCTCTGGCTGGTTGTTTCATTGGAGAATGAGTCCTAACTATTGAAATGATGGCCCTGCAGCAGAGAGAGAGGGAGGGGGTCTGGTTTACTGTCTACTCTCCCAAACAGCCCAAGAATGTGTGGCTGCTTGACCAGTGGAAGACCAAACAGATTATGACAGGGAAACTCATCTCCATGATGAGTAAACAAATTAAGATGCAGCTGAATACACAGAGCCTGCGTGGCCTGGATTGATTGTACAGTTATCTCCTGCAGCATGATGTGATTCATCTTCTGGAGGTCAGTGTATTTAATTGAAAACGCAGTCTTCGCAGTTACACATCATGCATATTTAAGCCTTTTCATTCTCAAAATTTTCACTGAATGCTCCCCCTCTGGTGAGTGCACAAATTAGATTTTAATTTGGAGTTGTGCTGGAGGTCACCTGCTCCCCCACCTTTTATTAAAACTCTGTTATCTGCCATTGAGGAGACATTCAAGCGGCTCCATGTATTACGAGTTACGAAGCTGCAGGAGTATGCTGAGGGGCAACGAAGCAAGAGAGCTCTGTATGTTCCAGCTGTTAAAAGCTGGGTTTTGGTAATAAGAGGACTCTCCCTGGCTCTGTGTAAACACCTGATTTATATCTGATCTCTAACTCCATGACATCCCACACACTTCAACTTGTAGACCTGAAAGAAAGTGAGGGGGCAGACAGGGGAGAGACAGGGATTGTAAGGGAGGATTAAGAAAGGAAACATGGACAGTAGAGCAACGAGACTCTGGTGGATATCATCTCATCATAGTCTAGACGTTATCCAGATACATTAGCTTAATCCAGTACCCATGATGCTGTTTTGAAGTATGCCGCCTTCCCTTTCATTTCTCTTCTGACTGGCATGGATTCCCCTCAAGTAATAGAAACATACATCATTATGTAAATTGGAGTTATTCAGTGTTTGCCAGGCAGACTGATGGGAGACTTCTTACTGTTTCCCTCTCAGTACTTATGACAACATGGAACAGGTTAGAGCCTCGCGAGGCACTTTAAACTCCAGCAGCTATTAATCCAGCTGTGGTTAACAGTCGTAGGTGTGCCCATGCATCCTGAGGATAGCTGCTGTTTTTCATTTACTGTGAGGTAACATCCTTAAGTGAACAAGCTTTTTCCATTTTTGTTAGATCCCTAAATGAGCCTAAATTGGGCATTTACAGTAGTTTTTACAATCTGTCTGGGACACGTCTGGGGGAAAACTGTGTTGTATTGGGCCTGGTGTTTGCCCCTCTGGTTCTGCACTACATGTCTTTTGAAGCGCAACAAATCATATACACGTCGGAGTCTGAGACAAAAGAATATTTACACTGCCTCCCTGAAGCTTGAAGGAGGGATTTACAACTTGCTCATGGGCCCTTCAGTGGAGCAAATATTTGGCTACACAAACCATTTATACAGAAAAGTCTGTTTAAACCTGCAAAAACAAACTTCTTGGCCATTGGAGGGGGAACGAGTCAAGCTATAAACACTATCTTGACATATAACCACTGCATTACGAGGCAATATGGTGAACTTGTTAACCATTAGTTTCCAGTTTAGCAGCTGTTTGATGCTGAGCAGGCACAGTGTGATGGCAGTGAGGGTGAACCAAAACAGTACGATTAAAACCAAAACAACGAGCTGAAAGATGCTAAAACAGCCAGTAGATCTGAGGGGAGTTCTTCAGTTCTTCATATTCATCATAGCTGCTTTAAATTGAGTTTTCAAAAGAAACTGAAGTGGGGAGCAGGGACCATACTTCAGGGAACTCCTCCCATCATTCAATTACATGCTTCATATGTATCATGGCAGGACCAGGGGCTCATTATGCTTTGCTTCTCACAAACGCCGTCCATTTCTTATTCCCACTGGTCCTCCTCATCTCCCTCTTTCTCTCCCTCTGTCTGCATGTCAAGGTTACAGTCATGGTGGTCTTTGCATTAATCTGCGGAGGGACCACCAGGACTCAAAAGACTCAGAGTATTCCCCCCGTCTGTCTCTGACCAATTTACAGCTGAACCAACCCTGCCCAGTCCTCCTCACTGTCTGGCCATCTTTATCTCATTCACACACACTTTTTTCTGTTTGCTAAGACTCACATTTTATAAAGTGCTGGTCCTCACCTCATGAAAAATGCATAACTGTAAGTGCATGTAATATGATAAATGCCATTTGGAGTTGGAGATACTGAGTTTGGAGGATGAAACATTTAAGGGTGCAAGTTCAGTTAACTCACCACCCAGATGATGTCATTTATGTTATTTTGGCTTGATTTGAGACTTCAGTGTTTTGCTTTTTGGACATTTTCAAAGTGAGGTTAGCATTTACAAAAGGAGGCATGGTTGATCCAAGGACATATAGTAGCAAGTGTCATTATGTATAGTGCATGATGCAGCTTTTCTTTGACCATAAAACATCTGTTGTTTGCTAATCTTCATATTTAATGCGCACAGTGCTAGTTGCTTTTTTAAGATTTTAAATCCAAATGTCTCCACAACAAAATAACAGACTTAAAAATAGCCTTTAAATTTGATCTGCATCTCTTGTCGAGATACAATTTCAACCAAAATCTCAAGCTACAGGTGTCACCAAGTCTGTAATTATTGCAGGGGTTATGATATTACACAGAGAGAGTGGAGCTGTTGTTTCCACCACTAATAGAAGAATTTTAATTATTTCAGCGTTATAAATACACAATTCTCTTCAAACACTTTTGCTAAAAAATCTTGTTTCTGCTCTATCTTTGGCTACAGCAAAACCACAACACACAACCATCTGGTTTAGATTTTTCCAGGAAAAGCAAATTTGCCGTATCACAGAACAACATCATCAGTGTTATTATCAGTGTTCAACAGTGTCAGCCGTGCAACCAGCCTGGCTGACAAAGGAGGAACACCAGTGTGATGAGTGCTTTCAAAAGCTTCGGCTGATTTACATACAGGTGATTAATTCACTATATTGTCACAGCATCCCGAGGGTCGCTGCTCAGATGATGTAGGGTTAGAGACTCAGTATCATGCTGGTTTTATTAAGTGCGTTGGTGAACATCAAAATTTGGCAGAGTGTCTGGTTAAGAAAGGCTGCAATCATTGAAACCCTTTTTCTTTTTTGGATCATCAGAGCAATCATGACGACAGACGTTCTTTTCATTGTGTAAATCTGCATTTAAAAGGTTTAAGTCCTTGATTCCATGTGGGAATCTGAGACTGATACTAACAAGAGCTCCACTGTAAAACTGCATTTTTAGGGTGCATTAATACACACGTCATGCTACAAAGTTTGTGACTCATTGAAGACAGAGTGTACCTGTACTTTTTGCTGTCACTACACATGACAGCATTTCCAGAAAGTTCAGAGACTGCTCAGCTGTGTTGTCAGGTTTACTGAACACATCCACTCCATTACATAATCACCTGAATAACATTTTCTCCTCCTGGTTCCAGTAAACAAAGGAGACTGTTAATGAGTACGAGCTTTGTTCTGTCAAATGAGCAGCTCGCTCTCAGACACTGACATCTTCCCACTTTATTTCCTGAAGCGATTAAGTGTCACTTTATACTTCTAGCCTCTCAGGAGCGGCATGGACGACTTCACATGCTTATGGACATCTGCCACTGAATGGAGGGTATTTTCATGGGGGATCAAAGTCCTTTCATTTGGCAACCTTTCCTTTCCCCGGCCACTTCATTTCCTCTTGACTTTCCACAGAGTGAATATCTCATATGTCAACCAACTAATGACATTTGTTTGTCTCTCTTCCCGAAAGACAAGAGCAGGGGACAGATGGTGAATATACTCAGTGACCTATGCCAAGTTTGGGGAACTCTTTCAGCTCAAACATTCATGTACCTGAAAATAAATCCACTAAAACACCGCAGGAATATCACGTTATGGGAAATCAAACAGGTCTAATGCATGTTAAATGAGACTCTACCGCCAATGGATTTTTAAGCTTAGCATACCACAAATACTGGGAAAACAATTTGCTCGACTCTGAGAGGTTGACCAGCCGAGAACGAGAGAAGTTACTGAGATAAGCAACACGGCCACGTTTTATTGTTATGTGACCTCCTCTGCAAATAAGGAAGCATGTTTGCATTGGGAGGAGGTTGCGGTGGATGGAAACTGAGGACTTAACAAGAGACTCCTGTTAATGTCTTGTGAGAAACTGATCAACATGTTGTTACTGCTCCATGACCTTAACTGTGTGTTCATTATTTCTGAAAAAATCCAAGCTGACGCATTTCTCTAAATGTCAAACTATTTTTTATATTCAATCAGCATTGAGGTATTTTAGGAGAACTGAGGTTTCTATCAACACACGTTCAAAGTAGAGGTGAATATAAACTTAATCACTTAAGTCATCTTGATGTCAAACATTTGGAATTCCTTGTTTTTTTCCCTTAACAGTTCTCGCTTCCTATTGCATGCAGGCATCGTGAGCCCGCAGGTTGAGCCCTCCAGAGCGAGATCAAAGGTTAGATCTTTGAAGGTTTTACCAAAATGACAAGAGGGATTTAAATTCAACTGTAAATGCAAGGAGGCCGCAATATGGCTCCACAGGTCAGCTTGTAGATGCATTAGTGCAGAGGAGCTGCTACAAATCAAAGATAAAAGATGAGCCCCTCTGGATCGAGAATTGCAATCAGACTGAAAATAGATCCCAGAGGAGGAGATCAGAGGCGCTGAGGGCAGAGATCCAACTTAATCCTGCCACTCAATCTCAAACTCAAACAAGACGGTTAAAAAAGCATGAGAGAGAAGGGGCTTATATGGATGGAAAATGATCGGCACCTATTGGAACAACTAATAGCTCTGGGATGTACACTGGGTGAATGGAACAAACATTCTGGAGGATAAATCAGACTAGGTGGGAGGAAATAAAAAAAGAAAAGAAAGAAAGACGCTGACAGAAATAGCTCCGTTACAGCAGGCGCAGCAAAAGCACATCAGGGACACATAGCACAGTCATTTCAGCTCAGAGGGCATATCAGTCCTGCATGATCCAATAAGACTGCAAAATAAAGAGTGCAAAATGCCCTGAAAAAATGCAGTTTAATGGGTACACAATACCATAGTTGTGTCTGTAATCTTTCCATCGTAGGAAAATCTTCAGCAGATAAATAAACACATTTCCAAGAAGGCTGGGAGGCAATACTAAGTTCACCTCCCTTCAAAGCATGCACTGCAATGTAAATATCGCCATTATAGACACTGTGTAAGAAACAAATCATCAATGCAAAGACGTATATCTGCTGAGGCTGAGAGCAGCTGCATATAAACGTATGTTCAGATGAAAGTCAATCAAACCAAAATAGTAAACAGAAAAAAGTAGACCAGTGTGTATGCAAATGACTTGAGATGACAAAGAAGAGAGGATGGAGCATCACTGAGCCCTTGAGAATGAATGTGAATGAGAGGATCTACAGCCTGTCTCTCTCCCTCACTCTTTGTGTGTGTGTGTGTGTGTGATGGTACAACATAAGTGTACCTAAAATTATGTACTGCTAAATTTATAGCTGGCTGCGTTGTGTGTGTGATTATATGCTGAGGTGTTACAACCTACTTAATGTTCACGTAAACACGTTGGTGGTGCCAGAATATTTGTGTTTGTATATGTACATGTGTGTGTGTGTGTGCGCATGTGTGTATATGTGTGAGACAGACAAAGATAGAGAGATAGAGAGAGAGATAGATAGATAGATAGATCGATAGAGAGAGAGAGAGAGAGAGAGAGAGAGAGAGATACAGTAAAGTACCATAACCATTCTCTTGCATCTCATAATAAATAAAAGACGAAGGCCATTATGGACAAAGAAAACATATAGGCCTGTAAAAGTGTTTTATCTATCTCCATGTTGAGTGTAGGGGAATACATAAATCACAATATACCTATCTTACCAAACATCCTTGAATGTCAAAAATTGTGCCATAAAATGTTGAATCTGTTTGTTATTTTAAAGTAATAAAAGAACTGTATGGGCCGTTACTGTTTATTGGTCTGTTTGTTGGAAAGTACAACATTCGTTAGCGTTGCTATGCTGACGTCACACAGCTGCATCTTTGCCTAAACCCACGGGAAGCACATGAAATCTCAATGAATCTTCTTTTGAGATTTAAAATGATTGATGGCTGAAAATCTTCCCCAGCAGCCAGCTTTCTGCTTCGTACAAACGATGGTGTCATTTTTCAGTATTTGTCAACCATATAAACTCTGGAAGCTTCTTCAATGTTGGACCTATGGCAAAAAAAAAAAAAAAAAAAAAAAAAACTTTGCTTTTCTCGCTTTTCTCAGATCTAGAGACTGTCTCGCATGCTTTTAGCTCTGCACATCTCACAATATTCCTCACTGGTTCCTAAGAAAGAGACCATATCCTCCCCGTACTGGCCTCTCCTCACTGGTTACCAGTTAAACGAATATAAAGAAAGTATGAACACATATCTCAGTAAAAACTTGTTTTTCATAAAGTCCTCTAAAGATATTGACTTGCCCACTGACTGTGAGGGTCATCAGCATTATATCTGCACCATATTCTATGAAAAAGACTCAGTGCAAAAACAGCATTTTCTAGTTGTGGTCATGATGTCATCGTCACAGGTCAAACCTACTACCCTTTTTCAGCTCCAAAACTCTGACTGATGTTTGATTCTACACTGAACAAATGAATAATCAATGTCCATGACCAGCTCTATCTTGCTTAGATTGATGCAGAGAAAACAACAGCGTTGTTGTTGTTGTCACGAAATGTCAAGTCTTATTACCTGGGCATGAGGGAGAGAGAATAATCAGCCAAGTTTGATATATTCAAGTGTCAACAAGTGTCATTGTGACTGGGAAAATATTTTTCATTTTTAACTTATTATAACAAGCAGAGAATATAATATTAGAAAGTAAATTGATGATTAAGTCTATACCAACTCAATTCAGTGTTCGATGCACAAAACCTTTACAGGTTCAAACTGTTTCACAGCAGAAAAGCATGAGGCAGCGAGGCTTTGATGTCCTGTGTGAGAACATTAAGAAACCTGGAGGTAAAGAATGCAATCACTCACTCGTCCCTATCACTTTTACACAGGCACATGCACACACACACAGTATCATCGTCTCACAGTAGACTGTGTTATTTTTAGCCAAAGAATAATAGTCTGTTGAAGACCAAGGCAGATCTCCTAACTATTCTTCTTCTGCGTATTGTTAAGCACGGACCAAGCCACACACACACACACACAACATGCAGCCTTTCACTGCCTTTGGCCAACTCTTCAACTCAATATAAATGCCTCAGATAATTACAACCATTTCACCAATACTTTTTTGATTTTTTCTATTCATCAAAATGTCGTCATTCAAAAAGTCCAAAAAAGCAGTTGTAAAAAAAACATAAAAACAAATCAACCTTGATTGGAGGCAGCAGATGACGACAGGCTCGAGTGCTGCTGCCTGAGCAGAATTATCTGAAGTGAAACCAAGCCCACATTGATAAAGCTCCCCAATCATTAACAGACATGGGCGAGCTGATTTTAACCCATCTAATTACATCATTGAAGATGGAAAGGATGTGGCTGTCTTACACAAGGACACATGTTTCCTCGCTGAAAAACAGATGACCGGTCCAGGACCTGCTTTGTGTTAGCTTTTGTGCACTGCAGCATACTAACATTTACACAATGAAATGACATATACCCTCGGTACTGTGACTGGGGTAATGATCTGAAGAATATAAGTTAAAGACTCTAACAGTGATTACATGTTCATCATTTTCAGACTTACTCCAGAAGTGGTGCAAAATACTTATGGCATTTGCCATTCTAATTAACATTAAACATAACACACCAAAAAAGAGTAATTCCTTCACACCCTGTAATTGGTCTTACCCTGGCACCTACAGTCAGATCACATTAAAGTGGATTATTGACCGCAGTTCAAATAAGTGGTGATAACAAATCTCCTCCATTTCACATGCAAGTAGCCAGATCCTTAACCTTCCCACACTCGTCTCCCCAGCCTTTACGGAGTACTTTCTTTGGCAGAAATGATCATTAATGGTGTGATTCTAACTAATATGCTACACATGCCTCAAGGTGTTTTGGAAATGTGGTCATGTACGACCGTGAAGTAAAAGTTTGACACTCTGGGAAATATGTTAGATGGAAATATGACTATAAATAACCGCTGTAATGTCTGTCTCTTAAATACAGAACCACAGCCAGGAGCTTAGCTTGGCTTAGCTTAGCATGCACGCTGGAAACATGGGAACACAAAGGGAACTGAATAGATATAATTGAAAAAGGACTAAACCATTTTAATATTTAACAGCTTGTGCAAGTACCAACATGTGTAAAGATAGAAATGTAATTTTTGTCATTATTCACATCGTTAGCTCAGATAGGTTAGAGACAGTTCAACAGTTTAGTTCATTTTGAAGATTGTATTCCTGCAAAAGTATAATTGATTCAGATTTGCTTTTGAGGTAGCAAGACACCTCGACAGTGGAGACTTCCTACCTTTGATGCAACTGTGAATTCGGATTCCCTATTCTCTCTCCTCATCTGTTGCCAAGCAATCATTTAATACTCCTTTAGTTCATAAGTGTCCACTGATCAAAAGCTTTAAAAGGGGGTTTGAAGTTCTAAATATTGTAACGTGAGGTCCACGGTAAACAGTCATGCAAATTCTTCTTCTTCACTTCGTCAAACATGACAACAGTATATTCAAGCTTTGGGCGTGTGAAGACAGTGAACACACCTATATAAGAGATGTGATGGTTTTAGGACAGTAACGTTTTCATAAGACTTCTCATCTAACCCTCTGCAAAAATGTAAAACTGTAAAAAACTCGGCTAGTCTGTCAAAGGTCTGTGGTGTATTTACGTACAGCTCAGGCAACGCTTTGGTTCTTCAGATTTTGTAGTGGTGAAAGACAGAAGACAGACAAGTCTTGCACAGTCCAACCACAGTCTATCAGTCATATTGCTTTGAGGACATTTTATCAGGTACACAGTGTCAGCCAAAGACATAAAGATGGTTTGTGATCAGCATACTATTTCATCAAAGTGATGGATGTTGGATGGTTTGGAAAAGCAACGGCATAGATACTCCACCAGAACTCATTGTCAGGCAATAGAGAAGAAATGAGCAGTATCATCCAAAGGCAACTAAAACGTCTCAGGCTAACTTGACGTCACCGCTCTAAAAATAACTCTAAATGAGGTAATCGCTCTTTATTTCAGGCTCGGTTTCAATATTGTCCCTCTGAATGTTCTTTTTCCAAACCATTTGTATAAAATAGAAAATTGAGGATCGGTTTAATTAATAGCTCTCCCTCTTTTGTTGGAAACTTGATCCGCCTCTGCATTCATTTGGTCGACTAGTTCAAAGTGATTTATTGCAGGACAAGTCCTTATCAGCAGCAGCCGAAGGTGTTCTTTTGCACATGTGGTTTGGCGGGAGAGGAAATGTGTATTAACACACACACTCACACACACACAAACTCTCACATATATTCACAGAGGTGAGGAGAGTCTCTCTGTCTCTCCATTTCCTCTCTGTCTGATACCATTACCATTATCTGTGCCATGCTCATGGCAACCTTTTAGAGCCCAGGAAGAGTCTGGCCAGCAAAGTACACTGCAAATTGCCCCACTATTAACTAATCAGTGGATGGATGTACACTGATGTGTCTAATGTTCTGTACTGTTACTATCACAGTCAGCCTCATAATAATCCATTAGCACAATCAAAATCAAGTTCTAGCATGGACATGTGTTGGTGTGTTCATCGCACTGCTTCATGTGCAGAGATTTAACAATTAAGACACGACTGACTGAATACCAATTCATCAATTTACCAATCAACAACTGAAAACCTGGATTATTTTAATTCTTATATATAATTACATGATGTTTTTTGGATTGTCAAATATTGAACATTTGGTGTCCAAGCAGTTCTTGATGGAAGTCAAACGTCCTGAGTGACTAAATACTTTACAGCATGCTGTACACACAGCCACATCAGCTTCCCTCTGTTCTCCAGTGTGTCAGCGGATTTGATGTCCTAGTTTAAGAGCCTTTTTTTTCTCATATTGTGTAAATATATTACATATATACAATACGATGTTTGTAAAAAAAAAAACACACACACAATTAAGTGGATCTCTGATACACTACAAATAATAAAACAACTGTCAAAAACTACAAGCAACTGTGATTTAAACTGTGAGTTAAATTTTATATGTAATACATAATGTAACATTTATAAAGTATAATAATTATTATCGTGATTTACTGTACCATAAAATACTTACTTAAATAGTCTTTGCTTAATTTATAGTTATATAGTTCTGTCCACCACTCGGCCATTCTTATTAACAATAATTTATGATTATTTGTTATAATTAGTCAATTAATAAAATGTATTAAATGGGATGATCTAAACTGCAGCTTTCATTGAACCTCTGCAGTCCTGTGAGTGGATCTGCTTGAGCATCTTCATGAGCTGAGCTGTTTTTGACATTAATAACGTTTACATTTTTTGGAAAATGATGCTACTGTCATGGGAGATTTATCATGGTTCCCATTACTAAAGCAGACATTCATACATAGAAAAAAAATCAGGAACCAGGAAAATGCAATTACATAAATAGCTGCTTAAATCCACAGGGTATACCACACACATGGACCATGCACTACAAAGGCATGTGACAGAGTAAACAAATAGTTTTAAACTATGGTTAAAACATTTAAAAACACACTAAAAGAGAATGTAAGTGAATATCAACCATTTAAATACCCTGAATTTATCACATAACTCTTCTTCTTTTTGTGTTGTTCCAAACGATCAGAGATCATTTGTAAGTATCTGGTCTGAATTTTTCAACCCTTTTTTCTCCAAAGTTACTTTCATGTTTCGCTTTTAAATTAAACTTCAAACACTGCGACTGAATTTACATAAACAGGAAAACATCCTCTTCAAGATCTTAAGAGCCAGTTGAGAGTAAAGAAAGGCAGTGACAGATGGGCTGAGCCCTGGCCTGCGCTGTCATCTAGGTGACTTACTGTACAGGGCTCTCTATTCCCCCCCCTCCATCTGCAGATCATCACTCACATCTTAAAGATAACCTTGCACTTCCAATTCCCGAGAAATAACAATAAAAAGAAGCCACACACACATTCTTGCACAGTAGGCTCTCAATTATCATGGTGAAGGAGGAGCCCTCCTCACGAGGCCTTCCCCTCTCAACTTTTGCTCCTTTTAGTTTCCACATTAAATATGTTTACTGTATATGAATGTAAAACCTGACCTGACAGTCGATGGGCTGCATGAAAATTCAAAAAGATTAGGGTATCCTACGTTAACGTATTAACAAACAAGCAGGTACAACAAGCTGCAAGATTCTTTATCTAATGTGGAGCCGTAGATTTTTGGATGTTTTTCCACTCAAATCTGATCAAAACATCAAAGATTGCATTCAAATCAATACAATTAAAAAGAACAGAAAATAGACTCAAATAAATGAATAGCTACAATATGCATCTGATATATTTTTGCTAAGTTTCCCATTGGCATGCAGCACACATCCCACTATGCGCCTTTTGTCCTACATCGCTAACTCCCACTTGCCTCCATGTGCTATTGGAGAGGGCACACACTGCAGCTGAGGGCTATGGGAAAGCAATTAAAGAGGTATTTTGTCGCTGGACTTTAGCCATTAACTACAATTCCCTTCTGGGCACCGTGTTCCTTGCACACTCTGTTGGGTCAGGGAGTGGACTATGTCTGGGTGCTACAAGCTGTAAACAGACAGAGAGAGCGGCAGGCAGAGTGAGAGGGATGGGTGCTGTTATCACAAGTGCAGCACGTTAGCCAGCAGGATGACTAAAGCAGTACAAGCTCTGTGACAGTTCTATATTATTGTGACCTGAGGATAAAAATGCAAAGAAATGAAAACAGGGCAATAAAGAGAGTAATAAGAGACAGCGAGGGAGTGAAAACGTTACAGTAAAAACTCAATTGATAACAATAATACATTGTGTTGGGAGCGAAACTGAGAACAGAGACAAAAGGAAAGGAGGCCACAGACAAAGGAGGAAATGAGTAAAGAAGTGGGAGTCAAGAGCTTTTGAAGGACCGAGTAGTCATGCTGCAAATCACACTTTCTCTGCTCAAAAAGCCCCTGAAGCCCCGTTCTCAAGCCCCTGAAGCCCTCTTCAACCCTCAGGAGGTCAGCATGGACTTTTCTACGGCTCTGACTCACTGCTGTTTAGAGTGAAGGGCCCGCCACACAACAAAAAGAGCTAAGTGTTTTATTTCCGTATTTATTCCAGTTTTTGAGCATCACATTTGTAAAATTTTTTGCAGCATTTGGGAAAATGTCAGAATAGCAGATCAATGAGAGAGAGAAGGAGATGACACCAGCATGTAATAATAACCAAGAGCACAGGCATCAATACTGAGGCTGAAAGGAGACAGCCTTTGAAGTTCCACACATATTATGCAGAAAGTATTCTTGTGCAAATACCAACTTGTGCGATGATAAATGCCTTTTTCAGCACCATCATGGTCGGATTCAACTTGAAAGCGCAACTCTGAATCTGCCAAGAAATTCGCCCGACACAACACCAACTGACAAAAAGACATCGAACATGTTAGAGAAAGGAGGAAATCATTGGCCACATGGTCAGTGTAAACGCCTTTACCTGGGTGCCACCGATCAGTCATGGGACTCTTAATAGGGGGCGATTACATGTGGTATTTCAGATGACCCTGTGAGTGACAGCGAGACTTGAAGTGCGAGCCAAAATTAGGATTAAAAAGAGCTGAACAGCAAAGGAAATCAATGAGTGGTCTGGTATCCTAGGGATATTACAATAGGTCAGATACTGACGGGAGTCACCGGTGTTGCTTCCAACAGAGAGCTGCCATTACGGGGAAAAAGCAAGTAAGGCCCATTGAACACAAAGCATTACTTCTGAACAGCAGCTGGAGGGACCTGACATTGCATTACACTCCTTCCATATATTTAATTTGCTCTAAATAGATAATCACTGCTGTCTTTGTCATTGTCAAAACCATTAGTTATTTTATTATCATATGCATAGTTGCAGTTTTAAATTCTGTTAAATGTGTTAGTAATGTATTAGCTTCCTTGCTAAGAGTTAGGTGATAAAACTGACATTTTATGTCTTCGTTGTTAAAAAAAAAAAAAAAAAAAAAAAGTAGCGGCTGGTTAGCGTAGCTTAGCATCCAGGATGAAAACAGGGGGAAACAGCTAATCTATCTTGTCGGTTTTACACCAAAGTGTAAAACTGACATGTGGTGGTTTTATTAGGTGTCAGGAACTCACTGTACGGAGCCAAGAAACAGGCCCCATAAAACCACCACTTGCTGTAAACATTAGAGGTGACAGAGGGTATATTTTGTTCCTTTACACTCCCCACTTTTTCCAAACTTACTTAAGATGTGACATCAAAGTAAATGGCCTTTTCATGTCTTCTTTGACATGTGTAGTCTTCTGTGTAGTTCACAACACCATTTCTCATTAATAAAAACATCATTATCTGTGCCACTGTCTTGACAGATTGCAGGCACATTTGCAGACAGATGCGTTGGTGCTGAGTGAGAGTGCCAGATCCGGAAAATGGGAGCCAAAAATATTCCAGTGCGTCACTCTAAATGTCAGTGTTTATGAAAAAAAAAGGGACAAGCATATCTGAAGTGATAATCTGGACACCTGGCTGGAAAACAGCGGGGAAGATCTGAGGCGAACAACGACATACAGAAAGAGAAGGTCGAGTCCTTCTTTTCTCTGGCCTTAAAGTAAGGGACTCCTGTTTTCAGACTTTCCTTATCTGTATAAGTGACCCTGAATTATGCAAACTTCATGATGATGTGTCCCTCCAAGCGACACGAGAGAAACCCTTGGGGTTTGCCTGTGTTTTCCAACCAAACACAGGCCAAAGAAGGTGAAAAGATTCGAAAAAAAGAAAAAAAAATCGGATAGAGGGAAAAACACCGATGGGCAGAAGACAGGAGGAGACTGAGAATGCAATTAACTGTGAAGGACAAAGAGTGAAAGGACAGAGCAGCAACAGAGGACAGAGATGAGGAGAGACAGCAAAAAATGAAATCACATGAGAGGAGGCAGGTCGGTGTGTCAGCCTGGACTCTGATATCGACAAAAAAGGGAAGAAAGTACAGACAGAAAAGAGACAGGAGAAGTGTGAGGCTAGGACACTGTGAAGATGAAATTAGATACTTAGGAAGGAGGTAAAATACTATCACATGAATAGATGACAGCATATTGTAAAGAAGTGTGAAAGTAAAAACTGAAAATAAAGTAAAAAAAACAGACAAGTATGATTTCCTGCTGTGCTGACTTCAGAGAACAGAAGCATATGAACATTAACATGCTAATTGGATCTTTTATACGGACATGTTGTTCCATGAACTGTCAAAGTCATCCAGAGGGATAGAGATGGGTCTACAGCCGGTTGGTTCCATCACCCAGTTTCATACAGTGTATTGATCATGCATGAGGCTTTCTCATTTTATCCCAAGGGACTTGCAATGCATGCCATGTGGCTGCTGCTGTGACACACCCAGAGAAGGTTTGGTGTTTGGTCAGAGCAAACAAGCTTGTTATCGGCGTTACACCTTTACCTGAGAAATTCTTAATTGTTGTTGACAAGGAGACACTTGTTAAAGAGCAAGATTTGCATATGCACCAAGGTTAACAGTCCTATCTGTCTGGTGAAAATTTAAAAACCATTCTAAAGAATCAAATTTGCAATAAAACGCCCAAATTAACAGCTGCTATGAGGCTTTAATGAAACCAAAGTCTTAGCACAAACTAACAGCTATTCGATAATGAGCAACATTGCCATTTGAAAACATCTGTTTTTAGGCTGTAAAACCCAGAGCAAAGTGTTTTCTGCTATTTCAGTGAATTGTTTTTATGTTTCCAAAAATGTAATGTGATTTTTTTATGACCTTGATGTGAACTTGTGAGGTTAGAAATAATAGAAAGGTGATGTGGAAGTGCCCATTCTTGATGATTTCAGATAGGCAACATTTGATCAATCAAGGTATAAGGGAGCACATTTTGCTTTCAGCTGTGTGTCTGCACCATCTTGAGCACTGGTGCTGCAAATTGAATTCAGGTATTGGAGGAGGGGAAGATATCACAGGCCAGAGGAGACAAAAAGACACATTACTATGAAAATGTTAAACCATGAGAAATGGGTCTGTCTATATCTCTTTGTCATTCTCGCACACACACACAATATGCAACTCTACCATCTCTGTTGTATGGACCTGTGTTTACTAAGCCATCAGCCATTCACTCTATTCTAGCACCACCTATTGATACTGCTGTAGCTGTTCACTATGTGCAGGGCTGTAGATGCAGTACTGCTTGCAGGAGGTGTGTCACTGCAGAGAACACACATCTCCATTTGCGTTAAAGCTGAAATAAAGACCTTTTTGTTTCATTAACATCACATGCGTTTCTTTCCTAGAGTCTTCCTAGAGTTTGGTCACAAATCATGCAAATGTTTCGAGTTTCTATTACTGCTCATCCAGCCACCTGCGCTTGGTAAACAGCTTAACGGGGCAGAGATAACTGCAACAGATGACTGTGAAATCAAATTTTACTACAGCAGATCCCTTTGTTTGCATGGAAAGTCATGAACAAGAGCGTTTGCCTGAATAAAGTTCATATCTGACTCACACTCATCAGGAGTGAAAGAGGAGTAGCATGAAAGATGGACAGAGTCGTACAGAACGGCTGCAGCTGTGCCGCACATATTGTAACACTTAACTCTAATCGCATCCTATGACCAGTCCAGCTTGCTCAATAGTTTTAGCTAAGTAAACTTTGGTGTCTGTTGCTACTCTATAAATGTCTTTATCATTTTACACAGAGCCAGCTGTGTGCTGCTGGATGATACATCTCTGGTAGCATGAAAAGAAGAAGTAAAGCCTGACCTCTGGCTCTGACAACACAGTCCTATTCATTACACCCTGGAAAAGGTTAAACCACACCCTTGGATCTTTCATTGGCTGATGTATGGCTTGCTAGCATGGGAACTCTTACTTTAACGTGTGACATTTTAGCATTAGTCCAAATGATGCATTTTCTCAGGACATTTAGCCCGGCTCTTTTTCACGGTTCGCAAAACAGCCAACGCGAGTAGTTAATTGCGTGACAGCGAAATTGCCCACATCATCCAACTGGCTTAAGACATCATGGGGTCAAGGAAGAGAGTTTTCCACATTAACAACTTTGGAGCTGGATCACGTAAATCCTCAGTTCCCCTGGTTTGTTTTGCCAAGAAAGTGTTAGGCCGTAGGATTAGAGCCATTGTTAGCCCCAAGGAGCGAAACCGAGCGCTGTCGTGTTCATGAGCACGTCGATTATAATGCTCAGGTGGAGGCAACGAGTGACATTTAGGGTCATCGCATGTATCTATGAATAAAACATGGAGCATTAGCTTGATTAATATTGAGGAATAACAACGCAGTGAATAGTCTGGTGACCTTCCCTGAGTGATGGGTCTCAATTACATGACTGAGCATATGTGTGTGTGCATGTGTGTGTGTGTGTTTGAGAGAGAGAGTGAGAGAGTGAGAGAGTGAGACGGGGAAGGAGAAAGAAACTGATCTGCTGCTGTGTGCGGTCGTACATTTAGTAGTAAATGATGGTCCCCTGTGGTGAAATGCAATGAGTGTTGCTTTCCAAAATTCAGAATCAAATACACAAAAGCACAAAGAAGCAACATAACCATATATCTCCCCAACTCTGTCATTGAGACGTGAAGCTGCTCCTCGAACATCTGACCACTGAACCCGATCACAGAGTGGACAAACACCCGTCCGAAGGCCTGTCTTTGCCTTCTCTCGCTCTCTCGCTCAGACCTCTTGAAATGAGGAGCACATTTGCTGCTTGTTTGCTCATCTGTTCACCCATTTCGGACCAGACATGTGTGCAAAAACCGACCGGCCGACTGACAGGCAGACAGACAGCATGTGGGATGATGAATGATGAACTTATCTCTAAGACTCAGAAAGCAGCCAGACGCATTGTCAACCGAGCCCAATTCACCGCGTGGTGCTGCACATTTCTCAGCCTTCCTGCCTGCCTGTCTGCACGTTCCTCTTTACTGCTGTCTTTCTCATTCTGTGCACTTTCTCCCTTTTTCTTTGACAGCCTGACTGTGCCTCTGTTGCTATTCTCGTCTTCCTCTGGACTGCACAGTGTATCAAGCGTTCTGTACGCGCCGAGAAGCTCTGGTTCGTCACAGACACATCAGCTCATTGAAGCCACTTCACTCACCATTGCTTCTAATAAACCCCCCCCAGACGACATGAGCCATTACTCTAAACACGCTTACGTAAATGCAAAGGAATCCCCAAAAGAAGAATCCCAATTTAGCCGCAGACATCTTCGAGGCAGACACTTTACTTTCTGCTCTGTTTCTGCCACAACTGGAGACTGAAGTGAGACAGGCAGCGATGATTTTGGCTTATTTCGTTTCCGGCTTGTGGGCCGCTTGGTCCATGTAGGAATGCTTATTTTCCCTCTTCCATGAATTTGCTAATATAATCAATATGAGGGTGAACACATGAGGGCGGTTTAAAGCGGTGTCAAAAATTCTCATGGAGGAGAGAAGAAGTCCTGGGCGGACTTGGCTAGTGAAAATATAACTCACACAAAGTCCTGTCCTTCCAGAGAGCAAAGCAAAAATACGCAGCTTCAGTCTCGCCATCCACACAGAAACTGTTTTTTTTTTTTTCAGTGTGTGGCAGAACGATTAATCCAGTAAGTGCAGAAAGGTTGCATGCATTGACCTTTTATCTGTGTATACTGTACGTGTGTGTATATGTGTGTGTGTGTGTGTGTGTGCGTGCGCGTGTGCATGTATGGTGTGTGTTTATTAGCTTGTAAAAAAATCAGTTTATTACTGGGAACATTACAGATGTCTCTCCAGTTTTTTTCCCCGTTTCCTCTCCAGACTCCTGCAGAAGTCTGTATGGACATGACACAAGGATGAATGTGTGTGTGTCTGTTTATATGTGTGTTCTTCATCTGCAAATAGATGACAGATCTGCCTTAAATTCACAGCTTCTGCTCCACTAATGAAAATCCCTCTATAAAATTTGCATTGGTCCTCCAGTGACTATCAGCTCTACTGGAGCTCACTGCGCTGCCTCTGGGTATTAAACACTCGGTGCATCAGGATTCCTCCAGAAGAAACCCCAATAACACTGGATGAGATTTTCTCCACTGGCACAATGCAGACATTCATTACAGGATCATAATGGACAATCTTTCCCCAGAGTTCTCCATCCGTATAAATAGAGCATCATGGGCAACTCCACACTTCAACATGAGTATGAGTCACATTCTGCGTTTTCTGTGCGTTTTTTCCATCCTTCATCCAAATAATCTCGAGCTAAACTGGTGTTTAGAATTTAAACGTCACCACGCCAGGCTGTAGTATAATAACTAATAATCAATTTATAGCATAAACACGGGAAAACTCACAATCCAATTCACAGTGCGTCAACAGTCACAGTCACCCCATGCAAATCCAATCGAGCTCTCCTTCATCAGTGGGTAAGAAAAAGTGTCTGAAATTCCTCATCTTTAAGGTTTTTCACCAGCAGCTTAAAGCTTATAGAAGTTGATGCCTCTGCTAATCTAAGAGAGAAGCCTGAGTTAGTGACTTACCTTACTCCAGCAGACTGTAGAAACTGCAGCCTCAGTGGAGGAGACAGATGCTGAGGAGGTGTGCTGTCCTTCCTCGGGGACCGACGCTCCTATTTAACGCAGTGTCAATAAAATAATCATTAAAAAAAACTTATTTCTTTTCATCCACCGAGACAAAACCAAACCCCACAATAAAAAAACCAATCAAATGTAAGTGCCGCCGCCGCCGCCGCCGCGTGCCCAGGTGTACCTTGTTTATGAGATGAATTAGTGACCGGGCGGTGCGCGCGGTAAGAGGAGCGCGAGGCAGGGGCGCCGCTCTGTAGCCGTTATGAGCGGTGACAGTTGACTGCCCGGTAATCCAAGTGCGTCTAACTGCCTCCCGTTTACGCGGACGGGCGTGTGGTGCCGGAGCTCCTCCTCGCCTTATCTCTGTCTGTGCGTTAAAGACACACACTGCCCCTCGGTTTGGACACTCCTCGACACACCGCTGCTCAAACAAACAGCACGGAGGGACATTCAGAGAAATGTGACACCACAGTGTGTGTGGTGACTTTAAAATGACCTTGAAAACATAACCTGAAAGCGTTTTTTTTTTCAGTGTGGATAACATTGATTTTAAAGACACTGAAGTGACCTCTAACCATGTCTTGTTATCACTACCAAGCAATATCCTTCACACATTAATGTACAACCATCACACCATTAGCTGATCAACATCAGATGATATCACAGTTGCATTACTTGCAGTCTCTGGGTAGATAACCTTAAAGACATTAGATATAAAGATATTGTGCTTGGAATAAGCCAAAATATGTTTTGTTTTGTTTTTTCCCCCACAACAAGTTTGTCTTGTGAAACAGTTTCTCACTTTCAATCAATGAAAAAACCAAATCTAAATATTTTCAATTTCAAATGTGCACTTCCTGTCAGATTATCATTTCCTGTAGCAATGTCACAAAATCCCACACAGACATTTTCAGCTTTAATGTAGGCTACCTAAAAGTGTTGTTTTAAGAATATGACCATAATTCAGGCATGATGGACACCCATAACTGGTTGTAGGATGAAAATGAAATCTGCGTCACCGCTTCGGCATCCCACTTCTCCATCCCCACTTTGACATCATCAGCATCACTGTAATGCACATCAACATGAGAATCACATACAACGACCTCTTTGTTTATTTGACAACACTGCAGGCCAAGTTGATTTCCAGTGGACATCTGACGATCTGTTGGCAGATATTGTCGAATATCAAGTTATCCCCCTTATAAACAGTGGTGTCTAAAACAGAAAACATCTGCGTAACGACAACTTTGGGAGGACTTAAATAAAAAAAAAAGAGAGAACAGAAAGTGTGTGTTTTCTCCTCCAGAACTTTCCTTTTACACTTAAAAAACAACACAAGCAGCTGTTTGTCCGCCTCGTCGCAAATTTAACACTCGTTTCTCCTCATCTCATGCACATTTACACACATACACACACACAGCAAGGACATGTAGCTGCATATTTATGACACATTACAACAGTGACACACAGGATGAGCCTGTCGCCTCTAAAGCCAGGAGATCTAAAAACAAGCAGTGCTGCCAGCAGAGGAGATAGAACATCCACCCGGGAGAGGGACAGGAGTGGACAAACACAATCTACTTGGGAATGTTAGTCATCTTCCAATGCTGGGAACAGCGTTGCCTTTGTCAGCTGACGTACGGCTGCTCACATAAGTTAATTACATCAACCCTAAATATCTAATATAGAACGTGACTTTCTTGGCAGGGACGGAGAATTAATCCATATTTTCATTGTCAGTGACTGTTTTACAGTTTATCTACTCTGGAACAACAATCATCCTAAACAAGCAATATAGTCATGTCAGAAATCCCTCCTGGCAGAGCCCTCACTTTGCCTGCTCACATTAGAAGTTGTGCTACAGATGGTATTGTGGTTAGAGGACACTTCCATGAAAAAGCAAGTCCTCTTCGCAGAAGCCCTTCATTATGGTCAGCGGTGGTGATGATGGAAGGTGGAGGATGAATGAGGAAAACGGAGCTGGAGAGGCGCCTGTTTTGTGGGACATGCTGTGTGGTGAATGTGGAGGAAAATGATGCTGGAGAAAAGGCCATGAGAGTTTGGGGTCGGTGCTGGCGGCATCTTGGAGATAGAGAAAACCTGGAATGAGTGTTCACATTAAAGGTTTAAGACGACAGGGTGCGATTCTGATAATTATGCACAACACGAGAGAGATCAGAAACACGTCAGACACAGTTTCTAACAAACTGATTGCTTTCATATGTTTGCGACACAGATAACTGGAGAAAGAATTAAAAACAAACGTAGACTTCCACTATTTTTCGGCAGAAGAATCCTAATCTACAGCTTTTTGCTCGCTCAGTCGGGAATTGATGATGTCAATGGATGATACTTTTTGGAGCTGGTAATGAATTTGTTACAGACTCTGTGGGTTTGCTGGGTGTTTTTATTTCATTCTTTAATGTCTGATGTCTTTAGGCTTCCAGCTGGGAATCAGGAAATGTCCTCATATCCTAAAAAAAAAAAAATCACCATGGAAGCTGTTAAAGGCTTCTTCATTTTCAGTGGAGCAGAGCTGGGATTTGTCTCTGCATGACATAGTTCCTCACTCTGGTCCTGCTCTCTGCTGTTCAGTTTAAGGAATGATTGCACAGTGTTATTAGAGCATCATCACCATCATCTTTGTCCATAGTCATCATCATTTCTATTAAAGGATACTTTTTCATGTTAAAGCTGCAATAATCAATATTTTCGTGTTATCAATATATCAAAAGACAATACTCAACCAACTTTGCAGTTCTTCTCAGCTCAACAGCATCTCAGTGTTCAGTGTCCATGCTCACACAGGTTGGACAGCATAGACAGGGGACGTAACTACAGCAACTAAACTACATACTGGCAAGTGAATATTGTATTACACTGCACTTTAGCCTATGCTTTAATATCACCTTCTCATAACTTAATGCATTATCTGCCTGTATGATTCCCTCTTGGCAGTGTGATTAATTTAGTTTCAGACTGCGGTGTCTTCATATTGTCACAGTTAAGTGCTTTTGCTACTGTGACAAGTTAAAATGACATGCTGGGAAAAAGGAGCCTGAGATTTCAGTGATGTCACATTACAATTAGTATCTAAAAACATGGAAATGAGAAGAAGCTACAAATGTAGAAATTGTTCTGCACTGCACTGCAGGAAGTGTCTGTGTTTCCTCCACCTCCAGTTTGCTCACAACCTGCTTATTCGGGACTTTTTCAGTACTGTTCAACCCCCTCATGGTTTAGCATGTGGTGGGTCAGCTTTCCTAAATGTAATATATATTAAAATCCCATTATCAAGCAGCATATTCAATCGTGCCAGTATGTTTAGCTGCCGAGTCTGCAGAGAACTGCTGAGCAGGAGCTTGACATAAAGTCTTTGGACTGTGGGAAGCTGCTAACTGAAGCGTACAATCGAAGAAGAATAAGAAGAAGAGGAAAGAGGCTCCTGCTCAGACTGTGATATTTTTCCCTTTTTTAAATTTTATTTTAGCACTTTTCAACTCTGCTGGAAGAAAATAATCATTGTACAGCCTTGGGGAAAATGGGCACGTGTATTGTTTGTTCTGCTCAAATCATTTTTAATCTTCCCAGCCTTGATGAAAAAGGATTCTGGCACATTTGCAGCAGGGTGAGAGCAGTGGATTTATTCACAGCTATGAGTCATCTGCTACAAAGAGAGATGCTATCCCCCTAACAATAAAAACAAGGTATGAGTGTTACAGTAAAGGCCAAGCTCCGTGGACGACAAGGTAGAATTTTGTTAAAATATTCAATAACACATAAACTGGAGAAATTAGTATTCACCTCAAAAATCAATTACCGCACCATGACTGGAGCTAAGGCTGAAATTGCATTTAGCACTTCAGAAGCAGGATGTGTGGCTAAGGAAGTGTAATGACTATTAAGCTTCCACATGCATGTCCACACACAGCACATATGTTGACAAATTAATCTCCTCCGGCTGGTATTTCTGCGGGAATCAATTGGCAGTGAACGTTTCCAGAACGTCTTAGAAGCTCAAGAATGGGGTCGTCCGACTTGTTTAATTATACGCCAGCTACATGTGTTTGGCAGCCAGGTGGACAGCGAGGAGGAGCCCAGGTTTCTCATCACCAGACACATCAATCTTAGACGTGTGAGTGGAGGGGGTAGAGAGACGTTCCACTCTACCCAGCAGAAGGTGATGACTGTCGGGGAAACTCTGATGCCATGTTGGGGCGAGGAAAGGGAAGCCAGCTGACATGTTTGGTCTACAGTTTAAACAGACCAAATGCTGACATTTCAGAAATAGTGGACATGAAAATAAAAAATTCTATTCAATTTGCATGCGGTATTTGGTCCCTGGGTTCAGTTTCAGTCAGTAGGTTTATACTGTAGTCGGTCTTTCTTTTGAAACCAGTCACATTTACTGGAGTTAGCCTATGTAGTGCAGAGGTGTTGTTATTTAGTCCCAAAACATGAAAGAGTATTTTACTCTACTTGTCATGGCAGGATGTGATTTAAGTGGTCAAGATGTTGCAAACAGTAGGAAATCAAGAAAAATGTTGTTATATATGACAAAATCATGTTTCTCTTTTCAATGTTTATTCAAATTTTTACTTGTTTGTCATGAAATATAGGCAATTCTGCCTCCATATTATTCCAAAAAATAAATATCATATTAGATGTGTAAAAAAAAACAAAAACAAAAGTCCATGATTAAAACTGGTAAACTGTAAACTGTATACAACCTGACATCGATGCATGCTGCTGGGCACCGTCTTGCTCACATCCTGTTATATTGTCGAGGGAGTTTTCATGAGCAATAACAAAGTATCCCATCAATCTGTACACAAGGCAGTTTTTTGTTGATGATATCACAAGTAACTATAATGGATTTCCTGTTTCTGGCTTTGGGGACACTGAACAAGATTGATTTGTCTACAGCAAAATCTGAGGATATAGTTTTCCTCTGGGGAAATGTGTCTTTTAAATATTCAGTTACTTCATGACCAATGTCAGAAACCTAAGATGATTTTGCTCTGTGCCACAAGTCTTAGAGAAATTTGTAAACCATGTAGCTGGATCTCCACCCGGTGGTTTTTAGACCACTATGCTGCCAGAGCTGTGAGAGCACTCTGAAGGCATTTCAGCAAAACAAAATCCACCTACAGACACAGACTGTTGTGGAATAAATGCTACTGAGTCCTGAACTGCACAGTGTGGGTTGCTCTAGTATCCTGAAACACACAGTGAATACAAGTAGCTGCCAAATCTCTGGTATCTGCAGTTTGTTCGTTTAATTAAAGCAGTCAGTAAAGTGGCTGACATTTTACAATGAATTACACTTTTTTATTACAAATTAATTAAATGTATCTACATTTATTTGTACACCAAAATGGGAGCGCCAAAGTAGTCTCTTTGCTTATGACACCATATACCACCAGGGGGTGTCTGAGATGCTCCCAATCATCTACACTCACACCTACAATAGCCTAGATCATGACCATTTGGTGTCACTATAAGTGTTAAATTAGCATACCTAAGTGTTCAGCCTTTGACAGTGAATACTGACCGACAGTACACACTCACTGTGCTTGTTTTGAAATCAGTGCAGTAGCTTGATGATAATTTATGAAATCACAACAATTACTGTTTGAGAAATGTTCCCAGGCAGCCCACTACATAGATTTAATCTCATTTCAAATGAGAGTCATGTTTCAATGTAAAATCCAATCAATCACCATCTAGAATGAGACAAAATTACCTAGCCTAATGTACTGCAGCTAATGAAATAACCAGAGCAGGATGAACCACACTGAAAATCCTATGTAATCAGTATTATATTGCCACCCATTAATGGTCCAAGACGGAGCTTTGTTACAATTACAAGTTAAGCACTGGATCTGTTTGTACCATCTCAAACATTCATTATGCTGTTTGGTGATTGAAATAAACCATGAGAATCTTTCAAGGAGTGACTGGACTCATGACAAATGATGTTATCATGTTGGCCAGTATTGATCCCAAATGTTGCTTTAGGAGACTGACTGACAGTTTGGCTTACTGCCGTTAAAAACTGTTTCTGTGTGTCAATCAGCCTTTATTTTGCAGCTTTAATGGAGTCATGAACTACTACTGTGAGATACTGGATGAGACTCAGCATCCTGCCTCTGCTCTGCTGCTTTCTGCCTCTCTTAAAATCACTACCGCTTGTATTTCTATTGATTGATTTGTGCAGGCAGGGGAGAAAAAGTTTACCTTTAAAGGACAGGAAGTCAAAATGAGCTTAACCTCAATTTCCAGGGCCACCTGTTCCATGGTAAGCACGCATTGATGATTTCAAGGTTATGCAGTGCTTGAGAACCTGGGCACAGACTGTTAAGATGACATCCTCCCTCATATTGCTGCCTAATAGATGATTTAGCTTTGGTTCTTAATAGCACAGGGCCTGGCCAGATGTATTACCTTTTATTGCTATTTATAGCCAAGCCAGATGGGTGAGCAGTTTCCTTTGATATCTTCCATAAATATTTATTGTCTGAAAATCACACAGTGGCTCAAGATTTCTGATATAATAGATGAAACAAAGCACAGATTTAGGACAGTCTGGATATACCAGAGACACTTCGCAATTAATAGCCTGTCTTCCTCAATGAGGACACACAACAATGATTTATCCTATAAAGTATATCTGAGAATACTTGGAAATGGTGATACTAACCAAAAAAGAAAATAGGAATACTGCATTGCTTGAAAATGTAGACCTGTTCTTGTTTATGCCCATCATTTCTGTTTTTCACTATATTTTTTCTATCTAAAACTATATCGTGTCCTCCAAACATCCAGCAATGTTCAAATGAACCTGCCACAGAACCATACACTGCTCCAGGATTGCTTCTGTCCTCATTCAAGGCAATACTGAAGTAACCAAGATAGGCTCGAGTGCCTCGCAAAGCATTAGCAGATAAGAAGGGAAGACAGCAGCATTAGTAAGGAATGGAAGAGAGGCCAAAAGATAAAGTGAAAGTGACAGAGAAAGTGACTAAACCAGCCTTGCCTGTTGTTGTGTTTGGTAGAATTAAAAAAGACTCCCTTGACATTGAAGTTGCACTTCAGCAAGTTAAATATCCAAACAACACACAGTACAATGATTTACCAGCGTCAGCAGTATAAAGTGCAATAAAGAGGCAAAACTCTATAAAATCTTGTATATTTTATATATATTAAAAAGTGCTTATAAAACAGGATGAATTTCACTGTTATGGTGTATTACTTGTATTACTTACAAAACATACATTACATACATACAGTATCAAAATACACAGTCAGGAACATAAGTGCAGCAGTAAGAGACTTCATCAACAGTATACAGTATAAAAACACATTTGAAAATTGGCTTTTAAGGCATGACAAACCCATCTGCCACTCAAAGATTCTCCCAGTATCAACAAAGAACCTGGCCAACACTTTGGCATAAACAAAGCCGGTTCAGTACATGTTAGCTTAAAATAAGGGTTTGGGGCATGTGAGCATCTGTCAGAACACACTTCCAGTTATCACACACGCCTTGCACGAAAGATGCTTTTATTTCTGTTCCGCCTCATGCGACGAACTTTTCTTTGGCCTGTCTGCGTTTTCCCTCCTGGAACACAAAAAAATGTATGACAACTGATTAGTATGATTGCCTATAATGCTAATGCTTGTTGACTTTATGAACTGTAATTAAAACAGAGACAGATTTTCTTTGGTTTCCTCTCAGTCTTAATTTAATGATTGGCTGTTGTGCAAAAATGATCTGGAGGACATCATCCCTAAGTGTGTGCTAATGGTCTCTTCACATGCCAGGCAGTTTTTAAGCCTCAGAATGAAATCAGCTGAGTATTATTTGGGCTCTTCCCAGTTCCCCTACAACTTTCTGAATTCCCTCCAAATCTAAACCAACAGGTGGCCTAATGGCAGATCCAAATACTGCAAGTATGGAATTAATGAGTCTGCAAATTCTCTCTAAATGATCATGTTTAGTGACAACCTTTTAGTGTGGACGACAGTGAAACTTTCACCACGTGCATCTATCCATACTCATATTCGCACACCTTTAGCGCACACGTCCATGCAGCTCTGCCTCGAGACGAAGTTGTTGCTGCTCCCTCCGCAGCCGGAGTACGTGAACTCCTCGCACATCTTGGTGGCTGTGTTGTAGTAGTATCGAGTTATAGAGGCTGAACACTTCCCTTTGTCCAGACGGTCCAGGCAGAGCACAGGAACAGCTGTAAGATAAACCACAAAGGACACGGTGAGACCACAGATCACTGTCTCTGAAGAGGAGAATTTACCTACTGACTTTTTTTTTCATCAGGTTATTCAAACATGTCCTCAACAGTATCACTTAAAAATGTCATTCTTGTTTGACCACTCATAAAACCTTACACAACATAGGTGATAGTTGTTAAGCAATACTATTCCCACATATGTGTTGCATGCATGCAGGGAGCCACTGTGCATGACATCAGGATTACTCAGTGGCTACACATCAGGGTACTTCAGTGTCTACTAACTTTTATGTGGACTGCAGTACTCCATGCAAGAGGTTAGGTCTTGGAAGCGATTTGAGTTCCCCTGACAGCCCCCGTAATTAAAGGGCTCGCACTGCATGGTGGTCATGTTGAAGAAGTATTTGTGGAAGAGGGCCCGGCAGGGTCCCTCCTCTTTAGGAAACCTGCAGATCTGAGGGATCTCTGTGGAGAAGAAACAGACAGGATTTGAGCTTGGGATTGGATCAAGAGAGACATAATATTATACATATTATTATTATTATACATACACAAAATAATATATCAACCTTAACATATTTTAACTGGACAAGAATAAAATATTACTGATAAGTATACATAGGCTACAGAATACAACACAAAGTGTAAAGCCACGCCCTGCTCACGCTCAACAGGTTTCAGAGGTGCTGAAGGCCACTGTCTAATCAAATGTCGTGCACTAACTTACTTGGAATTCTGAAGCATGTCTTCTGACACTCCTGGTAACTCTTGAAGTTGTTGGCATTGCCTTGGCACCCTCCATAGTAGAAAACCTCGCACTTTTGAGTGATTGTGTTGTAGTAATAGCGCTCAATTTGCGCTCTGCAGGGTCCCTCGTCCATTTGAAGGAGACACACGTCTGGAAGCAGCAAAGGATATGATTGAAGAAACACGAAACCACCACAGAGACCTGGGCTGTAAACACTGCAGCGCGGTACGCAGCAGCCAAACTCTATTTAAAACTCAACAACAACATCCCGGATTAAATGATGATGATGATGATGAACAATTACAGAGTTCCACAGAACAAACAGTGCACCCAAGTATTACATTGTTTGACTCTCCACACGTCTTTACCTTTCGGCTTCAACGCCAACACGTTGGAAAACGACGAGAGCAGCGTAAACAGCGCGAACATGCCAAACTCCATTGTGAAACTTTTGCTCCAACTCCAACTTCTGCCTTTTTCCGCGCTGTCGACCACATCAACTTTTATAGTTGAGCAGCTGTATCCCAGAGGAAATGTAGGCGGGGAGTAGTGACTCATTTCCATAATGAAGAACTGGATTCAAGAGGTGACGAGTCCTTCAGTGACATCACTCATCGATATTTTGTCGTAATAGTGATTGCGTTAGTGTGACGGTTAATGTAATGTAGTGACCAGTGACTAATGAGATAAACTCAACTGCAGTGGCATGAAAGTAAGTTTCCTTTAGTGTATTTCCCTAGTGTTACAGGGAAATAGTGTTACAGTCACTATGACAGTGACGATGATGATGATGACAGTGTTGATTCCTTCATGTGTGTATGTGATGTGTGCTGCTCCCAGTGGCCTTAACTCTGCAGCACCATGTTAATTTGCCATATAACAAATGTGGTGAAGAGGGACACTGTTGTGAAATATTACCACATCTCACTTGTTTGATGCATCAGGCCAAGTTCTCACTCAACACCTGTCTGACTGGATCTGATTCCTCACGCACGCACAGAGAGAGTTCCCATTCTCGACTCCCCCTCCAGCCTTCTGGCTTTTTGTTATCTTTAGTCTAATGACTGCTACCGCCTTCAGCATTCTTTTAAGTCTGCCCTACTCGACACTCAAGTCCCTTCTTCCACAGAACTGAAAGCATCATTATCTGCAATAAAATTCACTATAAATATAGATTTGGTTTTAGTAAACATACTTCTGCTGCTTTGTTCCATCTTTTTTCCCCTAGTGCAGAATCCAGTCTAGTTATTAGAGTTAATTAAAGGGTTATGTTGTTGAAAAAGTGCCGCACATTCACGTTCAGGACAGTGATGTGTCTCCACTTTGACAGGTGTGGGCTAAATACAGATTAGTCGTCTTATCAAAGTGACCTGATACATGAGCCACTGCCCTTTAACCCATATATGGGTTTGTAGAGAACTGAGCCACAGCAGCAAAAAAGCCAAACTGAACTTCTAACACGTTGAATACTTTTCCTTGTTTTTACACACCACTCAAAGACCCCAAATAGACACCTGTGTGATTCAGCCCCTCCCTTGTTAGCGAACTTGAGATAGTGGCTTGATTAAACACTGGGGCCTTGTTTTAATCAGATTAGTGGATTAGGGTTGTTGATGCAGATTACTTTATAACCCAGATTGAGGGAGTGGAGAGGGATTCTTCATCAGGATTCTGGGAGTGAAGTACTGCTCCCTGTAAGCATCCGTAAGTCCATTTCTATTCTCTTTCTATTACATTGTATTCTCTAGTGATAATTTTTTTTTTACATCTGTCACAAGAGGGTGAATAGTTTACAAAAAGTAACGACTGTGACTTTTTTTTTTTTTTTTTTTGACAGAAAATGCCGGTCATAAACGTAGAGGAGCTGACAGACAAGGACAAAGCTGTAATGGAAGTAAACCAGCTTAAACTTGAAGTGAAACTAGAGAGGTGGTTGGTAAGTTCATCTCACTGAGGCGATGAATGTGTCAGTGATTTTCCAGGTTTCCAGACTTTTATCCTTGGTGACCAACAGTAGTTGTCATCCTGTTTGAAAGCAAAGTGTGATTAACTCTTCCAGGATGATTACTTGAAACTGTTGCCGGATAAAACTGTCTTAACACCTTTGTCTGGTTGCTTCAGACATCTAAATGCTGTGAAGAAATGAAGGACTACATTCAGGCTGGAGTGGAGGAGGACACCCTTGTGAAAGGCATTTCAGAGGAGAAGAACCCCTTCAAGGAGAAAGGTGGCTGTGTCATCTGCTAGACAGGACCTGAGGAGCTTTTCATATCTCAGATTAGCACCCAAGGACATTCTCCCTCCCCTCATGGAAAGGATTTACAGATTGAGAAGACTAGAAGGAAATCTTAAAGAGAGAATTTATAAAACTTCACAAGCTCCCATGTAAACGTCTCCCCATATTTTGACCAGATTCGTAACCTTATGATTTTATTCTTTGATAAAATGCAATATAAAAGAGTTGTATTTGGCAAGGGTTATATATAATGCTTCCCTCTCATCTGGTGTATATAGTCTGAGCAAATGGACCCATGTGAGATTTCCACTGTCATTAAATGTGCTTGTTTATAACTCAGCCTGTCTCTGTCTCTGTCGATAACTCCGATTGCATACATTTATAATTTCCTGATTTTCATTACTCTTTGTGGGAGCAGTATTATCTTGGAGTACACATAATAGTACATATCAGATAGTTTCGTAAAAGTTTTCTTTCTTTTCTGCAATTTTACATGTTTGGATCTATTCGTCTTGTAGTTCCAGGCAGCTATTTCTTTCCTTTCATTCTGAGCAAAAATCAATCTGCAGACTCCTGAAAGTTGTTAGAGATTTTAGTGAACATTATCTGATTTTTGGCATTGTTCCATGGTCTGATTGTGCAGAGATGCAGTTTCATCTCAGAACAACTTAAAAGTAAATTGCACCACAACAATGATGGATATTTGAAGAGTCTGTGATGCATTGCTTTTACACCTCCCCAAGTTTCAAGACTTGATTTTGATTGCTTTTCAAAATAAATATGATCCACTGGCTTCACATAAGAATTTTCTAAAACTAAATGCAAACACATTAGTTGGTCCTTCAACCCTTAAACTGTCCTTTTGTGACCTTTTGTCACTTATTGAAGACTAAACGTGTCACCACTTCCCGTGTGATAAAGAGTGACTTTATATTATAGTCACTTTCATTTTACGTGTCAGAGGTTAGACAGGGTAAGAATATACAGCATTTCACAAGACAACATCCTTTTAGTGGAAATATGCAGATTTTTTTCATATTGTCCTTTCCTCTCCCTTAGATTTATCCTGTGACCCCTTCAAGGACCCTGATTCCAGGGTTGATGAACCTGCTTTTACTGTAACAGACAGTGATACCGCCCACACACATTATTAGTCTACTGTTTAATGACCGTATTTCCCAAGGTGATGAGTGTAATGTTTGCTCGATATAGACGTTTCACTTTTACCGGGGTAATGATTTTATCCCGGGAGAAACCCTCCCTCGTATGCTTCCCTACTGTATGTGGGTTACAGTCAGAGCCGCGGTATGCGCATGCGCACGCCCCGCTGTTGTCAACAAAGATGGTGCTGCACGGAGGAGCTCTGCGTTTAAACCTGCTGATCAACAGCCGCCACTTTTACAAACTCACCTCATATGTTGGTGTCCGGTCGTTTTCTGAAAATGTGTTATCCAAACCCGTAACGGCCGGCGCCACAGAGACCACGGGTGACCATTTAATCTACACACCAGAGCACTATGCACTAAAGGAGTCCCTCAGAAAGGTATGCGGACGGCTAACGTCGTAGCGAGCTGTGGCGTTACCATGAGAACAGGACTTGGCTGTGCATTAGCCGGTGATATGTTTTTATATTAGACTACCTGTAGGTGCTAGCTAAACAGTGTTAGCTAAAAAGGAGCAGTGTCATTGAGCTTCATGTAAGGGTGAGAAGCAGTGCAGGGGCAGTAACACTGAAGTAGGTGAGAGGTCACTGTGCTAGCCTGTTACATACTGTAGCTGTTGGTGTCTGTAGACTGTACTACAGTTTCTTAATCAGAAGCCATACTAAGTTCAACCTTGAATTTGTGTAGACTGTGCTACACTTGAGGATGGGTGTTAGTGTGTGACCCTCAGATGACTGCATAAGCCTGTTTCAAGGCAGAGGTGCACCAAGGCCTCTCTCCTAGGTTTACTAAACTTAACACAGCCTGTGCCTTTGGTGTTTTCATGATCCATTCTACACACCCACATCCCTGCTGATTAATGTCAACCCTACTCTTACCAACATGTGCAACATCCATCTCTGCTCTTGGGCTGGGATTATCTAAAGCTATGATTACATTTGTCAATTCTGATTTTTAACATATGGTGTGACATGCCAGGCATCATTGTGTGATTGTCACAGTGTGTTGGCTTGTGTGGTGAATCACAACCCTGAAATAATGCAAACATAATGAAATGCATTGGGGAAAGGGGTCCTTCAACCTCACTAAATCAATACCACACAAAAAAGATTTACTGTAACAGCTATTTTTAAGTCTGAGGTGGGAATTATAATTGTCTGATTCTACTTTGTTATCAGTGTGTCTCACAGGCTGATGTTTGGCTTGTGTCTATGAGACAAGTAAGCAGATGTGATTAATGTGTGACAAAAGTTTCTGAAATCACAGGGTTTTAGATGTGGGGCATGGGATTCAGATGAAACTACCTTTTAAGTTCATGGGGCCAACCCGTTGAGTTCAGTATAATGCATACTAAGACAGTCAAACAATGTAAATTTTCATGAAAGTGCTTCATAAAAATGAAAAATCCTGGTGTATGGATGATCAAAACATTAGGATGGTTGTCCTTTGTCTCAAAAGCCTGGAAGAGAAGGCAAGAGTTGATTAGTATTAAAATTTGATTTTTTTTTGTGTATATTATATATTGTAGATTATCAATTTATTATAATATAATGAATTGAGTATTTTCTCTTTGCTGGAATGAGGGCAGGTTTCAAAGACAGATGGTAAATTAGGAAAGGACTGTAGACATTATAAAACAAAAGATGATTGGAAAGCCCGTAGCACATGCAAATAATTGTACAAAATTCTAAGCAAATATTAGTAATCAGCCTGACTCATTTTGGAAATTCTATTAATATTATTACTAGACAGACATTAGAGACAGAGGCTGCAAAAAATAACAATAAGATCCTAATTTAAGGCCGGCAATGCAATGTTGCGGTAAATGGAGGGGAGCTTGTTGTGTGACTACATCTTCAAAGGATGTGAGTAGGTTGAAAATAAACTAGCACTGGGAATATTGGGAAGGATGAAAATGTGACAAGGAAATGCAGAACAATATGTTGGCGGTGCAGGAAAGGGAACTTGAGGCAATGAGGTTTATTAAAAGAATTCACTCAAGGGTTGTGTGTGTTTATAGATGGCAGCCAAATGGGGTTATAGGAAATCCTCTAGTCCCTTGGTTGTGTAGATGTGTTGGCAACATGGAGTGTTGTGTTCCTATGGTCATGTACAGATTGAATAAAAGAGCTTTCATGCCAAGAAATGAGTCATTCAGACTTCCAGAGCCTCTCACATGTACAAACCATTAAACTGGTTTAAGTGTGTGTCTAGAAGGTCATGTGCTGTTGTTGATGAAGACAAGGAGCCATAAGTGATTTCCCTAACACTTCTAGGAAGAGGCAATTCATGTGCTGCCTCCCTTATTTTCAGACAGGGATTTCCTTCTCCATACAACAAAGCCCTAGCAGGTAGACATTTGTAGAGGTGTTCATCATATATATGGTAGCCTCTACCAGTAACAAGTTACATTTTGGTATTTTCATCAAGTAGAATCTGTTGATATTTGAAGTACAGTGGTATACCAAGCTGAATAAAAGCTTGATCAATGTATGAATTATTTTACAAAAACAAAATCTTAGTTCATAATGTAACATCAGTATCAGCCAGGACGTCTTTGCCATCTCTTTATTCGCATTAGCTCTTGTTTTTAACTAGTGGAACAAATGACCAGTATCGCAAAATATCATGATAAAGTGACCCTTGGGGAAAATTATGTAAGATATATCTTTGTACTGATGTTTAATGTGATGTATCGTACGTCACTGCGACAGTCTGTGGATAAAGTAATCAGTTGTAAATGTCTACTTTAAGCTGATCTTTCTTGACACTGTCTCCGAATGGAAATCAGTAAACAAGCTTTCCACAGTGATGAGGGCTTAGGTAGGCTGTGTTTATTTGATTTTTTTTTAGTTTCTGTCTGTAAAACTCTTGGCTTTTACAGATCATTAATCAGCTGAGAGCACAGGAGGAGGAGGAGGAGGAGAAGGAGGAGGAGGAGGAGAAGGAGGAGGAAGTTTCGATACAGTGTTCCAGGGGCTGGAGGATTCAATGTTTATATACTAGAATGGCTGCTGACTCTTTGCTATGTAATTTAATAAGTCATTTAATATTTTTCTGCATGGTCTGGGCTATTGTGCATCAAACATACACTGCACACTTGATGCCAGAGGATTCAGTGTTTTGTTTATAGGTATGTTAAATACATACATTATAATCTTGTTGGTTATTGGTTAATGGTTGATTAACGAGCATTGGCTATTGATTAACAGTGATGATGGTTGACAGATTTCTTTTGTCCCACAGTTGCATGCCCTGTGATAAGTACCGCTGTTGGCAAAGTATCTTGGATCGTACCAAATCTTGCAGTAATCATGTGATCCACAGCACAAACCTGGAGCTGTACTTTATGTGGAGTAATGCCGGGCGCCAGGGGGTATAGCTCAGACTCCCCTGGCTGGACAATTTGTAAGACCTGATCTGCTCTTGACCCTGTCTTACTACATAGTACTCTGGTAATGTGAAATTGTTCTGGTATGCAGTAACCTTTGTGAGGAGATGTGGAATTACTCCCTGATGACCTTTATATTTCTGGTGATTCCAGCAGCTTGTCGTCCCTCCCTTTCCCTTGTCAGGATCTGAACTTTGAACACAGATGAGTGTAGTTCAGGGTAAAGGGGGGGCAGTACCTGCCCTTTTTAACCCCTTCTCGTTATGTTTTTATGTGACAAAAATCTGCTTGGTTTTTACAGTTTCATGTCAGTTAAAATGATCTGTCATGTTCATGTTTTTTTGGTGCGATGTTTCTCAGTCACTCGGTATTTTTCTTGGCTGGTTAAATGACCTGACTAGTTTGGTTTAATGTGTTCTGGAAAGATAAAATGAGTGTGCAACGCTTTGGGCTGCACTCTGGGAAAAAGTATGTCGGAATTCTTCCTTAGTACCTTGTGATGTTTTTCGTTCTGTTTTTGTTTGAATGATAAAACACAGGCCTGGTGTAGTTCACTGAGTATTGCATTTACACTCAAGCAGAGACTTATCAAAGCTGGTAATAAATAACCAAGTAGGGTTTATTTTCCACAATCCACAGTATCACACATGGTCCATTTAACATCATTAATTGGCTGAAACTTGACTTTTACTTCCACTAAATACCTTTTGTGTTTTAAGCATGACTTTTCATTGGTTTTCCCACCATTAAGAGTATATTGTACTGAACAGAGAAACACGTTTATGTAGCAGACCATCATTGGACAGTTGAAACCATGGCCCATTAAAATGTTGATGCAAGTGAATAACACCAGCAGCAAACACGTTGCAGTTGTTTATGATACTTTTGCAGAGCCATTTGTTTGAGGACATTTTAATTTGAAATGCATCCAACAAGAAATAAAGAAGGACAGTCATGGAGCATTAGTTTTTATTTTATGTTTCTATTTTTTAATTTATTGCTTTAAATGGCAGAAATGTGCTTAATTCTAACATTATCGTTGACATGCTATGCACTAAAACTTCCTGTTCACAAGGCCTGACAGGCAGACTGACAGCAAAAATACCACATAAACTGTAGCCTTGACTTCAGATCTACTTCCTATTCTCTGTGAAGCAGCTTGAGCTCCCATTAAAATAGCACTATGCAAGCTTCTCAATAGATCGTTCATTCACATGCACCTCTCCAGCTGTGGACTGCTTGGCGGTGCTCCAATTGAGTCATGGCACCAAGGTCCACTCCTGCTCACTCCAGGGCCAGGTCACAACCCGCTCGTCCCTCCCTGCAGATATTTTGTCCACAACACACAAAACCATGCCACAAGTAACAAACAATGGTGGTTGAATTTGGAGAGATAAAACAAAAGCTACTCAAAATAACCAGAATCCATTTGCTTCTCTCATGAATTCATTATTTTATGCATTGCTTTTGGTTATATATATATAATATCAACCTGTTAATAAAATCATATATCAGATAGTTAATGTCATCCCTCTATCCTGTGATGGAAGTTCTTTTCTTAACCTTAACCAAAGCTGCAATGTGTTGCTTTTTTGTTGTTCCACTTATAAAGCATGTAATACAGCCATCCTTCATTCTTAGGCAGTTGTGTATACCCAGATTTGCGGCCGGATAGATGGAGTGGCTGCTAACCGAGAGGGAATGTCATTAGTATGGGTTTCCGTACCAAGCTTTATTTTTGCTTGCAGTTCTAAATATTACTTGAGAGGTTTTTCTACCCTGCCAAGAAGAAAATGGTGGGGAAAACTGTGAGTCATTAAAATATTGGCATACGAACGGTTGAATGGAAAGATGCCGAATATCAGCACAACTTTGGCTACCAACTGGGCCAGGACAAAATATCAGTATCTGCCCTCAAAACCTCATGTTCCTCATTGACTTTTTTTTTTGTACACCACAACCATAACATTTTTTCACATTATTCTGCTACGGTTCAGTTTTTAGTGCAAATATTCTGCTCCAAAATGGCTAAGATCAGGATTAGTACCAAGCCCCAGTCATTGTTTTATGAGCCTGTAGCTAGACATATTGCATGTCACCAGCCAAGTCTTGGTTATATCAGTCGGGTACTGATAACATGTGCATACAGGAAATAGCATAGTGTGAGTACTGTATTGTATTCATCATTGTCATCATTATAGATTCAACATGTAATACAGTTTTCCAGCCTGCTTTCTATTCATTGGTATGTAATACCTTATCTTGCTGTCTGTGGGATATAGATTACATAGACTTAAGTAAGAGATGAACACCACACAGCAGGAGACCTGTGTATGTGGAACAATCACTGTATGTATTTTTTATTCAGGTTATATCCTTTTGGTGTGGAGACAGTTGAAATGACAGCAGAGATGTAATTTATTGAGTTAAAAAAAAACATGCAAACATATTCACATTTATGCTCAAAATTAAACAGAGAAAATGCTAATAGAATTCTGTGAGCACTGCAAGTTACACATCAATATGCATAAACATATCAGATTCTTCCCCTATTGTGTTTGTGCTGTAGATCATCGACCAGGAGATCAACCCCCATGTAGATCAGTGGGAAGCAGAAGGCAGGTTTCCAGCCCATCAAGTCTTCAAAATCTTAGGAAGCGCCGGCTTTCTAGGAGTCAACAAACCAGTCGGTAAGAGTGTGAGATTATTGCTCTGTATTTACCACATTCATTGTCAGAAACACACTTGTTGGATGATGCAGTGGGCGGGTGATTAGCACATCACAACAAAAATGTCAGAGGTTGAGTCTCCCACTCCTGTTTAGAGTTTGGCATGAAGTCGCTCATGGGAATGAAAGGCTGCGCTTATTTGGCCACCTGTATCTTTGGTAGAGCTGTAATTGATTAGCAGTGCATGCTGGGATAAGTTCCAACCTCTGTGACTCTGCTGTGAAATTTAGGATTGCCTAAATGTGAGCGATTTGGGGGTTATTTTTAATCAGAGACAACTCCCTCTCTCTGAAAAATGATGGCTTCAATTAATCTTGTGTGTTTTTGTGTGTTATCAGGAGCAGAGAGGTAGGGAAAAGTCTGTTTGATTAAAAGGCCCAGAAACCCTTCCTTTTATTTTGCTTTCTGTGGAAGTAGCTGAGCCTCCTAGGAAATGATAATAACCATTACACTGAGGTGCCAAATTCACTGCACATTTCTTGCTGTTGGAAACAAAAGGGTTTTGCCTGATAGTGCCTCACATGTGTCTTTAATTTACACAAATCAACATCATTTTTTTGATTTAATAAATGCAGCAATTATTGTCTAGACATGTCTGTGTGCAAACTACTGAAAACCCACCTGCTTTTCGCCTTTATTTTAGTTAACCAGGTTGCCTTAAATGGACAAGTCAAGACCATTGAAACAGCTAGGAGCATAGGAAGAAGGATAATTGAAGAAAACAAACAACACGAGAGTGGCTCTGTGGTGTGTGAGTTGTATGTAAATTTATGAGGGAGAAAACTTCGGTCTGTTTGTATTCTTGGGATTTCTAGTTGGCAAATCTTAAAACTATGAAGACCAATCCATCACCTGTGTCTCACACTACATGATACATGTAGTTGGAACGTGCTGTTTCTGTTTCCATTGAAAAACTCCCATGATAAATCTGTAATATATCTGAAAATTGAAAAGGCCTTGGCATAACATAAATATTGCTTTTAGGGATGGCATTTTTAATCCATGAATTTGTGGTTAGAATTCATCTGAACCAAGGGATAGATGGTTCAAAATATATCCTGCTATAGTGGAGAAACTGAGGACTCCCTCACTGTGTATGCAGTTTGACTGCCTTCGCCTCAGTGATTATTTGGCATGTCTTTTTCACTGCTGAATTCATGCTCCATTCATTTTCTTACTGTTTGACAGCCATACATTAGAGTTGGTCTGGTTTTGAAATGTTCCCACTGTGATGATGGGTGCTGGTGTCTCAGCAGCATCCCACAAACAGCTGTCTGCTCGAGTATAGCCCATTTCCAGATGTAGAGCCAGCTGGGTCACTGCTGGGGTGGAGGAGGGAGAGGGATAAGCACAAGCACAGGACAGGACCACGGAATATTTGTGGTTATGATGTCTAATTCATTCTGAATATGTGAAGAGATTTGTGGGAAACATTTGACTTTCAAAAGCAGAGGTCTAAAGTTTCATATATTCACTGATTCCCAGAGTGATAGTTTTATTTCTAATCTCAATGAACTTGCCTGCTCTTGTCATTCGCTCTGTCTTGCCTTAATAGCATCGCAGTTAATGGTTGATGAGCTGACAGACAAATGAATTTCCCTTTGGAGATTAATAAAGTAATTCATAATTCGTGTAAAAACAACTGTTGAGGTTTATCTGACAATTAATGCTGAAATGAACAAAGCTGCGCTGCACAGTGAGTCCACCACAGGTCTGTAGGTCAAAGAAGAGGGAGGGCGAGGGTATTAAAATGTGCTGAGTGCACAAGCCTTAAGCATTAGTTGACAGGATTAGAGAGGAGTAGCAACCCAGCAGAAGGCTGTGTGAAGACACAATGCATTATCAGATGGTAGATTACCTGCTATCATATACAGCACAAGAACAAAAAACACACTTGAGAAGTACCATTTAGAAAATGATAACAGAAGCATGTATATATAGTCAGTAAATGAAAAACAACATGCAGGATATGAGTGCTAGTAATAACAGTACATTTTAATTGGACCAGTGGTTGTAGTCTTTGAAACTAAAAAGCAAAAGACAAGTTTTAAAACCTTTTAGATAAGAGCTAATACACTACCATTGTTTTACACTCAGATACAGGACAGAGACCACATGATGAAATCGAGCTCTGTCTGGTAATTCTGGTTTAATATTTACTATAATATTAGGAAAGATCAAAGTTGCCGGGTACAACAACTCCTCTTATAAGTGTGTAGTTACTACAACTAGACGAGTCCCTCTGGTGCAGTCCTGACTAATGAGACGTACTCCTCCTACATAATTCTGTGCATAATTGATTTAGAGACTCAGATCGATAGGGAATAAGGATCTAGGAGACTGTTTGGTGGAGAAATGAGGTGGGAGAAGTGTAATTTGTTCATAATACAAATCAGCACTTATTTGGGGAATTATCCAAAATAGGGTGAAATTGTCATGATGGCAGTGTACCCCTCTGTCTTTTTTCTGCCACACAAATGTTAATTGCACAGGGAGCAAGGGGGAATTATTTCACTCTATTGTTTGGATTATGAACAGAATTATCAATCAGTGAGAAAGTTTTCTATTTCTGTGATGATGGGGTCATTTAGCATTCAAAAAACATTTTTAAAGAGTTAAATAGGGCATACCACTGTAATTACTTAGACCTCCCCGTGGGCAATGATGACATTAAATCTGAGAGAAGCAGAAAAACAGAGCTTCGACACCAGGTGAAATAGACTTAAGCAGTTCTTTAACTTTAAATTGCCATATATTTAAAACTGGCCACAAAGAAAATCCAGCTCCTGGAGCCATGCATTACAGTATTTCCATTTATTTAGTCTGTAGACAGCATAATTTATTACTTATTTTCCACTTTTCTACCCTGTAAAGGAAAGGCATTATTACCTTTCAAAACATGAGAACAGGAAGTTTTCCCAAGGTAGCCATATTGAGGAAGAAGACAGGGATGACCTTTGGCTCCGTGCCCGTTTTCCTCTGCTCTGACAGGGATGGATCTGCAGTTCACACCATGGTACTGGCCTTATGTCCTGCCAGATAGATAAACCCCAACAGCCTGCACAGTTTTCACATTAACTGAACATTTGGGATACTCTTGTTTACATTAGTAACCTTCTTCCTGTTTCCTTTCTCACAGTTTCATCTTTGGCACTACCATGATGAATGTGTTACAACATCTGCTTTTTCTGAAAGTCATTACTAATATTGACTTTACTGATTTTACATGACTTCACACTGTAGCGGTGATGCATACATTTGTGAGATGATTACTACCAGGACACACATCCCCATTGTAGTAGGTGGCTGTCTTCCCTGTTTCATCCTCAGGACCTTCATGTACGCATATCTAAGAGAATAGAAAGAGAATAGAATATAATAGAAAACTACTGAATAGCACTTTCCTCTGATTCTTTATCCTTCCATATTTGCTTCATATGGAGCGCCACCTGATGAGAACATGTGCTGAGGAGCATCTGCTTTTCAGATGAAACATATGTGTTCAGGATTGACATTTTTGACAGAATTCTGTTTGCTTTTCCTTTTGCTTGCTTGTTCAACCAGGCAGCCTGCTGTTTTGTTTAAAGTGGGACAAACCTCAATGCTTCCCTTCGTCCACATCATCCACCACAGGGTTTCCGATGCTCAGAGACTTATCGCAGCACAGCTGCACCTGTTTCCTCTTATTTTTTTTTGCTCCCTTTTGCTCTCCTATTTGCTTGCCCCATTATATCACCCTCTTTCTCTGTCCCCATTTATTTAGCTCGCTTTCCTTTATTATGCCTCTGTCTCTGACAGTCTGCCAGACTGTGCTTTCCATTATTCACTAACTAGTCTGACATGTGATGTTGAACCACTTTGCCTCCATGTGGTAAATTAGCTGATAATTATTCATTGTCAATCAGAGCTTGTATCCATCATCCAGTGGCTGGCATACTGTATTTTGTCATGGGAAAACTGAACACAAAGCATTTCACAAATGCTCAGTCTTGTTACTTTTGGCAGACATTACCATCTAAAGATTTGTCCTGAATGAATAACTGTCAGATTACATTTGCTAGACCAGCATAAGTTAATGACATGTATTATTTTGTACTGTGGAGATAATTCATTTTCTTATTGTTTTAATCTGACTGGATTTGTTCACCACAAACAACTTGAGAGAAATGCAGTATGAAAGTGAGAACACTGGCAAACTAATGCCACAAGTAGTGGGCAGATCAAAGTATATTAGTGTAAATCCCAGTCTATTCATTCCACAATGGATGCTCCAGCTGATGATGAAAGGTAAAGAGATGGTCCTTTATGAGGATAAGTGACAGAAAGTGGTGTTTTTAAGCACACTTTATAACGCGCTATTCAGCTCCATTAAAGACCTCAGGTCTTTGCAAAAGTCTCCACTGCCAGAGTACAGGAAATACACACATCCTTTTTTTCTTATTCAGTAAATGGCCTGTTTAAGAGATCAAAATCAGGTTTGATACACAAAGTAGAACTGACACTGAGATGACAGTGACCCTCATCTGCAGCATGCTGCCCATCTCCCAGTAGAGCCTTTTACACGTAATTACAGATAGAGCAATTAATGATAACATCCTGTAATTAATTTGAGTGCATGCTCCGGTGCCAACAGATCAGTGCAGAATATTATGTATGTATACTAGTGTGCTGAGTGTGTGTGCTGAGTGTGTGCATGCGTGCGTGCGTGTGTACCTGCGTGCGTGCATGCGTGTGTGCATGTGTGTGTGTGTAAACATAGAGAGCAGAGATAAAAGGAAAGATTGGGAGACAGACAGGAAAAGGGAGTCCAGGGCCAGTTTAAGGTGACTAATGTAGTGATGGGGAGTATTTATCCAAAGTAATCTTCATTGAGTAACCATCGTTTCTTGCTCTTTCAACTGGGTTGTGAAATATAAGATAATATGTGCGTACAAAAAGGGGAAAAATCATCTGTGCATAGAGATGCAGAGTGAAGTGTCAGCAGCAGTTGAAGGAGTGTGTGTTTTTTCCTTTGCAGAGTATGGAGGCTTGGGACTGGACTTCAGCTACAGCGTAGCTGTGTCAGAGGAGCTGGGCAACATCCACTGTGGAGGCATCCCCATGGCCATTGGAGTACAGACTGACATGACTACCCCTGCACTGGCCAGGTACAATCCCAGAAACCGTCAGTATTATTACATAACATGAATCCAGTGTTTTTACTCCTCCCCTGAAATAAACTCATAACAGTCTGGGCTGCCCAGAAGTTCTTATGTAAAGGAAAATTTTGCCTACAAATACTCATCTCCACTGTTGCCTTTTCTGTGCCTGAATCACAACTAGTCTGTGCTCTGGGTTCTTTCCTTTTTTACAGCACCAGCTCTGTGTGCAGTGTGTGTAGTGCAGTTTCAAATGTTTTCTTCCTACATGTATTTTTTTTCATTTTAGGGTGATAAAAGGTTGCTTGCGTTTCTACGCTTGGCAAAGACTGCTGCCCTATTTATCCTGTTGTATTGTGTTTGGTGTACAAGGTGTTAAAGCCAAACCATGTCCAAATAAAAGAAGAACTTTCACTTAAAACATTTTTTTCATCACAATTACCAACCTCCTTTTCACACCCGCTTTTCGTTAACAGGTATTTACTTAAATGTGTTTTTATTGGACTGTCATTGACTATGATGCAGTGAATAGCACTGAGGCTCACGTTTCACCTGATGTAATGTAACAATTGTACACTTTAATGAAACCCATATCCATACTATGTATAGTGGGTATAATATTAAAAAAGTGAAAGAGTCCTATATTGTGTATATACTTGAGGCTGAATGTTTTAATGACAATCAGTGAATTGATTACTAGTCTGCAACACCATCTGCTCAGCTGTGATGTGAATCTGCCAACACGGTGGCAAGAGAATTATAAAACAATTGACATTGGAGTGCACTGCTGCAGAACCTAATGATAATATCAATCACTTTGGACTGAATTATGTGTAATGATTTATCTCTTGAATATCCCTCAGTAGATACAGTATAGATATAACTGTGACAAGTTAAGAGAGTCTTGTCAGATCATAGCATGGGATCAATTATGCTCAAGGCTGGACACATTCACTTCACAATATTAAAGTCCAAGATCAAGACCTAGTAGACCAATAATATCCTGTCTTGAGAATGGAAAGCTCTGCACCCTAAGGTTCAATCCATGAATTTAATCATGAGGCCAGTTTCAGTCCTGGAGACCTAACCCAAGACTGGTCTGACCAAATAGCAATATCTTGGCTGTGTGAAGTGTGAAAAGTAAAATGTTATGTAAAGTCCTCTTCCTCTATCGGTCTGGCTTCTGTAACTGTATCATGAGTCATGACTCATGCAGCACAGAATTGGGCTCTACAAAGCTAAACTCCCTAAAGGGCATTAATGATTACATTTGGTAATTTTTTGTCTGACTTGGCTTTTTGTGTGATGTCATCCTGCTATGAAACAGCTGCTGGTGACACAAAACTTATTCAGAGGAATAGACAGTCAGAGTCTCAGGAGCTTAATTAACAGATCCAGACTCGCCTCCAATGATGTTTAAGCACTAAGAGAGCAGAGGAAAAAAAAAAAGTTACCATGAGAGCTTTAGGATCCTCTGTCTCACTGGAGCTGTCGTGCCTGAAATGTCAGTGTTGTTTTAAAGCACAGATTTCACTATTTCACCTTTAGTTTGACTCAACAATCATGTTTGCATTAAATATCGAAAGTGTAAAATATTTCCTTGCAAAGGAAATCAGTGTGGGATGCACCTAGGTTTCTAACACTAAAACTAATAATAGAATTAGAAACTAATAGTTACTGATATGTTTCCTTTTCTTCATGTCATAATCACACAGGTTTGGTTCAGCTGAGCTAAAGAAAGAGTTCCTCCTTCCGTCTATCATGGGGGACAAAGTGGCCTGCCTTGGGGTTAGTGAAGTTGGAGCTGGCTCTGATGTCTCAAGTACGTCTCGCCTTCATTGCCTTCAGTCTTATATTATCACATAATTTCCTTTTCTAGGCCCTGAATTCACTGCAGAAATAATTGAGGAGGTAGAAATAAAGCAGTTCTACAATGAATTTGGCACCGATATTCTGTCAGAGAGAAGGGCAGAATACAGATTGCAACACACTCTACACAGACAGAAGTTAACAGAAGGTATTTTTTTCTGGATTAGTATGTATTGTTTGACACTTAAGAGTAATACACCAGCGTTAGCAGCAGTGAAGCCCTTCTCTAAAGTCCATTGATTTATGAGCCAGAGTTTTATTATCTATTCATCCATTGAAACTTCTCATTTAACCTTCTGTCCTCATTCTCGCCCGTCTCTCTCCATCCGTTTACACCCCCATTGATTCAGGTATTCGGACCAAGGCGGTGAAGAAAGGAGATGAATATGTGATTAACGGGGGAAAGATGTGGACCACCAATGGTACCCAGGCTGACTGGATGTGTCTCCTTGCCAACACCAGTGATGGTCCCCCGCACAAAAACAAATCTCTCATCTGTTTGCCCATGAATCTGCCAGGTAGGAGTCACAACAGTCACAGCAGCACATGGCTTCTCAAAACATTTGGGAAACATTTATCATTTACCTTCCTGCACAGCTCTGCAGAATTTCTGTATCCGCTCGATAAAGAGCATGTGTTAAAGTGGAATTAGCAGTCTATGAGTAAGGTAATACTTCCTCTCCACCGTTGCCAAGTGCTCGCTCATGGAGGGAAACGTTGCGACTGCCTTTAGACAATGTATTTAAGGTTTCGGTGGCATGTCAACAACACTGAATTGAACTGAATGTTGACACTTATTTTGTTTTCTGTCTTTCCCAATGCAGGAGTGCACATTGCCCGCAAGATAGATAAAATGGGCATGTGGTCATCAGACACAGCTGAGGTCTTTTTTGATGATGTCCATGTTCCCTGCAAGAATGTCATTGGCCAGGAAGGCATGGGCTTTACCTACCAGATGCTTCAGTTCCAGGAAGAAAGGCTCTGGGCAGTGGCCAACAGTGAGTGAGCTTTACTTGATGATCTTGATCTCTGTCCCCCACCACATCCAGTCATCAGACGTCATCACTTCCAGTTTGTCAGTCTTGTTCAGGTTATCTTTCACTCTCCTGCTCATCTCTTTGCCTCCCAGTTATTTGTCTCCTACAGATTCATCAGGACAAAGTACAGTGAGCTTGTGCAATTACTTCTGTTTTGGTTTCGTATATTTAAAAAAACAAACAGGGAGACCAGGTCACATACTTCATTAATCTTCTTTAAAATTGTTTGTTTCTGTATTTTAGTTTCAAGCATGAGTCAAAAATATTTTTTGGGGAAGATTCAGGAGAAATGCAGAAAGCTGAAAATGTACAGGATGTCACTGGCACTGATGTGTTAATGTAAATCAGACACTGATAGACATGAATGCAGTTAAACAATAATAAATAATAACGAATAAGTGGAAATAAAAAATGAATTCCCCTCTCTGCCTCTCAACACCTCCAGTCCTGACAACGATGGACAACATCATACAGGAGACCATCCAGTACACAAAGCAGAGGAAAATCTTCAAGCAACCCGTCCTCTACCACCAGGCTGTTCACTTCAGGTTGGCTGAGCTACAGACGGAGGTGGAGCTGCTTCGCTCCCTCCTCTACCGTGCTACAGGTAAGAGTCACCTGTTCAAAAGGTAGCATTACAAAAAAAAATTACTGTTAGCTTGGTTGTGTTTTCTGCAGAATACCCTTAAAAGTCTGATTTTGAAACAAGGAGCAGTATTTAAAAAAAAAAAAAAACCTCACACCCAATGACAGCACATATTACAGATGAGGCCTCAGTATCAGAGGCCATGGTTGACTCAGGTCCACAGGAATGATATGAATGCTAGACTAGCCTTGAGTGGTTGATGTGTCCATGTACACTGCAGCAGGCTGGTTACAGATCGGTCTGCTGGCTCAGGTTTGGGTAATGACAGTGAACAACACTGTGCCTGTTTGGCTATAATTAGTATCTTTACTGTTAGTAGCTACTTAGTATGAACAAACACTCGGTGGAGTTTCACAGATGAGTCACCTGAAATCAGAGCCTCCATTTTTATTCCATGTACTTAGACCTGAGTTATGGTCTATCCTGTTCATAGGGTATTTTATTCTAAGCCATATTGTAGAGACACTTTCAGAGCTATGCTAACATTGTCTCCTCTGTTTCTCCAAGTAATTATAGAATAGTTATAAAACAGTTATTTATGCTAATTGCTGTTTATTAAATTACCTCTGAGTGAATATTAGTAAATTACAAAGTTGAAAATCTAATTGTTTTCTATTTAAGAAAAATTATGCCACAGATGTAAATTCACAGTTATTATTTTTTTACACCTGCTGAGTTTGGGTCAGATTGGGTCAAATATTTACTATATTAATCTGGGCAACATCCCGTAGTTTTGGGGTTTAAAACTATTAGAGGTTAATGTCAGGCACTTCGGAGGATTTAGAGATCTAACCTTAGAATTAATGGCTAACCTGTGCTACCAAAGTTGTTTGTGTGTTTACTGGCTTCACTTCATTACCTCGCAGTCTTGGCCACCTGTAAAACTGGCACATACCCAGCTCCTCCAAAATACAACCCAAGGGCTTTCCACCTCAGCGTTTATGAGATGAATATGTTGGTGTATGTGCCAGGCGGGCGTCCAAGGTCTTGTGGTTTTCTTGTGGTGTTTGTAACCAGTCCAGTGGTTAGCAGCTCAGACTGAATTCATCTACCTGGGAACAGTTCAAGACAGATTTGCTTTCCCAGAAAGAGATCAAAGCTTTTGCATCTGTTTGGCACAGGTAGATCAGCACACACACATACAGACAGACAAACAAACTTTCTCACACACTGAAACAGGGAAAATCATGCAGCTCACACATGTTCCTCTCGAGGGTAGTTTCAATAGAGCCATTGATCAGCTGCACTGGGAAATGGTCTGAATGGGAAAAAACACTGAATCCAAGCCAACCACAGGTGACCATGTTTGTTGTCTTTGTTTTTCTCACTGTATTCTTTACTGGGATTTTTCTCTCATTACACTTATCCTTCCTTTTTCCCTGCAGCATTGTACATTAAAGGCAATGATGTTACCAAGCTGGCATCCATGGCCAAATTGAAGGGTGGCCGTCTGGCTCGAGAGGTGGGCGACAGCTGTCTCCAGTACTGGGGAGGGATGGGTTTCACCAGCGATGTGATGGTCAGCAGATTTTACAGGTGAGATGGATAGCAGCACAACTGAAACACAGTCATTTCTCGTCTTTTGTTGAGTGATCTGGTTTTAAAACCACTTTTACAGTTTCCCTCTTCTCCTATGAGCCATATAGCAGCGGTTTATGGCATGGTGATGCACTGTGATTTTCATTTACTTTCACCCGTTCACTCTGTTCATCTCATCCTAAAAAGAAACAAATATCTGACCACATAACCACGACATTGCTGCAGCACTCACTAAGTCAGGTTGCAAGCCAACTGTTATTGCATCTGGCTGCCAAGTATGTGCACTTTGGTGAGGGTATGATGTTTCTGTGGTAACAGTAACCTCACCAGACGGCAGGATCTTGATAAAGACTGTGGTCAATGAATTCTACAAGGAAGTCAAAAATAATTCTTAAACCACAGAGTTGGAATCAGATTAATTGATGGTTTTTACAGAGACACAGCGTGTGATCACATGATTATAATAATTCTGGGGGAAGGCTCAGCCTCCTGTTGTGCAGTGTTGCAGGAAGCCGCCCGCCTTGTTTATTCAGTGTTCAATCAAACAACTGTATTTCATGTAGATTTTCTTCACCCTGTACTTTACACTGTGCTGACATCTAGTGATGGGGCAAATAATGCAGCTGAACAAGGGTTTTCAGGAAACAAACAGCTGCTCCCACTGAGGAAAAAAGTACTAATAACTTCTTTAAGTAACTCCCAATTTAAAAATACAGGGTACAATTTTCTATAAATATTTTTTGTACATAAATATATAGTGTCTGTTTTTATATTTTCATTCTTCACTTTTGCTTGTTTTTTTTGCTGCTTTAACGAGTAAATTTCCCACAAGTGGGATAAATAAGAAGTATCTTATCTTATTTCAATCCTCCATTTGAATCAACTTTGTTCTTTCCCTAGGGATTCCCGGTTAATGTCAATTGGTGGAGGAGCTGATGAGGTAATGCTGGGAATCATCTGCAAGTACATGGACACACTACCCAAGAAGTGATGTCATCAACAACTGACCCAGGGACTGATGTCACAACCATGCTGATAATGAACTAATAATTAACAATGAATTGCTGATCACAGATCACCTAAGTGCAATTTTAACTGATGTTTAAACATGTTGACAGACAAAATAGAATACATTTTGCCTGTTTTACCAGTACTGCATGGAACAGATACACACAATGATGAAGGTTGTGATTTAATATGTTATGAGTTCATTTAAATATTGTCTGAATATTTTTTTAAATAGACATAACTGAATAATGTGTATAAAGTGACTGTTGTGTAAAATAAATATCCAGTACAGACCCTGCCTCTCTGTGCATTACTGAAAACTGAAAACTAAAGAAACAGTTATATGAAATACTATTGAGCTCTGTTTTAATGACACCATACCAGGATATTCAGGGCATAAAATCTTTATTTACATTAAAAAACATTTATACAACAAAATTTAAACAGTTGTGGTGTAGACTGCTATTGTCATTTATCTGGATGACAGATGCTGTAATATTTCCATTCATTCTTCAAAGCAAATACATTTTTATGTCAGCTAGCATTCTATAACTTAATCACTTTTGATACCACCTGGGTGGTTTGATAAAGGAAGCCACAGTTCTGCTGCTGTTTAACACACACACTACTGCTGTAAGATTATTGACACAGTGGTGTTTCCTCCAGTTATGTTCAATCTTAAGTTGCATCTTCTCAGTTCAGATGAATTAAGATGAATAAAGCACATCCAAATACTGGCATTGTCTATTTAAGGTTATTTAAACCTACTTCACGTGATTTGTCAGGTCGGACCTTTTACAATTTTTTTTGGACTAAAACCAGTTATAATGTGTGTGGAACAGTCCTTCCACGACTCAATTTTTGGGGTCTATGTATGAAGTGCTTACACACACACACACACACCAGGACACCAGCAAAGTTGAGACATAAAAATTCCTGCCTTTCCTCATCATCATTATGTTGGATTAGTTTAGAGACGCATCAGTGTGGCACAAACTGGGAGGAGGAAGATGTGAAGTTAAAGGGACCTAATTCAGGAGGATGTTCTTCTTATCACCTCAACTTGATGAACCAGTAGAGGACGAAGAACACGAAAAAGCAGAAGAGGAGCATGTAGCACAGCAGCTTGGTCTGACTGCCTCTAGATAACTGCTTCACTCTGCCGATGGTGGCGCCAAGCAGGCCGCCTGTCGAGTCAAAGTCTGTGTCCTAGTGTGGGAAAGAGGGATATAAGTCTAAAGTCCAGACAGGCCAGCAAACAAGCAACACACTGATCCATGGATAAGAAATTCAGTGGTGGAATTTAACCGGACACATTTGCTTGAGTACAGTACTTTACTAGATACTTCTATTTCATGTTGCTTTACACTTTTAATCCACCACATTACAACTAATGTACATTTTAACTTCACAACTTTAATTCAATAGCTTTAGTAACTACTTATTTTGTACAACAAAATACATGGTAATCTCATGAAAATATAATGGCTTGAACTACCCAACAGTATGTAATACTAACACTTAATACTAAGACTTAATGTTGGAAAATGTACTTGTAATGGAGTTAGATTCTGGTATACACAGTTTTTACACGGACTGTCAATTGTTTTTGTATGAGTGTCAAACTCACCATATCCTCCAGCATTTTATTCTGATATTTGACTTCCGTTCCGATGTCAATAGACAGCTGTGAACGTGAAGTATCGATAAATTAGCATCAATACACCAGAGACACTGTAGAGACACACAACACATAAACCATTATATCGGTGGTATATTTCATTAGTAGTCACTTACACTTTTCAAAGCGTTGACTTTAGCTCTCAGTCCCTCCTGTAGGTGTTCATTTTCCTCTTCGTGCATACTGTACCCACTGGCTACATAACTCCCAGAGCCACCTTCACCTTTATGAAACCACGACGACAATGAAAACACCGTTAGTTAGTTAGCTATTTTATACGCCTTTCATTTCAGGAATTACATAAACTTCAGTACAGTGTACAAAGCCACGAATATTCATTTATATTTGGTAACATCATTAGCTAACGTTAGCTTGCTAGCAAAGAAGCTAGCTATGGTGTTAAAAGATGACGTGAACATTTGTTTCTTACCCAAACCAGCGCGCCTCATCTTGACCAGCTAAAGGAAACACTGTCCGACGTGTGGGGCTACAGATTTAGATTAATTAGACCTGAAACGACAGTTAATCAGGTAACAGGTTGTAAGGGGGGAAGTCCAGCTAAGTATCCACGATGTCATACGGTGGCCGAGGAGGACGGTCCCTCCGAAACATATCGCGATAGCAAAAAAGGAGCTGCGTGAATGCAAAAGGAGAAAAGGGCGGTGTGTTTTATCCTCACGCTGTTTTGCTGTCGGAAAAATGTAACTGTAAAAAGAAGGATAAGTGTGAAGTGTGTACCTCTGTGCTCATTGTATTTGAGAGCTTGAGTTTGTGTTTCTTTGGGAGAGTTCATATTTATCCAAATAAAAACTGTCATCAAGAGATGACGAGGCTACAGACAAAGATACAAGTTACAAGCTACACTCAGCAAACCTATGAGCCTCTGTCTCTGTTGACTGTACCTCACAGGACTGACAACATTTGGCCTGTTTGTCACTAAATAAGGAAGTGTATCATCCTTTCAAATTAATTTGTAAATTCCTCACTGAAAATGTGTTTTATCTCATTTTAATGGTCCTGATCAGCTATTAAAATGTTCAGTGTCAATGAGTTTTTATAGACCAGATGCTACTTAAGGCTAATAAGGCTTTTGAATTTGTTGTTAAACAAAACGTCATAAGTATTTTTTAAATCAAGAGAAGAACTTTTTCTCTCAGCAAAATCAGTATTCCCTTGTTTTCACATATATAGTGAGAATATCATATCAATAGCATGTGATTATATTTTTCTGACACACTGTATTCTGTGACCCAGAGAAGATGAATTACAGTTACATCATTCATCCTGTTTGTATGGACTCAGAAAACATGGGTCCACACCCATGTATTTCAAATGGCCATGGTTGCAATGCATCATTTACATATATTACACATAACTACCAAGCCAAAAAGAATGTGATTAAGTAGGAAAACCACTGAGTATTACCTTGAATATTACACCCATCTTTGAAATCTGAAGTGGCAAACATCAGTGAGTCTCCTTTTGTAGAGGAAACATATTGTTATTATGAGGAGAAGATTGCTATGATGTTCCTTTTAGACACAGATTGCATCCTTCGACCATTTTGAACTGTGACCGCCATGAACTGGAAACAAATATCCTTTGTGCATTTGGTAACAGACTTTACTGATGCATCTATCTGTGCTGCAAAGGACAGAGAAGAGTTTTCCAATATTTCCAAAATCTTAGATGTGCTATTTAGCAGTCATTAGCTTTCCTTATCTCCTCATACATCATCTCTCACCTAGCCGTGCTCCAATATTGCAGGTGACATCTAATATGATATAAGAGATTAAAATGACTTTCCTGACGTTAATTTATTCCAATCCAATTTCTTATAAATAAATACAAGCATAAGCTCCTAGCTGCCATAATGCATTTCAATCCCCCAGTGCTCATCTTTTTATGTCTTACCCAAAGGCTTCACTGTATGCATGACCTTGACAAGAGTGTGACAGGAACAGAGGATATTGATTGAACTGTGTGTGCACATCTTAGCTGCCTTTGTTCATCTGAGGGGATTGGATTTATCATATGGGTCTTTAGAGTGGAGAGTTTTAATGAAAATCCAGAATAGTCCTGATACAATGATCAACAAACACACTGTCTCAAATGCACACATACACACCTGCATTAGTGATCCCATGTAAACTGTATGCTGTGTTACAGCCACCCTGTCCCCATCCATTAAGAGGCTCAACACACTTCACCTACTGTGTGAGTTTTTCTGATTTGAATACCACCCTGATTCTTGTACATTACACAGCTAAATGAACAGCCTGGATGTACCTGAAGGAAATAACAATAATAGCTTGCGTTATCTTCAGACATGTTTGCCGTAGTGACCAGTGGTCCCTAACTGTACTTTAATTTAATGATGTCATTAAATCATTATCTAATTCTCCTCAAGTAAGCAAATGAGCATATCAAACAAGTAGAGGTCATGAAATGTGAAACAGTCCCTCTAATCAGTATAATGAAGAATCATTATTTTGTGTTTTATGATCTATTAAGAAAATAAATGGCATAAAAATGTAAATGCTTGCCAGAGGAATTATGAATTGGCTAATTTTCCCATGAAGTCAATAACTCACAGATCAGGATAAAAGGATGCTTGCCAGTCTGTAAAGTATGCATGCCATTTGGCGAGACAGGACCATCATTTGATGAAAATGAGAACTGCTCGTCTCTCTCTGCTCTGCACCTCGCACTTACTGCTGATGCTTAACAGTATCTGGCTCGCCCTGATTAGCATAATTTCTCCAGAGAATGGCGCGATGAATGAGTCAGATGACGGAGGAGAAGAAGCGTAGGGGAACAGGCCAGAGGATAAATCAAAAGGATGTTATTCTGCTTCCGATTAGTCTCTGGAGAAAGGATTTTGATTCCCACACTTAACACTGCTTTGAACCACACTTAAAAGAACTCTGCCTGCCCTTTAGCCATGCCAACAAATTCCCTGGCTTGTAATTATTATATCAGGATTTCAGTGTCTGAATAGATGTGTGTTGTTCAGAATGGAGCTAAATCCTTTCATTCATCAGTAGATAAGTTTTAATGAGATGTGGAGGTGAATTAAACGGTGACATTTAGGTAAAGTGGAGGACAGAGACAAAAGGTAAGAGAGGGAGAGGATGGAGGCTGATAAAGGACAAAAAGCCAAAATACAATCAATACTGGATAAATAGAAAAAGCCAATCTGAAATAAACAGGCAAAACAAAAGTGGAGCCATTTCCAGCTGACACAGAGCAAAGGCTGGTACACCCTGGACAGGTCCCTGGTCTGTCAAAGGGCCGACACACACCTATACAATACACCTACATGCAATTTAAAGTTGTCAGTCACCCTAATGGACCTGGAAAGAACCCACGCAGGCACTCTCCACCCACAAAGGCCCCGGGCACAGGAATCAAACCCAGGACCTTCTTGCTGAGATGTGACAGTGCTAACTGTGCCGTCCATAAACACCCAGAGTAGCTGGTTAGCATATAAAAGTATTATAACTGTGTTTATTTTCAGCTACTTTCTTTCCACATTACTTTGGCTCTGTTGTTGCTCCAGCTAACCAGAGCTAGTTGGATACATTTTGGAAACCAAAAATCAGCTGACATTCAAAATAAAAGACAGAACATTTAATAATAATGATCTTGATTTCATTTGAATAACTGCATCATGAGTTCTACCCAAGCACATGCTTATTTGTTAATAGATTTAATTTGGTCAGATCTAACACACTGTCAGAGTCACATATGAAAACAGACTATGTGTACAGGGGGAGCATGTGGGTTTGAGTACATAAGGACAGAGCTCACACCACATGGCTCTAAGCTGGGAAAATCTCCTCTAACTCTTGATCAGTATGGTGATGAGAGTAGGATTTCCTCAGACCTGGAAGGCTTGTGACCACTGGGACCTTGCTAATCATGGAAGAATCTGAGTAATAAGCACATTAGGCACAATGTTCTGCAGCATCGTCAATGCCAGACTTTCCAAATGAACACCAAAGCTTAAAAGAGAAGCTGCAGAATGACATTTGCCAATGACAGAGAAGAGCAGAGTCCCCCTAAGCCTCCTGTGTTTTATGTGAAAATGCAGATATTTGTTTATGAACACATTGGCTTTCTATGTACATATTGTAGTTTCCCATATCATCTGCTCTTCACAGACACCTTCATTAAGATCACAGAAATGTCATCCTGCATCATTCTGCTCCATCACAGTTTGATATCATACTGCTTTATCTGTAATGGCTACCGACCACTCATGCAAGCAGAGCACAACTGAAATTGAAATCCCTCTCTCAGATTCATCTGTTAAAGAGCTCACATTTTAGTTTCATGGCTTTTCCATGTTGGTGAATTCCTTCAGGGGATCCCTCGTCACTACTAATGAACAAGACTATTACTCACACTGAAATAAGTTGTCACCCCATTGTAGCCATGCTATTATTCACTCGTATCATCTGTGTGTAATTCTGTTTGTGGCTGAGTGTGTGTGGGTCCCACAGCCAGATGAACCCCCTTAAATCCCTATGATATCCAGCAAACTTCTCCATTAGAAACTACATGAACACACAGGCTGTGCCTCTGTTTCTCCTGTTCAAACTGAGCTTTGATTTAAGGGTTGACACTGATTCCCTTGACAAAGTAGAAGCAACACTATTTAAAATTGAATTGAGATATTGATTCACTACAGAGCTTTTAACCCCGCTGAGAGTACGCCTGAGCGCTTTTGTTTTCGGTCTGACTATGATGTACACAAGACTGTTTAGTCCTTTCTCTCAGATGACATTTCGATCAATGAATGTCATTCAAAGTGCGTCTGACGGCAAATTACGTTATTGTTTTCTTATCTAACCTAGGAGTGGACGGGAACCTGATGCCAAGACTTCACTTTTTATCCTTCTTGTCCATCACATACACAAGTGCATGCACACGCACACACACACGCAGACACTGGCCTTGATCTTACCCTGTAACCTTTGCAATGACCCCAAAATCAAATTTTTACCATTCGGGACAAAGCTTTTGTCCCAAATTGGACAAACCATTCCCAGTTAACTTGTTTTGTAGTGTGAAATGTGTCTCCAAAAGTAGCAAATAACAGACACAGAGGCACACAAAGGCCTTTTAGATTTATATCCAACTCTTTCTTCTCTGTCTGCATTTGATGCACAGTAAATAAGTAAATATGTTGTCAGTGTCAGTGCTGCACGAACACCAGCTTGGAGAGAAAGTGAAGATATAGTACAGGAGCTGTGTGTTTACTTGTTCCAACTTCTGAAATGCAACAATTTACTGATATTATTTGTTAAATATGATAACAAAGTGAAGATCTTTAGAGTCTGGACTATTATTAAAATAATCAAAGACAACAGCTTGGGCTCAGGGAACTTGTTATGGATCTAATTATAATCAATTAAAGAATGAGAATCTACAAATATTGACAGCATTTATTGTGTGAAACATCATTATGGAGTAAAAACATTTCACTACACTAACACAGAGTCTAGTATTTGCGTGTGTGTTGAGTGTCTAACAAACATTTCAACATCGGTAGCATCTGTATTTCGTGTTGCACATCCCTGCTGCAGAGTCAGTGTGTGCGAACGCCAGCTGCACTCGACTGACCAAGGAGGCTTTACCTCCATTAGCCACACACACACACACACTGAGATTCAGTCAAGCCCACCGTGGGCTGTTTACCTCTGAGTATGATGTAACAGAATGTCAGTGAATCTACACCTGGTGGAAATTATCTTGCATTATGGAAATGGGGCTGAAATACCTTCTGACTTTGCATCACTCAGTCTGAAGATGATTGCTTCAGTGCAGGGGTGAAAAGTGCCTCAGTGCAACTATTTTTTTACTCTCATGTGGAAAAAAAGAAAAACACAGACAACTCTGAGTATGTTTTAAAGTAAAGTTTTTCACTTTTACTCAGTGTCATTATCAATTCATGCCAAGAAACCATTTAGATTTCATTCAATATGACCTTCTCTCAGCTCCCATGTAACCTACATAGATATGCAATTACCACTTGTGAGACAGCTCTGAATGGTATTTAACCTGGGAGGGGAGAGTAGAAGTTGCCTACAGCCATTAAATTGGACCCAGACAACAAACTATATGTCTGTATGTCTGCAATGAAAATCATTATTAAGATGCCAACAGTGTTATATTAGAATTCTTCACTTACAGCAAATAAAAAAGCAAGACAGTAATTTCAAATAAAATATATATTGTGAGTGTTATTTGTATCAAATGCTATGTTAAAGGCTTTGTGTTAGGGTGTTAGGACACTTGTGTAGCTCCAGTTGACCACCACTGATCTGAATCTTTTGTTAAATGGCCAGTTCAGTGGCCCGATGTGAAGAGTGGGCGTCATGGTAACAACACAGTCTGTTACTTCCTTGATCGAGGCAAACATCTGGAAGTGGGAAACACTTACAGACATAACAAAGGATTATTTTGGAGCAGGGGGAGGGAGTAACTGGGTCGCTTGATTAGCAGCTAAATCAAAATATGTCTGCTGTAAAGAACATAAATATGCAGGTTATTGAACAGGTATGTCACTGTACACTTTTAATACATCCTGTTCTTTTCTCTTTCTCTTTTTTGTTCTCTTTTTTGCCATGTTAGCTGGGCCGACACCCACCATGGAGCTTTTTACAAGAACAGGACTGTTGACAGTTCATTTTCTGAAAGTGGAGCAATTCAATTTCTTTCCACAATGGACGTGGCCTGTTTCACGTTCTGCGTTTTAGTTTGTGTTCTAGTTATGTTCTTGTGTTAAAGTCTGGTTCTTTTAGTCCCACTTATTTTAGTTGGAGCCCCGCCGCAGCTCAGTGTGTAACTCTAAACTCCGCTGCACAGCTCCAGTGTGGGCTGCATCAATATAAGCGATCGGTCAGGAGGTTTGCTCTGTCTGCAGGATCATGCATGGAGATTATAGTCACCCACACACAACTGCACATCCCCTGAGCTTTAAACCTTGGTTTGACTTGTTTACAAAGTCTGGGAAAAGACCAGGGTTGGGGAAAAACAAATCCACTTGGTTGAGAAAAAAAAAACAAAAAAACTTCATACATTTCTTTCAGAGTCATCCAAAAAAAAAAAAGAAAAAACAGGTGAGGAAAGTGTTAGGATTTTTTTTTTTTTTCCATTTTATGAAGGTGTGAGAGTGCGTTCATTCATCGTCCAAATTGGGGAATGAAGCCCTTTCCAGCACACACAGATAATGAGTCATGATAATGAAAAGTCATGAAAAAATAATACTGAGTGCACTAATTAGTTTTTCCTGTATCCTGTGTCCACTTGAAGGAGAAAGGTTTACTGGGACACAGTTTAGCAGAGTGAGTCATAAATCAGCCTGGAACAGATTGAGCTTGTTGTCTTTGATCATATTGCAAGAACATTTCTGTCGTCTCTGGCAGCTCCTGCAGCCAACTCTGGCTCTTCCTCTTCGATGTGGTTAAGACAAGAGCACTAATTTGCAAGCTGTTTTTGCTCAAGTCTCATTTCTTGCACTTTTAATTGCAATGGTGGTGACAGTGGGGGAATGACCGCACAGACGTGCTGATACACCACTGAATCATTTGCTGCTACCACAAGCCTGACAGCTTTCTACCAACTGTCATGAATAGGATGTTTTTTTTTCTCTTGACTAAAAAGAAAAGCAGACAAATCCTACTGTGATGCAAATTCCAGCTGAAAGGCTTACCAGTACACCAGAAAGAGAATGGCAATTTTCTGCAGTGTTGTGTCTCTCATGTCACCAAAGCCTTGGTCTGCTGCACTTTTCCTCTGTACAATATGTCACTGTGCTACATGCCTTTGTCCTGCAATAATTGAGTATCACCAGAGCTCAATTCCCGCACCCTCTTACACCCCTGGTGCTCGGCATGACAAGCTTTGACAAGTAATTCATAGTTTGCTGAGTACTGCTATGAATTGCTTTACCGTAATCTCCCCCCAGGGACGTGGCTTAATGTCAAACCGCCTGTTTTGTTGTGCCTGTAGAATAGTTATTATGACCGAAGATAGCCTTGCACAGGTTCAGTTTATGTGTTTTATGTCCAGGCAGGAGTGGCTTCAGGCAGTGTTTGGACAGTGAATTCCCACTGAACTACTGCAATGGCAGCTGAGCGCAACATTGAAGGAGCCATATGGTGGACATAATGAGATGAGTTTTTTTTTTTTTTTTTTTTTTTTTTTACAAATTTCCCTCAGGGGAAAGCAGCACAGCAAGCTGCTAAATTTGGCAATGTTTGGTGTTGCATGGATTGAACTACAGCCTGTTTATTGTGATACATCCTTGTTGCAACACTGGTCCAGTGCTCTGTGGCCTGCATGACACATTATCACAGTCACTGCACCACTCCAGATTGACACTGTCCATTTTAGTGAAACAACATGTGCAGACACAGTGTTCAATAGATTTACTGTATGTTATATAAGTAAGGTTTTCCTCTTCTTGTCTCTTATCAATATGAATATGCTCTCATCAAAGTCAAAGTCAACCTTATTTTTCAATGAAATTTACATGATATATAGAAATTTAAAATGTGTTTCTCTCTGTTTGTGGTGCCGTTTGAATAGAACTGGACAAAGTATGCATTTTATGCATGCAAGGAGCATTCATTCATTAATCCATTCTTGTGCTTATAGTGTAGACACTGAAGTAACTGAAACTGGGGATATGCAGTTAAATATATCCGACAAACAAACCTTGAATTTCTTTTTTTTTTTTTGGTCTTCTACCAGCTCTATACACAGCATATCATGTCTGAGCCTTACCCTGCTATCCAAGTAACTGTGTTCATAAAACTGACAGTGAAGCCATTTGTTTTTGGAAGTTGCGCTAAAGTTACACAGTGACTTTGAGTTCACAGCATCACCCTCTGAAGACACCCAGCATCTTCAAAAAAAAGAAAGGAGAGAGACAGAACAAGTGTGGGAGGAGCCGTCAGATCCCCCGCTGCTTTTATCATTCTACAACATCCTGACCCACTTTCCAGCTTGGAAAGTACAATTTGACTATATGAACCATAATCTGATTATAAAACCAGCATAGGTATTAACGCTGCAGTATTTTTCAAAAAGACCAACTGTGAACCTCTGAAATTTGTCATACCTCAGTTAAAAGAAATCTAAAAGCCTGGAGGCATGAGACACAATCAGATTTATCTTTTAACTAAATATGGCAAGTGGGTCACAATCACAACACAACAACTATTTTGCAGCACTTTGTAAGTTCACAGAGTTTGATTACTCATTCATTTAAAGAGCACAGCACTATAAAATCCCATGGCTTATTGATATCTTCCCCATGCCAGCATTACTGATTTTTGTGTCCAATAGATGTCACTGACCGCATCAATCACTATATTCTACTTAACAGTACAAAGTCCATCTGAAACTGAACTGACTGGAAGTAAAGCAACAGTGCCACCTAGTTTACAGCACAACATCAACGTCCCTGCATCAGCAAGATCCTTGGTGTCCAAGGGCACACACCTTTCACCCTTAATGTCAAAGAATACAATTAGATCATCTTAAGATTGATTGGCAGATTGAGTGATTGGCAAAATGTATCCATCCCTGTTGGGAGGTACACGTCAGCATACTGCATGTTGGAGTACATTAGACATGACTTTCCTAAATGTGTCTGCTGATGAATATTTGTGGAAAGATGCACATGCACACAAAAAGACTTTATTTAGACAGACTCTAATTAGTCGTAGGTCAGCTCTTCACAGTGTTGTTAATCCCTCAGAGGACAACATGCAAATGATGTCTTCCTCACAGCCCTGGCATGGCCCAAACATTGAGTCATCACAGTGCTGTCAGGGGAGAAAACAAACTAATTGAGGAAAAAAACAAAAACAAACTGAAAGTGAAGAAAAAGAATCTTTCTCTTTACTTTGTCTGTCACTGCGACTCAAGACAAACACAAGTCAGCCTGGTTAAAGACGGATATTTCAATGTTTTTCTATGTGAAGTGGCATAGAGTCTGTTCTTCCTGTTTTGTTTGGTTATAAGTCTCAAGGGTAATTTAGAAACAGCTCCCAATGTTTTTTTAGTCCAGATTGTTTCATAAATCCCACACTGAGAGACAGAGGGCAAAGTGTCAGGAGTATCATTAGCATCTCCTTTGAAGACACCCGGGACTGTAGTGTTTGGGGGTCAGACATTCAGATACTGCCCCACTGAGGTAGGCAGAAAAAAAGGAAAGTCTCAGGTCTGAGCTCTGAGCCCCAAGACAAGACCAACGGGGTCCAAGTCGAGAACAGTAAGTCCTCAGTCACAACTGAGGGTGAAGTCGAGTACTGAGTCAGGGTAAACACGTCCTAAGTCAGGTCCAGCTGAAGAATAATGAGCCCCAAGTTACAAGTCACAAGTCAAGACCAACCAGTCTCTGGTCAACTACAAGTCAAGAACAAAAAGGCCCAAGTCACTCTTCAAGCCAACACCAACAGGACCCGATCACGTTTCCATGTGAAGACAGGTAAGTTTCGAGTCAAGACAAACAAGTCAACTGTAAGTCATGATGAACAAGTCTGTAGGTCAACTGCAAGTAATATGCACAAATAAAATAGTCAACCAAGTCAATGTCAAATCAATTCCCAAATGAACAAGTGATTCAAAAAAGCCACATCCTTGCAAACAATGCATATCAATATCAGATTGTTGAATTTATTTTTTGAGTCTGAGTGGGCTACACATTTTAACCATGGCTGATGCAGAACAGGAGCTGTAAAAGATAAGATGTTAGCCCATGTAGAGAGCACACTGAGATTTGTTAGAGGGCTTTTGTACAGGGAGAGGAAATGAGAAATATTTTCTTCATAAAGATTTTTAATCTGGGGTGGTACTCCAGTGGATATTTTGATCTGTACACGCTTCTTAAGAGTTTCTTTTTGCCTATATTGAAAATGCAACATTTATGCAGATTTGGACGCACTCCAAGGAAACAGTGTTTGAACTCTAGGCGAGTTTCTTTCTTTCTTTCTTTCTTTCTTTCTTTCTTTCTTTCTTTCTTTTTAAAGTTACATCACAAGTAGCAGAGGGGATTTGTTTGATATCTGTCACCATGCCTCAACTGACAAATACATATATTTACCAAAATACAACTCAGCCTTTAGGGCAGATACAGGTCCATTTGTCTCACTGAGGTCTCATCCTGCAGATAATGGACTTCTTAACTTGTACTCTGCTGTCAGCTGTTAATGACTCCCCAGCAAATTAACAGGTTTAATGTCTACCCTAAACAAATCCACAAATCTGCTTATGTATGTGTGAGAGTGGTTTAAATGGCTAGTTGATTACGAATAAAGAGCTGTTTATTGATTGACTGATTAGGGACTTCCTCAGTAAACACAAGTGGAGAGGCAAACGCAACCTCATTAAAACCTTTGCGAAGCTGATCTGCGGAGACTAGAGTCATGGGTGCAATTTGAGGAAAATGTGTGATGCAGTGTGGCATGAGCTTTGATATGACATCTGAAGAGATGTTTTCATGTGTTCCGATACCAGTGAGCAGACATATGGGAGACTTTGTTTTTCTTCCCTCTTTCTTTGGATGCTGAACCGCAAACACAAGCTTTGAAGTTAGGTGTACGCTTGTGCCTTGCAATCTTCCTTCATTTATTCCCTCATTTCAACAGCACTGTCCTCGGCCACGGTTGAGATGCGCCTTGGCTTCAATGCCATCCTGACGTTTAAATATAGCAGAAATGGATGACGGGGTTGAGGTGAGGCTCTGGTCAGACGAGTCACACAGAGGTTGATTGTAACATCGGAAAACAAAGTGATGACAGATGCTGCTGAGGCCGGAGTGTAAGAGAAAGTTGAGTAGTTCAATCCAAGGCCTCTTCTGTGCACTGCCACCCAAATCACTGTATCTAATCTTATGCTCTTGTCTGCGGGATTCAGGCAGCAGATTGTCATTCAAATGCGCTCAAATCCATGCTTTGAAGTTAAATCATGGACACAAAGCAGCTACAGAAGAAAAAAAGGATGCACAAGAAGAATAACGGCAACAGCAAATCAAAAAGTCATCAGCAGAAAGAAACAGACCGTTATACTAACACAATATGACATAAATGGCGATTACAGCTCTTGCATAGCCAAAGGAAAATCAATATGGCTGGTTCTGACTGACAGATTTATTCTGTGCTGTCACCAAAACAGTCAGACAAGCATTGTGTAGTGATTAGTGATGCTTCTGTGGGTTTGCAAATCTGTTTATATATTCTTGTCCAACAGCATGAGAACTCCTTCTCCATCCAAATAAAGAGAAATAATATATACTGACAGGAGTTCCAGTCCAAATTCAGGGACGCTATAAAGCACAATGGTATTTGTTTGCCAGGATAATGAAGTTTAATTTCAATTTTGAGCTGTTGTTGATGGAGTATAGTTGTTTAATTTTTCCCATACATCTGAATATGTATCCTCATGCTGCCTTTTGTCCTGTCCTATACTTGGAAGGTAATTTACCGGCTCCTTATCTTCAGTAACCAGGTTGCATTCAGGTCAGTGCTGCTACATGTCAAACAAGACTGCGCTTGTTCACTGTTGGGTGCTGCGGGATCACGCTGGCTACTGTAATAGTAAATTCATGAACAGTCATAATTTCTGCAGCATGGGGCAGCTTTGTGTAAATACACTGAAAAGCCCCATGCCTGATTCAGGTACTGTCAGCTGTTTATTTAAAGGAAATACACCACCGCAAGAATAGGTGTTCCATATGGAGCCTCAGGCCTTAGCATTTCAGGGAGCTGAAGATGCTCATCCCTGATGTAGTCACGTACAAAAGAAGGTAGAGTAAACACAGACACATCTATGAAGTCAAGTCAGAATTAAGAACTACAAAAATATAAAAAAACGTTTCTATTTGGTATTAACAAAAACAGAAATTTGCCTTCACCATCATAAACCCTGTCAAAAAGTGCTCATGCATGAAGGCAGGTTACAGACCTATAGAGCCACACAAGGAGGCGAAGCTGTTGTGTTGTTTTTCTTTGCTCAAAGATCAAGCTTACACCCAGCAACAACTGTCACCCTATGTCCTAGAAATCCATTTACATATCATATTATTAATTTGTTCCTCTAAATATGCTTTGAAGGAAACGTAATTGCCTGTATTGTGCTTTTCTTGTTAAGGAATTTACACTAGAGCTGTAAAAGGTGGCTGGGGAGAATGAAAGGCATTCATTCATATTGTGCATCATCATCAGCCCTGCACACAGACAAAATCAGTTACCCCTGCTATTTAGACCTGTGGCCAGACTGAATGGGGGTGGACATGCTGGAAGCTGCATCATGTCACCAGATTTTCTGGACTGATAATACCAAGGCTTTTGTCACAGAAGATTCAGATGTAGGAAAGGATCACTGTAGGAAAGTCAAGATGGGAAGGCAGCATCAACAACGACAGGACCTCAAAACTGAGGCACATCGACAGTATCTGGTCGTCTTTCATTAAAAGAGGTGTTTGTAAGTTGCTGAATAGCATTAGTGTTAACAAGTTTTGGCAGATGGGGCAGCACACAGCAAGTGAGGTGGACAGGCTCCTCTATTCATTCTACATCATAAGTGACCATGAGTGCACACTTGGTAGTCCTACTTGCATGCATTTGAACTTATCCCATGTCCACTTACCTGCATTCAAACTCACCTGGCTGTTGTCTGTGTGTTCAGCCAAACCAAGACAAGCACTTCCCTTGATCCCTTGGTAGCTTTAGCTACCCTTGCATTCACAATGCTGTTGAAATAGAGGTTGTAATACATTATCTGAGTAGCTCCCTTTCTTCAGGCCAGACTGGACACTACAGTGAGTCAATATCATAAAGCATCAAGGACAGTCCAGCTACCCCATAGCTAGCTGGTTGCTGTGCTAACCTCGGTAGAAAAAGGAACGGTTGCAGATATATCCAAAGGAGTAAATGAATGCTGAACTATAAATGTTTCCTCTAGACCATGGCTGTGGCCAGCTATGAGGTCACCGAGGTCTGGACCTCAGTAAAAAAATTTCTGAGAGAAAAAAATTGAAGAAGCCCCAAATAGCATGGTATTCATATCAGACAGCTTTTATTTCGAAATGACATGTGGGAAGTTATCTGATGAAAACTTGAATTCAGTTTTCATCCAATAACTTGTTTGCACACATGTCTGTGTGCATGGGGGGCCGTCCAGATGTAGCGTCTTTCATGCACACAAACATTACTTTCAATGTAGACACGCATGGTGCATTCGGTGCAACACACGACGCAGCGCACAGCTCCACAGACCTGCTTCTCTCTCCTCCTCTAGTGTTGTGTCAGTTCCTGGTTCCCCCTCAGGCTGCGTCTCTCCTATTTTTTCTCACGGAGCTCTGCCCCATTTGAAAGACTCACTAATTTCTAAACCCTGGCCACAGCCCTGATCTAGACTGGTAAGTAAACAGCTGTTATTGGTAACATTATCTATTAGCAAACAAACAAACAGGTCCTTTAAATAAAGTGAATTTGAAATGTGGGCTCTATCTTTGTAAGCATGTGACTCTCCATACATTTTCACTTGGTATTCTAAGAAATTGGTGAGTTTACTTGAGAGTTTGTTTCTGCAACACACCTACGTATGTGTTTTCTAACCACATACTGTGTGAGGAACACAGAGTCTTCATTTCAAATAAACACTAATCACCTGAACTCAGCTTGTGCCATGGACTCAAGTAAGCTAATCAAGTGTTTGCACACTTCCACTCAGGATGACGAGAAGGGATGGAGCGAGAGCCGACCTCCTGTTGGTGTGGACCCATGACTGATCATTAAGTGCATGACTGTCTGCACTGGGCAGAGATCCATGTGACGTTATAGAGCACACTGCTGTTTATGTTTTCCTCTAGGGATGGAATTTACATGGAGACAATGAACAGTTATAGGTCAGACATGTTTATGTCCACATGTCAGGACTGTTTCACACTGAGTCGTGGAGAAACCACAGGAGGTGAAAAAAACTTCCAGGAAGAGAGGATAGTAAGCAGTGAAGCACTGTAAGCAGGAGACATTTTATTTTAAAGTATAGGCTTTCATATTTGAATACTGCCTATTTACTGGTGATACAAATAATATATTCAAAAACATGTTGAGCATGCTACCACGTTGATCTGACATGGTGAACACAGTAAACATTATACCTGTTTAACATCAGCGTGTTAGCAATGTCATTGTTGTTGCAGTGCAGTTGTGCCCAGAGCTGATAGCATGTCTGCAGTATCTTTCTATTAATAGAGAGGAGAAAATGTCTGTGTAATGAAATGTGAATTATTTTTCCTTTAAAGATCAGTCTAATGTCAAAGAAACATTCTCCAATCTGCCCATCCAGTTTCAGTGAGACTTAAACCACCACCCAAATCATAAAAGATCAGAGCAAACTAGAGCATAAATCGGCTACTCTAGATAGATAGATAGATAGATAGATAGATAGATAGATAGATAGATAGATAGATAGATAGATAGATAGAACAAAACATCTACAAACTAGTTTGGTAAGTTTAATATGGTGGGAAAATATCATTAGCTTGTACAGTTTTGAATCCATTCTGCACTGCAGTATTCCTGCTTGTTAATTAAACACACCCACCAAACTATCCCATTACCCAGATATTGAAATTAAATCTTTAGGGCACCAGAAATATTTTACTTTTCCTCAAGGACACATTTCACTTAACTCAGCCAATTATCATATGCATGATTATTTATGTGTCCTGGTGGCCTATCTGTCTCTAGTCCACTGATCTATGCCTCTCTTCTCCCTTAAGCTTGTCTATGAAGTTCTGACACTTTCTAAAACTAATCTTTATGTATGGCTGCTGTTGAGAGCATCTGACTTCATTAACAATTGTAATGTATGCAGAGCAGGTTGTCATTTCCTCCACCAGTCGCCTGGTGACTCTTGAATGACTGAACAGGACCCGTGGTAAATACAGCTAAGCACAGACAGAGAGAGAGCAAACCTGGCAGGTTCTTTCTCACTGGAACATACGTCAGACTAGATTTCGAGAAGAGCTCTGCCAGAGAAGTGAATCAAAATAAGATTAGATCGGACACGGCTCATTGTGGTTTCAATTGATGTCTAACATCAGAGCTCACATGTGGCCTCTTTTCATGTACCAGTATCCAGTGGCGTTGCTAGCGTCTTTTGGGGCTCCAAGCAAGAAATTCCTGGGGCCCCCACCCCACCCATGCACGCCGAAATTAGGTTTTTGCACACATAAATGCACAATTTCCAGGACATTTGAGATGTATACTGAAAACCTATCAATAATCGTTGTTGTAAATAATCTGACACCAACAAGATATATAAAATATGAACTTTAGTTTATTACAAAAGTCCACTGCAAATTATTAAACTTCAAATATAAAAAAATATAAATCTGAGTAAATGAGCAAACAATGTATAAGGGCACATCAAAAGAAAAATAACATTGCCACAACATAGATAAAACAATTAAATAGTGGAGATAAATAATATCAAATAAAATAAATAACACAAAATTGGGCTTGGCTAGTGCAAAATTCACAGGGTACCCACAGGTCCGCTGGTCTAAAAGTCAATGAGTAAACAATGTAAAAGGCCACATCAAGGTAACGTTATCCTTCCCTGAATTTACTGGTTTTCAAAATGTTAGTAATGATCCTGAGGAGAGATAAGAGAGAAACATATTATTATTATTAGAAACATATCATCATCAATTCATCATCAATTCATCATTATGCATAGCTTTTCATACAAGGTGTAATTTAGTATTATTTTTATTATTGATATTGTTGTTGTTGTTATTAATATAATAATAATAATCAATAGAGGTTTTGTTGTTTTCTGCTGGTGGAACTGGAGAGTGAAGCACATATACCTGCTAGCTATAGCCTGCTAATGTTGCTGTGTCCTGTTTAGCATTCATCATGGCTTAATTGTATTCGACCCTATGGAATCCATGACAACACAGTCAGTCAGTAGGTGAAAATGCACTTACCACTGTCATTCTTTCTTTTTTCCTCCTTTTCATTTCCCTGCTTCTTTTTCTCTGCCCCACTGGGATAACTCCTCTTCATGTCTCTCTCGTGGGAGGTGGGGGAGCTTGACCGAAATACAAACTTCGCGCTGAATCGCGCAGACAGCGTCAGATGCAGGCTGAAGGCAGATGGGGCGGGGGGCCCACAAGGGGGTTTGCTACTACGGTGTCATTTCATTGCAAAAAAAAAAAAAAAATGCCCATTGTTGTCGTTGCTGTGGAGTACATTTTGGCAGCCCTTGAGGGCCCCCTAGAGGCCGGGGCTCCAAGCAACTGCCTGGCTTGCCTGTCCGCAAGCCCCGCCCCTGCCAGTATCAATAAAGAAATATGCCGCTCTTCAAATATTGGTAGTGAAAACCAGATCTTAGGAGCTGTAGGACGACACCGGGGAGAATATTGCACCTAATAAAAAAAGCGTATATATAAAATAATGTGATTTAAGAGAATTCACTGAAGCATTGCTGTATAGTGAAGATGTCATTTAAACCAGTGTCAGTCAATGTCATGCTATACAATGGAAACCATCAATAAAAGAGGAGGTGAGTAGGTGTACTGCTGCAGTGAACGCAGCAGAGCTCCAGTAAATCACAGTTCTTCTCACTTTGTGATTGCAACGTGACCAGAACAGTTTATTATGGTCTTTGTAACATCCACTTCATGGCATGATAACAGAGTGACACGTGTGTTTCAGTGGTGGGAAGTAACGCTGTGCCTTCACTCAGACAGTGAACATATCTGAAGAACCATTTTATCACTTCTTAAACTCTTTCATTGCCATAATTTATTATATTATATACTTCTCCTACTGCATTCATAGATTTTACTTCACTCATACACCTGACGCCTTAAGTAACTTGTTACTTAATTTTTTTAAACAAATCCAGAGAGGTGCTCATGATTCATTGCTACAGATCAAACAACTCAACAATCAGCCTGGTTAGCTGTCTAGGTGGCAAAGTTGAGCAGTCAGTTTGGTTGCATGTAAATATACATTTACATGCAGCTGTCTGCTGTGGGTGACAATTATGATGCCAGTAAATAATTTGTAGCTGCAGATTTGGCTGATTTTCTCTGTAGTTTTCATCACGGTGAGTGTTCAGCTGTCACTTGTTGTCATTTCACCCATCCATCCATCCATCCATCCATCCCTTCAATGGCTATACTGTGCAGAGTTGTGGCCAACCCCAACTGACATTGTGGGAGGGCAGGGTACACCCTGGACAGGTCTAGAGTCAGCTTATCATGGGATTGACAGACTAACATGCACTCACAGGCACTTTACAGTGACCAATCAACCTAATCTGCATGTCTTTGGAGTGTGGGAGGAAGCTGGAGCACAGAACTTACACAGACATGGGAGAAACATCCACCCAGGGTTTGAGGTCAGAACTTGATCTTGTTGTGAGGCGACAGTGGTGCATTTGATATATTATTGGGATTCATGATTCCGTGAGGCAAACTCATTTGATGCTTAAATTTGTCTCTCCTTCCTCTCTTGCCCCACTGTCCTTCACAGACTGCTTTGATCCATCAGCTGGTGATCATCATAATTCAACCTGCTGTAACACATTGTGTACTTGGATCACAAGTACAAGCACAGTCAAGTGATTCACTTCAAACTGGCTCATGTCTCGGTTCTTTTGACCTAACCCAAAACAGAAAATGAATCACTGTCGATGTATTATATTAGTAATGAATGCAGAAGGACAGGCCACTCATTCATGGATAGCATCAGCCGCAGGAGGACTCCAAAACAAAATTTATTCCACTAAGTGACAGCTGGGTCACGTTGAACTCAAAGGTTTATTTCCCGTGGTGGTCACAGAGAGTTCACTAAGCTTGCAGAGGAAAATTTTGGAGGTGATTCAAAATTTCAGTGCACTCTGAAAATTGACTCTATCTTACCAAAGGCAGCAAGAAACAGAGAGGAAATAATGTATCTTGTATCACAACATGAAAGCAGAAATGGAGGATGGAGTTGGGTTTGCTCGGAAGCAAACAAACAGAGCATTTTAGGCTGCCTTCACGGAGCAAACAGATATATTCTCTGCGGCCTGAGTGGATCAGGATGAGTACGTAAATGCAGCAGAGTTTGTGTAAGGTTTGGTGTAAACACAGCCACATCAATCTGCACTGCAGAGGTTTTTTAACAGAGATCTCCGGGGAAATTATTTTATCATGCATAATGCTTCCGATGAATGAACACACTGAGGTCAGTTGAGTTAAAAGAGGAGATGAATCAAGGTCTATTGGCAGAGATTCGTTGCTGTGGTTTGTGTATGCATGTGTGTGTGTTTTGGTTTTTTTTTTTTTTTTTTGTAACAAAATAACTGGCACTCCGCTGCCCAGAAGAGATTACTTATAAGAGGATCTTGAAAATCACACGAGTTACAGGTTATTATCAGATCACTGCAGGTTTGTTGTGATAGGTACTGCAGGATGAATTTAGGCGCTGAGATATATTTTACAAAGGCTGTAGATTTACAGCTGCTCCAGTGTAGACAGTGATTCAGACTTGCAGATTGTGTATAAGCGTGAAGGGCATTTACTCTGCCCAGGTACACACAGAGATTGTCAGCAAAAGTCACGGCAACTGACAAGTGGTTTGTTTATTTATCAGAGCTGTAGAAACTTGTCTTCACAGGATGCCTCACACAAATCAGGACAGCAGCTCCTGATGCTTGCTGCATTTTAAAGGAGGAACTGATGGTTCAGTATGTGATGCAGTTGCACCCTCCAGTGGTGCAGTGTTTACCACAGCTGCTACTTACAGTATGAGCATACATGGACAATGGCACAGGGTAATGCATGTGAGTATATTTTCCAGAAAGAGAACTCGTGTATGCAAAAATGTCACTTCCATATAGTTTTGATTGAGTTATAATATTGTATGCAGACTGGTATCAGTGGAGAGCAACAACAACGTTTCTTTCTGACCATTTCCTTTTACCATGCAGAGACATCAGAGGAAGAAAAGAGGAATCCAACACAGGGAGTGTCTTGTTTATTGAGTCTTTTAACCAGAAGAGGTTGCTGCTCTCTCACTCATGAAGGGGCAGAAAGAAAACAGCACTAGTTTCTGGCTGGGGTGAACGGAGGAGCCTCCAGGATCTGTGGTCGGAAAGTCTTTGTCTCACGCTAACAGAAAGAGCCGAAAGTAGAGAAAATGAAGACACACTGTTTGTACAGTACGTCAAAGGTTTAACACAGTCATTTCTGCAGAGCACTTTTCTGTGTGGTGGCATGTCAAAAGAAAAGAGGACAATTGTGATTTTTTTTGTTGTTGTTGTTTTTTAAGGAATTACACGAATGGTTGCCTGCTCATTTCTTTCTCAGCAGTCATTCTGGGAGAAGCAGTTAACTTTTCTTTTCTTTTTTTCTGTCTTTCTCTCTTTTTTTTTACACAGATGGTAGGGGTGGTCCCAGATAAGGCTCATGGGAAGCGTTTAGACGCTGCACGTTTCTCACATTTTTGCTGAGGTGAAATGTTGGTTTGATTCTCTAAGTTAGGTTTAAATGTTTTAATGAGACACTGCAGTCTAGACACAGGAGACTGTGATCATCTTAAGTGGCTGATCAACAGTGTGTATGTGCGTTTGAAGCATATGCATTTACTGCCACGAGTGGGTAAGTGTGACGCTTTGAGAAAACAAATAAAGCCCAAGAGGTTGTACATTTCACACTTGGTAGAGCACAGGAGAGGAGGATTTAAGCTCTGCGCTTCTAAAGCTCTGTATCTGTGGTTACTATGTAAGCTTGAGATGCATATAATGAATTGTTTACAGCCAGCAGTGTTAGCAGTAACTTCACTATGGATGTGAACAAACTCTGGGGCTGGATCCTCCCAGATCTGAATCTGAATGTCGTCACAGTGCCGATGGTTAGGGTCAGTATCCAAAATGATCTTCTTTAATGGAGCATTGGAGCAATAAATGTCAAATCATTAAGTTGAAATATATCACATGAGCAGCTCATTTTCGCCAGGTCTCTACCTTCAGGTACTGACTGATCTCTCACCGACAGATATACACACTTTTTCATGTAACTTAAATTCATTTGTAAGAAGCAGTCGGGATGTAATGGGTATAATTAATGTGGTGCCAGTGGCTCGTCATATACTGCATGATCATAATCAACTCCCATTCTCTACATTTTTGTCTATCTCAAGAAACAACATTTATCTCTATGAGTCAAGTGCTCAAATTAACAATTTGCTTTGGAGTCTGTGTGGTTGCACCTTCTCATTTAGGGAGGAGGAGGAGTCGGCTCAGTCTGACTTCAGGCCCTCTGAAGGAGCCACGTCCAGCTCCTGCTCTGCAATGCAGCTATTGATCAGGAAGTGAGGGTTAGTGATTATCTAAATGCTAAATGCATCACCATATGAAAACATGATCATGCAACATACAGAATGGTAACACATTGTTAGCTGTGGAAAAGTCACAAGTTAATGTGGCAGGTTTATGATGCTGAGAACAGGAAAGACTCATGAGCGAACATGATGAAATAATGCATTATATAAAATATTCATTAAGAAATATACCACAGACCCAGACTGTGCAGAAACAGGGTGAAAATATATAAATTAAAGACTATAAAATTCATTATCAAGGTTTTAATCCGTTACCTTTCAGTCACCCTGGAAAGTTATATTACTAATCACAGTAGTGTAGTAATTCTGTTTCAAAGCTACAGCACAGGGTTTGGATCCATAAAAATAAATGACTGAATTGAACATTGACAATAGTGGGTACAACACAGCAGGACTGATCTGACTATCTTTTACCAGACATTCAGCATGTAGTTTGCATGTGCAGGCTCACAGGACCCGACAGCATGTCTGTCTGAGAGTCTTGACAAAATGAGAGAGTGCAGCTCGGTTAAAAAGTGGCCTGTGACTGAGATGCAGCAGCTGAACTATCACTGCACCCCTTCACACGTTGCCGTGTGGTTACCAAGCTGGCATTTAGACTGCACAGAGCACAGGAAGCAGATCCACTGGACTTGACCCTCCCTTCATCCCTGCGACGACCACATCATACAGCAAGAGTACGAACTCTGCCAGAGACTGAACTGCCGAAGATAGAACGAGAGAATGAAAAATAAAATAGTGAAGAAGCAGAGGGAGAAAGTTGAGAAAGTTATTATCAGAGAGGGTAATAGAATGAGATGGGGGGGGGGGGTAGCAGAAGAAAATGGGTTTGACAAGTCCATCCCAAGAAAAAAAAATACAGTGAGAAAACAGCAAGGGAATGAGGAAGAGACAGAGACTCAGAGAGAAGAGAGAGAGAGAGAGAGAGACAGGGAGGAGAGAGGGAACAGGAGAGACAACGTGGCAGGAGGTTTTTGTCCGACGTAGACCTTGGATGGGATGTTAGGGCTCTGGGTTCATCTGAGGATGAGTGCTGGTAGAAAGCGCTGCATAACCATTCATAAGCATTCTGCAACTAAACAATCATTAACTTTCAGCCCTGTTTAACTGCTGTTTGCAGGGCAGCTAATGAGGCTCTCTGCATCATGCGATTTAGTTTTCACTACCTATTTGATACCACACCCCATGGCATTTAATGAAGTCTAACAGAGGGCATTTTTATAGATGAAGCCATAGATTAACACAGTAATGACAGCACTAGACTGTAATGCATGTGGATCATAGGGTGGTTTGACTGAATTCATTGTGTTTCCAAAGCACAATCCTAACCTCTCTTTGTGTTTTTCTTTGCAGACAGACTTTATCACAAGCATCAGGCTGTACCATTAAACTGGAACGTCCTGTTTATCCCCAAGAAAGAGCAATTTGGTCTTTGAATAAATCGGGAGCCTCTGTGAGGTCAGTGGATACTGAAGAAAACTCCTGAATATATCAAATCCCTGCAAAACTGTGAATAAAAATTGTTTGATTGAGGAAGTTTGACCTTTGCAGTGTGATTCGTCTGACCTCTTGTTGTCCTCGTGGATTGAGGCTTCAAACTGCGAATACTATTAATCGATGTTGACTGTTGATGTGAGGAGGGTGATATTGCTTCTGAAATGTGTTTAAAGTGTGTTGTCATTGCTCACACTTTGACAAACTTCAACAAAAAGCAACTTCCAGTGTAAGAAGACGACACGAAGGGTAATTGTGGCGTTCAACTTTCCTCAGCCCACCTTTCAATTTTACTCTTTATTGCTGTTGAAATGAGGGGGGGGGGGGTCTCTCAACATGCAATCACAGGCCACGTGCCTGTGAAGACAAGGTATGGCTGGCACACTCACACACTCCTCACACACTTCGGAGAACCAGACGTGGGTTTTGTAGGCGTGTGTGTTTCTTCCCTCCTGTGCAATTGAAGTGATTGTCAGGCTATGTAACCAGGTCAAATGTATTTAAGTCAGAATATTCATGGTCCTGGAGCAGAAGGCCTGCTAACCTCTGTGTATCTGTACAGCACGTTTACGTTCAGAGCCCCTCCACTTCCTCCATTCCCATGTCACTCCCCCCCTAAAATCCTTTTTCCCCCCTCACCTCTCCAATCTCTGCCTACATATTATTCAATTTATGGCTATTTAACCTACACTACAGTTCTGCTTTATATAGTTCATGACAGTTGGAGTAACCAAACTCCAACACAAAGCAGAGGTCCCCTGGTTTCATTATTCCACAGATACTTTGACCTATGACCAAACGTCACATATATTTAAAGGAATAGTTTGACATTTTTGGAAATATGTCAGACAATGAGACTGATACAACTTTCTTCTATAGTCCTGGTATCTCAACATTTAACTTGTTAATACTCAGCTGGAGAGTGTCAATCAACCAGACCAGGACAAAAACTGTTGAGATTCCAGTCAGGAAATCCCTCCACCATTTGCAAGGAAGCATCACCCACCTTGGAAAGTCATAGGAAATGCAGAGAAAGAAGGGAGTGGGTGTGAGGAGTGAGGAGTGTGTCTGGGTGGGACAGGGAGGAGTGGGGAAGGGTGGGAATGTGGCGGGGCGGCAGAATAAGGTGGGAGGAGGGCTGGTTTCCCTCACGCTGGAGGTGTGTTTACCACCCTCGGGGTGTCATCTAGCGGATCCACCCATAACAGCACCTGGGCAGGCCGGTCCCACCTCCCTCTGTGACCACCAGGGGAGGACAGAAAGACGGAGAGAGAGAAGATCCTCCACAAAACACCAACCCTGTGGCTACAGAGATTCCACATGAGCTTCATTCCTTCCCTCTGCTGTGTCCTGGACCCACTGTTGCTGACATGCGCTGCAGGCTGAGACAATCCAGCAGTAGGAGCCTTAACACAGAGAAAGAGAGAAAGTGGGGAGGAGGGAGAGAGGCATGGGGGGAGGGGAGAGTTTTGGACCTTTTAAGATGTCTGTGGAAAATGAATCATGGGGGCCTGCACAGGGGGAGATCCAGAGGAGAAACACATCTGGTTAGGAAGAAAACAGAAAAGAATAGGAAAGATATTTACCTTAGGATTGTCAAAAGGAATGAATGGTTAGGTTCAAAAGTGTCTGACACGTGAAAAGTGCTTTGATCAGAATAATGTGTAATGAAAAAGACAGAAAAATAAAGACAAAAGGAGAAGAGAAAATAAGGAGCAGAGAGTTTACAGAGCGGCAGATGAGCAGAAAATGGGGGGCATGAAGGAGACTGTGAGCTGTCGTCTTTGAGTTTAATGCCATGTTATTCTAAGCAGGAGACGTCCCTCCCTAAACACTGACTGTTCTCCACAATAGGCAGGCAGACGTAGGGAAATGCAGCCCAGTGCTGCCAGCTCTCGCTTCACTCTGGCTGCCCGAGCTTGTCATTAAGTTTTTTTTTCTTCTTCTTCTCTTTTTTCTGTACTCTTTTAGAAATTGGTTTAAGCCACGAGCAGCAGAGACTGTCTCAAGAACCCGGCCCAGCCACGTCATCTACATGTCTGTGTGAAGGGAAATCATCACTGTGCATCACATCATTAAGAAAAATGGGATTATACCAAAGGTGCAAAGAGGAAGACAGACATTAGACATTTGTGCATTGTTTTCTTTACCTTTAAGGTTGTTAGATTCCACATGTATCTGATCACTGTTGGATCATTATTTTAACTGGATCATATATTCATTTGTCAGTAAAATTGTTTCCATGGCAGCATGATTCCTTTAAATGGACATGTTTTTGATGTCTTGCACATCATTTCATACAGTTTTTCCCAAAACCTAAATATCTGGCATCAATCGAAACTTTGGGATCTTTCAAAATGTCAAAACTTTCAAAGTAAGTTATCCAGGTTCTACACCACCTGGGTTTGTAAGAGCTTGTTCACTCCACTTCTGTTGAGAAAGAAAGTTTGCAGATTTTAATCACTGAAAGTGAGAAAAAAAAATCTATTTTCAAATACATAGTGCACAGTAAACCCCTTGAGTTATAATGGGGTTAGGTTTGCTTTTTGCTTTTTTTTTCACGTGTGATTGTTGCCACAAAGGGAGTGGTCAAGAGACGTGGAAGAGGAAAGACAGAAGGAAAAGACGAAGAAGAAAGGAGAGAGAATTCCAGACATGTTGGAGGAAAACCAGATCTGTGAGGCTGGAGGCTGCAGATTTAGAGATCAGACTACATGCTGGAAAATCGTCTCTGTCGCTCTCTGTTCTGGTGTCCTCAGTAAAACTAAAAACTTGCAACTCTCCAAAGCCTAAATGACGTCTCTGTAAAGGTCTATAAAATTGGACACTACAAGAGAAAAAGTGTCTCACTACTTGTACTCTGACATTCCCTCCCTTCCTCCTCTCCCACAGTTTGTTGCTTCACTAAAAGCGTTTCCAATAAAAACGTTGACATGGCAGCAAATTGAGGTTTCAGCATTCAAACAGCTTGTCAGGTTTAGGATGATATGACAGTGTATCTACAGTATGTCACGCGTCATGGACACTTTGATGCTGATATGTGAATTTTTAGTGCAAAGTGTAGTAAGAGCATATGAGTGCAGCTTCTGGTGTGAACTGCTGCTTCGGCTGAAAAGGGCATTGGACACATTGCTGTGTGTGTGTGTGCTGTGTGTGTGTGTGTGTGTGTGTACGGTTGTGTTGACACTAAAGACCCCAGGGAGCAGTCACAGGAAACACCACTGATTCCTGCTCAGTGTGGTCATCCTGTCTGACACAGGCTATGAAAATACAGCAACATGGCCCCCTCCTCAGAAGACATGCTCACCTGAGTGTGTGTTAGTAGTGTGTGTGTGTGTGTTTTCATTCAAGAGTGAGACCTGGATCATTTTTCAGGATGTGTTCATTGTTTATGATCTATTCATGACCCAGAATCTCATTTTCACTGTTTCATATCTAACGTCACACAGTTGGAGGAAGATACAATCTACGTATTGTAGGCCTACATTCCTCCAAACTCATTTATACATTCAGGTTAATTTCCTGAAACTCACTTTTGCCATCTGACAGGTTCTCAGTCGTTTCAGACAGATATCTGTGTCACTGCTGTGTAATGCCTCTGCCTCTGCAATGTTCTTCTCTTCAGTCAAGACACAACATGTGAGTCACCATCAAACATCCAGCTCACATTCAAAAGGATGACGGAGGGAAGTTAGAAGCTTCTAGTTTGTTCCAAAAATCCAAAACTACGAAGGTGAATGTATGTTGATGTACTGTCAGGTCTGGTGCTACATGGACAAATAGTGTTAAAAGGGGAACAGAATAAAACATTGGCATCTGAGACATGATCATCATTCAGTTGGTGCAAATTGCTTTACATAGGAATCATAATAATAATAGACTAAAATGAATAGAATAAAAGTTTAAAAAGTAAAGTAAGTAGGCCAGAAAGCTAATAGCTCCTTTAAGGGTCTGTATACACAGATGACTTTTGTGAAGATTTCCACATGGACAAAAAAAACAAGATGGTGATGTTAACATTTGTTTAACTCTATAGCTCATCCATAAAATCACATGTGTCAAACAAAAGATTCCTCGTCCTGCTCCTTTCAGTTGTAGATCACAGCTATGAGTTGAAGATTTGTTAAACATACATGTTTTAGGAAAGAAAACATTGTTGGGGCTTTTTCTGTGCCTTTGTCCCTGAGGGAAGGAAAGAGGTCACATTTCACAGAGCTTATAACAAGTCTTAGCACATCTCCAACCTCTGAGTGGACACTCTCAGACGTCACAGTTAACCATCACTAAATGAAAAAAGTGGATTGTTACAGAACGTGTTGGTCAGGGGTTAATGGTAAAAACGGCTGATTTACAAAGATAAGATGAATGCATTAGTCCAAAAGTTGCAAGTCTCGACTCTATAACTTAAAGATTCATGGGATTCATGGGTTGATCTACATTCTGACGCAGAAAATCATTTCTCAGACAGAATCTGAATAAATACATAAACTGAGCTCATATCTTCTGTTTTGCTCTGAGGACAGAAAACTGACAGAGAATTTAGGATCAAGGCTTACCATCAGTCATAGTGTTAGTATGTCCATATTCAGGCACCATTTTTGGCACCATCCTCTCTGAGATACACTCTCAGAGAGTTACACCAGCTTCAAAGTCCTCTCCTCAGTCTTTTAATCCAATAGGATGATGATATGAGAAAATAGCCCAGGGCTATTTCTGATCACAGACAGGAGCAAACCTTTTAATTGAACAGTGGTTTTACTTTAAAGGCAAAACACAGTTGAATCATGTTCTTTTATTTTTCTAAGATCCGTTTCATTTTTTAGCACGTCTCATCTTTTGAAGTAAAAAAAAAAAAACCTTCAGCTGATAAGCAGTGACACACAGTGCTCACTACAGTCATCAGTGGATCTGTGCTAATCCCACACATCCTACTGTAGATACAGAAAGACACAACACACAAAGTCCCACTTCATAACGAGCTAATATTTAATACTAACTTTGTTACTAGTGTACTGCAGCAGCAGCTTTCACATGCATGAAGTGAATGTACTCATGCATGTGGACCACAGTGCAGTGGCACATACTGGTCATGGTGTCCTCCCAGTGGACTAGAGAGAAGATTAACTAACTTTGTGGACACTACAGATGGACAGATCTCATTGATATACATCCCTCTGCTGTGTTGGGAACACACCTTTATAGAGCAGTGTTTGCACACATCAGCACAGACACAACAAACTGTAGCCCCCTCCCCATGATGAAACGTCACGCAGACCCTCGTGTTCTCTAGAAAGTGCAACACTAACTTCACTCTCTCACACCAGTCAGGGCTTGTCCCCTTCAGCTCAGCGTCTCTCTCTCTCTCTCTCTCTCTCTCTCTCTCTCTCTCTCTCTCTCTCTCTCAAACCCCCTCGGGGCAGATCGCCTCCTCTCTCTCCTCCTCTCAGACCCTGGGTTACTCAGGTCACATCAGCCCAACGTATCTGGACCAAGCATCCAGCATCTTTGTCATGATCAGTAAACAAACAGTAAAGGTGGATTAACTGTGGGTTGACAAAAGGTTGAAATGAAAATAAGGTAAAGAAAACGAAGAGAGAGAGAGAGAGAGAGAGAGAGAGATGGGATTTATACTGGAGTTGCAGGCCAGTCACAGGCCAGCTGGGGGATGACTGTTCATCAGGGTAAATTCAGCATTACTTATTTGTTCCTTTAACACATTTTCTTACATTTTCACATTCTTGCCACATCTTCACTGCCTCCTACAGTTCAGTAGACTGTTTAGATAAGCTCAGCCTTATTCTTACCCAAGTCATTTTTTATCTCAACTTTTTGGTCATAAAAAAATGAGGTTGAAACCTTGTACTGGTTTCAGCAGACTGTTATTCATCATGTCAGGTCTTTTTTTCTTCTATCTGCATGCTGTAGAGTCTGAGTATATCTACTTGCATTATATCCCATCTAAATGGATATTCAGCATTGTGCACAGACAAACCATTGTTAATACCTTAGAACTTTAATGAGAAACCAAAACAGATGAAAAACTGGACATGTTCTTTTCCTCCCCTCCTCCATCCAAAGCCAGCGGTGGACACGTGGAAGAATTTCTTGGTCATCATGAAGTTTTGAGTTCGGCTAAGAGAAAAAAAAAAAGGCAGAAAGGAGGACGGGAGAAAAAAGGGCAAGGAAGGAAAAGAAAAGAAAAGTTTTTTTTTTTTTTTTCTAAAATTCAGACTCCACCCCAGCATTATGACTGGCTCCCGCAGATCATCTGGTCAACAAAATGAACTCTGTAAATAGTGGAAGTGTGGACGTGCCCTGAAGCTGTGAGTGTGTGTGTGTGTGTGTGTGTGTGTGTATGTGTATACAAAGAAAAACGACAGAAAAGGAAGATTCATGAAAGAGAGGTGAAATGGTGACAGAAAAACAGACTTTGTGAGATTATGAAACACAGCAGAAAAGATGATTTTCCTCAGTGAAATGAGCTCGTATAAGTAAAAGTGTTTGAGAGAGTGAGACAAGCTCATACCTGCCCCACTGCCCCACGTAAACCCTGGAATGAGTGGGAGTTAGTGCAGGAGTTGGGACCACCAGTGTTTCAACACGTGGCCTCATCCATTAGTCTTTATTGTCATTATAAACCCAGTGCACAGCTGCCTGACCAAACACCTCGGGCATATGATGTTTGGTCGATGCAAGGTGCAGACCTGTATAGCTGCAAAGCAATCAGAGTGCAAAGTAATTGTAGTCATTTACATGATTTACCTGCAGTAATCCATGAGAATCTGCATATCATTATTCAGCATCTGGAGGCTAAAAAGGAAACGTGCCTGCTGATCTGTGCAAACATGGTTCATTATTGTAAGTCGTGGCCACCTTAGGGCTTTACACTGGTTTAATCTATGTGTCACTGACACCCAAGAAACCCTGTTTAATTCAAAATAAAGAGCTACACAGAGACTAAATTAGTTGGCTAATTATGTATGCTAAGATGAACATGTATCATTTCTCTTCATGTGCATGTTATTTTCCTGATCTCAGTGAATTATCTCTTCAGAGAGGCACAGTGCAAAAAAAACAAAAAAGACTTTGCTGCATGATAAAACAAACACTGTCAGGGTTATTCAGTTCATTGTGAAGCTGACTCTTCCTAATGAAACCAGTAACAACAGAAAGACAATAAATAAGAACAGGTCAACTTCTCCTTGTTGGGAAGTCGTCTTGTTCACTTTACTGATGAAGGTTAGATGGGGAGATGATATGAAGCATCTGCTAACAACCAGTTAGCTTAGTTTGGGATGAAATGTTTCAAACTCATGACAGCTTGCTTTGATAATCTCTTTTAAAGCAGGTGATTGTTTTCAAGCCTGTGTTCAGATTAAAGAAAATACAAAGTGTAAATCAGTCAGTTGTGCAAACAAAGCTAAGCTTGCTTCATGCATGGCCTTTGCAGACTGTGGAGACTGTTGGCATGGTCCAGTCTATAGAGGCTTTCCATGTTGCAACCCCAGCTTACAGCGCTTACATTTGAAAGTGAAATACTCAATTCTTCTGTTTGTGTTGTGTGCCGCCATGCTACTTTCATTACCAGTGCACGGTTAGTCTTGGGATAGGTTGGACCACGACGGATCCAATGGAGATGGCCACAGTTGAGGCATGCTATTTGAAATGAGACAGCTTCAAATACAGTCTCTGAAGTATATGTCCCATTGATAATGTAGGCTACAGGTGCTAGCTGCATATATAGCGTGCATATAGATATATGACAGATCAACAGAGAAAATAACTAGAAAGTTTCTCAGCTTAACTTTGCACCTGCTGCCCTAAACTTTTTAATGGAGATTTTAATACAGCTGGATGTTTGTTGATTGTGACGACAACTCTCGTCATCTAAACATCTCAGTAATTAGGGTTTAAAAGTGAGATAAAGGAAGGAGCAAAACCACAGTGTGGGAGCAACACGACAAAACAGTTTGGCAACGAGGTGAAGTCCTCCCTCCAGCATGCTGAAACATCGAGGGAAATAGGCTGAGAAACCCTCCTCTTGGTTTTTGCTCTGTATCTGTCTGAGCTTCAGAGGACAGAGACACAAAGAGAAAAGCAAAAAAGAAACAATGAGCAGTCAGGCAAAAGAGAAGAGTAGAGGAATAGAAGAAGATATGTCATTAAAAAAACAAGATTGAGATTAAAAGGAGAAGTGAAGAAGAAGCAGGGAAGTAGATGGAGGAAAGCAGAGGCAGTAGATTTTAACCAGATGTAGAAGTTGTGGACGTCAGCCAACAGGCATGTACTCATGCTTTAGCTATGTCATGGGCTGCCTGCTCTACCCTTAAACCTCCTCCTCTTCCTTTACCCCCCCCCCCCCCCCCGCTCTCTTTCTCTCAATGTGTGTTTTCACCTCTCTCTCTCAACCTCTCCAAACTTTGTTACAACCCCCCCCCCCCCTTTCTCTGCCCCGCTCCTTTGGATCATGCTCACAGCCTCTGACTCATCCACTTAGCATATAAACAGATGTTTGACATTGTCATGATAAACACTGGTCATCAGTTTCCTTGAGTCTTAGAGATAAGTAGAAGAAAGTCCAAAAATGTTCAACTATCTGACTTCAAAACACAACGACTGGGTCGGTGTAAACGTAGCTGCAGTCATCCATTTTAGTCTGAAGTGAGTCTGAACAGACGGACAGGCAAACGTTTGCTATGATGGTGATTTTCCATTGGGCAGTCATGAAATGAGAGAGCGAGACACAACGAGAGAGAGACATTCAGAGAGGGAGAGAGAGAGAAAGTGGGAGGGACTAGACAAAAGAAACTGGAAAAAAAAATAACACCATCTGTAATTCTCAACTGGAATTTCTTCCATCATCAGCCAAACCTCCAAATGTAACCAGCAGAAGAGGTCAGCACACACACACACACACACACACAGAGTCTGGTGGAGCGAGTGGCCTACATGCACTGTAGATCAACACAAACCCCACCTATAGTTAAATCAGGAAGGTTTCCCAAACCAAAACTACATGAGCTAATTCTGGAGTAGGTTGTATATGATGGGCATTGGAGGTTTGGAGAAAGTCATCACCCCATTACAATTGGAGATAAGTCCTTATTCAGAAGGTCAGGAAGTGAAACATCTCATTTTACATTGTGTGAATATTTTCCCCATAAAATGATCTTTTTATCTCTATGTGGGATCCAAAACCTGTAATTAGGAACACAACAGTAGCTGAGGATATAACATGGCTCGGAAAAGGGGTTCATATCACCTGGCATGTGATGATGTCATTGGACTGGACCAAATGCGCAGGCTGGCGGGGGGTGAGGCCTTTACTAATGACTATAATGTGGGAAAGATAGCACCCTGCAACTTTAAGACTCATGTGCCCACCACATGGCTCCATAAGGATGTAATGACTTCCAGGTGTTTTCACTGGGAATATACACACAGACACCAATTTTCTACCTCACACACACATGTATGCATGTATACATGTACACAAACAAAAATGGTGGCAGAGTTTAAATTATTTTTGCATCAGTAAAATTGTCACAGTGCAGAGAGGAGTTTGTTGTGCTGGAGACCCCGATGACCCTGATAACCAACCATGACCAACTGCAGCTTCACACGCCTCTAATGACATATACACATGGACACAGCCAGGAACAAACAGAGACACATGTCAGATACACACAACATGGCCGACCTACCATGCCAACCCTTTTCACTCTACTTATGAATAGCATTTCTTTTCTCTGAAATGAACCACACAGGTTTTTTCCTCAGCCATGTGGACAGTAATAACGGATTCAGAGGCTGTACAGGAAATGTAAAGAATCTCAAGTGGAGCTACGAGGTCCTGTGGAGCCATCTGTGACTGTCTGAGTACTCACATTAACTCATTAGAAAATCCGACATGATCCCTTTCTATGGGAGTCCTGCTGTTCCTGGTGCCTTCAGATAATAAACCCTCACCTGGAGCAGAGCTGTTATTTACACAGAGAGAGACATTTTAAATATGTGTAATAATATTCTGCAGTCTCCTTTACATTATTGTGTAAAGAAGACTTTAAGATCAGCACTTTATACTGTATAGTGTTACTTTATGATGATTTCATTTTTATATTGTCACCACTGTGGATGCTTCCGCTTCATCTCAGCCTGGGTAGCTTTAAAGACATGTAACACGTGTTCAACTGTGCAAAACCACAAGCCACCATGAGGCCAGGCTGTCTTATGTGAGGACTCTAATAAAGATACTTGGTCTGCCACTAACTTCCAAACAAACTACCTGAGCTTTCAGACACTCAGCAGGAACTCACCTGGGGTTTTCCTGCAGCATGCCACATTTTCACCAAGTAGTGAACTTCACTGAACTAAATGAAGTCTTCTTAATGTTCCAGCTGTGTGCTAACAAAGGCATTGTCACCTAACAGCACATGGCTGATGGTGATGACTGATTTTATTCTCCAGAGCAGAAACATGAGAACAAGATATATTTGTACATGCATGTGTTCAACATTTGTATTTTAGATTGAGCTACATTGTGTAATATGAAGCTTAGCATATGTTCAGGCAAAAAAGACTCGCTGGTAAAGTCTCACTCCATTTACTGTAATCAGGTATTAAGCAGGCAATCAGATCTCACCATGATCCCCATCAGCCAATTGCATTGTCCCTGTCTTCTCAGCCTGTTCTCCTCTCTCTCACTGTCAGCTGTAATTTCACTGTGACCCTCCTCCACCCCTCTCACCTCCAGTCCTCATATCCAGTCAGACCGAGCTCATCACCATCACCATCACCATCACCATCACCATCACATACAGATCTGCTGTTTCTTCTCTTCCTTTCTTGAGGAACAACATCACTGTTTTTGGCAATGACTGTTTATTAAATTTCACAAATGTAGTCTCTGGAGACTGAATTGTAGTTGTAGTAGAAACTGTATGTTGAAATGCGACTGGTGCCACGCAGGGACAGAAGATCCAAATCAACCTCTGTAAAAGACAACATGTTATCAGTCCTTTCCTCCTTCATCATCATCATTCATCCCTGGTCTATTGACACAGAGGTTGTTTGCACATATTGTCTTTTGTAAGTAAAACTAGTGTGGCTTCATATTACAGTGCACATATTAGTATAACATCAGGTCATTTACAGATGAAAACGTGTGTAAACAGCAGTGTGTCAAATCAGTATCTCTATGACAGGACACAGAAAACTGTTGCCTGCACTGGCTTTATTTCCCGCACCCCCCTATTTTTCCTCCTTTTGTTTGGCTCTGCACAGTGTTTTCTCTGGACTCCAAACCCTAACATTTGGACTATAATCCAAAACCATGGATCCAGAAGAGCTGCGCTACAGGCTGAGACGAAAAGAGAGGAGACCGGAGGACAGAAAGGCCGAAGGAGGAGGAAGAGGAGGAGGAGGAGGAGGAGGAGGAGGAGAAGTGATGATGTGGAGCTTGTGAAAGTAGAGCACAGTCAGAGTCAGAGTGAGGTGGATTTTTAGAAAAGGAGTGAGAGAGAATAATGGATAAACCCAGCCACATTTTTTCTTGAATGCCAGTGGGCGGCTTTACAAATAATTAATTTGCTCGTTAGTTTTGTGTACAACACATTTGCTGTAAATTGAAAAGCACCAGTCATTTTTGCCTCAGTTCAGTTAAATCTCTCATATTCATCACTGATTTCATAGCTTGTAATTCAATCAGTGCAATTGAGAGTGTGTTGATTAAATTAAACAACAATTAGTCTAACTTCACTGAATGTGTTGTCCTTTGTGAACTGGCACCACTGTTTATCCTCTTCATTATCTTCCAGCAGGCTTTTTGCTGAGTCCTGACTTTGGATTATAGTTCCTCATTAAAAAACATCCCCTACATCCCAGCTGGTCATTATAGAGGATGGGGTCTCAAAGCAGTAACTCCTCCTGCTATGATCAAGTGTTGATCCTGTTTAAGGTGTGTAGAAACTCTTTGCATCTAAAGCTCCAGATTCTGCACTTCATGGTGCAAACTTAACATTTGTACTCATGGTCTGTAACACATGGCAGCCAGGCGAGTGCATGGGTGTCTCTAGTCAAACAATTTTGAACGTCACTCTGATTGAGAACTAAATTCAACTGTATTCAATAGGTCAGGTGACACCTGATGGATGACTCTATCTATATACTGGTTTCATGTAATGATGTTCTCAAAGAAAGAATAAAACATTATACTCTATTCATCTGTTTTAGCTTGTCTGTCTCTCAGGCACAGATTGTGGGAAATGTCAAAACTGACTGGCCAAAATAGTCTCATATCTACCTAACATAAAATACGAAGTAAAATTGTTCCATAGTTTCATCCACCACTGCTGGGGTCTTTAAAACATCTGCATTTTAACAGCGGTTGGTTTTCCTGCTGCCGATAGGAGATGTCTTCCACTCGTGGCTTCAGTTTCCCTCAGCAGTGGCCCTCCTCCCACTGGCTTAGCGGGTGGAAAAAATGACACAGCAGCAGACTAAAATGCAGGAGGCAACACTGCTCCCAGACAGAGCGGTCAAATGGAGACAACAAAAAAGATCACACAACTCGTCTGACTTTTCTAGGATTTATTCACAATACATCAGCCACTGTCTATTAACTGAGCACAATTCAAGGACACAGAGAAAGTGAACACAAAGGTTTAGATGCACCGTGTGTGAAGTCACAAACGGGAACATGTTCAACTGGATGAGATGGATGTAGATAGTGTACCCCAACCCCTGTACCCCACAAACACTCAATCACATACATGTAAAAACAGTATCATAGTCTGACCCAGAGCCAAAAGTTTTCCTGTGCTGAGTTTGCACTGATGTGGCAGCCATGTTGGCAGCACAGGCATAATACACGGCTCATGCATTTCATTATTTACATTATCAAGGACATTCTCAGTAAATGACAAATCGCTGACAAGGGTTGATCCAGCCTCATAAAGAAAATGTTGTCCTTCACTACTGAGAAGATTCACTACTGCTTCAAATATCCTCTGGAGCTGCTGTGTCTTTCTCCTCCAGCCTGAGCCATTAAACATCTAACATCAGACTACAGGGGTTCAGCTGTGGCTGTGATTCTGTCTTTGTCCCCAGGCCACATTATTTTACCACAAACACAGGGAAGTTTAAAAGACCTGATTGCCCTCAGCAAACAGCCACCAGGTGTTTTATGTGGCAGGTGGAGGTTTGATTGGTGGCAGGTGGCAGACAGTCCAAGCACCCATTTAAGCCCATAACCCAGCAAGACCGGGGACAGTGCGTTTTAGTGGATGACTGCACCAGCACATCCCAGCTGAGTCTTACTAGAGAGGGACGACATGAAGCTTTGAGCTGATCTCAGTTCAGTCATATATTGACCTTCATTCTGCACAGTTGTATATGCATTGTTACTGAATGTGTATAAACTGAAATTCGGATTTACGACTATAGTCGCAACCAGGTTGGATTATTAGGATTTATTCAACATTTTGAACCAACTAATTCCCCCATAAAACAATCACTTTACACTTTTTATTTCCTTTTTATACAGTTACAAGACTAAAACACAAAACAAATGCATTTCGAAATACTGCTGCTAATATGGACTTCATACAACTGAAATTAAGTAAAACATACTGCATCATATCAGCCAGCATTAGATACAATAAAACACAACAGTTACAGTTGCTATGAAGCAGAAAATTGCCTGTAGAGTACCACTTTTTGTACCAGGCTGTAAATTGTCGGTCTTGTTGTTGTCTTGTTTGGTTTTTGGCTTCAGTCTTGGATGTTGCTGCTTGGCTAACACACTTAGAAGAACATGCTCAACATCATATCTTTTCAACACTGGCATGTCAGCATTGTTAGTGTGAGTGTATCATTTACTAACATTAGCACTTGTGTGTTTAGTTCAAGAATGAACCTATGCTTAATACATATACCATCACAAAACAGAAGTCCTAGTATGGATGAAGTTAAAACACTGAACTCACTTGTGAACTGGTGCAAATATGTGATTCCTGAGCAAACTGCATCCACTGATGAACACTATGTGATAGCTACTCACTGACCCCAGACTGCCCTGGATGAATCTTTCCCAGTGTCAAATATATCAGTCTTTGGATGTTTTTGGGTGTCAGACTACAGTGACTGCATGAGAATAACAAACTGTAAACTCAAAAAGCTTCAGTCTTTTCTTTTTCCTTTTCTTTTTTTTTACTTTAATGTTTTTTTCAGGAGAAGTTTGCACATTTTCAAGTATCCAGTCTCAGTCTTATATGTCAAAAAAGTCATGATTATAATAATCACATCAGAAAACATCCTGACAAACATTTGTTTGACGACATGAAACGTGCAAAAACATTTTCTCCCTCAGTAGAAGCCTCGCCTAGCCCTGCGAGCTCCAACTGTTATGGACCGTTTTCTTCTTTCCCATCTGTGAAATCATTCAAGTGCAGAGGAGGGCTGAAGGAGTCGTTTTACTTCCTTGTTGTCACACTGACTGCAGCAGCCGTAAAGCCAGAGAGGCCAAAAGCTCAGAGGCAGAGTGAGCAAAGCTGAATGCAAGGGGCTTAATGGCAATTGCAATTGCAATTACGTTGGTGAAACTAAACTTCATTAGAGTAATTCCTCAGCACTTGGTGATGACATGGGGATTTTAAAAAATGCTTCAGGTTTTCAATTGTGCACTTGCAGGAAGTTCTTTAATTATAAGGATGTAAGTGGATCCACTGTCATTTATAATCTGACAATAATGACAGTGTTTTAAGCCCTTTGAGCAGTCAATGAGCAGATTACAATAGAGGTTTACATGGCTGAGCTTAATGACCGGGGAGAATGTGAATTAATCATGGGAGGAGATGAAAAGAGACATTTACTGTTGGAGTTCCCTCCTTTCTTTTTCAGAGGACATGGAAGGTTTGAGGTCAGGCATGAAGAGGCTGTCGTATGTGAGCCCTCAAATAATGCGTGGAGGTTTTTTTTCTCCTCAACTTTGACCTTCCCACCATAACTCTTGTTTGCCCACCCATCATTCTCTCTGCAGGAACCCCACCACCACCTTTGCCTGTTGGTGCCTTGATGGAGACAGAAACAGAGATGGGGAGAGGGAGAGAACAAGAGGGAAGAACTCTAAACAGAGTGACCACCTTTTCTAGTACCCAGTATCTGCACAGAGAAGCACTGAGAGCTGGTTGAAGTCATGGAAGCTGTATCGCTGTGGTATGTGGACCTGGGACTGAAAGGAAACAACACTTTCCATACTGGAAAAAAGAAGTGTAGAGATTCCTCCCTCCTGAAAGCTCTGCCAGTTGACATTCATCATACCAAAATAAAACTGCAGCAACCAAAGCAGTTTCAAAGAGGTGGGGTTATTGCAGGAAAGTGATGGGAGGAGCCAAAAATGTCAGTCTCAGGTTTCTGTTAGTGTTAATACTAATGCCACTGTTGTTGTATACAAACCAAGGCTCAGTCATTTTGCTCTTTGAAAGTGGGATGACACAGCTGACTGCATTACTAAGCTTTGGATTCTCCGTCTACCTCTCAGACTTAAGATAGATACAAAGGCCTGTCGGCATTACATGCCTTTTGCTCATTAAAGTTGGTTAAATAAATTTGACTTTGTCCCAGTTTGTCTCATTTTCATAGTGTCTCTCCTCTGCCACAAACGTTGGTAGGTTGGTTACGGATGGAGCGCATTGTCTCTCTTTGCTCTGGTGTGTGTTATCCGGGGGTGAGCGCATTTTCCCAGATGTGTAATGATATACGGCTGTGTTGAACTTGCCCCTAACCAGCCACAGAGAGAAAGAGAGAAAGAGAGAGAGAGAGAGAGAGAGAGAGAGAGAGAGAGAGAGACTCCAGACAGCTGAACTCACTTAAATGTGTTCCTCATGTGTGCTGTAATATGGAAAAGATTTCAGCGCTCTCCCCTCCACTCACCATGACTGAGCTCAGCTTAACCCTTCGAGAGCCGGCGTGCACCCACTCTGCTAAACAACAAGAAGGCTGCTATGCACAACATGTAGTAAACATGCACTTATTATATAGTAAACTTACAAACATTTGCTTCCACAGACACTTTCCCAGTAACATATTTACTACAGTCAGGTGTTAATGTTTATTTTAACCAAAAAAAAGACAGCTAACTTTCATTAATTTATTTTAATATATTTGAATCTAAAGAAAAAAAAGGAAACCACAAAGGGGGTATTTGAAAGAATGTCAGAAAATATTCACAGTTGGCTATTGATATATATAAATACCTAATATATATATATATATATATATATATATATATATACACATATTAATATAGAAGCTTGTGCCAGATGGACCAAATAATTTCATCTGGCACATTTTAAAAATACAAATAATCAATACACTTCCCACTAATGGTGGCAATGCTGCTGCTGACAAGTTCAGTCTAAAGTGACTGAGATGAACTTCAATATATGACACAGACATCATGACGTCATCCTACAGTGGTTGTTAAAATATCAACATGTGGCACATGACAGCTGAGTTCAGTTCATCTGCTGATTTACTGGCCGAGATTTTTGAGACCATTTCCATGTCCAAAAGACAAACACAAAGCTAAAGCCAAAAGGGTAGTTAGCATGGGCTAGCAAAACAGACTGTAACAGGGAGAAACAGATAGCATGGCTCTGTCCAAATGTAAATGTCCAGCTGTTTTCACTCCTCTGATATTTTATATATTAAACCATCAAGATACAAAATGCTGATCAGTGAGTTTAAGACATTTGTTACCTTTGGACAGGTAAATTACTGGTCAGGAGTCTTACAGAGTGAATGACTGATAAACCAATAGAAATACAGTTCTATCCCCCAGTTAAATTCCCTATAATTAAAAGTGGGCGGGGAGAAGTGGGTGGTGTCAGATCAGATGTGCATGTAGTATGGGGAAATAAATAAATGCATGCATATCTGAGTGATTATTAATGATTGGTCACATATTACATTTTGTAATTGTCAAATTTCATTACTCATGAGTAATTGATGACCATTTCTTTACTTTGCTTTATTTTTGATTTTTCATTCATCAGAGACAACACAGCCTGATCTACATGTGTCACATTTAGCCAAAACAGCTTATTTCTATCTGCTATCTGTTAGTCATCCAAAAGAAAGTAACAATAGATGCACAATAAGCTGAAAAAACAAAACCAGAGCAAAACCTGAGTAGAGAAGTAACGATAAAGACATCAAAAGAAGATATGTACAAATATATACATATGAACGGTCTCCTACTCTGCTCCTATGAGTTGGACTTTTTTCCTGTCTAAAACCACGGCCCAGCTCTATCTAGCAATTAACTGCCTGCCATGGACTCTGGTGACATTGTGTGGGGATATTTCTGTCACGTTTATTATGCCTTTGCTGACCAGACTGTGAGTCATGTGGACACACAGGCAAATCTAACCATGTGTTAGTCCCAGCCAAGGGAGGTTCCCTTCTTTGACTTTCATCCGCTTGCCTTCTACTTTTTTTGTGATTCTCACGTTCTTTCTTGTCTCTTAAGCTTTTTCAGCGACATAAAGGGTTTGGGGGGTGATTGGTTTGCTTTTTGATAAATCCCAAGGAACAATACAAGAAAGCTTCAAAAAGCCTGATTCATTAGAAGTAGAAGAAATATTCCTCTCTGACTCATCTTCTCCACCATACTCGCTTGTATCGCCTGCCACATATTTATACTCTCTTGCCCCTATCTCACACTCCCTCCCTGCACCCACTCCCAAACTTACATTACACCAACTCCTCAATAGCCCCACCCCCTTAAAGCCTAAACGCTCTAGATATTTATTCCACTGGAAACAGCCTGCAGATGTGGTAACCTGAGGGAGCGAAGACAGACAAGGAGGAAGAGACACAAAGACGGAGATGGTGATGGAGGCTCCGGGAGACTATGAAATGATATGAACAATGTGGGGTAGGAGGGGAAAAAGAGAAAGACTGGACTGCATGAAGAGAAGGCGTTCCATACACATGGACACATCACAAACTTGGAAGGAGTGTTGTATAATTTAAAGCACTTAAAATAAATGAGCGGCCCTTAAAAAGCCCGGCCTATCTTTTACTAGTTCTCCCCCAGTTCCTTCCTTCCTGGGATCCACATAGTCAGTCAGCAGGGTGAATATGCTGCCGGTGGCCTCAGCATGCTGATATGCGCTCAGGCCTGTCAGGGCCAACAAGAGAGCTGAATTATTTGACTCAGCCTGCCTTTCTGATCACGTTTACACACTTGTGCAAGAGCCAGCAGCATGCAGGTTCTCCTCTAAACAGCAAAGAGGAAGATTACATTACACTATCAGTGTGTGGAGCTGGTTTTATTATCTTTGAACAGCAGCTGTACAGTTTTCCCTTTGCAGAAAAGTTGGTGTTAAGGTAGCTTCTAAAGATCACTGCTAGAAATCAGTGGTGGCTAAGAGTTCTGAGAAAACACAATGTTGTGCTGTTTGTTAGCTATCATTTGTCAGGTTTTCTACACTCCACAGCTTACATGTCATTATTGAACATAAGCGTTTTTATTATAGACCAGCTGAGTGTCAGAGTTTTCACTCCTGTATTCCTGACAGTATTCCTGAGTGGAAAGTTTGTTGCAAGTGTTCAGAGCAGAGAAAAAGAAAAACTGCCTGAATTGTAGGCTGTAATTTGAAAACCTCAACCGCCCCTGTATGTCTGCTGCTGCTGGTGTGTGTGTGTGTGTGTGCATTCAGTGCCCTGTTTAATTAGAGCTTATCTGTGCGAGTGTCACAGAGGGCAGTGTGTCTGAACCTATTTATCCATCGCTCTCGGCTTCCTTCAAGCTTCAACCTTTTTTTTCATCTTTTCTCATCTCTGTCTTCTCCCTCTTTGCTTTCAGTCAGTGAAAGGATTATAGGTGTGTGTGCTCCTCCTCCTTAATCACTAACTCTCTCTTTCTCTCTATCTGTCGCTCAACTTCCTTCCTCTGCAGACAGCTGCCAGTGTCTGAGTGTGTGGGCTACATATCTATTCCAGTCACTTTAATTTACTGCAGAAACTTATGCCTTAAAATGCAGAGGCAGGGGTATGTCGTTTCCTATAATCACACAGCACAACTAAAAAGAGTTAAGACTTCTCTTTCTCTGAGTTTCCTAACTTGATATAAAGGCCATGCACTGTATGGGTCATATTAAATGTAATAACATATGTTGCTCTTTCAGACTTGTGTTTGTGAATCTGATTAAATGCATTGTTCACATAGTTTTTACAGAGACAAGACATTTCCACATTTAATCATCTCTGTTGTTACTTTTTGAATTTTAAGTCTTGGCTTTTTCATGTGTGACCTGACCTCCAGCTATTCTCTGCAGAGCTGTATATCATGTGCCCCATCTAACTGAGTGTTGATATCATGGATAAAATTGTGAGGTACAACTGACATTTCACTGCTGCATATTTTATTTTCCAGGTTCATATGATAATCCTGCACAGAACATCTGTGTGCTGCATGTTGATGCGTCTTCCAATCAAAGACAGTGACATTCAGCAAAAGTTTTTCTGACATCAGATCCCGTTAGTTGAAGTGTTACCGTCTAATTTCTGTTTATAGCCACAGTATGACTTCATGGCATCAGATATACTTTAACAGGCCCATACATTTACATCTCAGTGTACAGTAGTTGATGAAATCTTGTTTCCTTCTCGGCTCTTTAGCTGTGTGCTGTTTCCTTACCAGCTGGCAGACAGGTGGACAGCCACCCCTGACATGAGGGGACACACTCCGCCCATAATCCTTAGCGCTTTCTTCTGCATCAGAATGGAAATATGAGACTCTGACTGAGGCCAGCGAGGAAACAACTTAGACAGCCAATCAGAGTGCAGCACATCTGGAGGAATCCGTCTGCAGGCCCAGCTGGTAGCACTATGGGAGACAGAAGAGGAGAGGAGCAAGATGTTAGATTCAAAATGGCCGAAGGATTTAGAGAAATGTGTCTAGATGAAGGGATGGAAATAATAGAATCTGGTTATATTTCACTTTGTTTCCTTTTATTTTTGCTTCTTTCTTTTATTTCTCAACCTGGACTTTAACCAAAAAATGAACTGTGTTTGATATAATACAATGTCTGTCAGATCCATGTGCACTTGTTTCTTAACAGGTCAATGTGAGACATCTCATTGTTTAAAGATTTGGTACTTAAATCCACCAACAGTCAACGTGTAGCTCAAGCTGGAGCAGCAGCAGCAGCAATAACCTCTGCTGACCTTCAGTCAAAAAGCAGATCTGTGTCTGGAGCTTTCAGGCACACTTCTGCTCCCAGTGACAGTGACAGTGTTCAAACTTACAGGACACCTTCACTTCCTTAAGGAAAAGATCTGCCTTAAAATGCAACTTCTTACAGTTATTTCTTTGGTGCAGCAGATTTAGTAACAGAGGAGCATTTTAAACTCATGAATGTAAATAGGTGATTTTCAATGAGTTCATGAACCTTTATTTCCAGATTGAAATAAAGTCTTTTTAACTTATTTATCTTCTGATGAATGTTTAATGCCTCTGAATGTCTATAAGGTGCAACTCTTCACAACAGTGCAGCGCATAATTGGCTGTTTCATGTGGAATGTGGCTGAATCAAAAGACAAAAGTCTGATGATGTGGAGCCTCGCAGCCATCTTTGATTTCCTACGCCGCCTGTCTGGTCCCTCCAGCTACTTCAAGGCTTCAGCTCCTCAACAAACATGAGAATGTAACTCTGCAGTGAGTGGGAGCCCTGCCATCTTTAAAACACATTTCATCTCACTCGCCCCTCCTCCTCTTTTTTTCTCTTTCTATCTCTCCAGTTTGACTCAGGGAAGAGTTGAGGTGAAGTGGTCGGGAGTGTCCAATAATGACTTTTTTTCCTCTTTTTTTTTTTGGCAGAGAGGGGGAGGACAGAGAACAGGCCTGTCTGTAGGAGGAAAATAAGAGCTGTGCAGTTGTTGGAGAAAGGATCAGTAAACTGTAAGAGAATAAAGCCAGGATGTAACGTGTGCTCATTCTGTATGGCTCACTGAGCTCTGGTAAACGTGCCTGTGCTACAACATGCTGCAAAAAGGTGTTTGCAATAAAGCAGGACAACTCAGACACAAGCTTTACTATGGGATAATCTTAGGATGCTTTAGGGTTTCAGGTTAAAATTGGGTAGAAATAGGGAACTGTCTTAACTCTCATAAAGTGTGTTATTTGATGTTGGTGTCCTGTATGCAAGCTGCAGATAGATCCTGGAGAGTCCCATTTTACAAAAATCTATCTTGCTGGACATTATGAACTGAATCTAAGCTGACTGAGTGACTGAGTGACTGACTGACTTACTGACTGACTGAGTGACATGCAGCATAAAAGCCAATAAAGGTGCCGACCCATGCTCAGTAGAGTTAGGAAGTGGTGACAGTTTTCCATGCCACCATGTGTCTTCATGATATCAAGGTATTCTATATTGAGGATCATAATCATTTTCCTTGGTTGACAAGACATGTATGAAATCTCCTTTACAGGACACTGAACATGAATTCTATAACACACGCAACCTGAACTTTGTAAAAAGATCACATTCCCTCTATTCATGGTCCTTCATCCATAAATGCTTTCACTTAACCATGATAATTAAGTTAGTATGTAAGTGTTTAAACATGGAGTCCATCATTGTAGTTCTCTATGAAATGCTTATAGGATTATGGTCATGCTGTGTGCTTTCCTCACTGGAATGGGCAGTGTGTAATATAAGTTGATATGAGGGCCATGCTGAGTGTTGTTGGAGTAGTGGTAGAGTAGCTGACATGTCTAGTCATGTGGGCAGGTAAGAGCTGCTCAGAGAGAGAGACAGAGAGAGAGAGAGAGAGAGAGAGAGATCTCCTTCACACCTGTCTTTTGTCAGACCGGATCTCCAGCAGTATTGGGGCATTGTGTACAAATCACTGCATTCCACTGACATGCTTGTTTTTTTAAGTTGTTCAATATCCATAAACTCTGAACAGATCTAAAATGTATTGGTCTCTAATAGAAAGGTCAGCTCCAGCACCAAAAAAACAGGCTTTTATTTTGACACACATGGGGGGAATGTATTGGCAATGCTTGGTGCGTATGTGGAAAAAAGTGGAATATTACACAAAATCAGCTTGATTGCTTATATGCCTTGTGGAAACCACTGAAATAAGCAACGCTGCCACATGAACACCTTCCAAATCAATTTAAAAAAAAAATAAGATTGAAGCGTCTTTTTTCAGTAAATCCGCGCGTAAAGACACTACAGGTCCAGCTCCCACAGATCAACAACGCTTTGCTAGATGAGCTGAAACTGTCTCTAGAAGTTACTTTTCCTACAAAGTCCACCGCAGCAGAGAAGACCCAGGCCCTCCTGGTGCCAAATGATGCCCGTTTGCGCGCACCAAAAAAGGGCACAATTTTACGCACGGACCTAAACTGCGCACAAAGTTGCACATCGGGCTCCTGTGTCTCTGTACAGTGACAGTCCGGATTCACTGCAGCCCGTAAAAAAGGGGAAAAAACTTAGGCCTTCTTCTCCCTTTTAAACCTCGACGCTGTCCACGTCCTCAAAAAGAATGGATCTAATTAAAACGTTGCACTCGTCATCATCGCCAAAGCTTTGCCAAACGGTTTCTGGTGGAGAGGAGGCTGGGAGATGCAGGACCACATGACTGACTCTGAGCTGCAGAGGGATGGGAGTCAGATTGGGTTTCTGCTCTCCCATTGGCCGGTGGGCTGACTTTTGACACGCAGACCAGGGACCCTCCTGCCGTATAAATAGGCCTGATAGAACTTTATTATTCTAGCATCACGGCAGCAGGTTTCTGCTAAGTTTGGAGTTACTCTTGTCACCACAACTGTATGCCTGTCTGAAGGTGGTTTAAAAACAGGGGCTCAGCAGCACAAGGAGTCTGCATGTCTGCGTAGACATGCTCAGCTTTGTGGATACCCGGATTCTGTTGCTGCTTGCAGTAACTTCATACCTAGCATCATGTCAATGTAAGTTTCAATATCTGCTCTTTTTTTCTCTTTGATGGATATCGTCTTTTTCGGGTCCCACTGCTTGAGGATCTTGCGCTTGGCTTTTGTTTGGGACTTACATCAAGGTCAACGTGAAGACAGCTCAAAGCACTGCTGAATTAAACTCATCGGATTGAGCTCATACAGAGGATTCTTCACTTTTTTCCAAGGATACAATTGTTATCATTTGATTAGTTTCCGAGAGGGAGAAGTTGCGCTCCTGAGAAAAAGTTTTGCCGCTTTGAAAGAGACGTATAAGTAGTCGACTAGTGTCTATTCAAAGCTTTTAATGCATGAAAATAAGCTAAAAGTGGATTTTCTTTGAGACATAGGATGAAAAACTTTGTGGGGCGTTGTACACATTGTTCCATCCAGACATCCAGGGAATGAAGCTTTATTATAGGAAAATGTGATGTCTCCCCCTGGTGGCCGTGGGTGTAAACATCTACTTGGCATGGCTTAGATTTTCTCCTCACTGAAGAGATCTAAGTGTTGAGCAAAGATTTACTCGAAATGAGTAATAAAGTCATTTAGATCATATTCAATCTTTTTTTTTGTTTTTCAACCTAAACAACCTCTTACTTCCTTTACAGCTAATCCTCGTGTAGTTTTACATTCAAATCACAGAAACGTTTAAAGATATAAGACCACAAGATTATATTTCAATTTGAAGCTTCCCTGTAAATTTTTCCATCATTTTAGTAAAAGGAATGGGGAGATAAATAGGCTTACATCACTTTGAAGGTCCAACTGCGCCGCCTTGTGGTCCAGATCAGGCACAGTATGTCAGAGTTCATAGGGAGGTCCCAGGTGTGCCAGCACCAGCTGTGACCAGCTGATCCACATTCAGAAGGGGGTCAGCTGATGTCCACCCACAGGGAGCTGTAGATCTGAGATACAACCCCCAGCCACAAATGAAGGACACAGTCAGTCCACAGATCATCAAAATTTAAGCAAATTAACAATTTTGAATAACAAGTGTTTTCTAATTGGACTGGAAGTCACCATTCGGCCACAGCCCTATAACCTTTATATGTAACTTTGATGATAGCTGTAGCATCAGTGTAAGATTTCCTATAGTCCTCAGTAGCAAGGGCCAACTATTCCTGTCCCAAGGGCATACGCTACCTGCTCAGGCCTGTTGGCAGCTGGAGCTTTAATATCTGGAATGCTATTGAAGACAGGGACTCACATTGCAGAGTAAGACAGGCTTCAGGTAGACTATTAGTCATGGGCTCTGAACTGTTATGCATCTGGTAGGCCGTCATTTGGTAAATAGTCTGTGAAGGCTCAGCAGTTCCAGGTACAGTTGATAAGAAGTGTTTTTACATTATGACAAATTCTTGGCAAGTGTTAGTGCCACATATGAAGGTTGAGGCCTTGAGAATAACACAGAGCCTGACTTTCTACCCCATAATGAATATTCAATAGTCAGTCTACTTTGAACATGGATTATTAAACCTGAGCGGCCAAATTGTGCATAATGATTTTCTACATGGACACATGCAAGTGTTGTTTCTGTTGCATAGACTGTTTTCTCATGCAAAGGACCTTTCCACTGACCTGCAGCAGACAGTTCCCATGCTGAACAAGTATATACAGAGATGGATAGAAATGACATTGTTTCTTTTTCAGGTGACTTTTTTTGCTCTAAAATTGCCTATCGTGTTTTAACGGTTTATTCCCTCTTCTCTCCCCACCCCCCTCTTCTCCTTCCCTTCTCCTCCACGTCTCTCCATCGCCACAGACTCGGTTAGTACATGCATGCAATCATGAAAGCAACACATCTTAAAGATAGCTTTACCTTGTCACTTTTCGCCTTCTGCCCTTTAAACACTGAGAACTGCGCCATGACAGGAGAGACTTGTCGGTTGTTCTTGACCATTTGAGCAATCTCAAAGATGACGGAGCATCTCATCCAGGAATTTTGGTCCCTCAACCACAGCTATTTCTCGCAGTATTCTCCCTTCCTGTCCACAGATTGGTGAGGGTCCTATTGGCTAAAATTTGTGTCAGTGAAAGCTAAAACCACCTTTCTGAGGCACCCATGGGGCCTGGCACAAAGGGTCCTTTCTGAGGACAGCGGAGAGGGGGGCAGAGGGAGGTTTGCTCCTAACAGCTGGCTTTGGGTCAGTTTGGAGTTTTCCTCTGCTTCGTCATGTGGATTTGAATTTGGGAAGTGTGAGCTGGTCTCAAACCATTTAGTAAAGTTTGAGGTCCTCAGCTCAGATTTAAAAAAAAAAAGAAAAAAAGATTGAATAAAGAGAAAGGCTGAGGCCTGTTCACTTTGTCTATCATTGAGATTGCTTAAAATAGAACAGCTCCTACCTTGGTGTTGCAGCTTCAGTAGCAGCATTTTAGCATTTTAAAGGTGCAGTACGTGCTGTGTGGTTCTGGTAACATCATTCAGAACTTTTATCGCTCCATGTGCTAACATGCTCTTACTGCTAAGGAGTTGTTGAACCTGGTTTGCTGCTCCATAAAGCCTCTCTGCACATATGTGGATCATTTACATCAGTTGCACTTTGCTCTGCTGTGCTTTCATTTTAATTCCTGTATCCACACAAGCATGTTGTTGTATTGCATGGGTAGGGTCCTGCTTAAGCAAAGCATAAGAATGAATGTTTGATATAGTGTACACATTAAATGACCTGACAAACCCTGAAAAGACTGAATAAATAAATGTTATATTTATTTATCTTCTTTTCTATTTAGAGGAGAGTCAGGGTGAACACATAATGTTCTTATGTGTCATTTAGCACCTAGAGTGTGGTACGTCACACACATAGTTTAGCTCAGGAGTGCATCTTGTGTTATCACTGAAATGTGTTTTAACTTGCCACTGTAAGGTTTGTTACACATTTTGTTGATATTAACATGAACCAGATCATTTGAATGCTATTCAGATCTGGAGTTTTTTTTATTTGTGATTTGCTTGGAGTGACATTTAGTATAGTTCAGATGACACCAGCTTGCTTTGCTAGGGGAACAGTTCAAAGTTGACACGTTGCTAAAGCAATAAGCTGAGCTGAGCCATCTGTTCTGTGTTTTGGTCTGACGAAGTCATTTCTCTGCTGCAGGGGCCCAGAGGAGAGAAAGGACCTCGAGGTGACAGGGTAAGCTGAACTCAAACACTGCAGGCTTTGACAATATATATAAATATATGACTTTAGTTTTCAGTTCAGTATATTTATGAAGCATCTTTGGCACAGTGTGTGTTTACATCACTTGACCTTTTAACCTCAGTAAGCCACACCCTTTTGTTTACACTTCCAATAGGCTTATGGCCGATGATAATACTCAGCAGAGCACTGAACTGATTTATTTATTTTGCAGTTCTACTTGTATCCTCTGTCATGGAAATTAAGTTTACAGTCACTATTATTATTCCAATTACACAATTTGCAACAAGAGTGGTTCAAGTTTTTGTAGTTTAAATTGATGCGTTATAGATGTATATTTATGAAAGAATAAATTGAGCGTTTCAGCTCCTGCAGAACACACCGAGTTCATGTTACAGCAGCATCCTCAACTGACACTAGCTGTTTAATTGTTAACTCACTGTGCCATCTGTGTTTTACAGGGTCCTAAGGGACCTGATGGAAAAGATGGCAAACCCGGACTCCCTGGCCCCCCTGGTCCCCCAGGTCCCCCTGGACTCGGAGGAGTAAGTTCACTGTTTAAATTTGCCAAATAACCAGGTTAGACCCAGTGTTTAAAGTAAACCTGACCCAAAAATTCTCTGAATGAATCTGACCCACATTGACAGTATACTGTTGCCTCTGTATACAACGTAGTACAGATTTTTTGTGTCAACCTCTGTTGACCTCTTTGAATGTTTAGTGACACTGTAACCCCATGACCTTTGACCTTTTGTCCCTTACTGATATGACCTTAAGGTTACTATAAAAACACAACACATGGCTGATATACATACATACATAATGAAGTTTCTAGTGTTACTAATTGAATATGAAGAAAGAAAAGTATTTAAAAATTCATGTTCGAGGCCCACTTGTAGTTTATGAATCACTTGGGAAATTTAGGATCTAAAATTGAAATTGGAAATCTAGACCGCTGGTTTATTTATTTATTTCTGCTGTTCCTGGTGTGCTATGAGTGTGTATAAGTATATTAATCTGTGGTTACTTTATACTTTTCTACAGAACTTTGCTGCTCAGTACGATGGTGTAAAAGCCCCTGATCCCGGCCCTGGACCCATGGTGAGCCCCCCCACACACACACACACACACGCAACATAGTCACATCTGACTAGACAAACACAGAGATGCTCACCAGCATTTGTAACACCATATCATACATTTCTAGACAGCTATATCTATCAGTACATTTGTTTTGAATATTGATTCCAGTCCCAATATTTTAATAGCATTATTAATGCTTCTGATGAAAATAATCTAACACTGATGATTGATCATTAACTTATTTCTCCTTCTCAGGGTCTGATGGGACCTAGAGGCCCTCCCGGACCTCCTGGACCCCCTGTAAGTGCCATTGCCTGCTGTAAATTTACTCCATATCAGACTGAATAAGTGTCATGCCCATGACCTCAAAATGCAATATGCTGTTATACTTTTTATGCTATCTACATCATGACTAACTGTGCCTCCTGTCATTCAACAGGGACCCCAGGGACACACCGGACACGCTGGTGAGCCTGGAGAGCCCGGACAGAGTGTAAGATCATCCTCCAAAATATTCACAGTTGTTCAATTCATCATGTAAATAGAACTGGAAGGATTTTGTACTACTTTCCTTCTGAGACTTACTCAGGTGTCACCATCTTGATAGTCAAAATCACTTGCCCTGTGTGAGATGTTAACTCTCTGGTTCTCTATCTAAAGGGTGCCCTTGGTCCCCGTGGCCCCCCTGGACCTCCTGGCAAATCTGGAGACGACGTATGTACACATTTTGTTTTCTGCAAGCCCTTTTTTAAGGACTATAAGCAATATTTTCCTGTGTCTTGAAGGTCAATTGGTAAAGTCCACTTTGTTAATTCACAGGGTAACAACGGCAGACCTGGCAAGCCTGGAGACAGAGGTGCCCCTGGCCCTCAGGTAAGAGATTTTCACCGCAATATGGAGAATGGCACACAAACAGATAAAAACAGACATTGGTTGTGTAAATTTGTACATACATACATACTACATACATACTATGTACATACTGTAATATGTCTTACTCAATCCTCTTTGCTTTGGATTGCAGGGTGCTCGTGGATTCCCCGGAACCCCTGGACTTCCAGGAATGAAGGGACACAGAGTGAGTGTTGATCTTTTACTGTCCTTGACCTGAACTTTACCTGCTCACCTGGCCCCTGTGGGGCTTGAAATGGACAAGTTGCACCTGTGCTGTGCATTGCTGGAGAGTGGGAGAGATTATGGCTGCCACTGAAGAGTTTTAGTAGAACAAGCAGAACATGGCGAGAATCACTGCTGAAGTCACTTCAGCATGTGAATCTCCCTTTGATAATCTTTTTTGGCATGAGGCTTTAGATGTCTCTTCTCCTATGTCCCGTGATTGTTGATAGAGATATAACAGACATTTATCATAGAAATTATATATCTTGTTTACCCATAAAGCATCTCCCCTCTGAAATGGATCTGTATCTCCTCAGTGTGTCCCTAATATCTCTCACTCTGTCCCGAATCTCTGTAAATTATTCTGCTCTCCTTTATGAGATATGGCTGGCCTGACCTCTAGAAGTAACCATCCCTTTCTTTCTGTCTCTCAGGGTTACACTGGTCTGGATGGACGCAAGGGAGAGCCTGGTGCCGCTGGCCCCAAGGTAAGAAGCACACCCTTCTTGTGACAACAACAAATGCACATATTCATAACTATGCAATAATGAAGCGTTTTTGTTGTTGTTGTTGTTGTTTGTTTTGTTTTGCTTTTAACCTTGCTTGCTATCATAAACACTGAGACCAATCCAGATGTATCATCACACTAATCCTCCCTCCCCTGTTTCTCCTGTAGGGTGAGCCTGGTGCACATGGAGCTGCTGGAAGCCCTGGACTGGCCGTAAGTTTTTGATCAAGTTCAAGATTCACCATTCATGAACAAAACCTGAATAATGCAGGTACTATGGCAATAGAGACATTTTTCTCATCACTTCTGTCTCCCTTTAGGGAGCTCGTGGTATGCCCGGTGAGAGAGGTCGTGCTGGCCCTGCTGGCCCCGCTGGTGCTCGTGGTGCTGATGGCAACGTTGGACCTGCTGGCCCTGCTGTGAGTCATCCCTCTTTCTTGAATATTAAACTCAAGAAAAACATATCCAAAATGCACTTCAGAAGTGGTGTGTTAATGTGTAAATTACATTGAATTGTTACACCCACTGCCCGATGAAGGCTCTATTAGACAAAAAGAGCGTATTTGACCTTTGACCTAAGTCTGACCTGAACAACATATATTCTAACATGTTGTCTGCTGTTCCTTTATACAGGGTCCCCTTGGTGCTGCTGGTCCCCCAGGTTTCCCTGGTGGCCCTGGACCTAAGGTGGGTGTGATGTCACTTCCTGTCCTTTTACAACATTGCCTTACAAAGAGGTTTACAGTAATATTGAGTACACTCAATATTATCAATGAAAAAGATGAGATGAACTTGCTTGAACTATAAACATAGACTATAAGCATTTTTTAGAGACATGCACTCTCTGTTACTTTAAATCCATCAGTGTTCACTATCACAACATCTCACATTATACCCCCAAGGGAATTTCTCATATATATCATATAGAACTATTCATCTTATACTACAGTAAATAATCCATACACTGCAAGCACTCACATTACACAATGAATGTGTCTCAACTTTGACAGGGAGAGATTGGACCTGTTGGAGCCACTGGCCCCGCTGGACCTCAGGGATCTAGAGGAGAGCCTGGTGCCAATGGTGCTGTTGGCCCCGTTGGTCCCGCTGTGAGTAAACAAACATGCCGGTGAAAGTGCTAGATTATGTCTGAATGGGTAAAAGATGTTTGTGTTGTTGTGTCAAATATTACAGTACACAGACTTGTCCCATAATCATCAGTGATTCAGCTTTAGAGGCAACCCTGTCCAAAGCATTTATTGTCATTTGGTTAAATTATCACATATTCCATGTTATAATGTACTGGAGTGTGAATTTGACCTTTTGGTCCATATAGCTTAGTGTCATAACTATCTCTGATACCTATCCCTCTATCTCTCTGTGCACTTGTTGACTCATCTCAAAAGACTAATTATTATCATTGTTATTATTATCATTAGTATTAGTAGTACTGGTATTAGTAGTAAGTGGTAGTAGAAGGAGTATTAGTATTGTTGCTGTTCTTGTTACAGTGCAAATTATTTAATGGGATTCCCTAACTTCTTGATCTCTCACCTTAGGGTAACCCTGGTGCTAATGGACTGAATGGAGCCAAGGGAGCTGCTGTAAGTGTTCACTTTGTACCAGAAATGCCTAGGTCAAAGAGTCCTCCAGGATCACACATGTCAAAGCAATCAGGCCTAAACCATGATGCAAACACACAACATTAATATTGAGGTTGTTTCAACAACAGTAAAATGTAATGCAATGTCACTTACAGCTGGATACAAATATTATTTTATTGATATTTATTTTGATATATTACAAATATGATTTTGTTGAAACCAAACAAATTTGGTGTTTGAGTTCAAGCTGCTAACTGATGCTCACCTGTCTGTTGTGGCTATCATTTAGGGTGCCCCCGGTGTTGCTGGAGCTCCTGGCTTCCCCGGACCAAGAGGAGGACCTGGACCACAGGGACCTCAGGGTGCTGCTGGACCTAGAGGCCTGAGTGTGAGTCCATAGTATTCACAAAAACAGATATATCCTATCATGCAAATGTATGCATAAATGAAGAAACAGTAGCACTCGTGGTTGTTTATTTTATCATATGTCATCTATCTGTTTTAGGGAGATCCTGGTCCTCAGGGTGTGAAGGGAGATGGTGGTCCCAAAGGAGAGCCTGTAAGTCCATATCCTGTTAATGGTTGTGAGTCATAATTTCAAAAAACAGAAAGTGAAGACACATAGGCACACTGTCCATGACTACTGGCCTTCATCTTCTCTGTTTGCCTTCTTCAGGGTAACGCTGGACCTCAGGGAGCCCCTGGACCTCAGGGCGAGGAGGGCAAGAGAGGACCCACTGGTGAGATGGGTGCCTCTGGCCCTGCTGGCAACCGTGGAGCTAGAGTGAGTACCAGACCACCATTTCTGCTAGGTGGTGTTGTACCCATACAGATCCATAGCACTGTTACCTGGATAACCTGTTAATGCCTGTATGTCTCTTTAGGGTGCTCCTGGCAGCCGTGGTATGCCCGGTGCTGAGGGAAGAACTGGTCCCATTGTAAGTTCATTACTGAAAAAAAACCATAAAATTAAAAGCTCAAATTAATTACAAATTAATTCATTGCACTTGCATGGACACGATCAATCTTCTGCCATGTTGTGAAACTTCCTCACATATTGTTTTCCCCTTCTTAGGGAATGCCTGGTGCCCGTGGTGCCACTGGTGGAGCTGGACCTCGTGGACCTCCTGGAGATGCTGGTCGTGCTGGTGAGCCTGGCCCAGCTGGTCTCAGGGTGAGTCTTTTGAACAGTGACAGTGGTGTTGTAATGGATTTAGCACAAAAGTAATGTCTGCTGTGATTTGTCTTGTGTGGGCAATTGAACCCAAGATTTTGGTGGATTACAGTTTTCTCAGTGGGTCAACTGTACAAATTAATCGCACCCCCTAGATCTTAGTGACTAATGGATGTTTATCTTCCATAGGGTCTCCCAGGAAGCCCTGGAAGCTCTGGACCCCCAGGAAAGGAGGGACCCGCTGTAAGTAAACCTTAATTTTACACTTTAAAGTAATTTATCAGGGTTCAAACACATGTCTAATCGGACTCTGTAATGTTTATGCACTTATCTGCACAAAAAATATAGTACGCATCACTTGCTGTGCTACAACCCATTTCCTCCTCTAGGGTCCTGCTGGACAAGATGGCCGCACTGGACCCCCTGGCCCAACTGGACCTAGAGGCCAGCCCGGAAACATTGGCTTCCCTGGACCCAAAGGACCTTCTGTAAGTAACAATGAAGTCAAAAATGGAAAATAAGAACAGGTGTCATTTTGTTTTGTGATATCCTGTATTAAACCTGCCCTCTGCCTCCCTCAGGGCGAGCCTGGCAAGCCTGGTGAGAAGGGAGCCACTGGACCCAGTGGACTGAGAGTGAGTTAAAAGGAAAACACATACAACATAAATATAATTTCTACTACAATATAGATGTCAACATCCATGTGATCCAACCTGTGTTCTTTAGGGAGCCCCTGGACCTGATGGCAACAATGGAGCCACTGGCGCTATGGGACCTGCTGTAAGTGTCTTATATACATGCACAGCATTTGTTTTATATTGGGATTTTCTTACTGTAAACATCAGTGTGCCAGTTTTAACATTGATCTTCTCTCTTTGCCACTGTAGGGTGGTCCTGGTGAGAAGGGAGAGCAGGGACCTTCTGGAGCTGCTGGCTTCCAGGTTTGAATCCACTACCTTTCTCTTCGAAATTAGCAATTTAGTGCAGGTTTGCTGAGCGAGACAGTGCATTGTTTTAAATCCTTCAGACCAATGTTGTGGTTTGCAACACAGTAACAGAATATAGAGTGATGCATTCATCTCATTGTAAAAGTTTTTATCAGCACTATAAAACTGACTTCCTTACATCTTTTGATGAGTCCCTTGGTGCTGATGGTGTTGTGGCTTGATGCTTTCAGGGTCTGCCTGGACCCGCTGGACCTGCTGGAGAGGCTGGAAAGCCCGGAGACAGAGTAAGTAATACACAAACACCTCTCACATGACATATATATATATAGTAAATCAGCAAAAACTGTAGATCTAGCTTTACATCTCTAATGATAACATTGATATCTCAATAGGGTATCCCCGGAGACCAGGGAGTTGCTGGACCTGCTGGTGCCAAGGTGAGTTCAACTGACCATGCCCTTGTTTTCCAGAAGGCATGCAGTGCTACTGAGGGTTAACACACTTATAGAGCTTTCCTTAAATTCCATGTATATAATAAAAGCAAACACACATAATGAACCATCTTATAGAAGCTGCAGCCATTAGATTGACCTCACCTGTGCATGTTCCTCCAGGGAGAGCGTGGTAACCCTGGTGCTGCTGGAGCTTCTGGCCCTCAGGGACCAATTGGAACCCGTGGACCAGTTGGAGCCCCTGGAACTGATGGTGGCAAGGTAAGCGGATGTGCCATGGCTGGGACAAGCTACTGACACTATAAAAAGTAACAGTAACAAACGGTAGTGTTGACTGACAGAGATGTTAGCAAAATTTACTTGTCTGTCAGTGCTGTAGAAATATTAAACATAAGATCTTCTTAGGCGTTTATTGAAGCAACCTTATAGAAAAATGAACCTTAATTCATCTTTTTCCAGGGAGAGCCTGGTGTTGCTGGAAACGCTGGTGGCCCAGGACCTCAGGGACCTGGTGGCATGCCTGGTGAGCGTGGAGCCGCTGGTCCTCCTGGAGCTAAGGGAGAGAAGGCAAGTTCCAAAAATTAACCACCTGCAAATTCAGGCGGAGTCTGTCCCACGAAATAACATCAGTTTGCTAACAAGACCATATTCCCTCTCCATCATCCTCCGTCTTCCACCCTCTCCCTCTCTCTCTCTCTCTGTACAGGGAGAGCCTGGACACCGTGGCCCTGATGGCAATGCTGGCAGAGATGGTGCCCGTGTACGTTAAGATCTTTATCCTAAACTCAGTAAAATGACATGAAAATAGTATCTTTTCACGCAGTTTAGTAGTTTTAACATTGAAACCAGAACTTTGATCTTCTCCTCTTTTTTTCTAGGGTCTGCCTGGACCTGCTGGACCTCCTGGACCCACCGGAGCCAATGGTGACAAGGTAAGCAGTTGATGCCTGGATGTTATTCACCTCAAACCAAATCACTGACCCCACCATGCCCCATCAAAATAAGTATGTCTATGATTTACATTGTAAATACAGACAAATACCATGAGGCCTTTGAGTGACCCAAAAATGGCTGCTATCATCAGTATTTAAGATGGCTGACTCCTGTACTAGTGACCGGCAAATGAATGCCATTAACACATGTTGAGATTCAACTACTCTTGTACTTTAATGAACAAGCCCACACCTTATCTTTTGACCTCCAGGTCCTTTGTTGCACTAATTGCAGTTATCCCCACTGTACCAAGATGTCTTAAACTAGAACCTCAACACTGCCCCCAGATGGCCGTTTTATTATTTTACACCCATGGCTCACCAACACATTAATCAAGGTTCACAGTGATAATAGCATTATGATAAATGTTGAAAGCAACTTTTTCAAATTTTTAATATAAATGTATAAGTTTTTCTTTCTTTCTTTCTTTTTTTTTTTTTGAATTTGTCCACTCTGGTGACTTTTTTCTGTGACTTTACACTGATGTTTTAGTTTTTTACTTTTTATTACCTGTCCACTTAGGCAGCAGACATACAACAGTAAACATACATGTTCTCTCAACTGTACTATTAGCGTAAAGCATCTTTTAATATGCATATGAATTATGAACAGATTGGTGGATTCAGCAGTCAATAGAAGGATGGATTAATCCGAGCTAATCAAACACTCACTGTCCTCTCCTGCAGGGTGAGGCCGGTTCCTTCGGACCTGCTGGCCCCGCTGGACCTCGTGGAGCCTCTGTAAGAAGCTGAGCTTCGTGTCCTTCATCATGACAAATATTATCTGCAGTGCCTTAATGGCCTTAAATCATAAGTTGATTTAAGTATCAAATGAAGACCTTAATACAACAAAGAGCTCTTATGTACAGAGACTGTTAAAGTCTCTCTGACCAACTGACTCTTGTCCACAGGGAGAGCGTGGAGAGGTTGGACCTGCTGGACCTGCCGGATTCGCTGGACCCCCTGTAAGTCAGCAGCCCATCACATTACAACACAATATACCATATATGTTTGAACAGCCCTATTGATGTGCAAATACATACATGCACAATTGCCCAGATATTGACCCAGACTAACCCTCCCTACAGGGCGCTGATGGTCAGCCTGGAGCAAGAGGAGAGCGTGGACCTGCTGGAGGAAAGGGAGAAGTTGGCCCCGCTGGCCCTGCTGGACCCGCTGGACAGTCTGGACCTGCAGTTAGTAACATTCACATTTGACACATACAGAATATTTGCATTGCCTCTTGGCAGAAATAAGCTACCTGGGATACAACAGGTGTGACATACAAGACTCAGCATAGGGAGCAGCAGAAATGCAATCACACCTTAGTACTGGATCAAAATGATATAGTAAGAGAGGTCTTCTCATTAAATATCATCATGTATTCAGATGGCATCAAATCCTTGTGGGATTTAAGTTCATAAATCATAATGAGGTTTGATTTTTTACATGAAATTGATTTCTGATTTCTTCTGTGTATCTAGGGTCCTTCTGGCCCCGCTGGACCTGCTGGTGCTCGTGGAGACACTGGTCCTTCTGTGAGTAATGAACCATTAAAAAAATCCTCCAGAACACACTGATTGCATTCATAAGGCTGGATGGCTGATGGCTGTACTACTTTTGATTGTGTGTGTTTCTAATATCAGGGTCTGACTGGTTTCCCTGGTGCTGCTGGCAGAGTTGGTGCTGCTGGTCCCGCTGTGAGTATTGATTTTATGTTTTGATAATTATTAGTAAACACACACAGACCTTATTTCTTAATTGTCATACATTCTGCTCTTCTTCTTGTGCTACATTGTACCTGACACACACTTACACATTTGACATTTCCATGCCTCTCCAGGGTATTGTTGGACCTCCCGGTCCCGCTGGTGCCGCTGGCAAAGATGGTCCTCGTGGTCTTCGTGGTGATCCTGGTCCTGCTGGTCCCAGTGGAGAGCAGGGTATGGTTGGACCCCCTGGTCCATCTGGAGAGAAAGGACCCACTGGAGAGTCTGGACCCCCTGTAGGTTATGGCTAATTCTTTATATTTAAAAAAACTGCAGAACACAAACCATAATGATCTGCAAGTGATGTATTTATCACGTGCCTAGAGACCCTCAGTTCTCAATCCTCATGTTTTTATAATTGTCCTGCCTGCTTAGGGCCTACCTGGTCCTGCTGGAATGATTGGTCCTATTGGACTTGTCGGATTTGTTGGTCTGCCTGGTGCTAGAGGAGATCGTGGTTCCCCTGGTGGTGCTGGAGCTTCAGTAAGTAGTGGGACCTCCCAAAATGTTCATCTGCTTATAAACAACAGAGCCATGTTATATATTTTGATTATATTGTTCAAACCTATGAAAGAACAAATCTTCATCTCAGTGGAGTTGTCCCAAATGTAGTAGCAGCTGAATTTGTATTGGCTTAAACAATAAATACAAACAACACACAACTCTGTTTAGTATGTGCATATTTAGCAGTAGTGTACCATTTCCAGTATGAAGCCATGGATTATATTTGACCCTTTGCTCTACAACCTATCACAGGGAGAGCCTGGTAGACTTGGACCTGCTGGTCCCCCCGGAGCCCGTGGTCCCCCTGGCAACATTGGCCTGCCTGGTATGACCGGACCTCAGGGAGAGGCTGGACGTGAGGTAAGGACTGAACAAGAAGTGCAGTGACCTGTATCACTGACCTGTATTCAGATGAGAGGTCACTTGACCTAAATGTTACTGAAATATACTCAAGCACAAAGGTGCTTTTGCAGACCAGGCCAAATCACAAAACAATCTGCATCTGATATTAATATACAACAGAAACCATTATGTAAACTATAATATTCTTTGCCATCCACAGGGTAGCTCTGGTGCCGATGGACCTCCTGGTCGTCCTGGTATTCCTGGATTCAAGGTAATGTCATTTCATACACCTTAAAGCATGTTTGTATACAAAATACATACACTCACAAACACAGTAAGCATACTATGATCTCAACTGCATATGCCCTTTACCATCATGCATAGGGAGACCGTGGTGAGCCCGGATCTGCTGGTGCCATGGGACTTGCTGGTGCCCCCGGACCTGCTGGACCCACTGGCGCTTCTGGCAGACCTGGAAACCGTGGAGAGTCTGTAAGAACCAACAGCTACCTGTATAAAATTGACAGTTCACACTGAAAGATCAGCACACAACATTTCCTATCTACACTCATCTTTTTATTCTTGTCCTCTCTTGTCCTTAGGGCCCCTCAGGTCCCGCTGGAGCTGTTGGTGCAGCTGGAGCTAGAGGAGCTGCTGTAAGTACACTATTCAAGACATTCATGGCATTGTGTGTGGCATGAAATAGTATTCTTTCGAAATGATATATTGTTTCTGGTGCCTTGAATGCATATGTGTGTATGTGTTATAGGGACCTGCTGGAGTCCGTGGAGAGAAGGGAGTTGCTGGAGACAAGGGAGAGAGAGGCATGAAGGGTCTGCGTGGACATCCTGGTCTCCAGGGAATGCCTGGACCCTCTGTGAGTGACATCACACCCTCATGATGCACACAAAATATGTAAATGTTCAACAGCACATGCTTTACTGATGCTGCCACTACATTTTCATTCAGTGATGCACTTCCTCTCTCCTCAGGGACCATCCGGTGACACTGGATCTGCTGGAGCTAATGGACCTGCTGGACCCAGAGTGAGTAGAACCCTAATTACTCACAATACACCAGCGGGTTTCTTGTTTCACTGGTATCCATAGCAGCACCTTACACACAATCAAACATTCACACAGGCTAGTGAATACCTCTGTAATGGAATCATGCACTCCCAGATATCTTATTCAGTAGTTGTAAATTTAACAGGTCATTTTATAAATACATGAATCTTGTATTTTGTTTTTCCTTTGAGCACAAAAGCATCAGATGCAGCACATGCTATAATTTATATGATGATGCAGGATTTCACAAAAGAAAAACATTTAACAATGCTTTGTGTGATGATCTCCTCTTCAGGGACCTGCTGGACCTCATGGACCCCCTGGCAAGGACGGAAGAGCTGGTGCCCATGGTACTATTGGTTCTCCTGGTGCTCGTGGACCCCCTGGATACGTTGGACCCGCTGTAAGCACATGTTTATTCGTGTAGACACTTTATATAATTTTGTAAATCTAACTCCACTGCATAACAAATGATCATCTGCAAAGGATCCAACAGCATCTGTTTTTTGCAAATAAATCTACTCTCTTGTTCATTTTAGGGTCCTCCTGGACCTCCCGGTCTGCCCGGACCTCCCGGCCCCTCTGGTGGTGGATACGATGTCTCCGGATATGATGAGTACAGAGCTGATCAGCCTGCTCTGAGAGCCAAGGACTACGAGGTTGATGCCACTATCAAGTCCCTCAACAGCCAGATTGAGAACCTGCTCACCCCTGAGGGATCCAGGAAGAACCCCGCCCGCACCTGCCGTGACATCAAGCTCAGCCACCCAGACTGGAGCAGCGGTAAGTGCAACTTCATAGTCCTGTGGGGTCAAAATGCCACCATTTAGAAAGGTCTCATATTTCTTTTGGAACCCATACATTTTTTTTTATTTTGGACCAATGACACTAAAATACTGTTTACCCATCAGTTTAACTTTCCTCTCTTCTACTATGTAGGTTTCTACTGGATCGACCCCAACCAGGGCTGCATCAATGATGCCATCAAGGTCTTCTGTGACTTCACCACCCGCGAGACCTGCATCTATGCCCACCCCGAGAGCATCGCCCGCAAGAACTGGTTCAGAAGCACCGAGGGCAAGAAGCACGTCTGGTTCGGAGAGACCATCAACGGCGGTACCGAGGTGAGCATCTACAGACTGGAGTTGGCTTAGGTTAAAATGAGCAGGGTGTTTCTATATCTGAAACAATATGTGAAATGCTGACTGTTGTTCTTTCTGTCCTGCAGTTCACCTACAATGATGAGACCCTCAGCCCACAGAGCATGGCCACCCAGCTCGCCTTCATGCGCCTGCTGTCCAACCAGGCTAGCCAAAACATCACCTACCACTGCAAGAACAGCGTTGCCTACATGGATGGTGAGAGCGGCAACCTGAAGAAGGCCGTGGTGCTCCAGGGCTCCAATGATGTGGAGCTGAGGGCCGAGGGCAACAGCCGCTTCACCTTCTCCGTGCTGGAGGACGGCTGCACTGTGAGTAGCTCGTTCATTCTTCCTAATGAGACAGAAGCTGCTCTGTTGATGAACAGTAAAAATAAGGCAACTTTGGTTTGATCTAGATAAAGCTGTCATGAAGGTGTGTGATTTGTATTCTTTTGCCACAGTACACTATTCTGAAGTTCTATCTTTTCCCTCCTCCACCCCTGCAGAGACACACTGGCGAGTGGAGCAAGACAGTGATTGAGTACAGAACAAATAAACCATCTCGCCTGCCCATCCTCGACATTGCACCTTTGGACATTGGTGGCGCTGATCAGGAGTTTGGTTTGGACATTGGCCCAGTCTGTTTCAAATAAATAGACTCATGATAAATTAACACCAAAAAGAGAGAAAGAACGAAAAAACAAAATCTCTGCCCTTCTTTCTGTGTTGTTTTTTTTATACTGAATGCTGATTTCTCTCTGCGCATCCACTTGCTTAAGATGGGCAACTATCGGAGAGGACTGAACGGACTGAACGGAGCGTTTGTGCAATGCAAATTAATACAGCAACCCAAAGGGACGCGGGAAAACACCTTGTTGTGGGACATCATGTCATCATTTTGTAAAAAATAAAAGAAGTGTAATAAAAACGCTGAAAGTATGCATCACTTTGTGGTCTTTGTATATCTTCCAAAGAGGAGGTTTAAAACCACAATTTCCATGAAAAAAGGTTTAAACTACCTCATGCCTGTACCTAAAGAAAATACTATTGACAAAACTTGGGTCCACAACCGAGATGTTAAGACTTCTAATGCTTCAAGGTTTGTCCCGTATCGGAAGGTGCTCAGTTACTTGAAGCAGAGATCTATGGTGCTATTATGCAGCTGTGGAGCAAACCACTTTTTACTGTATTACTTTGTATTGACCTTTGAGGAGTCTTGCATTCGTCCCCTGATACTCCCCCACTTTAAGCAGGTGGAATGTTGCTAAACCTAATGTCTGGTTTTGTTTTGTTTTGTTTTGTTTTGTTCTCCTTTTTTGTTTTGTCTAGAAGTTTTTTTTTTTGTTTTGGTTTTTTGTTCAGGCTTTTTTATTCTTCAAATCCCACACCCAGTGTTCATACTGACAGCACATATTTCATCCAATTCTGAATGGTTTTTTTAGGCGGCCTCTCTCTCTCTCAAAAAATGACACCACAAAGTCTATTGTACCTATTTTGTATATGTGAGATGTTTAAATAAATTGTGAAAAGTTCTGAAATAAAGCATGTCCAATGTTCCAAAACACACTATTCAGTGACTTAAGTGCTTTCATGTTTTAATGACATTATTGAAGGTGTGTCACTGTATTTTGGTTCTATAGTTTCCCTGATGACTTACATGTCATCACTGACTTAAACATCTTCCTATTGTGGAAGCACAGCCTGATTTACTCCCCCCTCCTTCCTTGCCTTTCAACGGTACATCCAATTTTAATGTACAGTAAATTTCTGTTTACACTGTCCATGCCAATGTGTGATTACTAACGTGCATTGTCTCTTGTAAATACGCATCCTCTCATGTTGCCTTTTCTTGCATAATACAGCTTTTGCATCCAAATAAATTTCTGTAATTTGGATCAAGGCTTGAATTGCAGTGATGCATGGATCTTAGATTCAATATGGGGACATGGCATTGCTACAGATACTTGTTTTGTTGACTTCAGTGTGTTGAGGGAACTGGGACACGCACAATTTGAAAAAACAAACAAACAAACAAAAAAAAAAAACAAATTTATTTATTGAAGGCATCCACGTATAAAAGGTCACCTGCAAGCCTTCAAGTAACCACTAGAGGGCAGTGTGACATGCTTTATTAGTTATAGCTTCAGGGGATGAAAAAATAAGACTAACTTGCAAGATGTGTGTCTGGGATCTGTGGGTGTGCAGGAGACTGGACTTTAGATGGTAGTGACATCAGGTTAAACAAACTATATAGTTTTGTCCTGACATTGGAATCATAAAGCAACAATTACATTTTATTTATAATGAATGGAATCCTTTCCAGAAGCACTGATGAAAATTAACAAGGTGCTTTAACTCAAGTACAGTTTTGAAATACTTTAACTTCATGTAACTTGATGTTTCATGTTCTTTTTTCTTTTAAAAAAAATCCTAACCACTATATTTGTCTGGAAGCTCTACTCTAGCTAGAGAAGATTGTCTGAAACATCATGAAGCATTTTTGCAGATTAAAATACCAAAGCACATGGTGAGATTAAAGGATAAGTAGTATAGCTAATGGACGGTGAGATTAACATGTTAGGTGGCCCCCAAAAGCAAAAATGTGTTGTTGATTCCCTTTGCCCCTTGATCCTATGCACAAGACTATAGAGACCAACCTGTAGGCTCATTCCTTTGCTGGAGAACAACTTTTTTCAAGGTTTTCAATTCTGTACTTGATGTATCTTTATAGATCATGGTCCGTGTGACCACAAAGGCCACAAAGATGAGGTCTATGTATGACCCACCTCAGATTATACTGCACCTTTAAAGACTTTTTTTGTGATCAAATGTTTTTATCTATATTTTCTTTTTGCAGCAGTGACGTATTCGTATTCACATCAGCAATTATATCAAACAAGCATCACACATGAAAGTCCCTGGTTTATTCTGTGAACATAATGTACATAAAGAGCTATCCAGGATCTTCATACGGTGGAGCTTGCAGGGTATAAAATAAGTTCTGTGCAGAAATTGATAATGGATAAGTTGATGCTCTGGGTCCTGGAAGATGAAATAATATTGGTCCATACATATCCAATGTCTCATGGTGCACATTAGAAGAAAAGATCAGAGAGGTCCTCTTATCTAATTTACCAACTAACATGTGTAAGTCACAATTTGGTCCAATTGTATTTCATCTGATCTCAACCTGGTGTTGTGTGGAAAAGCTATGTAACATTACAACTTAATGGCATTCGAACACCCCAATTTTTAATAATGTCAGTTTACGAAGTGGGGGTAGACCCATCCAATTCCCACAATAGAGAGATCAGAGAGAGATCCATCTCCTTAGTGATATCTATGATGAAAATGGTCTGCACACATTACAACATATTAAATCCAGTTTTGGCTTACTTAAAGTCTTTCACACACAGTATATCTAGCCTTTATCTACCTCTGTTGGTAGGCAGTTCAAACTGCATCTTCTAACCTGTACTGACCCCACTACAAGACCCTGCAACAGACCTCAGTTGTTTTTGGTTTTAAACTGCAAAATCTGAAAATGATGACAGTAAAGTTGACAAATCACAAGCATGTGGACTTTTTATTTTGTTCCAAACCAAATTACTGCCTTGTATCTATCAGTTTTTTCACAGCACTTAGTTCATTTTAATGCTGAGAATAAAGACTGACTGTCCAGATCTTCTGAGACCGACATCCTCTCTGTGATCCCCAAACTTTGCTATGATTTTGACCACGGAGCTGAGGGGGCAACCTGCTGGAACACTGTGTACTTATGACTAATCAAACAAATCCCAATCAATCGCAGGCCAGTGACATCAGTGAGTGAGGCAGTGAGTCCGAAATTAGGTTTTCAACGAAGGCAACGGAACTTCGTACTCAAACAGATCAAAGCCTAGCTACTAAAAAAGTGTGATCCACCTGGGTTTCCGCAAGCGACCCGGTGGACCTGACCCCTCCAGCAAAAGCAAATAAGTTTCTCTTTTTTTTCTTTCTCATTTCTTGTTTTTCTTTTCTTTTCGTTTTTTAAAGAAGAATCCATCTCATTCTGGTTTACAACTGCTTTGAGCAGGAGTGATGGAGAGGGAGGCGGTGTCGCATGAGGCAGACGGGGCAGGTGGTACATCGGGAGGAGCACCGCCGCCGCCGCCGCCACCGCTGCTAGACTGCACAGCTGCTTGTTGTCATGGAGGAGCAAAGATGGCGGTCCTGGCCTATAGCCTGGGCAAACGCGAAATAAATCAACATTTCACCATTAAAAATGCCAAATTAATATCGCTAGTAGTAGTTATCCTACTCCTCGTGTTTCACACTGCTTCGCGGTATTATGGAGGTAAGTGGTCTCCCGTTAATTGAACTTATCATCGATGCAGCCAGTGAGACACTTGACACAAGCTACCGCTAACGTTAGCCAGCTAGCTGGTCAGTACTTCTCTCTGCGGCTCGGTGCAGAGTCGTTATCCGCTGTTGCTTTCAAAGGGTGACACATACAGGCTGCGGACTTAACATGAAGCAGATGAACTGTCGCGTAGACTTTTATTGACGAACGGGAACAGCGTGAACTTCAATCAGCTTTGTCCGACTGGCTAGCTGAGTCAAGCTAACACTGCAATTAGCTGTGTTTACATGCTCCTGTCAGCACACGCTTGGAGACGTGTGGAGAGTGATGTGGGGAACAATTGCCATAACAAGGATTTTATTATCAGGAGGCAAAGTCCGTCACTTTGTTAGTTAGTTAGTCAGTTAGTCTAGTCTGTATCATTGCCAGATAAAATGCTTGAGGATTCACTAAGCTCGTCTAATATCTGGTGTTGTTACCGTTAACAACTAACGGTAACTAACTAGCTGCAGTGGATTTGAACAGTAAAAGGTAGTAGCCTAATTTCTGTCCCAGGTCTGTGTTGAGTTTGTTTGGCTCTTCGGTGAAACATAAGGAGACAGAAACATGAACTGGACTGGACACTTGTTTTCAGGTGTAAAGGGTTGGATCTCATTTTTGCATACCCCACGCTCCACAGACAGAGATTGGCAGTGATGGCACAGAGCCCGGAACTTGACTTTAAAGAAATATTTGCATGGCATACATCCACCTCGCAGCTGGGTCGCATACAGTGGACTTTGTTTATGAAAATGGATAGGAACCAGAGACCTCTGTGTACACACTGAGAGCAGCTGCCTTGGCTGGCGATGACACTGAAATGCTCACGTCTGTCGCCAGTCTGCCGATCCTTCATGTTCGCTTGTTTCTATGGAGTGATTCAGTTGTAGATGACTCTATTCATGTTGCACACAAATGAATAGCTGGAGAGATTTATGGTTGGGCTAAATTACTGATGACTTCATTTTATATTATGGCCCCCAGCAGAGCCCTGTATTGTATCCTAGTCTTTTGACGGCACTGAATGAAAAGCCATGGTGCTATTGAGACAGCAAGTTGCAGTCATAGCTACAGAGTGGGTGAAAGCGAGATTAGTGCTTTTGTTTGGTCTTGCTGGTTGATTCTCTGTGTCTTGCCTCCAGGTGGGGACTCATGTGAATGGCTGCTGTCCAGAGGACGTTACTTGGGGGAGAATGTATGGCAGCCTTATGGCTGTATGATGCACAAATACAAAAGCATGTGAGTCACACTAACTGTATGGTTACTATTATGTTTGAGATAAAGATTTCATGTGTAGTAGTGATGGGTGAGAAGTGTGTGTCTGTGTGCATCTGTCTGTAAGAGTGGATGGGTGATTCATGGGCAAAATATCAATTTGAAAAGATCACATGGTCAGACAGTGTGTAATAAGATCCATGCACTGCACCGCCCAGCACCTTAATTATTGCTATCTGTGGTTGTTAAATGCACAATTTTCAGATGCCTCACCATCATTTTTGTTTTACAGTGAAGCCAAAACATGCCTTTCTGAAAAGCGGGTAGCCTTTGTTGGTGACTCACGAATCAGGCAGCTATTTTACTCCTTCATCAAGATTATTGACCCTGAGCGAAGAGAAGAAGGAAACAAGGTAATGATGAGAAACAGTGCTACATGTTTTAGTCAGGATATGTTTTACAGCAGAGAGGTGCCACAAATAATGATGAAGGTGCACAGTATGCAAATATACTTCTTAACTTACCATATTCCATAACATATAGCCTGCAGCTGTATCCTCACTGATCCAGCTAAAAATACTCTGAGAAGAGCAGACAGAAAGGTAGAGCGGTCTGTATCAGTCACAACAGCTTGACAAGCCAAGCAGGGCTGGTTGTGTGTTCAGAAATATTTTTCTTGTGTACTTCTGCACTGATTGAGGTCTCACAATGTCTGACAAGGAAACATTTAAAACTTTTCCTTTTGGTTTTGCAATACACTGCTCTGATGATTTAGAAGAATGCACACTAAATAATGTAAGCCTGTTGTAATCATTCAATGCATGCATGTATTGCGTAATCTGAAAATATTCTATCTGTGATAAGTTTTACTTGCTGTTCTTAAGCCTGGCATTAAAGCTCAACCTAGGCCCTTAAAGCAAGAAATGCCCTCAGTGGTTTTCAGACCTCCTGAAAGAGATGAAAATTAGGAAAAAGTATGCTGCAACCAAAATATAATAGTAAGTGGTTTGCACAGTATCTCAAACATAAAAAGATCCAGCGCTGGCATGCATGGCAATTATGCAGCATTCTGAACTATTTTGGTCTGATCTCAAGCTGGGAAAAACAGGAACAATATCTGCCTCACAGACTTTCTCTCTGTCTGTCCCCATGTAATGTCTGAAGCATGAGGACATTTCCTTTGAAGAAGAGAGTTCTGCTGTGAATGTGGTGAGCTATTTCTGGATGTGTTTTTATCTCCTCTCCTCAGTCTGTCAAAACACTCTGATAACAGTTAAAATATCCCTCTCCTCTTTGTGTTCAGGACTTCCTGTGGTATCCAGAGGCAAATAATTCGATGAAGGAGCGCTTGATATCGTGGACACATGTGAGTTTTTTGATGTTGCGTTCCGTTATTAGCACGTTGGGAACATTGTTAATCAAAGAAGTTTCATAGACTTGAATTTGTCACAGCAGTCTGGACAGGGATTTGCTGTTCTGACTGCAGCTTCTCTTATCTGTGGCAGGAAGCTTCAACTAAGCCAGATGTTGTCATCCTTGGAGCTGCCACAGTAAGCTGTTTAAACAAGTGCTTAGCGCTGTGTGCGCATTTTGTGACAGACAAAAGCAAAGTGTTGACTGAGGTATGTCAATATTAATTCCCTCTGTTTATCTACAGTGGTCCATCAAGTTGCACAGTGGCAGCATTGAGACCTTGCACCAGTACAGACTCAACCTGACCACCATTGCTGTGCATCTAGAGAGGCTTGCTGACCATGGAGAGGTCTACTGGGTGCTGCAAGGTAAATTCAACTTCTAGTAGAGGATCCAAGTTGTATATCATAGGTCATCTCAGTCAGGGCATTAAAGCAGCTTACTGCTGTTTCCCCCCTTTACAGTGATTAATCTGTCATGTGATTAATGCTTTCAAGTTAAATGGGATTACCATTAGAAGTCTTGATGTTTCAAAGCTTTGACTGTGAAGTGTTCAGTAATCAGTTTCACTTACTATCGTCAAACGTCAAATCGTGTGCTATTTGGAATTAACTACACTACTGTATGTCTTATTATCCATATACTTATTTGTAAATCACTGACATTGAATGCAAAAAAAAATGAAGATGGTGGGGATCTTTGGGGTATTTTAGATGCTACAGTGTCATCTCTAAATCAAAGTTTCCCAGCTAGCATGTTTGGGTTTTTTCAAATGTGTGAATGCATCATATCATATATTCTCATATATGCACCTTCTTAACTTTACTTTCTCTTCACATTTCACACAACACAATCAAATCTCCGCCCAACAGACCCAGTAAATGAGGAGGTGTTGAGTGAGAACAGGAAGATGATCACCAACCAGCAGCTGGAGCTGTACAATGAAGCAGCAGCTGAGGTGCTCAACGGCAGCAAGCGCAACGGCAGGTCCCGGGTCAAACTGTTGGCCGCATCCCGTCAGGCGGCACTGGAAACGATCACCCAGTCAGACGACGGTTTGCACCTGCCTGAGAGCACCAGGAACGTGGTAGGCAGGATTTCTGTTAATTTAAGCTCATTCATTGGCAAATGTATTGTCCTATTCAATATGGCAGGACAGCTGTTGTATTTTTAATTTGGAATATTACTCACATCCTCCCCATCATCCTGTGTAATTGTCCTGTCAGGGTGCCATGGTCCTCATGAACTCTGTGTGCAACAAGCTACTAAGGCCCATAGATGGCTCCTGCTGCCAAACATTACCACCCCCCAACTTCCTCCAGAAACTGTCAGCATGTTTCTTCCTGGGCTCAGCGCTGGTCTTCCTGGTCCTCCACGTCCTTGGCAACAACCGCCACCGCCGACCTGTGCCCCCTGATGTGGAGAGCCTGGAGGAGAAGAAGCCAGCGACTGCAGCTGTCCCCTTGGGTCCAAAGGCGCCCTTCCAGGCGCTCTGCAGGATGGGCATCATCATGGGCTATTTTTACCTTTGTGACAGAGCAGATGTGTTCATGAAAGAGCAGAAGTTCTACACACACTCCACATTCTTCATCCCTCTCATCTATATATTTGTCTTGGGACTGTTTTACAGTGAGAACAGCAAGGAGGTAAGACAGAAAGTGCTGCCCAGGGCAGAAATCACTTTATTTTGAGTTCTTATTTCAATATTAATCAAGTTTTTCCAAAATCGTAATTTTGTTTTTGTCTGCTGTGTGCACATCCTTTTGTGTGTTTAAATATATGCAAAAACATTAGAAAGATGTCTTTGCCTTTTTGGTCGGAAACAGTGCAAATCTCTGACCAGCAGATTACCCTGGCTGTCTGTTTTGATGGATTTACTTTGATTCAAGTTTGCAAAGTCATATCTGTTTCACAGTTTTACTTTCCTTCTGCACAGACCAAATTACTCAACCGAGAGCAGACGGATGAGTGGAAAGGCTGGATGCAGCTTGTCATCCTCATCTATCACATTTCTGGTGCCAGTGCTGTGAGTTCTAAATCTGTCCTCTTTACATGCAAATGGGAGTAACCTGCTTGGAGGAGGTGTTTATTAATATTGAAAAAGCCTAAATTGAATTTTTTTTTCCCACAGTTCATTCCAGTGTACATGCACGTGCGGGTGCTGGTGGCAGCATATCTTTTTCAGACTGGCTATGGACACTTTTCGTTTTTCTGGCTCAAAGGAGACTTTGGACTGTATAGAGTGTGCCAGGTGAGGGTACAGACAGTTATATTTTAACCATCCTCTTGCCATGACTCATGTTTGTGGTACTTTAGAATGAATTACAGTGGAAATTGCTTATGGTGACAACCACTTATATAGATAGAAAACCTTGTGACAAAATGGTTCTTTCACAAATGATAATAATATTAATCTTAATAATAATTCTCTTTTAGTTACTCTCTCACAGCAGCAGGTATATTAGGTGACCATGAGAACACATAACATTGATCATTTAAATTATGCTTAAAGCACAATTTGTTGTGTTATCTTTAAATCAACAGATCTGTCTGTTCATTACTTCATTTTCATGCCATGAATATACAGTATAAATGCCAATTAGATGGTTATCTGCATGAAAAATTGATTAAAAAAAAAAAAAAAAAAAGGATAGATGCAATCTATAGAATGGTTTCCACTGTATCATCATATCATGGATGATAAAACAAATTTGGTTTGGTATGAATTTGGTATTTGGTTTGGGCTAAAGTGTCTTACTTTGGGGTGTGATGCATTGATTTAATTTGGTATGGGTTTTTTTTTTTTTTTTATGCCAGGTGCTTTTCCGTCTAAACTTCCTGGTCTTGGTGCTGTGTGTGGTGATGGACAGACCCTATCAGTTCTATTATTTTGTCCCACTGGTCACCTTCTGGTTTGTTGTCATCTACGCTACACTGGCCATGTGGCCTCAGATCCTGCAGAAGAAAGCCAACAGTAGGTGTCAGAGGACTAGTGAAAGTTGAAGAAGTTGTTGCTGAATTTGATTCCCTCATTTGAAGCATAGCAATCATAATCATTGTACACTGTGAATTTTCAGCGGCAGGATCTCAGAACAGTTTCACTAACGGCTGTCTTGTTCTCTGAACAGGTAGTGGCATATGGCACCTTGGGGTCCTGGCAAAGTTACTGGGCCTCCTGTTGTTCATATGCTTCTTTGCCTTTTCACAGGTGGGTGAATTTTATGTTATCAACAATGACTGTGAATCAACTTTAGTCTGAGTTGGTAAAAACTCAGTATGTGTCAGCAGTCACAATTTAGGAGTTAAATACTTTCAAATCCAAGAATACTGTATTTGATTACATTTTTATAGCCTAAATGATTATGTATTTAAATTCTGACTGGGTAGTTACACAAATTGTAAGTCTCTACTTTGAGAACCTTTGAATGATACTATCAATGTTTTTTTTTTCTCTCAAATTATGGTTTGGTCCTAGTTTGAGATCCCATGTAATATTCATGTTTTGGCCTTGTGACTCCAGGGTTTCTTTGAGAGCATCTTCTCCATGTGGCCCATCTCCAAGCTCTTTGAGCTGAACGGAAGCATCCACGAGTGGTGGTTCAGATGGAAGCTGGACCGATTTGTAAGTCAAATGCGATTCGCTCCACATGCGCCCACGTCTCGTAGTAGCTGCTGCATGAACACATTTTGTGAAATGTAACATGTGGCAGAGTACTTCAGAAGCTTTTTCAAGTAGGACGAAATCTTTCTAAACTTGCTGTAAAATCATTTTCATGTGGTAATGTTCTTTTGCAGGCGGTGATACACGGCATGTTATTTGCCTTCATCTATCTGGTGCTGCAGAAGCGCCAGGTGCTGTCAGAGGGAAAGGGAGAAGCTCTCTTCTCTGTCAGGATTTCTAACCTGCTCCTCCTCCTCTCCGTCGTCTCCTTCATAGTAAGACTCTTCAACCAATTGTAGTTGATAAACAGTATGCTCACTTGCAACAGCAGCTTGGGAGAGAGTGGTTACACAGTCATGGGTGTGTACCCAGATAAATGCCACACCTAGAAACGGCCTTAACAACCACAATTGTCTGCTCTTAATCCTCTTAATGATGTTCTTACACAAGACTACCCACCTATTGAGAAAGATACACAGAATATAGTGTGTGGTGACAATAAACTCAACTCTCATGGGTAACGCCCACTGGGTGGCTGTTCTTTGGGACTGGAGCAGCTCCCTGTTCTTTGCTGACCTCACCAAAGCAGTAGGAGATCAGGGGAACAAAGACTAATCAAACTAAACCACCCTGTTCATCTTTGCTACAGCTGGAAATTAAACAGTGTAACCCATGTTGTCTTTTTTTTCTCCCATCACTCTAGACTTACTCAATATGGGCCAGCAGTTGCAAAACCAAAACAGAGTGCAACGAGATGCATCCTTACATCTCTGTGGTCCAGGTACAATCATTAACTCTTTGCCTTTCCTTTTGTTGTGTGTATTTATTGTCATGAGACCATGTGGCGTATAATCCCAATCTTAATGCCTCATGTTCATCTTTATACTTTGGCCTTTGTTTATGAGTGTCAGTATTGTTTTATAGTTGTAATCCCTTTGGATTTGCCTTGAGATGTCATTACCATAATTGCAAGATAACGTGTGTAATAACAAGGGAGTTTCCCTCTTGTAGGGGCTAAAGATAGCACAGGCGTTATCTAGAGCTGATCTTGACTGGAGAATTGTTTGTAGTACAGTAGATAAGGTCACTGACAGTACAGTTGAGCTTTCCTCCCCCTAAGGGGTTGAGATTGCAGACCCTACAGTACTACGCCCAATGTGTCTTCATGCTTTGACTCTTAGAAATGTCAATGTTCTCTTTTTTTTTTTTCCCCTACAGATTTTGGCCTTCATTCTCATCAGGAACATTCCTGGCTACGCCCGATCCATATATAGCTCATTCTTTGCATGGTTTGGAAAGATCTCCTTGGAGGTAAGACAGGCATGGCAGTTAACAGTATCATAAAAATGTATTCATGTGGCTCTTTGATGAAGGAAGATAAGGAAACAGTCAAAAAAGTGATGACATTGGCATATGTTTTGATACCCATCCTTTGTTTTTCTCCCCCAGCTGTTCATATGCCAGTACCACATCTGGCTGGCTGCAGACACCAAGGGAATTTTGGTCCTGATTCCAGGAAACCCGTCACTAAACATCATGGTCAGCACCTTCATCTTTGTTTGTGTGGCTCATGAGATTTCCCTCATCACCAATGACTTGGCCCAGGTGGTCATCCCCAAAGACAGTGTGGCCCTGCTTAAGAGACTGGGGGCTGTGGGGCTCTTCAGTCTGATTGTACTGCTGCTAGCCAGGGGCAGCCAGTCTACACCTGGCGCCTGATGGACTCCTCTTTGTGGGAGGGGGCATAAAAGACTCACTAAGCCCTGAGCTGAGATTGGAGCAAGGTACAGAACCAAGCCAGGAGCAGACCCCAGGGTTTGAGGCTCCTTGTGACCACAGGCGACAATGAGGAACCAACCAGGAGATCACCACTGAGCAGAGTCTGTACTTTTGACTGCTGTGAAAGTCGCACACTGAAGAAAAGAAAAATGCCCAGAAAAGGTGGGGCATTGCTCCTTTTTTTTAAAGTGCAAATTGCAAGAGGAAAAAAAAAAAGAACAATAATACTCGAAACGTTTACATTATCTGGATTCAACATACGAAAAACTCTGAGATGTGGAGTTGTATTTCTAACGACAAGAGGTCCTCTCGTTTCAAGGCCTTGTGCTTGCCGTGTGAATTTTTTGCAGCGCTGCTTTCTATTTAGCCAAACACACAAATAAGAACTTTATTTTGACACATCCAAGTACGCCACTCCCTGTCATTGCTTCAGTCTGGAAGGGATCACTGGACACACTCCGTCCACATGGCAGAAGCAGCTGAAGGTATTTTCACTCAGGTGGATCCATAACCGACATATTCAGATATCTACTCTTTTACGATAACATGTTCAACTGTGCTGCAGTTTATTATCAGCATTACTTTGTACAGTATTTCTGGTGACTCTAAGACTGCATTAGATATCTAAATATGCAAAATATGGACCAGCAACTAGTTTGGGTGATCAAAAAACTGACAGAACTGAACTACAAAAAAAAAAATTGGAGTGCAATTTGTCAAAATGTTGGAATATCCCTCGACATATTTTTGCTAATGTTTTTGTGAGTAATTAAAAAAAAAAAAGAAAAAAAGATTGCCTTGTGCTGAAAGGTACCGTGGTCACCTGCTGTAGCTCTGAAATTCTATGTGATATGTACAGTATTTAATGATTTAAATTAAGCTTATATTTTATACAATTTTTTTTTGGCTTTGTTTATTTCTGTACTTTGCGCCCATGACTGCTGTTTGTGAAGGAAGTATTACAGGGCTCATCTTATAAACCCATCCTAGCATCTCATAGATGATTACCTGCCTCAGAGAGAGACGCACTGCGGAGGTCGAGCTTTTTAGCCTGCTGTCTGTCTGTCTTATTAGCAGCTCATTTCATAGTCTGTGTATATTTGTACAATAGAGTGAGAGATTTATTTTATACAGCAACACTTAAGCAGTGTTTTTAGTCCTTCATCCTTTCATTGTCATCAAAAACATGCCTCATAGCGCTGTAGGAAAACGCTTGCTTGCACATACTATTAGCACAATAGGGCACACAGCTGAATATACTTGCTCCCTCTGCTGTCACAGCCTGTGAACTCTTTGGTCAGTGAGTGAATGAATAAGTGATTTCTTAGACTGAATGCCTTTGAACATGCAGCTTTTCTCAGTGGCTTATACATACAACACATGTCCAGGTGCCCTTGGCCTGGGATCACAATCTTCCGTCGTTACGCACTTTGCATCTGGGCCACATCAACTTTTTAAAAACAACTACTTGGTAATGCACTGACTGAGCTGAGAAGACATTACTGTGGCGTTAAGGAAAATGTGTATTTTGTCAGTTGACAAATGGCGGACGTCTCTGCCTATTTATCCTAACAAGACATTTGACTGAAATTAGCACTTTTACTTTTAGGTCCTCACATTTCTTTTCATCTCTGAGGTGAAACACAGTGGACAACACGGTACCAGTGCAGACACCTTCTGCACATTTTTATTTTGTAAATCAAAATGCTTTGCAACAATCATTTGGCAAATAAGAAATGATAATACTGTTAGAGCCATAAAAATCTTGAGTTGTGCATTTCATCTACCATGGGGTAGTAAAAAGCTGCAGTGTCAATGGTTTTCTACACATTTATGTAGCCTCCTAAAAACATGGGTCCACAAAGAACCACACTGTCTTTATGGTGAAGCAATTGTCTACAGCTTTCACCTGTCATTTCTCTGATTATATACAGTTTGTCTTCTCAAACTGAACAAGAGCCAAGTGTATTTGTAATTTGTATAACCAGCCATCACCTCCTTGTATAGATGAGAATGGCATTTCCATGCTGCAGTTTCCTTTTACGTGCAAAGTTTACTGATCCGTTTTCTTGTCTTATTTCTGATCAACAGTTAAGAATTTGGAAATGGTTTCAGGCCTTAATAGCTCTCGTGTAAAAGCAACAACTATTTATACCCCTGTGCAGGTTCTCTTTGAAATATGTTACATGTAAATTTTTTGTGATGTCTTCAAAAATGTGAAATGTATCCATATTATTTATAAATGCCTTTATTCTGTTGTACATTGGTAATAATACCTTCATAAAATGTGCTGTTTTGGCTTATTTTTTTTCCTCATGTTATTCAGACATTGCCAGTATTTTGTTTTTTATTAGACAAAAGAATCCTTACGGTAAAAACAAACTACTTTGAAATATTTTATTGTCATCATGTGACACATCACGTAAAATTAATCATAAGTGACAATTTAAGCATTTCCATGTAAAACTCCCTTTTCCTCTAAGAGGTCCAATGTGCAAAGCAAGTAGAAATACAAACATCATACTTTTAACATTCACACACATATATTCCAAAAATATTCTAATGCATCTTTACTGTCTTTATAACCAGCTAAGCTCTTCCACACTGTCACTCTTCAAAGTATAAGTTCATATGGACAATAGAACTTTGTAAAGACACTTCTGAGGCATGCAGATTGGCACAAATGTTAGATAAAAAAACAAAAAACTAATATGGAAGAAACGGTAGCTCCGACGCTGGTGATTTCTGGTCACAAATTAAGGGCCTCGGCCACCTTTCTCTCCTCAGGAATACCATTTACCTGCAATAAAAAACAACAAAATATTAACCCTCAAAACACCAGGAACAAACGTACAAGTTTTGATGTGCTGTTAGTCATGTTTAGCAAAAGAGATGAGCTGAGAGATCCTCATTAATGAGAACAACTCACAAATCAGCATTAATTATCTTTACATCGGCTAATGAACAGATCACAGCACCTACCTCCAGCCTTCGAAACGTTGACATGACATAATTATCTCCTTGGTTAGCAGTGAACAGAGAGAGCAGCGGGTTAGTGCATCATGCAGCTTTCCGCCATGCACACAAGAGGGCGCTCACACACCAACACCAGAATGAGTTGTCCTTCGCACGGGGGCTGACACACACAAGTTCACAAGTGAAGCTGTCATGCCTGATTTCTTATGGTGCCAGAATGATTATCTCTCAATAATAATGTGTCCAACTCAATAAAGTCTGGATTCTTTTGGGGTTTTTTTTCGGTGTGAGGACAGACTGAGGTCGTAAGCAACACAACAAAGCAACTATACACTATATATGATTTATATTTTACTGATGTGCTTAATCCTGATGAACGTTAGGCAGGAAACTAGATACATTTATTCATAAAAGCCTTTTAAATAGATTATTCACGAGGCAAAATAGTCCCATTACATATCAGACATGCAGGTACACTAAGGCTTCTGACACTAGAATGAAAAAGGTGGAGTTAGCACTAACCTGATGGCCGTTGCTGTGGTATCGTAATCTGATTTTGCAGGTTCCTGAAATAAACAGTGATATTATGGTGAGCAGACATTCACTCACAAGAGTCTTTTGTATCATGTGAAAGCGTGTTGTATTTAAAATTTTTTGACCATCAAGCCTGTTAGTAAAAATCATGGGACAGCTTGAACCTCTTAAGCTGTGGTTGTATTTTCCAAAGGCCTGACTCGCTTGCTGCAGCTTTAGCTGTAAACACGGCACAGTTAGAGAGCGCTGAAAACAAGATTAAACGATAATGGTGTTGTTTGGACTTACACTTCCCCATAATGACGCCTATGAGCCATACATCTGCGCGCCTGCTAATGATCATAAGCGTGCGAATGTTATTTCCCTCCCACCAAATCCCTTCACTCACGTCTGTGTCTGCATGAGGGGCATGCTGGTGGTCTCGTAGTTGTCTGGGTGGATGGGCGGCACCACCTCCCCGCTGACCGGGTTGAAAACTGGCAGTGTGGAGAGTGGCCAGGAGATCTCGCGGTTTTTCGACATGCTGCGCAGCTCCTTGGTGGACTTCTGGATGGAGCTGTGGTGGACCAGCTGGATGCTATAGACAGGAAGAGGCAGCGGATTTTAACATGAGCTAGTGTTGTTGTCACATCTGGTGGCTTTAACTTATCTCATCCCATGTAGCAATGCTTTATCTACTGGAAAGGTATTCAAAAATAATTGAATATGCCAGTGCAGTCAGTTCATGCATGCACAACAGAAATCATCCACCCTCACCTATCACTGTGTCTGACTGCAAGATATGTGCTTTAATATTCGAGACAACTAAAAGCAGCGACAATTCCTTTCATCTGGTCATTAAAATTTGGAGCAGCCCACTGGATGAATGGATGTCAACACACAGATGAGCATATGAATGGTTATGAGAAAGCCATCAGTGACAACATAGATGACAAAACTGCAAACCAAAGAGAAAGAGAGAGAGAGGGAGGGGGGGGGCAGAAACAGACCCAAAATCAAGAAAAACACAGGAGAGGTAAAACACTTACTCTGGTGTTTGCATGTTTCTTTTTTCCCTAGAAACAAAACAAAATGGATGAATTAAATACTAATATTAATAGTTAAAGAGACATCTACACACAAGTGAATGGACTGTTGGGTAAAGACAGTGTGGAAATGATGCTGATGGGGTGTGGAACACTGAGTGAAAGGGGGGGGGGGCACGTCTCTCCCAGCCTGTAAATGATGGAGAATGATGAAAGGATTTATCATGGATGAGCGATCATCGATGTCACGGCTATGCTTCAAAATATCAAGACGTTACATGACTGACATAAATGAAAAACCAGAACAAAAACCAACCTGTGACAGAAATAGATGGGAACTTAATATATGTGGACGGTACAACTGGATGGTTATGACAAGCTGCAAGTCCAGTCCAGATTTTTTGTGCTATCCTTCCTCTGTCTCATTTGACACTTCAGTAACTTTTTGCTTTTCTCACATGTCTGTTGGAGTGTTTGGTGCAATGTTTGCAAAAAGATAGCACACTTACACCCCCTCTCGTCGGCAGCACATAGTGTAGCCGAGGATGAAGAAGAGGACTAGCGCCACAGCGGAGGGAACGGCCAGCGTGACAAGGAAGTCAGAAAAGTAGTCCCGGCTCTTCAGAGACTCAGACGGGGGGTTGTATTCCCCAAATTCTGGCAGGATCCCTGTGCCTGGGTCTGGACGGGTAATGTACACCGGGACTACTTTGTTGATGTCAACCTGAAGAAATAAGTGAGAGTTAGAGGCTCACATATCCAGAATCAAGTTTATGTTGCTTCAGCAGTGAAAACTGTGCAAGAGAATTTCTCACCAGAGAAATTTTACACCAGTCGATGTGAAACTGAGCTCTGAACTTCTTGTCACAGCTGATAACAGGCTCCATCTCCTGACTGCAGCGCAGCTGGTTATGTGGGCTCTCCACCTCCCGCAGGCACGACGAGAAGGGAACATCGGCACCAACCATCACGTACACTCTAGGGAGAGGAGGAGACGGGGAAATATAGATAGACCATGAGAGCAGGAGGAGAAGAAGAGAAGGAAGCAGGAGGAAGAGAAGTGAAGAAGAGAGAAGAGTCTCACTTCACATGTTTATGCTCAGCAGGCTTCTAATAGTCAGAGCATTTCTCCTCCACTGAGTGTTCTCCTAGATTCTTTCATCTTCCAAAACAAAAGTATGAATCTTTGATGCACAACTTATGGCAGTTCATGTGGGCTAGTCCCTGCTGAAACAAACCAACTGACAGTGTCTGTCAGCGCTGACGGCCAAGTGTGCTCATCTAATTCACAGCAAAACGGACGATTCCCAAGGCCCCAATTAAATCAAACGTTAGCATGACGTGAGTGGGCTCAAAATATATGACATTTGTCTGACTGAGAGAAGTGAGGAAGTCATCGATAGAGAGATTATTTTAGAGTGTGTGATTCAAAACAAATTTTTAAATGCAAGAAAATAAGGACACAAGTCGAGCTTAGCCTTTTACCTGCTGCGAAAAAAACAACAAACCTGGTTTAGCTGTCCTTCAGCTATGAAAAGCACTCGTACTGTTAAAAAATTCAAACCAAGCCCAGTTCAACCTCCAAAGTCCTCACCCCTCTTTGAGATTATTGATGGGCAGGGGAACACGCCCCCCACGGTCCAGTGCTGATGTGATGTTGATGGCGTTGAGGCGCTCAGGCTGCCATACATTTTTCACTGCTCCCAGGAAGTCCCCCAGCACCTCGCTGGCCAGCATTTCCTCCACATTCATGTTTTTGATGTAAAACTCAGCCTGGTAGGGCAGAGGGAACTCTGCAGAGGGATAAAGAGGACAGAGTCGGGTAAGAGGCTGAAAGCAGTGAAAGATGAGGTGGGAAAGAAGAAGACAGGAGGGTGAACATCGAACCATTTGACTCCATAACCCTGAGAGAAGCCTGGTGACGCAGGGCTGTTCTGCTGACTAAGACATCATTATTACTTTATTACTGCAGTGTACAGTGGTTGACGCTGACTCCACCAGTCTCTCCAGCAGACGCTGGTGAGTCTGCACTGCTCTGTTGTGACTTGGCCTCCTTTTGAGGCCAGATGGCACATGACATCACAGCAGAGGGAGAGTGATGTCACATTAGCGCTGCGAACATCTGCTGCGCGTTCACTCGACTCAGTTCACATTGTACCGCATGTACCGTGACTGGTCAACAAGCCAGCGCGCAAACATACAGATGCACAGATGTGAGGTGCAGGCACAGAGATGAACAGGATACTGCACACAGTAATCATTTATAACCATAACATCTCAATACAGGCCCGTGCTGTTTGCAGACAGTGCAACAGATGCTACATATTTATGATGGCTGCAGTGATGAAAGGTCAGTGTCACACTCTGCACCAATCAGGACAGCATTAAATAGCACAGAACAACAATACTGTTAATATATGGACTGTTAATATCAGCAGGTTGACTCAGTAGCTTTTCCAGAGCTTTTTCTTACATGTGCTTCATCTTCAAACTCAGTTTGCTAAATTGTCATGGGAACTGCATAAGAAAGTACTGGTCAAATATTGTTATAAGACCTGGAAAGGTCAAGAGCTCAATAGTGTAGACAGATCTAACCTGAAAATGTGAGAGTGAACTACAGTATCTCTGACACATTATTGCTCTTGGTGAGATCAAAGCAATAAATTGTTTGTCTTTGATTGATTAGTTCTGGTTGACAAAAGTAATCAAAGCTATCTTCTCTGTTATTCCGTTCAAGCACTGAATGTGCCCCCAGGGTTTAATCAGGGAAGTTGCGCACAGTCTGATCTCCGCTCACTCTAAGCTCTCATACTGGCGCCTCTTACCTTCCGTGGCCATGATGTTTATGACCAAGTTGTGCCGTGCCGTCTCGAAAGTGCGTCTGTTATAGGCGGTAATCTGCAACACACAGAGGTGAAAGTTTAAACCCAGATCAGTGCAGCTTAAATGGCAGCAGCCCTCTGGACAAGGCTGAGCTAGATACAGTAACGAAGGCTCTGTACCCAACTGAAACACCGTATAGAGGCACATGTGCACCACTGGGAACGTTAAGCCCTTTAGGAAAAGAATTTCTGCAGTAGCTTATGGGGGACAAAGAGAGCATATAAAAACAGAATGGAATTTAAGCCCGAAGACTCAGAGCGAAACACTGTACCATGCTACTGCAGCATGCACGCAAATTAGTGGAATCAATTCAAATGTGGAACTATTAGCTTCACGTGTGCCTTAGTTAAGGCTACAAAGTACTTGATATTGTCTCCCAGTTAAATGACTGAACATAATGTCCTGTCTTCAATTAATGGCTCCATTTCGTTCAACATTTCAGCGTTAAAAGGATCACCCTGTTTCCTTCCCTGACATAATAAGCAGCAGCACAAATTACTTTGTCTCCGCTCCTTTCAGTCTGAAAGCGGTCCAGCCACCCACCTCTATGACGGTGGGCTTGCCAACGTGCTCTGCAGTGGGGGAGCCATAGAGCACTCCGTCGCTGTGCGGTGTCCTCTGGATGTAACGCAGCCATCCCGGCCGGTCGGGGTAGCCCATCAGGTTAGTGTTGAAAGTGATGGGGTCGTTGCTGGCGTCACCTGCGGGCAGATGAGTTTAGTGAGGGGGTGCTTGTTTTCTCTGTTGTGGGTCACAGCTTATTCAGTAATATACATTTGGACCCATTAGCTGAATTGTAGAAGCTTTGCCAACTGCAGCTAAGCATTTTCTACTGGTGATATATGACGAATTAACAATGTTCTGTGACATGATAGGATTACAACTGCCTGAATGACATGAGGGTAATAAAATGATTTAACACACAAAAAAAATATCTTTATTAATTACGACACCAAAATTCAAACAAACATGGCTTTAATACATCACTACCTGATTTGGGGTAGGGAGGAAACTCTCCTTTGAAGTACTCTCTCTCCAGAACATGGACAAACAGCACTCCCGCAGATGGGTAGACGTTACGGTCCGCATGAGACCTCGACAAGATGGTGACCACTGGAATACAGATTTCATACAGAGAAAATTAGCTCCTGAGAGAAAATCATTTTCCAAATCTGCGTGTGTCTATGTGTGTGTTATTCATCCTTAATGACCTGCCAGCAGCACTAATTAAACAAGAGCAGAAGGCATTTAGGTGACAACAAATAAAGCATACGTTTGGGTCACTGGTACCAGCAGTTTAACTTGAGAACACTGAGAATCAGCCATATTCACACTGATAGATGTGTCTGTAATTTTCCTGCGTTCTTGTTCTTTTGAAGGTAAAAACACAAGTTTCACACATGGGTGCTGTACGTAAACAGCAGGGCACGGTGGCAAAAACTCTGACAGACACACGGTCATTTTGTATATATGATGACATGCTGCTAAACCCATGTGTTTCAACAGCAGGCAGCTGAGGTACCGTGAGTAAAAGCGGCAGTAATGAGCGCCATTCAGACTCAGCGCTGGCTGAGGTTTTTTTTCCAGGCCCTCCTCCCACTCTGTCTCTATTATGCCCTCCTGTTTAGCCCCACTCCATTTCAAACGCTAACATTTAGTCTTTATTTGTGAAGGGCATTGCGAGGAAAATGGCAGCCCCCTTGAGAAAAGTTTGCACAATGTAAGACCGGAGGTGCTTTAGCCAGCTCTCCCTCCTTTCCCTCCCCTTTTTTTTTGCATCTTTCTCTTTCACTACTTCACCCTCTCTTGCTCACTTCTTCTTCTTTCAAGCGCTCAGCATTTTTGCGCAGCATTTTTCTCCTCTCACTATCCCCCCCCCCCCCGTCTCCCTCCATCGGTGGGTGGGCACTCAATTTTTAATCACCATGGGAGACTGAATGTACAAGGAAGAGGAGAAGGAGGGTGCAAGAGAAGGAGGGAAAGAGGGAGGGAAGACTTGGCGATCTGTGCTATGAAGTACGAGAGGAAGAGTTTGAACTTCTTTTTCCTGCGGACTCACAACTCGAGAAGCATTCAGCAGCTAGAGGAGGGCCTAGGAAAGCTGTCAGTCTGTATCTGCCCTCGTGTTTACACCGTTTCTAAATCCTGCTTCATCGTTTTATCAACGACAAGCAAACATGTCTACATCACTATCATCATCACAATATTAAGTGGCTCTCTCTACGCCTGCAATGTGAGCCCTCTCCTTGAACAGTAGCTGATTTCCAAGGAGAGCCTCTGCTGAAGAGAGTAATACAGCAGGATTTACATTTTAATCCCGGTCCATGAAGAAAGAAGTCAGTATGTGATCTTCGGTTGTTAAGTGTTATCTATTACCAGGGTGCACAACGGGGGTTAAATAAGATTAGGTGACACAGTAAGCTCCAGATTATTGAAGGAGTCCACATCTACAAAGACAAACTGCCTAACTGCAGCCTGAGAGTTTAGCTCTAAAACTGCACCATGTGTATGTTAAACTGGGCAACATCTGTGGCCACAAACTAAGACCCTGAACCGACCATATGTCCCATGTCCCCGAGGGCTAGGTCACAGCCAGATACAATCAATAACATTTAGCCACTACTAAATCTGGTGGTACTTATAGAAACCTGAGGTTACATCCAGACTGAGGGAAACACCTGCGCATGACATCTCCACGCAATAGCTCTTCTTGCTGCTACTGCTGCCCCCCTGACATTAGGATCTAGGTTATTCAGAGACCAAGAATAAAACCTAATCCAGTTTCAGCACACCGATGGCGCCCTCCATCCACAAAATCCCACTCTGAATGCACATTTCTATTAGTCGACCGTTGGGCCTCATCAATTCTTCACCACACACAAAGGACCAAGGTCGCACAGTCCCAAACAAGGTCAAGCAGCAGCTATGCTTTTCTACTTAAAGACCAACTGGATGTGGTGAAAACGTTTGTGACACATACACAGATGAGATGGGCAGGACATAGGAGAGAGCCCAGATGGCCAGGTCTCACCTAATGGTCTGAGGAATAAGAAACGACCTATGGGATTTGAAGTGTGTTTTAGCCTATCAACATTAAAGATGCAACAACAACCATTTCAGCCTATTACCCACACACACACACACACTCCTGACCGCCTTCTGTTAGCCAGTCCTGCTTACAGGATCCTACTGGACTGCCTGTCAGCCTCACCTTTAATTGCAGTCACTTTCATTTAGGTGGTATATAAAGATCACTGACTAAGCTACACTGAGGCTCTGCTAATAGCATCAGATCTGCTTATTTGTGCCGAGCTCACTTTCTGCCAGGCCTTCTCGAGATGATGAACTGCAGCGCGCTTACAGTACATAATACATCACCAATTAAAGGTTAATACTAAACTGTCCCCTGCAGACTGAACTCTCAGCTCCATTTGAGGGTTAGGGTTGGAGGCAACGATGTGTGCTGTAATGCACACAATAAACTACACTTTTGCAATCACTGTGCTCACACACATACTAGAATTCAGGTATTATCCATATGGTACACAAAACAATACACAAACCCCTTTAGAAACTTCCACACATGTCTTATACACTACATGGCTAACATGCCCTCAGGGGGGGTGGAAATGGCTAACCAGATTTTATGCTTTTCTGAGCTGACCTTGGGCTGGCCGAAGTCTCAGGAGTGATGTTTTAGTTAAAAATGCCATTGGCAACGTGAAGAGAATAAACCAGCCTTGTCCCTCTGATAGCTCGAGCTAACTGAGGCCTCCAGCAAGCTGTGGCACAGTCATTTGGGAAGTAAGACCACTAAATCTGCTCAATCAGTTTCATATATGCATGTAGTCCAGGTCAGGAGGAGCCCATGTGCTTCTTTGGTGTGTGGTGGGGAAGCCCAGACAACAAGGATTGCTACTGTTTGGTATTCTGCCTGTGATGAGTTTGAGCCTTGTTGTTCTAAGCTCAGACATGGAAGTGAAAGTAGCTGCTCTCACAAGAAGCAGAAGGCGATGACTGAAGACAAGAAAGGACAGCAGGAAACAGCCAGATCAACGCTAGGATTCTATAGCGGTAAGCAAAATACTGATTTGTCAGTTGTTGACAAGTTATGCATCGTCAATAGTATTGAATCTGTGTGTCATGTGTTTGACAAAGGAAATAGACTTTTGTCACACAGTTAATGATTTAGGACAACATCTGCTGTAATTCTACCAAGGACGAGGTTTAGACAAAATCTAAATTCAGTAAACTGCTGTTAAAACAAAAGTAAGTGGGTCACGTCTGTGAGACCACAGACAATATCAGTTATACCAGTATTAATGGGAAACCATTTGAGCGTGTCACTGTGTTATGACAAGGGGGAGGGGACAGCAGGTCACACATGAAGTGCACCACTGCACACACCGACTCACCATCTCTGTACATGGCTGTTCTCAGCGTCAAGCCCATGGATCGTTCCATGCGCACATGTCTCTCATGCAAAGCGCAGTGTTTCACAGCATGTGCAATGTAAACTAGTGGATCAATGGATAAGAGCGTGAACAGAACAAGTGAGTGCCTCGAGGACATCCAGAACTACACATGAGATCGGCAGTGTGTTTGATACACCTCCTCAAAACTAAACCCTGAGACCTTCATTTAGTTTAAGATGAAAAAAGCAGATATGGAACCCAAACTAAAATGAAGTTGCACTAACAGAGGAATAGAGAATAAGTACATAAACAACCAAAAATCTGGCTCAGTAATAAACAGTGGCAAAAGTAAAAAGCCTCAAATGAAACTAACTTTTCTGTAATCTATATAAGGTACATGAAGCGTAAAAACTGAACTCTGCTCCTCCATGTTTTGTTTTAGCCCTGGGGCAGTGGATTAAGACATCTGAATATATATTTTACTACTATAACTATTCTGTTCCTCCCTTCCTCCCAGGTTTTTGGTTTGTTTTGTTGTGCCTGTAAAAATAGGGTTAAATTGGCCTTCATGAAGGTAGAGCTTGTTTCAGAGCTTTCCTAAGACTACAGCAGCTTTAATAAACTGTGTGTATTTTCCCTCCAAACAGAGCGAAAAGCATCTTAAAGAAATAATATGCTGTTACAGTGTGTGTTTAATAAAATACAGTAATATAAAATAACATGATGGCATCTATCCCTACATGTGGATAAACCGGGATACTTTACACTGCTTAATTATGCACTGATAATACACCTGTTCTACATATTAACACAGGCCTGCGCGACGGGAAACAGCCTTTTTTCCCCAAAGGACATTAAAGCTGAATGAACGACTGACAACAACTAGCAAGACACGTAAAACGTTAGCGTGATATTCCCCGCTAGAAATGCAAGGTACAGTATGCAACCGGTTAAAACAGGCTGTATGCTAAGGCACTCCACTCGTGTAACGGTATGTCTATCTATTGTTAGCCATTTTTTCCGTGTCTCCTCCTCAGCCGCTTGGAAAAAATGAGCAGTGCGGCTAAACAGCAGCGGGCTAACTAGCTAGCTAACTAGCATAGATACGGCATCAACGGTAAACGCGTGAAAGAGATCATGACAATCCCGCTGTTAATCAATACGTACCCGTCCCAAGCCACACCGCGACAGCTGCAGTGGACATGATGCTCATCATCCCCGTAAATCTTGCATGAAAATGGGTGTTTTGTCTAATAGCCACTGGGTTTGACAGCCATAATAATAAGCATCCTGCAGCATTCCTCCCTCCGCCTCCTTCCTTCACTGGAAACAGCACTTCTCATTGGCTGAACATCTGGATGGAAAAAGATGGTTGTCTCAGTACAACACGGGCTAAAAAAACGAGATGTGAATCGTAATTATGAGCGCCACGCCTTTCAGGAAATGTTTCCATGTGGTGTAGCTCGAGATCGAGGAGGATATTTAATTTGGTCAGCCTGCATATTAAACTCAGCGAGTGTCTGCCTTCTTCTCTGTTGGGCTGTCTGTGTCCTTGTCCACTAGGTCAGTGTGCAAATACATTCATTGTCACCTTCATTAGTCGTCCATTAAGCTCACTTCACATGTAAGTTGCCCTTTCGTTTGATGAATGTTTAATGTTGGATCATTTAGCTTTCTATGATGGCCATAAAACAGACACACCCACTACTCTCTCTCTTTCTCTCTCTCTCTCTCTCTCTCACACACACACACACACTAACCCCGCCCAGGGCTTGACCTCCTGAGCCCAGCTGTAAGAGGGCACAGACATGTTTGAGGAGACTGCTCCAATCTGTCCAGACCCCCTGCAGAGCCAGTAGTGGCAGACAGATGGTCATGTTTTGGCCCCTTGGCTCCCAGTCAGGCCTGCATGCTAAAGGCTAGCAGGGACTCTTGATTTGCCCCTCACACTCCGCTGATGTGAGTCACCTCTGAAGGAGCACCTCTGATCCTGTAGGACTAAGGACCCTAGTTCTGGCTAACATGCTGACAGTGGTCACTGTGTGGCTCAAAACTTGATTCATTTCTTCCTCTGTCTTGATAAACAGGATGCCATCCATCCTCTGTGCTCTGCAGTGCATGGCTGCTCTGTTCTTTCACCCTCCCTTTTATCCCCTTAAGATTATTTTTAGGTTGCCTAGCAACATCTTCACATAGTCAGTGTTTGGCCTCAGTATGAATGCATCACAACATTTACTATAGATCTATGCATGCACTAAGATGCATAGTAATCAGCTGGGGATATACAGCATCCCCCTTGGAATCAATGTACGATAATGGTCAAATGTGTCTGAGTTGGTCTGATAGTCTGCACTGTTCCAGTTTACGCTGTGATTGTCCTGCATTTGCTAGCGTTTAGTGGTAAACTGAGATGATAAATGCATATTCTTCTACCTCTTGATTTTCCTGCAGTCGCTCTCAGGATATGGGGCCTTTAAGGCACACCCTGTAGCCTCTGTTGTACACGGCATCCAGTGTAAACAATGTATTTCATGATATTTCAAGAACCAGTCAAGTAGAGAACAAGAAGCCTATGTGTGCTTTAAGTGCTGTTAGTGCATGCTGAGATTGCAGAATAATGTAAATGTCAGTACTGGCAGATTACATTATATGACTGCGCACATTTATAATTAACATTTATGTTATAATGTTGGCTTTTAATGGACAAGATGAAAGATAAAATTTAAGTTTGAAAATCACTTAAATGCACAGGCCTGACCCTGATAAATCAGATTCACTTTGTGAAATGATTCAACGGCAACATGTTTTTTCCTGTGGTGTGTTTTTTTCCAAATTGATTCATACTCATGTACGTAAGCAACAATGCCATGTTTTGTAACACATGAGACTGAATTATATAACTTCAGCCCTGTTGGTTAAAATAATCACACATTTAGATGTGGACAAGGCTTCCTTTCTAATGCTTTATCACATGGATTCAGTCCCGTGTTTGAGGCAGTGTCTGTTGACTCCTGTGTGACACAGCCGGCTAGAGTTTTTACCCTCTGATCTTCTTTATATTAGGAGACTGTTAAAATATTAATGGATTAATTTGGAAGAGAGGCTGCTGCAAACTTTAGAGATAATTTTGTACTGTGGATATGCATTTAGTCATGGTGAATGTGTGAGATAGAGTTTACTGCGTTCAGCAGCCAACTTTAATATCTTCATTTCATTGCAGTCTACTTTAAAACTTTTTTTTTTTTACCCCATCAACTGAATTAATGACCAGCTGCACCTACATCTAGACAAATGAGATGGAGGGAATAAATGTTGTCTGTTGTCATTTAACTGGCTTTTAATGAGTGAACAGTGGAGAGCAACTTTACCCAATCTCCTGGCTCTAGCCCACGTGACCTCCTCACCTGGTGGTCCCAGCCCATACTTTGGCCAACCCCTAAATGTGATGATCCATCACAGTGCCTGCCCAGCCTGGTCTTTGACCCTCTCTACCACACCCAAAACCCCACAGATGAACAACAAGCAGCCAGTTGAAGTTACAGTTGCTGTGTGCTGGTATTTATGCCAGACTGCAGCTCACTGAAACCCCCTCCGCGCAGCAGATTACCGGACCGAACCATTGCCGCAGTTCAGGTTTTAACACCTGTCACATGAGGCTTTACATTTCCAAATCAGCGGCTATCATTACAGCTACGTGTGTTTACTTTGCTGCCCTGCGGACGTATATCGGACGCTGGCGTCTGTGTTAGGCTGCTACAGTGCAGCTCTCGGTGAGATGAGCTGCCAAATTGCACCGACACCCCCATTGTGCGACTGGCAGCATCACCCGCTGCCTGCAATGGCGTTGTAGCGGCTCGAGTATGTCCAAACGTTTCCATAGTGGCGATTCCGTCCCGGACTATTTCCGAGCGTGGGCTTGCTATGTTATTGTTCCGAAGGCTTTGCAACGAGAGCATCCCTGTTTTCCACCAGTTTACCCTCCGGATTACTGCTTATTTCTATCACGCATCAACCCGAAGCCGGAGCCATGAATGTAAGTCTGACTCTTTTGTTTTTGCAACATTGAGGCAACATCGCTGTGGTTTATGATGAGCAGTTAACTTGGTTTTTTTTCACCCTTTTGCAATCATAGAGGAAGATCAGTAATCTCTGTCGCTGTCCCAGCAGAAATCTGCACAAGGGGACACATGTAAATAAATACATGTTAAACAGAGTCAGAAGCGGTAAACCTGAGCTGTCATCATGTTGTGTGTGTGTGTGTGTGTGTGTGTGTGCGCGGTGTGGCTGATGTGTGTGTGTGCCTGTTTGTCTCATCTCACAGACACCAACGTTAAATCCTCAAATTCATCTGTCTCCCCTTAACTTTATTTTCCTCTGTGCAATATCCGCCAAAGCAGCTGTGGGCTCTTTCTCAAGTTCAAACCGATTCTTTGTGCCCAAGGATTTCACATATGTGTTATCATGGGCCAGCAAGAGTCCATCCAGCATGGTGAATAATGAATACTGAACCAGGACATTTAGGTTTCAGCCAGTGCTGCTGCTGCTGCTGCATCCATACCACCCAGGCTGTGGTTTTCAGTACAACTTAGATTAATGAATTCTCAGTGTCCCAGATGAATGTTTTATTTAATCCACGCTTTGTTGGTTGTGTCATATTTCATCCCCCTCTTTGATAAATGCATTTTCAAACAGCATTAAACAGTAATGGCTGTGGCTTTGGGATATTTCATTTCTATACTAGCCTGCTAACCTGCTCTAACCCTGTGTTATGGTGGGCAGAGTGCAGAAGCATAGACACAACATTTAACCTGCAAGTCTTACCGTTTGTGAAATGTTGCATCTTTAGGTGCGTTCAACAACATTCTCTCTGTACAAGGTTGACACCACCATGTACTGCTTCGTTTGAGCACTGACATTTAACAGGAACCAACATAATGTCAGTGATGGTTTACAAAGCTGTAGGATCTGGCAGTGTGCATGGGTCACAGCTCACAGTGACGGGGGAGAGAGTGGGGAGAGGGGGAAAACATTATAGCATCGCATTATGTGCAGACACATTGCATCTTTACACTGAGGTGTACAGCATCGATTTGAGAAGGTAAACAGCACAGCACTGCTGAATTGACAACATCATCACAGTGCTTTTAGAGGCCAATAGGCATTCACAAGTAGTTCCTCTGTACTAAGAGCTTTTATGTCACATGTTTCTGAATAGTATTATTGATGGAAGGTGAAAATGATCTCTTTTCTGGCTTTGTAATCATAATTTTGATGTGAAAGTGCCTCTCATTTAATACGATGTCACTGTGTTCATTGTACAATAATTATCCCTCGTGAACTCTCATATTCATGTAGTGTTACAAAATGCTTCTATCTAACAAATGTCAATTCTTTATCTTTGCAGGTGTGAATGGGCCTAAAAGAACATAGCATCTACTTTGTCAGATTAGGCAGTGCTGCAGTAGGTCAAACTTGACTCCTGACTCCCATGTTCTAATGAGGCCACGGCAATGCTGACATCTCCTCTGCATCCAGAGACATCATCATGCTGAAGACGGAGGCCACGGGGGAGAGGACCAGCCTCCGGAGTGCCTCCCCCCACCGTAATGCCTACCGGACTGAGTTTCAGGCGCTCAAGAAGGCCTTTGACCAGCCTCGGATTGATGGAGACTCGAAGCCCAAAGACCTTGAGCGGAAACAACCAAGGGGTCGCCAGTATGGCAGCCATGTCAGTCGCATTAAGGACATGTTCATGCAGATGGGCTCAGAAAATTCAACATCTAAGACAAGGGGTCGAGAAGAAACTTCTCCACAGAAGCTGGTTAAGCCCACCAACTTCATCAACAAGGCTGACGGCTCAGTGATTAAACTCCAGCACTCCTCGTCAGCTGAAAGGGTTGGAGGCGCTGGAGCAAAGTTCTCTGAAACTAGGAAGCTGTTTGAGCAGCAGTCACGTGACCAGTCCCAGTCACCAGTCTTTCCCTATGGACGTGATAAAAGAGGTTCTCATGAGCACCTTGATGACTGGCGAGGGGCAAGGTCCAATCGAGGCAGTACAGACTCCTTGGACTCGCTTTGCTCCAGAACAGAGGCATCCTCTCCGACTGTCAGTCAGCTCAGTGCTGTTTTTGAAAATGCTGACCACCAGAACCAGGGTGTGCCCTACAGAGGAGTCACTAGACGAGCCCTCTACTCCCCAGACGGATTCCATCGACATGGTGGTGATGTCAGTGAGGATGATTCACGACAGTCTCCTGTTGGTGGAAACTACCGGGGCAGGATAGGGGGAAAGGTCCCTACATCCTCGTCCTCTGAGGACCTCCTGAGCCCCAGTCCTGGGGCAGAGACAGCGGGACTGAAACCAGTTCCACAAGAGGAAGAAGCCCAAGACAAAACAGACAAGGTTGAGACTACAGGCAGAGATCGACGGCATCTCTCTGGGGCTACCACCAATGGAAGCCATGTTAATGGTTCTTGTGAAGAAGTGGAGAAAGATCTAGGGGTGTCCAAAGCCTCAAAACCTACAGATGATACTGTGATTACCAGCAAACCTTTGGAAGATGCCACTCCCAAGCCCCTGCCAACTCCAACTACACCAGCTGAAAGCCAGGAAGATGGAAGTGGTTCAAAAGAAGTCAAGCCCTCTGAATCTCCCAATGACCAGGTGGAAGAACCCGATGAGGAATACACTGGGAATGAGCGTGTGATTTTTAACGCAGATGGGGATGCCTGCTACCAGGGTTGGGGTGAAAGCTGCACCGATCCTGAGGATGACCTCTATGGAGACGACGAGGATATTGTCTACGACCCAGGCTCTGATCTGACAGAGATTCCTGGTCTGCCAGAAGAAAACAAAGAGGACATCCCTCCACAGAGAAAGATTCGCTTCAGCACTTCTCCCATTACAGTAAGTCGGGCGCCGTACTAAACTGTTGTGGAAGCCTAAATTGTGTAAACACTCTGAACACAATCCAGCATAAAAGCTCTTGTGCTGCTCTTTTCAAAAGTAGGTTAAAACAACAAAGAGCTAATATTGTATTCAGAGCTTCCTTTTTATGAGCTTGTACTTACAGTTACCGTTGAACTACTCACTGTGGTTAGATTTGCTGTCTTCACATACATTCTCATGAGGTCATATGATAGTGATGAAACGATCTGACACCAGTGATCTTTTATCTTCTCAAGACCTTATATAGAGTGATTTCATTTTATTGTTTACTATCTTTGATGTGATCTGCTATATGAAAGATGAATTATCATATGTTGTAGCTTTTGCTCTCTGATGGAAGGGGTTGTAGCTATTTTCTGCTGCAGAGATTGAGGGTCAAAGCATCACCCTCTGGGAAATTGACGTGTTCATGAGCAGCACATCTGTGCATGTGTTAGTCATGCTGGTTCTGCACCCACACAGTTTTCACACAAGATGCTGTGTTTGTTTTTCTCAAGCAGCCCTGTTACCATCTTTTAGATCAGGAACTTATTTATTTCACTGTTTGATGGGGATGTTCTGTACAATGCATGGTAGGGACTATATCAATCTGTAAAATATACTGCATAGTTTACACACATGTAGTGGACCTACTGTGTGTATGTGTGTCTGGGACTGCTATGCTCAACTGTATCAGCAGACAAGTACTGTATTTAGACATTACATGTGTTTTTGGTGTTCATCCTACGGGGTTTCATTATAAGGTTTTTACTGGTGATTATGCCCAGTTGCCACAGAGTGTCATTTACCAATTTCCTTTTAATTTAATTTTTTTTAGCAATTATTAGAAATGGCTTTAACATAATATTTGTTGCATCATATGCCTTAGAGTAGTTTGATGAGGTTTATAGTGCCAAGTTGGACACAATGCAGCCAGTGTTGTTTGTGGATTGGAGAGATGGATTTGGAAGATTATGGAGAATATTTTTTAGCCTTTATCCTCAAGCATTAGGAATCAATAAGCTTAATGTCTGTAGTAATAAACAACTCGCTTTAGTTCGTTCTGTTCCTTTTTCATCCTTTCTATGTCATTTATGAGCGATATCAATTATTTCTGAGATCTTTAGACTGTTGACATGCAGTTGGTGTGTGCATGTTTGTGTCTACATATATGATCAAAGTGGAGTTGGGATCTTGCCACTGATCATATGTATGAAGGATTTGGAGCTAACACAAACATTCCACAGGTTGAGGATCAATCCTATTAACTTGCTGTAACGAACCAGAACAATTAGCCCAGTTATTCTCAGGAGAAAATGTGATGTTGGCTCACTAATTATGCTCGACTGTCTCTGCAGTACTTTTTTCTCCTTTGCTCACTCTCAGGACTCAACCTCACTTTTACACATTTATGAGGATATGAAATCTTTCAAATGAAACGTTGGCACATTCCTCATTATTTTACTTATGTTAAAAGTTATTGGTCAGGATTCACGCCTTATATTATATGGCCCAATAAATATGTATTCGCTAAAGCCTTTAATGATTACCACATTTCATCTACAAAATCTATTTTTGATCATTTGAAAAGTGTCTTTTCTTGAGGACCGTTTAGAGAAGGTTTTGTTTACAACATAGTGAATTTGAGCCCTGGAGAATTTGGCCCATTTAGTTTGGACAGGCAGGGAATATGCTGCTCTGTTGTCTGTTGATTCAAGGCTTCTGTTTTCCATGAAAAGGACTGACGCTCGTTCATCATATGGAATATTAAAGAGGGGCACCACCCCCCCTCTCCCTTTACACAGACGCACACGCACAATTAGACATGCACCCCTCCCACTTCTCCATCACACGCCCCCCGCCTCTCTGCACATGAGGAACAAACAGGGTTCTGTCTTTTGTTCGTCTATATAGTGAAAGAGACAAAGCTATTTTCTCAGCGCTCTGCCCTGCACAAGTCCAACTTGACCCTTGTTGGAGGAGAGTACAAAGAAAGCCTTGGAAAAAAACTGCCATCTTATAATCTAATGCTTGACGTCCCCTCCTCTTCATGTAATATTTCAACATCCTGCCCTGTAAAGCGGATAAATAATTTCATCGTCCCATCTTTGAAGGTTTAATTAATTCAGACATCAGATAAATAGAAGATGATACACAACCAGCTTATGGCAACATATTGTAAACATGCATGCTGACTTTAGTTTGAAAAGACTAACAGTTCCAATTGCTCAAAGAAATTTACTTATCTGATGACACTAGTGTTGAGTTAAGAAACCTGGCAAGTCTGGTTGGTGTGGCTGGTCACTGGTTTGCTCTGGTATTATATATTTTTTCCAGACATTCCTTCTCTCCGGAGGATAAATGTCACTGGCTGCATGATAATCTCCTGCCTTTTCATCTGTCACCACCATCAGGTTGACATTATCGGCAGCTTTGCAGATATTGGATGGATTCCCAATGGGAGAAATCAGTCACTTTGGTGATTTTGTAAATTTTATGTTGGCACCACCATCAGGTTGAAGTTTTCACTTATCCTATAAAATATCTCAATATCTACAAGATGGATTGGCCAAACAGAGACCCATAGTTCCCAGATGATGAATCTTTAATGAGTTTAGTAATCCCATGTCTTTCTTTTAACATTGCAATGAGGTTAACACTTTGTGTCTCAACAGTTATCACCAACATTATGTCTTCCTCATGGTGAATTTGATAACTTTGATTACCTCTAAAACTTAACATCACTTTGTCCCCATTATGTTGCCAGTACCTGCAAAGCTAATGCCATTTATTGTAGCATTAATTGTAGTATAGTGCTAATTAGCAAATGTTAAATTGCTGATACACTTAAGTAAGACACATGGTACAGTAAACAAAACTGCAAGCAATCCTGACCTTAGCATTTTGTAGACTCCTAGTTCTATTAATACCACACATATACAGTTTTTGTTTTTATATTAGTGATTACTTCCACATCCTTTCACTCCACTGTAACATCCCGACTGACCCAGTGAGAAGTGACTGCTGTGAGCGATCCAAGGCAAAGACCGCCTTCGTTTCCGAAGGCACTGACCTACAGAGAAGAATCAGATCTCATGTTCATTCAAGCAACTGGTTCTAGCCTTGACAGTAGTAGCGCTAGTTTGATTGTTCAGTCTTTGGCATCAGATGAATGTGGTGTGTGGTGTATAGATCGATTCAATCCTGCGTCACACTTTTGGTAGTTAGACTGCTACACTCTGTGCAGCTGATGTGGCACAGGGAATAAAATGTTAAATCTGAGGGCATCACACACATCTCAGCTGGTGCTTTATTCCCTTGTCTTGGTCTTATACAGTAGGTTTGAAAATTTTCAACCTTGATCGCACACTGATCCCAAAAGCTTTTAACCATATCTCACTTGTTGCCGATTTCTTTCCATGCAGTGTGTTTTCTTTCTCTTTGTCAAACCGCACCCCAGGAGTTTGACAGCAGAAGTCTTCTCCCCCCTGCATGTAGTCTGCTGTGTCAGTCTCCTCTTGTTTTCCTCTGCTGCTCTCAATGTGAATGGCATTTATATTGTCTTTTTATACTTTCAGCGCCTGTAGAGTAACAGTGCATTTTCCTCATTGGAGACATTATGATATCTTAATGGGATTAAGCAGATGTGATGAGTGAAGTGGCGGTTAAATGGCCACTGAAGTGGTTCTGAAATCAGCGCCTTCGCTCTGCATGCTGTCTGTGACTGGATCAAAGTGACTGGCATTTTGTCCGTGAGATTGTGCTGCTGCTTTGTTTGAGGATTGCTTAGTAGCATGGATCTGAGCTCAGACACATAATCTGTTGCATATTTTTGTGAACATCTTTTACTAGATATTTTGACGGGGATGGTGTTCTCTAGCATGGATGTAATGAACAAACATATAATGAACATGTGTCTTTTGCATATTCCTTTAAATATTTAGCTAGATTTAGTTACCAGTATTTTAAAGGGCATGACTAATACTTGGGGTGATATACGGTCACTGACCCGTTTTCCTCAGAGTGATATCTTCATGATTCATGTAGAAACAGTCTACACTTATTTCCTCTGGTTTACGTCCTCCATAAGCTGGTTTGCATCTCATGCTGCAGTACATCAAACCAATTCAGAGACTAATCTTGTTCTTTACTGGAGCAGAACATGAAGACAAAGTCGCTGAGGCCTACATCTAGAGAAATTGCCAACTTGTATACCATCCCAGTGGCTTTCTTCAGACTTGCCTGGCAATAAGAGACACTTATTTCAGTTGAAGATTTCTGTGCTCCCATCACTGCCCTTAATACAGTACATGACAGTGGAGGCTGGATGTAACTTCTGACCTGTCCTCTGTACTGTACATGACGGTTCAAATCCAAAAATGTCATCACCCACATGCTTCAACAGTAAACATCTGTGTGATTTTTACATCTTGCTTATCTAGAGCATGGCCTGGTACAGTCTTGTCCTTCACAAGCTGAAATTAAATGGCCTTCAGCCAGGACCTTTTAGCCGTTTTTTTCTGATAGAAAGGATTACTCTACTTTAGGGCAGTCTGTCTTTCTGGCTGGTGATATATATACAGAAGCATTTCTCGAATTTTGGAACCAATACTGACATGGATTTTGGCGATGTCATTTGTAAATAGTATTTAGGTCTGCAACAGCATTGCTGCAGCTTAGCCTCCTTAGTCTGGTGGATGCCCCTTCAGATAAGTCCTTTTCCAGCCATTCTCATTGGAATAGTCGATCACATAACTCAAACATGGTATTCTGCCACATTAGCTTTACATAATTTTCTGTGTCTGTACATATTTCAATCGCTACTTTCTTCAGTATCCAAATCTTCTCCTCTGTGCCCTGAATTCTGATGTTTTCCCTCTGTGAGCTGGGTGAAGCTGGCTGTCAACTTCCCAGTTATGCAAGCTGTGCTGGGCATAATGGGAGGGAACAGGGTTTTGTTCAGAGAGAGTTCCAACACCCTGCGACAGCAGCTATATAACAGCTGACATTTTGGTTAGACCAGCAAAAACAGCGGCTGAGCTCAGTCACAACGACAGTCTGGTACTTTGGTTAAGCTTCTTTTAGGGAGGCTAAACCAAAAATCTTGACAAAAAATAGTGTTTAGACTCCTAAAGAATGATTAAATAGTGTAGAAGCGTGTGTGATAACTTTATATTATGTTGATATTTGAGTTGAAAGCATAAACAGTCCGGCAGTCTTCTTATGGACTGATCATTAAAATTTAGCCCAAACCATCAAATGAAATGATGTGTTTTGTTATAACAGTCCAACTATAAGTGGAACTATAAAATGATTTTCCCTTCCTGTTTTATCTCTGACAGGTACAACTACTCCAGGATCGGGGGGTTGGGTATGTGCGTACTTGTGCGTGTATATAACCTAGTCGCTCCATTATTAATGCAGCAGTGTTTTTGTTTGCTTGTTTCGGTGCCACCTGATCCTCCCTAGGGGATACATTTTTAATGATCCAGGAAAGGGGAGAGGTTGCCTTGTGGTTTTTAAGTCTGGTCAGTTACCACACAGTGGACTGTGTCATAAACCATCATCCAGCCTCCACCTGCGCAGTTTTGATCCCATTGCTAATGATATTATCAGTGCACTGCCAGTTTTTATCGGAGTAAAAAACTGCACAGAGCAGAGAGACTCGGTGACACAGCGTTCTCAGTGTTTGCTCAGCCGGTGCTGAGGAGGGTTCAGAGTGCTGCACAGTCACCCTGTCCTTGTTTACAGTGAGTCATGAAACATTATTAAGGTGAACTGCTACATTTAAGCTTTATTAAATCCTGAATTATCAGCCCTTAGACTGATTTTTTGTTATGTTTATGATAGTTTTTATGCTCTGTGGCACATTTCCAATAGTCCAGCTCGCACAGAGTGGTTATTATGCTGTGTAGAAATATGGTCCCACAGTCTGCCGAGTCATTGTTGCAGCTTAATGAATTACAAAGCATAGCAAGTAGGGTTTAGAGCATCAGCACTGTAACACTGTTGTGTTAGTTGTGATCCCAGCCTCCCACCCACTGTATATGACCACGGCACAACATAAAGCAGGGTATTGTCTGCAGTCATTCAGTTGCAGTTGTTTACAACTCCCTGCCCCTGTTTAAATCTGTAACCCCACCTCACATCACCACCACCACCACCCTTGCTTTCTGTGTCTCTCATTCTGTAGTTGGCCCTTGTCTTGGTTTGTAGGTGGGAGTCATGGCATCAAGTGGCATCGTGCCATAAACTTTGGACTGAAGTGCCCTCTTGATTTAAAAGAAAAAAAAAAACGACCACAAAAGGCTGAACCGAGTTTCATCATCTGGAGATGAGATGAAATTGGAATTACATTTCAAAGAGAACATCATGGCAGTGTTGATCCTGTTCTGCATTAACAGCGTGTCTCTACTCTGCATGCAGAAGCTCCATCTCAAGTTAAAAAAAAGAAATGCTGACTTGTAAGATCGCGGCATGTCCTCGTCTGAGGAAGTGTCAAAAGTCACTTCCTCAGACGAGGGCTGATGTGCTGTATATCGAGATGACAGCAGGGTTGGCCTTGAGTTGACTATAAACCATTATATATTCCCACTTACATTTCTTTGAGGCCAGATACTGAATGTTTGCATTTGTGACTCTCTTTTCTCACTCTTTTCTCTTCCCATCTCCGTATCTTCATATCTGTCAAGCTCAGTTTTTTCTCGCAAAACACGAGTTCATCCCCATCATCAGCAGCTGTCTCGTCCCCTCAGCATCCAGACACTTTCCTCAGCACCTGTCAGCTCTCCCGCCCGGTGTTGTGTATGCTTGCGTGAGTGGGAGGACGGCCACAGGTAGAAGTAATGGAATGTAAATGTGCTGAGCTGTTGCAGCAGAGACGAGCTGCATGTGTGTCTCTATATGTGTGTGTGTGTGTGTGTGTGCCAGCTTCTAGTTAATCCACTGCAGGGTTTGCTGGGCTCGTGCCACAGCAGCAGGAACATTTCTCCTGGGTTTTACAGCCTCCTTTTGCCCTGGGCAGCATCCACTGTCTGGAAAGTGCAGGGCAGGCGATGGCACTGGCATCCGACACGCCAAAGGCCCAGTTTAATGCCATCAGAGGCGGTTGGCCGGTCTTGGGCACCATGCCGTGACATCTGAGGCAAGGACTCAAACGAGCCTGGGGCAAATTACCCCTAGCTTTGCCTGCTCCCCAGATTTGTCTTAGCTTTGTCTTTTTTCCCCTGTTCTTTTCTTTATTTCTCTCTTATTGCCTGTTTCACTCTTCAATGGCCTCACGGTCTATTGCTGCTCTAACTCATGAATCATATGAGTCATTCTCTTTCTCTCTCAGTGGATATTGCCTCCTATCCTCTGTTAACTGGATTTTTCCTTTGCAGTTACTACTCCTCCATTTTCTCATCATCTCAAAGCTTCTTGCATCTCACATCTCTTCTTGTGTCCCCTCCTCTGTCCCTTTCTTGGTCCAAAGCCTCCCTTTTTCTCCTCTCCTTTTACTGCATCCTCCTCATCTTAATTTTTTTCTCCTTATTTTATTTCTTTTTACATTTTTCTTATATAGAATTATCTCTATGTTGTGTTCTCTTTCTCCACTAGCCCTTGACCAAACCCTAACCCTCTTGTGGGGGGAGCCATTGGGCCAGCCCAACAGCTATCCAGACAGACTGATGTCCTGACAGACAGTGAGATGTGATGTGGTTGAAGTGGTGTCATCCAGCTGAACAGCTGGACTTTCCATTTGCTTGACACATAGAGAACCTACATGCATAAACACTGTCTTTGTTATCACCTATTTTCAGCACATTCTAACACCCATATAACAACCACAGAGAGAGGCACTTAGAGCAAGAGGGCTCAGCTTCACTGAAGTCAGTGGCTGAGGGCATCCAGGAGCTGCAGCCGCCAACAAACGTCTGTAAAACAGCATTTCAGAGGACTAACACCAAACTTTATCCACCCTCCTGCAGGGGTCTGGAGATCAGATAACAAGAAAAATGTGACACCCAAGCAGAACTGCTGTCTGCACTTAAGCACCAGTAGCTCTTTTGTAAGGGGTTTTTATCACTGGGAAAAAGCCAAAGATGTGTGTGACTCGGTGTCACAGGCGTGGATGATTGTGAAGATATGCAGGGGGAGAGGAAGACACATCGGCTGATACAGTGAGGAATGACAAAAAGAACGAAGACGCCTGACTTTATCAGACTCAGAGAAAGAGGTGTGTCTGTGAGTGTACTGTATATGTGTGTATATGTGTGTGTTAGTTGGTGGATCAGGAGTGACATTACACTGAAACACTTATAGTACGATGACAAGCACTCGTCCTTAAATGCACCTTATATGACTCCAACAGGCTTTGTCACAACAAACAAAAGTTTTAAATTAGGATTTTTAAATATAGCAATTTGAAGCCGTTTGTTCATCTTGGCGCGACGAGGACGCAGCTTTCACATACTTATTAACAGAGATAAGGTTTGAATGCTCTGACATTGCTGTTTCAAGGGGATCAGTTTATTGGATTATGTGGGTCAACGCATTGATACGCGTCATATTACATTTGTTGACGCTGTCAAGTTTTATTTTGTCTCTTGGGGTGTGTCCCTACTTGCAGACAGAGTTGGGTCATGCCAGTACAGACATCATGTTTCTGTCTCCACAGTGTGCATCTGGTGGAAAGCAAGTAATAACTTTTTTTTTTTTAATGTCTTTGCCCTGTTAGTGATCTGTCTTGTGTTTGTCATCCACATGCCTCTTCTGTTACTCTGGCCGTAGTACAAGCAGCAGGCAGCATAATCCTGCCATATAGCCAAGGTTAAACACTGTCACCATCTCCCATTCTTGCTAACTATCTCTCTTCTCCTTATCTCTCCTCTGTTACTTCAGGTCTAAATGTGCCTTTTTTTACTGTCAGAGAGACAAGTTATTGTACCTCGTATCTCAGTTTTTTTGCTCAAGTTGAAGTGAACCTGAAAGAGGCTGAAAAATAACAGTCAAATCACTTATCAGTTGGTTCTGGTTGACCTTAACATTTCAGCAAGCTCTTCTACTTTAAGGAGGGGACATTTTGAAGCCATGGCCTTGCTTTGGGAGTCCTAAATAAATACACTCTATTTGACGCCACAGTCTGTCTCTCTCTCTTTCTCTTTCACCAATACTTATTTCCCCTGTGCATGCTCTTTCATTTATCTTGTCCTTCCCTCTTTCAGTCTTCATCACTCTCTTGTCCATCCTTTGCCTTTTTCTGTTTGCCTGTCCCTCTGTCTGATTTTTTTTCTCTCCCTGCCCTTTTCTTATCTGTCTCCATCACTGCGCCCCCACCATCTCCTCTTTGCTTGCCTTCTCTCCCAGATCCACCCTCATCTGTCCTCATCTCCCTTCATGACCTCCCGTCTCTCTCTCTTTCTCTTCTACCCTCTCAAGTGACTGGCCACATGCTAATGTGTTTGTAGATAGCACACAGTGACAGAGAGAAGCCATTAGAGAGTGTACTGGCTGCCAGTGGTAGCAGCACATCCAGGACGTCCAGGACAGTCCCAAGTGCTGGTGTTAGCATCCGTCAGCAGTACGTGCATGGGTGTGTATGAGCATGTCTGTAACTCTGTGTGTATGTACGTGCTTTACTAATTGCTGACTGACCATGTACCTACACATTTACTTTTGTAGCCTTATAATGCTGCGCACAACATTATGTGCATGTGTATATATCTGTGTGTGTGGGTGTGTGCGTGCGTGTGAGCATTAATAATGCAGGGCTGTTGATCACACTGAATGATTGATGACAGGGAGGTCATGGGTAGAGCTCATGCGGGCTTGTACAGAGGGAAGAATAAAAACCGACCCTGACAGCATCACGCAACATCACTGTGCCCAAGCTGTGTGTACAACTGGTGCACTATCCTCACAACAGAGCACCATTTATTTATTTATTTACTTTACTTACCGTAGCGCCATGGATCTTTATCATGTGGTGAGGTGTTAGTGAAACCTATGCCCTGTCAGCGGCAGCAGCACAGCATTAAAAATCTGCTATCTAAAATTGCAAATACCTTAACTGGCATGTGTGTTGCATTTTTCATACTTTGAACTTATTTGCTCTCATTGTCATGATGTTTCACTGGTCCAACAATACTGAAATATTGATAACAGACCATGTCAGTATTGATTATTGTATTTGTTGTGACCTTACACAACTCACATCTTGTTCCATTTCATCTCACATACATACCAAGTGACTGACATAAATCTGGCTTTAGGCTTTAATCGATACATGCGATGTGACATGACGCCTTTTTGAACTCTACTGAGAGTAGAGTATACTAACTCTGTCACCCAAATCAAAGAGGGCAGGGCACCGGGGAGCTGGTAAACAGTTACTGACGTGCTTGGTGACACCACAGACGGATGGACGTGATAAGATGACACGTGTGTTCTCAGTGCACTGTGTGACAGTTTATTTCTGTCCTTTAATGCACAGCAATTCAGATACATGTGATCACGGATGAGTTGTTTTTGTTGTGAATAACTTCAGCAATGATTGACGTCATCTAGACAAATGTGTGATATGCTTTCCTCCAAGTCCATGCTCCTAACATTTTGTTAACAGCCGCTACCATCAGGGGAGGTGTCTGAATGGGAGACACACAGACTGCTGGTATCACTAATTTCACCATCAAACATTCCTCCGCCTCCTCATGACTATGTGAACACTTTGCATACCCCTGCACACCTCTATTTCAGCAGCAGCTGCCTGCGTTCAGCCGAACACAGCACCACAGACGTGACAACAGCATGCACGTTCGAGCTAGTTTGTGCACAGCTCCCTCTCCTCCCTCCTTGGTGCAGAGAGCGCTCAGCTGGGATGAGATCTGAAGTGACAGCTGACTTTTGCAAGGAGGAGGAGAGGTTCCTACGAGGTCCACACACAGAGGAGGAGAAAGGCATCCCTAGATCCTCTATTACCACATTTATATTCGTCTGTGTTACAGTTTGTAGTAGGTTGTAGTTGTGGCTTTGTTTAAGGGCCTTTATTTACCACTGTGATAGGTTTGTTGTAGAGATAACACATTGGTTAGACATACAAGGTCTTATTTACTATCATGGCTTTCAAAACTTCTTTATTTATGCTCAATATATAGAAGTATGTTATGATCCAGATTAAGTATGATCCAGAATCACATTGCTGGGATGGTTGAATTTACCTCTGCCATGTGAACCAGCTGCTATATTTGATTGTGTTCGCACTGGTAACTCCTCGTGTGTCTTTTCCAGGTGTTCAACACTTACTCCAATGAGGACTATGACCGACGTAATGAGGAGGTGGATCCTGTGGCCTCCTCCGCAGAGTACGAGCTGGAGAAGAGGGTGGAGAAACTGGAGCTCTTCCCTGTGGAACTGGAGAAAGGTGGGAAAAGAAATCTAAGAATACTATATCATATCCATCAGACCCAGAAGACAGAATCACTCACATGTTGGACTTTACTGACATCTTTATTTTTCTTCTTTCTATCCCAGTAGTTTCTGGGTTGTTCTTAAAATCCCCATTATGAATTTCTGTCCCCGCGCATCATGTGTCATCCTGCTCTTTACCATTCCATTGCAAAGAAGCAATTCACTACAAAACCACAACCAAATTAAAACACATGGGTGGTGAACAGTTTTCTTCTGTTGCATTCTTCACTTGTCCTCCAACATTGCCAAAAGCCTAAAATAGAATTACTTTACATTTTTGGATTTCACCATCCACCCTCTGTTATGTAACCCTAACAACTCACAAATGTTTAATGCAGGATGGAGATGGACCATACTACACTGGAAAGGAATTTCCATCCAGCACATTTCCTCTTAAAGTAAAGGCTGGCATGTCTATAGTAAATGTTTCTTCTTCTCCTCCATTAATAAATCAATTGTTCTTCTCCTTGGGTGTATTTTTACACAACTGACATCACTTTCCCAGGAGCCATTTTGGGTTTCATTTAGTGCATCCAAGCTCACTGGAAAGTTAGGAAATGAAAGTGCTTAACCCTGCCGTGCACCGTCACACTCTTATAGTGGCACTAGTATTTGGCAGCTGTTCAGTGCGTTCAGTTTGAAAGATAATCATGGCTACTACATTAGCACCAGGTCTCCACATTAATTTGAGTATATTTATATGAATATAGAAAGAAGAGAGTGAGAGATGTACCTCTTTTACCACAGTGTCCAGTGGTTAGTCTTCATACTGACACATCCTCTGTATGTTTCTAGATGAGGATGGCCTGGGGATCAGCATCATTGGGATGGGTGTCGGCGCTGATGCAGGCCTTGAGAAACTGGGCATCTTCGTCAAGACCGTCATTGAGGGCGGAGCTGCTGAGAGAGACAACAGGTGAGAACCACTTCCTTATTGGACATAATGTCCGGAAACACATTAATGCAGATAAGAGTCTATGAAAGCTCTGTGTGTCCAGGACCAGATGCACATGTTATTTATTGCAGAAAAAATGCACACAGCCATTCATCAGCTATGTCTTCCCAACATCTTCTTTCCCTCACATAGACACATAATGCTCATAAACACACACAATCACACACACAGTCACTCTCTGTGCCTGTCAGATTTAGCAGCAGGGGTTCGGATTAGATCCACTGGGAGGGACAGAGTCTGGGACATGAAATCTCATAGGACTGTGCATGTGTGTGCGCTGTATGTGCACGTTGTGTGAGAGATACGTTGCAGTAGAGTGTCCTGTGTCTCTTTGATTCTGTGTCAGTTTGCAGGGGTTGGTCTGTGTAAAATTAGAGACTGTTTTACATTGGCTTCCATATTCACTGTGTCCATGTCCCTGAATGCTGTCTCTGTGTGTTGTGTAGGACAAAACTGTGTGTTTGTGTGTCTTTGTGCATTATAAAATGTGAACAGTGCAGAGTAAGCACTCATCCAGCGGTGGAGGAGGTCACGGTAGCTTCCTCAGCAGGCAAGTGGTGGTTTTCTGCCTCTAAACCACCAGCTTCTACCTATTGTGTGGTTGTGGTTCAGGTTCCCCATAAACAGATTTAGAAAGTGATAGGCGCTTCCATTTAATACAGTGGTAGAGCAGTAAGTACTGTATCAAACACTGGGAAATCTATTGCACAAGGGTTGTTTGCAGTAGGTGTGTTTTCTTCAGGGATTATTTTTTCTTTTATGTAAGCGCGGGGACTTCCTTTCTCACACACCAGAGAGTGAGATTAGTTAAAACGGAGTGAGCAGAGAAATGGGAGAGAGTAGTGAGTAGTGAGAGAGGGTGGAAAAACAAAAGTCAAGCTTGTTCTAAGATGACAGTTGCACTGACAAGAAAAAGTCTAATTTCCCTCAGTGAGTGGGAGAAGTGTGAAGAGTCTAGGAAGACTGTGCTCAAGCTCAAATTCAGTACATTTCCACGACAGCAGATTTGGGCTTTTATTTAAGATGAACAAAGTTTAACATTACAGCTCCTCGGTTCTTCACAATTTCACAATATAATAGCTGCTTTGTTGATAATGAATGAATGCATGACTCAAAGGACAGGACCTGTGTTGTCCTTTAGAAGCTATTTTTACCGAAATGTCTCGTCAGCATGAAACTGAAAACAACAATGAAATTCATATTCCTCAGAGGAGCATGCTAAGGCGATAAACATGGTAAACGTTATGCTTTCAACACTTAAATCCACACTGTCACTGTGAGCATCAGTGTGGAGCCTCACAGAGCTGCTGGCACAGCTGTTTTGTTGTAGCCTACATGTTTTCTATTTTAACTGCACATGTTTATTACATAACAAGACAGAAGACACACATTATAACTGCTACTACATGATAACATTTATTAATATATTTACAAGAAGTACATTCATCCAACTCAAATCACATTGTGCGGTCCAGTCCTGTAACCCATGTTGAATTTAATTCTGTATCTTTTAGTCTACCTGAAACATGATTTATAGGGTAATAACAGTTATTTTAAGTGAATCCTGGGGTGAAGAAAATACCATACAGTTAGAAAGTCAGTCCAATAAAGGTACAAGCATAATTTATCTGTAAAAAGATCATTGTTAGATAACTATAATTTTTACATAAATGTCTTCAGTTTGAATCTACAGTGTAGAAAGTAATGAAAATAAAGAAAAACCATGAGATGAGAGGGTATGTCCAAACTTTTGACTGGTAGTGTGTGTGTGTGTGTGTATATATATGTATATATATATATATGTATATATGTATATATCACTATTGCAACCCAATTATGACACATAGTAACATCCCTCTGAAATCAACAGTGACATTGTTGTCCCCAGTGTGGCCCTCAGTACATTTAGTGCAATAACAGTTCATAGTTTCAGCTTTAGCTTTGATCCCATTTGACACTGACCTTTCCATAGACACACAAACGAGCGCAGGGGAAGAAGGAGAAATGTTCAGTCTTGGCATCTGTTAAAAATGTTCTGTTAGTGTAGTTCAGCTTTGTGTTGTGTTCAAACACCATGATTCGTATCTCGATTATAGACAATCATCACAGTAAACGCTGATCACAACACGACAGAAATAGACTGAAAACTTGAGATATTAGTCTCTCAATAGCTATAGTAGATATTGAATAACTTGCGCACATTCATTTGTCCTCTAAGTGCTCACACTCTGACTCACACACACACACGCACACACACGGGGGAGGGGTCACTTGCCAGAATGTAATTTCCTTCCATCATTACCTCCCCAGCCATCAGTCTCTCCCTCTCTCTCTCGCTCTCTTTCTCTCTCTCTCTCTCTCTCTCTCTTGCTGAGTCTGACTGAATGGTCTGACGCACACAGACACACACTCACAACCAGACAGATAGATGGGCTTGGCTGTGGCTCACTGTTACGTCTGGTGCCGACGACCCTGGATGTGTGTGCGCTGTGCTGAGATGAGTGTGTATGCGTGTGTCACGATACATGTATTATCTTCCTTTGTTGTCAGCTTGTGTTTTTTTTTTCATGCTGGCTTTGCTTGGCAGCCGTACGCCAGCCGGCCTCAGCCGCACAAAGCCAGATTAAGACATTAGAAGCTGTGAAGGTCAGAAAAGCATCTGAGCCGCTGACTGACAGACAGACCACCAGCTCGCTCTCTGTCGAAGAGACGGACTGATGCGTCTCTGTGCATCCATATGACAGCTCTGCTTGATGTGTTGGGTGTCACGGTCCTGTTAAATCCTGCTCTGCAGCTGCTGCATGCAGGGACAGGCTGAAAGAACACAGTGGTCTCTGCAGATGATTTTCACATTGCAGGAAGTTTTGGAGCGTAATCCATTTTAAGTGCTAAAAGAAAGCATATTTTAGCCTAATCTGTTTAATTTAATTTAAATCTGCCTCTTTTGAGTCTCTCATGGGTATTCAAGTGTGATTCTAGACCACTTAACATAGCAAATGCCTCTGAAATGGGTTCAAATCAAATGCCTACCTTTTCATTATTATAATAAGACCTTTGGGCCCTTCATTCACACTTCCATCATGCAAATCAAGAAAAAGGGATTTATGAGGTTTTGATTTGTCAGAACCAAGATGGTGTTCACATTCCAGCATTGATAGGTATTTGCACCAAATCAAGTAGAGTCAGTGTGTGTGTGCCATCATGCTTTAACTCTTTAAATCTATGTGATGATTGGCCAGTAAAGTGTTGTTGAACTGTCTGTACTTACTGAGATTGGTACATGTAGATGTCCTCTTTTGTGTTATCACCTCCTCCACAATGGTTATAGTTTCATCCATCTTTGTTTGTTTGTTGGTTTGTTTGGTTTTATTTGTTACACAGAGAATACTGAACTGGTTCACACTTGAACTTGGTGGAGGGGACATTATGGGACATTAGCCAGGGAGGAACCAATTCAATTCTGGCGTTGATCCAGTTAAAGGATGGATCCAGAAATGTTTTTATCACTTCCCTCGACTTTATGAGACAGGGTATTTTCAACACTTTCATCAGTTTCTCCTATAAAACAAATCTAACAATTACTGTGTTTTATGACAAACTGTGTTCATGTTATCAGACCACTTCCTTTCTCCTTTTATTTTTCTGTTATAAGTTCTGTTATAAGACACTGGGAGCGTCCTTCAAGTTGTTACCAAATAGAGGCAGAACCTTTACAGAGGGGCTGTGCATTGAAAAATGATGAGTCAGATTTTGCCTTACTCAAATGGTGAAGCAATATTTCAAATCTCAGATTCAGAATTATTTTAACGTCCATTTTTGTACAGATTTAAGTTGAACATTTAGCAAGGACGTCTCAGTGATCTGTTCACAATTCTCCTGTCAGGGCCAATGAATCATCGGTAGATAGTATTTTAGCAGAAAGAACTTAGGCGACCTCTCCTCAGGTCATGGGACAAAATGAGAGAGCAGAAATGCTGGCTGTGTTGTGGCTCAGAGCAAAGGGCTAGTTATCCCTCCCAGTTTGGCTTGAGCCTCATCTCTTCTGTCTCTTGGTGCAGCAGTAGTCTGGAGCTATTGCGGTGGAAATCTATTGTAATGTGTAAAGTAATGTGAATATGCATTAAAGGCCACTCTGTTTGTCCCTCAGCTCTCCAGCATCAGGCAAAATGTATTTTTTTGATGTTTATTTCTGTGGACTAGTGGACACAGTTATTTTTACGAGTGTGACCTACATCAGTATCACTTTCAGCTTACCCAAACACGGATTTGTGGACACAGAATGACATTTTTCATCTGTTTGTGCATTAGGATAAAGGTGAATGACCAGATCGTGGAGGTGGATGGGACCAGCCTAGTGGGCGTCACCCAGAGCTTTGCTGCCTCCGTCCTCAGGAACACATCAGGAGTGGTTCGGTAAGACACACACAAGCACAACCCACATACAAAGTTGTGAGATATCATTTAACACAAATATCAGAAGTGAACACGAGTGGGTCGAAGTGTAATTATGCAGCTAAAGATTTTCAACTTAAACATAAAATCATTTAAGACTCTTGGTTGGATTAAATTTGATTTGGTTTTCCATTGCATGCATCATTACACTTGTGTTTTTCTCAGCAGCTGATGAGGAACCTTGGATTACTTCAGGATTATAGAAAGAAGTGTGTCAAATGTTATAAGCCCTGGAGACCAGACTACCATCGTACAGTGTCACACATAATTCCTAACAGTCTCTAAAAATGTCTCTGAAATTCAGACATGGCGTGCAACATCTCTCATCCTCACTCTTCAGCACAGCAGCTCACCCTGCAGTAACAGTGAGTCAGAGCTGTTGTTTGACAGGCCCTTTAACCTCATTGCTATATCCGAGATAGGTGAAGATGCAGGGACGCAATATGTGACAAAAGTCTCCATTTTTGAGAGTCAAGCAGTTTTTGGAAGCGTCCCACTACTCGCCGTGGGGGGCAGATAGCACACACACATATATGCACACACACACACACACACAGCATAGCAGGAAGGCTTTGATTTGGAGAGCCTGTGCTGTCCTTGGCAACTGTGTGAGCCTGCCATCTCAGATTTCAGTTGTTTCTTGCTCTTGTCTTTTCTTTCTCTCGGTACGGTTCAGTGGGGTCTGCTGCATTGTCTGCTTTCATCCACCCTCTCCGACTCCACTTTTTACTCTTGCTCTCCGTCACTGTCCTTTCTTCTTCGTCATTATTCTACTTCTGCTCGACTTCTACCATCAGCCCATCCACAGACACACTGTGCAGTGGTGAGGCAGACTGTTATATTACTGTTAAATAATCCAGAGACCTCAGTGTGGTTTTCAACCTCAGGCCTGTTCTGGTCACCACCGCCGCTCTCTACAGGGACTCAGCTGTGGAAAGATGGATGATGGTGTGGAGGCTACAGTGCCCAGGGAAAGGGTGCCGGTGGCTAGGCAAAGACATGTCCAACAGTATCAAAACAGACAGATGCTGTTTGCTGAACTAATATTGACAATAGGGGTTTTCCTCATACCAGGATGTGGCACTGTGGGTGAGGCAGCCTTGAAAAAGCTCCACCTGTCACCCGTCCATTCATCAAAGTATAGATGGATTAATATGAGAGGTGCAGAAAGCCAATCTAACTGTCAGATATCTAGAATTGCAACAAATACTTGTTGATAATTTAGATCAAATATATGAAAATACAACACTGCGACTAAGTGTTGGCAAGCTGTGATGATAATTGTCTCTCATCACTGTTATTTCTCCCAGAGTCACCAGACCTATTGTAACTCCTCTCTCCTATTTCAATCTTCTTCCATCACATCTCACCCACTCACCCCTCCACCTCCTCCTCCTCCTCCTCCTCTCCTCCTCCTCGGTAAATCCTTCCCTCTCCCTGTCTCATCACCAGAGGTTTTATGGCCAACTGTCCTAGATTTGCCATTTTAGCTATATTTAACCTCGACCTCCAGCAGCAAATCCTCCAGTTTTAGTCAGAAGTTTCCCCTCACCCCACTCACTATATAAAAACAGCAGTATACACATCACCTCAGGGGAAACACAACAGAAATATGCACTTTGTAACATAGAATAAAACATGAAATGTATGTCTTAGTTTTATTTATGGAAGGCTGGATTTAGACTTCATTTTAGCTGTCATAATGCACCTTTATTGGCTTTATCTACTCACATTAGTTGTCTAAAAGTGCAGAGCTGACATGAGTTTATTGTTGTTTTTCCTTCATAAAATACATCTCCTGCACAATCCACAACCAATGTTAATTTCATTGCGACACAGATAATCATTTTTTGGTTGTTTCCCCTGGTTTTAAAAGAAAATATGTTCCATCTCCTCATATTGTCTCCAAATCCCATTAAAAGACTGAAACCAACAGTAATAACTAACAATAAAACTCAAAGTAATGTTTGCGCAGCCAAAGCCCTGTAATAGCTTATTCCTCTGTGCCACGGATGTCTATTGTTATCCAAAAAAACAGTTTATGCATCAGTGAGCCACACTGTTGCACCAGGTGACATGTTCCTTCATTATGATGAGCATGGGTACATATTTTATTTTTAGTCAGACACACACAGTCACCGTCCTACTGCCGGAAAATACTCTCGAGAACACTAAATGTGTATTAGTCTGCAGCTGAAAATAGACTCCAGAAAGAGCATGGCTTGCTCTGGTTTGAGTTTACTAAAACCTGCAGTGCCCAGCAGTTTATTGAACCTTTGCAAAAATAAAGCTGTAATAGCTGTAATGTCCTAAATATTAATATATACATTACATTTCTGTGACATGGAAATGGTTAAAAATAAAGAATTAGATTATGGAAGTATAGCATCTTTATTCTTCTCCCATGAAACACTGAGTGTTCACAACCTTTAGAAAAAATTGGCAAAAAAAAGAGGAAATATCTGGATAACTGTAAATATAAAGGATAGCCCCTGTCGACTGGGGGTGACCAGTCGTGTCTGTTTTATATGAATGTGTACTGACATCTTCAAACGCCTGTCATCCCAGTATTACCTACTGGAGAGGACATGTGTCCTGTAGTTTTACCTCCCCTCTCTTTTTTTTTTTTTTTTTTTTTTTTTTTTTAACTTTCTCAACGAGTGCACAAGAAAAAAAAATGAAGCATCACACTGTAAATTTAACACGAGCAGTGTCTGTATTAATCGGAGCAAATTAGATCAGTAGTGAAGGTTTCTGCAGCTGAACCGAAGCAGCGCTGTGTGTGGCAGCCCCAGAACAGTGGGACGCAGGGAGGAACCAAGACATACTCCCCATGCGTGAGGAGAGAGGCTGTTTCCAGGTCAGCTCCTCCTCAGACCTCCCTGCTGTCCAAAGGCTCGTTCCAGTACACTACTTAGCTTGGCCAGGGTCCTCTCTCTCTCTCTCTCTCTCTCTCTCTCTCGCTCTCCCTCTCTCTCTCTCTCTTTCTCTCTATTTTTTTTTTACATACTCTCTCTGTCCCGCCCTTCAGTTGTTCCTTCTCATGTAGATCAAACATGCCTCTCTGCTGGAGCGTAAGGCCTTTTCTACATCGCCTTTAGAAATATATAAAAGAGCTCCCAGGAACTGAATTCACTTGATTAGGCCCTATCTCGAATCCACTCTCTCTCTCTTTCTCTCTCTCTCTCTCTCTCTCTCTCTCTCTCTTTCTTTCTGCCTCTGTCCCTCACTCAAAACACACCAACTCTCATATACATACAGCTGATTGGAGCAGGCTCACACATACACAGTTACCAGCCCCCTGCTGTCTTGGAGATTTCCTAGAATAGGTCAGAGAATATCTGATTCATCACTGTTTGCTTTCATCAGACCAGAAGAATAAATTGAAGATGATTTTATGATTTTTCCTCCTTCCTGGATGGCAGAGCCCTTGTTGGCAGTGAATAGAATAGAATAGAATAGAGATGTACATGTACACACACACACTCATGACACATGAAGTTGATATGAAGGGAGGGACACACTGTTCAGCTGCTTTTCTTTCCTTTTTTTTCAGATTTCTGATAATATAAACTGTGCTCTTGAGACTAGGAAGCTTCTCCTTTACTTACACCCGCACTATTTATAAGATTTCATCATTTTTGAACAAAGTTTGAATAAGTGATGCAATTTTGTTTTCTCAAACACCATCTTCTCTTCTTTCTCCTCGTCTTCCTCTTTTTGTCTCGGTGTGAGATGTACTGTAGCGATCCCATGTTCAACCACAGTAGTAAGTGGTCAGTAGCTTGGAGGCACAGCCTGTGGCTTTCCCCAGTTAGTTCCATGCCAGGATAATAACAGGCTGACTGGCCGACCCGACCTTCCCCTCACATTATTATGTGTATCCCAGCTCACTGCCCTGCCCTGATACGTCAGCACATATCGCTGTCACTGCTGTGTGTCTGTGGGCCTTTGCTGGTGTCACACAGTGAGTGCTGTGGTCAATTGGTTGGTACAAATACACAACGATATGAAAGAAATGGGGGCAGAGGTACAATAACACAAGTTATTAGTTAAAACTATCAGAGATCAAAAGGGAAAAATTATAAACATGGCTTTCATTTAATCACAGTCACTTTCTTGCTTTTAAACATTGATATCACACTGTGAGAGTGTATGTTACCATAATCAAATAGGGATCAGTGTTTTTGCATCTATCAGAGACTAGATTTCCCATAAGTCCTTCATTTCCTCCAGCAACACTTTGATTTAGAAGCAGATTTTCATCTTATACAAGCACACATATAAGATGCCATTCTCAGGTTGTTGATCAGTCCATCCCATTATTGTGACAAATATATACAAATAGTCTCTATAACACCTCGATTTTTATTTATTTATTTATTTTCAAATTGAATTTTTCAGATTTGGTTCAACTTCAATGATGAACTGATTAGATTTTGGTTGTCAGAGGTCAATCTGATGTCATAAAACAGAGATTTGGCCATAACTCAACAAGTAAGAATAATTATGACTAATCATGACACTGAACATAAATGTCTAAAAGGATAAAATGAAAAAGTGATGACATTTTATAACCAAACAGCCTAAGGTCAACTTCATGTGACATCATAATGTTGTGCAAAAACATTTGATGTCACTAGTGGTAGATTGTGACCATACTTACTCGAGCTCTTGATGTAAATGTCAGTTTTACAAATTGTGCTGTAACTCAAGTCTACGCTGTCTAAAACGCTGCCTGTTTTTGCAGGTTTGTGATTGGCCGAGAGCGTCCAGGCCAGCAAAGTGAGGTGGCCACTCTGATCCAACAGACCCTAGAGCAGGAGAGGAGGCAGAGAGAGCTGCTGGAGCAGCAGTACGCACACTATGACGCTGATGATGACGAGGTAATGACCACACACAACCCTGAACGCTGTGCAGGGTAACACACTGTTAAAACTAGAATAAGCAATTATTCATAGAGATTATGTGCATTATAGACGCTATTCCACTCACTTCATATGAAGAACAGATTCTTTGAACGTGTGGAAATGAAGCTTATTTGAAGTTCATCTGCTGTTACTGTGCACACTTCTTAGAGATGACATAACATTGGAAAAATGCTGTCACTTAATGTAAATCAGCTCCTTTTGCATGACAGTTGACTTCAAGTTTTAGCTTATTAACTCCATGAAACTGACTGACACTAGGATCTGACGCTGGCACACAAAACACTCCCTCACACAGATACACACACACACACACACACACTAAGAGGATACCATGTGAGCTTCAGTCCTAGAAAGCATCACTCAGCGTTTCCTAGTCCAATTCTGCTGTTTATTCACAGCACGTTTAATCCACCAGACACCAAGCTCATGCTTTTCATGTGTGTGTATGTATGTGTGTATGTGCCCTGGAGACACACATGCACATGCACACATTCACTTACTTTAGGCGTGCAGCATAGTAAAGTAATTCAAAGTGTATCCACACACACGCACAGGAACAGCTGCACTCATGCGTAGTTTTACATGCAGACACATTCACTCAGGCGTCTCCTCTTGCTCCAACTTCATCAGCGTTGTTTGAAGTTTTTCATTTCCTGGTAGAAGGTGGTTTGAAAGCCCTCATGCATAAGGAACTCCTCTCCAGACCACCGGAAACTGATCCCAGCACTCCCATAATCATGACTACATATACATGCAACACTGTCAGCTCTTATTAAAGCTCCTGCAGTTAGTCAAGGCTGAATTTCAACCGTAATGATAAACCTCAGCATGCTTTTTAGAATCTTTTGGACACACAAGAAAGCTCCTTTCCTCCATTTTCCTCCTGCTTCGTGTCATCACTTCAGATCTAGGGTATAAAATGAATCTCAAATTAAACTCAGAGGTACGTCATTTTTTTGTGTGAATGACCTATGTGCCACAGTTCTTGACAAGGGCACATCAACAGTAGAATGGTGATTGTGTTAAAATAGATAATCCATACACAGACTGCGAACCACTGTAAAAACACACATCAGACCCGCCACTTTGGAGCACCAAGGCATCCATACCTCTGTATGTTACTGCCAGTAGGGTAAATAGTTACAAAACCACTACATAGATCTATGGGGCAATAAAAGAAGCTCATCAATATTAATATCTCTATAAATATTAGATCAAGTTCTCACTGGGCGGACGAGGAGGGAAGTTATTTCTCACTCTGTGTGATGCCTGGCTAGATGTGACAGACAGCTCTTTATTGGTGGTGGGGCTAATGTCCCAAGAGGACGGGATCCCTCTTCAGTTGGCAATACACACACGTCAGCCCATTTGTGTGTTTGATTATATGTAATCTAACACATGCATGCCCATCTGTCAGCAGTTAAATGTGAACACACATGGGAAAAGCATGGAAGCACACGCATGAACCGTACACTGTAAATCCAGAAATTCGGACAAAAAATGACTGAAAGTGCTGAAATGATGACATAGTATGACACGCATTAGTTTTGCAGCTATTTTGACCCGATTATGGCACTAGATGTTCCAGGGATATCCAGTTATTAGAGTTTATCCTGAGGAGACATGTGCACCACATTTTACTGCAAAATACATCCTGTAGTTGTCAAGATATGTCACTCAGAACTACAACTGTGTAAATAGTTGGTTTTGAAGCTTTGTAGATGCAGCCCTAGATTAAAGTTTGAAGAAAAACTAGCTTTGCAGAAGTCAGCAATTGAAGACAGTAGTGAATTATTCAGTGGTATTTTCCTGGATTAAGAAGTTTAACACAAACACATGGCATATTTAGATCATATAAGATGGATGTGAGATGGAGATTGAAAAGATTCCTGTGTTTACAAAATGTGAACATTTTCTGTAGCTTGACAGTTCACTTCAGCCCTTCAATGCAACTTTAAGTAATCAAATGAAAAAATAGGCCCTCTAATAGAGGATCCCTCTCCCCCCGGTCAAAAGGGTGGTCACAGCTTGTCCCCAGCCTAGACTGACAGCCATTATACCAGCACCAGCACCCATAGTAACAATCAGAGAGCAGATCATCAGACTCTGAAAACCATCTAAACAACAGAGTTTCTCCTCAAATCGTCCTTTCCGCTTCTGATTCTTCATGCGAGTGGTAGGAGGTGATCCATTTATCATATGCAAATTGGTGACTGCCCTCCCATGTGTTCAGTGGTTAACTTCACCTTCAGTAAATGGGACCTTAATGCTTAATGCTGGCACCATGGCAACAAACAAGCCCATTATGGAAATGGTAGTCTGTGTCAGCCATGTATGCAGATAAATCAGGCCTGAGTGCCGTTGTCTTGGGGCGGAGATAGATGCAGGGAAGAGTAGAGGATGAGATGCAGAGAGGATATAGGCCAAGATGATGAGAGAGATGGTAATGTGTGTGTGTACATTTACGTACATGTGTAGCACACATGTGAGAGACCAAGGAAGAAACTGACATCACTGTGGGAGCATAGAATTGCACACAGACCAGATAAGATAGAGACATAGAGAAACAAAGAGATGTAGAGCCAGGTGAGTCAGAAACATTGTTTACTATTGATTCTCTAGGCTGTAAAACAATTTATTTATTTTTATCTCAGATGTAGGACATAAAATGTATCCATGGAAAGTGACATAAATAAAGTCAATCAGGATAAGCTTGAATGATGCTCAGAGGGAGACAGAGATGTTTTCATAGAGTGGCTGCACTGGTAATAGCAGGCTGTGTTGGTCATCAGCCAGTAACTGAATCAGCCGATGCATTTAGATCCAGTGCCTGATGTCCAATGCCAACATTCACTATTCAGTATTTTGAGAATCAGAGAAAAGAAAAACTGCCTAAGATATATGTAGCATAATGACTTTGAAAAATTGTTCATTTCAACCTAATTAAATCTCTTAAAGGTGAAAGAAAAAGTTGTTTCTGGCGGCTTTTATTAGTCAAAGATTATTTTTATAAATCTTACATTGCAAACGTTTAGAAGTTGTTCCATTATTGATTTTATTCTGGGTTCACTCCCTACTAGTTTTGACCTGTAATCTCTTTGTACTTGAGGCAAAATGGTGACTAACGTTTCATGATTATAAAAAGTTCAGACATTCAGATTTTGCCAGCACTACTTGTCTCATGATTTATTTTCATAGAAATGACACTTGTGGCTTTGCAGGCTGTCAGACCAATTCATTTTTGACAAAGTTTTGGGCTACTAAGAGGGTTAACTAAATGTTATATAAGCAGTAGCATTAAAATAGCATTAGTTATGTAAAAAAAAAATGGCGTGAGAAAAAAGGGAACATAAAGTTTCAGGTAGTTCCAGCGATGTTCAGCAGGTAGAGCAACGTGATGCACTCTGACTGATGCCACTTAAAGCAGTGACAGGAGAAAGATAGATGAGAGAGGACAGAGAAAGAAAGCAGGAGGTGACAAACGGATGCTGCACTTGGATGGCTGGATGTCTGAGTGTCTGCAGATTTGCAGCATTGAACACTATTAGTTGTACTGGGTAAGGCAGACAGTTCCCTAAACCCCACCACCCCTGAGTTACTGTTGCTACTCATGTCAAGCTTTGCAGTTTTCTACAACAACAGTGACAGATTTATGACTTGGAGTTCTTTGTCACATCTGAAACAATCAATTTTTGGTGTCAGATTTACAGAAAACCAACATCCCTGTTTTATTTCCAGCTTGCAACTTTTTGCTGCTGCAACTGACTTACAACTGTCGGCGATGGGTTTTTATCACCTTTTGTAAACTAGCAAGTTAGAAAGAGCTTCAGGAGTTGAATAAAAAAGCTGAATTTGGCTGACATTGTATTGTCTAAAGCCGAGTCATTTTACAAACAACAAGTCTTTGTTAAAAGAAAAACTTATGATGCCTCAAAAAAATAAATAAAAAGAAACATTTCAGTTTTTCTTTTTATATTGACGTTTACTATTTTAGAGTTTTATATGGTACGTCGTTTCTGTCCTTACTTCCAGATTAGGAGGTAAACTCTCCACTTTACTTGTAAGATTAAAGGAAATACATGTCACTCACATACGTACACTGTGCTGTTTGCACTGTGGTACTGACTTTACATTTCCTCTTAAAGCAGACGGGAGAGTATGCCACAGATGACGAGGACACAGGGACAACGGTGGCCGGTGGAGAGAAGAGCATCGAAGTGTTTGACTTGCCAGAGACAGAAGACATCTTGTCTCCCTCGGAGTTAGACGCCACCAAACTCTACCAGAAGTTTAGAGAGGTAAACTCATCTCCTCTTCCTCTTCTACAGTCCAGTTGTTACTTATAAATATCTCACTGTAGAGATTAAACAACTGACAGAAGCCCACCATGTTTTCCTTTGTCACTGCTTTGACGAATAAATTAGAAATTTACCCACGCACCCACTCAAATAACATAGCTAGAGAAAAATGAATGAGTCAATTAAACAACAAAAGACACATAGACAGTAGAGTCTAGCACCTCTGCTCGATTTGACAGCTGCACTTTTTCCCCAATTCCTAATCTGGATAATAAGAGGCATCCTGTGTGTGAGACCCTAACCCTCATTACATCTGTAATTACACAGGTTTGGTGAAAACCAACAGAGGGGCAGAAAGAGTTAACACTCTGAACCTGTATTTGAATTGATTTGAAACCAGACTTCGTCAACTCGTACAATCGGCCTTTGAGAATAGAAACCCATTTTGTTCCACCTTTTCTACCATCACTAACAATGAGCTCACCTTAAAATTACAGCTATAAAATGGAAAATGGATTCACTGACTGTAAAGTAGTTTATGCTTTTTAGGCTGCTGCGAAGCTGGTAATATTGATTAAACAGTCCAGCACTGTTGGCACCACAACACTTTCTGTAGACTGCCACAAAAGCTATATGTCACATTTAACAAATGGCTTCAGCTGCACTGCAGGCACCACAGGGGATATTGAGCGAAACCATAATGTAATCCCTGGTTTCAGAATGTATGCATTTGTTCCATTTTCTCTGAATCGTGACCTCTCTCACCCCAAAGTGTAGCTTTTACCATTTTTGTTTAAAGGGCTCTCCTCTTTGCTGTCGCTCACACACCCCAAGGAGAAAAGAAGTCAGCCATCTGGGGAATAAGCCTTTTAAGCAGTGAGATGATAACAATTGTTCCTGTAGCTGCAGAAATGAAGAGGAAAGGTTTCAAGCATGTGTTTCAGAAAGCAAATATCTCATAATCTTAATTTTTAGTGTCCTTCATGCACTGATGTGTATGTTTAGCATTGTGGTTGTTTGTAGATGTTCTTCATAATTGACCAAATTTCAAGTAGAGATACACTTAACCAATAACCTGGCAGACCCAACAAAAGCCAGCTGCATGAAGAAGAGACATTTCCTCATATCTCTGCTCCACAGAGATATGAGGAAATGCATTTTTAAATAATGCCAGTGTATCAACTGTAGAATATGATATATTACTGTGTAGCTGCAAGAAACGTGACTCTCAGCTTCAGAAGTGTTGCAACAAGCAGGTACAGGCTGTGCAGCTTTCCTTTGTTGTGAGTAAAATGGGTGCTATTTATAAGGTACGGTGACTTTTTTTTTTTTTTTGGGGGGGGGGGGGCTTCCTTAAAACATTGCTCACATTCCCATATGTGAATTGAAACAGTTTTTGCTTGCTGTATAATATTCCCTCCTGTTCATTATTGCTACCCTTCCCTTTCTCCATTTCTGTCTCACCAACGAAAGCTCTCATTTGCTCCCATTGTTTGTTTGTTTTTTTTGCATTTCTTGTTCAGTATCCAGTTCTTTCTCTTCATCTACCCCTTTTTTTTTATTTCTGCTCTTCCATTATCACTCCCCTTCTCTGTGTTTGACTGTTCATCTCAACTTCTATCCATAACTCCAAGTCTGTCTCACTTTCCATCTGATAAGTTACACTTCAGAAAATATCTGAGACTTAAGATTTTGAAGAAGAGTTTTAGACACTACAGTTGAAATTGGAAAAAAAATGATATTTTTCTAGATTTTTTTTCCCTTGTTGGAAAATGCATGCATTTTTAGATTTGTTGCTATTTTAATTACTTTTTATCCATTTATCTACCACTATCACTGACCACTCCTCACCTCACCCTTGAGAGTGCGTGTCAGTGGTGGAGCTGGGATGCTGTCAGGGGAGGACGGGGTTGGCTGCCTCCGTCCATCACACTGTATCGACAGCACAGAGAGCCTGCGCAGCCATGCATTTGATTATCTAACCGCCCTCTCTTTTCTCCCCTACCTTCTCTTTTCTCTTAACAGCTCCAGATCAAACACACAGTGACCGAGGCCGAGATCCAGAAGCTTAAAAACAAGGTAAGAGATTAAAAGTGTCAGGCTTGGTGATGAGGGCAAACAGCACAAGTTTGTCAGAGTTCAAGCAGTTTGTGAGAGGATGTGGGATGGCTGTCAGGGCAGTGGGAGAGCAAGGCTTCATGCTTGGTGTGAAAGCTTCATGGCTTTAGGTCACAAAAACAGACCTATTAAAGAACCAGTTTTTACTCAAATAGGTGTCTACAAATCTGACATATCTTTCAAAACACAGCAGTAGTTTTCTGTAAATGATCATTTTTGATATTGCATGTCCTCAATGAGACCTAGTAGAGTTGCCATTCATTTCACTTTGTGTCTATTTACACATTGGCCGTTTATAATTAATATGCTCTGTCAAATGTTAATGGCCTAATTTTTTTAATTTACAAATTAATGTGTTGTGAGATGATATGATTAAATCAAGTGGAGCCTGAAAAGCTTTTTTAGGGCTAATGATGAGTTCACTTGTACTGAAATAAAGTGGGGAATATTTGGTGAAGCTTTTGTCTATGACCAACTTTGCCAGTTTTAAAAATCATTGTTTTGGTGTTAACCAGATGAATATTTTATAGGATGTTGTCAAGAAGGTGCAGACAGAAAGAATTTTTGGTCTTGAGGACAAATGACATAATCTGAGAGAATGTGATATTGTTTATTCTAAAACATAGTATATAATAAAATTTAAAGAAGGAGTCTTTGTGCCTGATTAAAAGTTACCGGGTTGCAAGTGAAGTTGTTTCTGGGCAATTCCAGTTGGCGTCAGTGGAGAGAGAGAAGCAGCGCTGGGAGAAGGAGAAGAGCCAGCTGAAGGCCAGCATTGAGGAGAACAAGGAGAGGATGTTGAAGCTGGAGAGCTACTGGATCGAGGCGCAGACCCTCTGCCACACCGTCAATGAACACCTGAAGGAGGCTCAGGCCCAGTACCAGGCTCTGGAGAAGAAATACAACAAAGCCAAGAAACTCATCAAAGACTTCCAGCAAAAGTAAGTGAGGCCGGGGTAAAGCTGATCCTCCTGGATGGTGATCAGGGGAATGTGCACTGACAATTACCTAATGTATCTCAAACCTTTTCCTGTCAAGAAATCACAGTTATGTGATGCCTCGGACCAACAGTTGTTTTTAAAAATACATGCTTTTTGTTGATTTAGTTTCAAAATGTTCATGTCTGAGCTACAAATAAAATACCATCCAGACAGAAACTGTAAGAAAAGATAAGAGACTGAAACTAATCCTGGATTCTCTAATTCAATTTCACTAATTCTCTTCCCCATTGTGTCAGACTAAGATCAGAGAAAGCTCCTAGAGCTTTGTTTTTGTACCACTTTTCTATCAAATATAATAATCTGAAGCACTTGAAGAAATAGAGAATTATCTAAGAATTGTTGGATGTGATCAAATCTGCCTGAATCATTATTCATCAGCCATGTATTAAATCTCTATGTGATATAAAATCCAAGTCATAGGTTATCAGAATTGGTGCAGAATAGCTGTGTTGTTCTTAGCCCACTAAGTTCCTGGTGATCTTCAGATTCGTGTTTGCATGAATTTCACTCTTTTGATACAAACAGAGTTGTAAGAAAAGAAAAAAATGGCTTTAGTAAAGATAAAGACAGGTGAAGCAGGTGAATTACTTCAGAAATAAGGAAAAAGTTTTCTAACTTCTGTCTTGCCAGCTCTGTAAAGTGAAAAGTCCTGTGTCTTCCAGTTGTTGGAATAGTTGCACAGTAACTTGTGCTTACTACCATTCTCCTTGATGAACTTCTTGACTTGTTGAGAGAGGCACTAAACTGCTTGGAGTGAGACATCACTTTCACCTCTATTGTAACTCCTCACACTTAAAGCATTTCTTAAATTAGGTCATCGCTTGAATCCTGCCAATAAACTAATAAGGATATTCATAAATTATTTTTAGATGAATTCCTTCATTATTCCTTTACATCCACCCTCGCTTGCCCCAGTGAACAGAAAAAAAAGAAGGAATATCTGCTGCATCTGTGAGGCAGAACATGGCTCTTTTTATAGCCCAAGTCTTATCCCATTTCAACAGTAAGAGCTGACTTTCTTATTTCAATGCAGCGCAGCTCTCCTGCTTTTCAGTGCGTTGATTTCTTTGGTCAGTCCCATCACAACCTCTCCTGCTCAGCTCCAGTCGGACTGCCTAATTGGCTGTGGTCCTGCAGGCCAAATGGAAGCTAACGAATGAAACAAACTCTCCATGCTTATCTTTAAGTAGAGAACTGAGCTGCACAGGACAGACAGTGAGCTCCCAGACCGAGAGCAAAATAGGAAGCATTTCATATTTTTGGGGATGTGTGTGTGTGTGTGTGTGTGTGTGTGTGTGTGTGTGTGTTCGCTGTGAGCTGCGGGGTTAGAGTAAAATGAATCACACTGACATCCTAAAACAGCCTCTGCTTCAAAGCTGAGCGAGAGACAGGCACAGTCACACATGGCGACACATGCTCGCACAAATAAATGCATCCTGTTTTCCTGTATTACCACACACCCCCTCCCCTCATCACATAATAGCTCTCTCCTCCCTCTTCTCCCTCCAGAGAGGTGGAGTTTATCCAGAAGGAGGATGCAGAGAGGAGGCGGCTGGAGGAGGCAGAGAAAGCTCACCTGGCCGAGATCCAGGGGCTGCAAGTCCGGGTAAATCACATCTCCTTTCTCTCATGTCTGTCCCAACTGGGTACCTCTCTGCCTCTTAGTTGTTCTGTCTGTGTCTGCAAGATTTTGCATATTGGCCCCTAAACAATGACGAAATCCCTGAAGTGAAACTAAACTAATGAACAATGCGGTTCTTCTCTGCTGGTTCTTCTCGGTGCTTGATGATTAACAGGATTGTTGGGTTAAGCTATTCAGATATCATTGTAAGAAAGATCAGTAACAGCATTTCATCACTGCTGTTTTCCCTCTTGAAGGCCATCTGTGCTTCTGCCACATACAAAAAAGCTTTTCTCCTCCCTGGACAGCGACAGCAGATGGACTGGGTGTCCAGGGGCCTGTGGTTCGTTCGGCTGTCAACTGATTTTCTGCCTTCTCAGTCTTAAAACATGACAGTTGTGTTGTTCTCTGCACAAGTCTCAGGCCGTGCCCCACAGTTGAATGGGCAGTAAACTTGACTGTCCCCTACCATTATCTTCCACACTGGACTCTCGGTCTCGTCCTGCACTCCACTGTACAGGGTGAATGGCAGGGATGGAAGAAAGCAAATCTCAAGCCTTAACCCTCGGGTTTCAAGCAAGTGCCAAGTTACTGTGATGAGAATCAAACAGGACAAGTTGAGTCATTGCTCAGATCAACCAAGGCAAGAGTCAAGTTATAGGAAGTTCTGAACATCAACCCAGGTTTTATTAATTCAAATCAGACAAAACACAGTTACCATTAAAAGTTAGATCAACAAAAACTGTTGCAGCTGCTTATGTCTTATAAATCTTACTGTTATCTGACATTTAGAGTAGATATAGAGTCACCCACTGCTACAATCATCACTTTTAGTCCTTCTTAGTCTGACTTGAGTAAAATCAACCTCTGGTGAAGTGTGCCTCAGGCAGGTGAAGCGTATAGACTGAAAATTCAACATGTCCACTTTTCCAACTCCCAGAAGAGTCTGTTTTCTAATGGAAACACGTTGGCCATTAACATTCAATTTTTTAAAGCAGCTGTTTTTACAGGTAAATGCCTACGGCTGATTAACATTGATTTGTTCCTCTCCCACTACAGATTGCAGCATTAGAGTCCGAGCTAATGCAGCTGATGAAGCAGAACGGCATCCAGGTCAACAACAACAACAGCAACAGTGCTGAGAGGCTCAGTGCTCAGCAGCACAGCCCCGCCAGAGCTGCAGCACCATCCAGAGGTCTGTCTCTCCATGATGGTCATTATTATGATATTTTTGATATGAAGGAGAAGTTTGGGAAATATGCTTATTCATTCTCTTGTTGAGAGTTAGATGAGAATTGACCAATTGGCTCCGGCTTCACATCAAACTTTCCATGGAACTTTAAGCAAATGAACATTTCCTAATGAACAGAGCGATTTCTCAAACAAGAGTAAAAGATGACATGAACAGCTACAGCCTTCAAATTTATGTCAGAGAAAAAGTTATGAATAAAGTTTTAGTTTCCTCAAAGCTCTGATTGTGTAAATAAACTCTCTACTGACCCACAATACAGCCCAACAACACTGCAATCAACATTTGTCAACCCCCTACACACACAAACACACAAAAAATAAAAATCAGACACATAGTGCTATGTGTAAATCCTCCTTCCTCCCACTGCCTTGACCTTCACATGAACTTGTTTTGCTCCGTTCTTCTGCAAATAAAACAAACAAGTTATCCATTTTGAGCACATCTGTCCGCCTCTGTTCTCCTCTAGCTATGTTGGCTTCATTTCAGTGGCTGCATCTGTCAGAGTGGAGTCTGCACAGAGAAGCGCCATATCTTTTAGTGTACAGCGCAGACGGGATAACAGTGTTTGGATCTGCGCTGATCCGAGCGATGCGGCCCATTATGCAATATTAAAAAGGAGAGAGAGGGGGATTGAGGGAGACGGCTGGAAAGGGATATGAAGGAGAGAGAGTGTGTGGGAGGAGAAGACAGGATCTGCTGAAATTATCTTTTTCAAATTTGTCTCATCTGACAGCGTTTCCCTGTGCACTCAAGGAATGAGCAGAAACAAGATAATTGCCTGCCTAATTAATAGTGTTACTTTTAGAGGAAGACGTGATATTTCATCGGAGCTGATGTTTTTTAATAAAGTTATACAATGGGAGGTGTCGACATGGGGCCGTGGCCAAATATGAGCCTAAAAATAAAGACTGGAACAAAAAAAGAAAACATGCACATAATTGATGAACAGATTCACTACAGTGTGTGTGTGTGTGTGTTTTCACCATGTCAACCTAAATCACAGTTGTTTGTCTGTGTGTGTGGCTGCAGACCTGAGGGAGGGCTCTCCCCACTCACCCAGCAAAAAGAAGAGTTACAGAGGACTAACCTGTGACAGCATCAGCTCTGCAGAGGGAGAGGTTTGTATTACAACACACACTCTCACACACACACACCTGCACTTTTTTTCTCTTTTATTCAGTGAAGCATAAACAAAAAAAACAGACTTCCTGCCTAAAAACGTCTGTTCAGATATCAACCAGATGTGATTTGGACTTTTTTCTAATCGAACAAGCTCCATTATTCTCATTACCCCCCCCCCCTACATTTAATATGCCTTTAATTTCACCACAGGGTGTGTAATTACAGTGTGTGCGTGTGTCTATCAGTGTGTTTGTGTGTCTTTAACCCCTGTCCATTCCACTTTATTCCTTTAATGGATTAATTGCTGTATGCTGCTCCACGGCACTAATTGAGTCTGTGGCGCTGTCACAACTTATTGTCTCTCCCAGTGTGATAATCACAGCCACAGTCTTTTCTGGATGAAAGGCTCTCATCTGACTAACGCTGTCCCATAACTCAGCTAGAACAGGAATGATTTCAGATTGGATAAACAGCCTGAGAATTGGATGAGAATTGGCATGAACACAGAAAGTGGGCAGTGTGAGGCTTCCAGGGGTAAAGAGGGCGAGGAATTAGAAATGGTGAAAGTATGTCAAGTGACTTCTCTCAGATTAGTCTGCACTGCTGGCTGCTCACATCAGTTTTCCTTTGATTGCACTTTATTCTTCTTTTCGTGGGACCACTTCCGAGCTGCTGCTTTCCTCCCTTTTGATTTTTCATTTTCAGTTCTCTTTCTCTGCTTTTCCTCTTTAACATTTCTCTCTCATCTCTCTTTCTATCACTGACTTTATAATGCTTTTGGCCTTTTTTTTTAATCCCTCCTCAGGTATCAGAGGGTCATGGGAGTCCAGCCCACAGCCGCTCTGGTTCGATCCGCATTGTGGCTTCTTGTGATGGAGGAGCTGTGGTGCACAGGGCTCCTGGCAGCGCAGAGGGCTCCCCCAGACGAACCCTGCACCCATCGTCCACCACAGGAATCCTCCCGGAAGGTTAGTTCACCTGCACCCAATAATCTGAAATACATCTGTATCTATATACACTATCAATCTGTATCTCCCACTTTTCTGTCATTATGATATTCATTTTTTGTTATTTATTTATGTAAGCACTTACCGTAAGTGGGAGTAACATCAGTGTTTGTGATCACAGGTTCTCAGTCTCCTGCAATGTCAAGCCCTTCTCACAGCCTGGGGGAGCTCAGACAAGCTCTGGACTCTGGGTAAGACGACAACCAGTGGAGCGCCACATTATGTTTTTGAGTGCATGAAGCCATCATACGGTACATTACTGATGGAATTGCAGTAGCAAGAAGTTGATAGACCATCAGCAGGCACAAGTATTGGTCAGGGGGGAGTATTTGAGACCAAATGTGATGTAAGAGATATGACAATAATTGCAAGTGTTTTTTCTACATTCTATTATTTGTTCTGTCACAGTATGAGAGAAGGCTGGAGCCATATGATTCATGATAGGTACTTTGCTTAAAAAGTTAGGCTTATGCTTAATGTGGCACAGATGGGTGGCATATTTGCTTCATGTATTAAGGACAGATACTGAGTTATTAATCTGAAAACTATTTAGCAAAGTAATAGCAGTTATAAACCGTCCGTGGTTGCAAAACACATCAAAGACTCAACGCTACCCTATTACTGTCAAGACTTCACGTATTTTATTCTTTCTGTGTAACTTTTTATTCAGGTCCTCCCTCCGGAAAACCAAAGTGAAGGACACAGATCCCAGAACCTCACCTGGGAATAGGTAAATTATGAGCTACAGAGCTCTTTTCATATTGCTTGTCTAACTCCAGCTATTAAAACACAAAACAGAAGAACAGGTTCTGGAGCACATGTTCTGATGTTCCTGTAGCAGTAGCTGTTTATCAAAGTGCAGTACAGTAATCACAGCAATCTCTATTTCATATCTTCCTCACTCTGTTTCAATCCCTTTCTCTCTTTCAGCTCCACTGAGCCATCAGCAGAGGACAGCCCAGAGAAGCTCAAGGCCAAGGTAAAACAAGTTTGGGAACAGAGTGGACAAATAATGATTTAATGATGTGATTATTAACTAATTATTAAATCCAGTCAGAGCAGGTTTTAATGACTTAGCTTAGCTTAGCTTTAATATGTTGTGTTACTTGTGTTGAACAGACCTCCCTCACATGGCCCCACTTCTTCTCCTATTCATATTATTTGGTATTGTATACTTTTGTGTTTTGTTCAATTGTACCTCAATCCACTGAAATGGGAAAGTGTTGTTGGTGCTCTAAGGGGTAAACAGGGTGAAGCAGCAAAATGAATTGTAGTGGCACAAGCATAGAAATGCTTAATTGCATTATTAATTACAATGATGTCAATGAGTAGAGTGACATGTTCCCAAATGTCTTTTCTAATCTTAGCTCTGTGCTCAGCCACACTGCCAAAATGTCCATTTTAGCAGTCATATGATCTGTTTTATATTATATTATAGTATTAAATTCCAATTAAAAAATCTCTTCCAGTGTCCCCACTGCAAATCAGCTTGTTTCATAAGACATGTTGAATGAGTTAAATGTCATACTAATTCAATAAGATTAAAACTGTTAACATGGGCGTTTGTTGCAGTGTAGGAACTTGCATGAACTGTTTCTAATCCCGTGTAATATCAGATGTGGTTACTCTAGGATTAAGAAGGAGATTATTTTTGATCCTGCACCAATCCAGTCCTTTTTTTTTCTCCGTGGACTTGCTCTGAGCTTAAGATGAGCTCGCGTCAAAAGCTAAATCAATACACAATTTATGCCCTTTAATAGTAATGTGGAGCATTTAAGTAAAGATTCATCACAGGAAACTGAAAGTCTGAATCTGTAAGATTAGTCTTGACTTATCCTCATATAATACTGAGACTCAAAGAGGTGCTTGAAGTTGCATTATCTCGTTAAATGTAAGAAATAGAAAAATATTGGTCTCATACAGAGGAAGCATTTGTTGCTTCTTTCACCCCGATAGCCTGCACTTCTCAGCAGCAGCAGCAGCAGCGTGCTTCTTGCTGTTTGAGCGTCTTCGTGTATTTTCCTGAATGTCCACACTCGCTCTCACACACACACAAAGACAAAGCGAGTGAAAGATTTTTGGAGTTGGACAGCATCCAGCTACATCATTCCTCACCACTAATCACATTTACAGTTTGTGCTGTAATGGAACAGCTTAAAAGTGAGGGATGTACACAGCCCTGTCTTCTTGCAGTCTGTCTCCCAACTTAAATACAGTATATTTGTCTTCTGTAGTTTTTATTGACTTTCAAATATTAGCATGAAGCATATCAGTCATTCTGGTGCGTGCTCATAGGAAAGGCCCTTCAATTTCTCGATTCATTCACTCCTATCTAATCTGTCTGTTTAAGAAATAGATTTAATATCTCCTACTTGATTAAATTTGCAGCATCAACATACTAATGCAGCGTCATGTAGCTTTTAATCAATAACACTTCACAGAAGCATCAATGAGAAAGAAGCATCCAACTAATCTACTAAATTCAGCCTCAGAGCCAGCTGGGTCTCACCACAAGTCTTTAGAAGAAGTGTTTTTGATTTTTAAAATATTTTTCTAGGGACCTGCTTTGAACGATGATCTGAGCGCCAGCAGCAGCAGCTCAGTGGAGATCAGCGGTCTGCTGAGCGAAGCCAAGATGTCTGGACACTCACACAGCCTGGCCTTGTCCTCAGATGAGGTACATGTACAATCTTACAATACTTCCTTTTTTAAATAGAGGTTTGGCTGTTTGGCAGGATGCAGTACAAACCCTAAATCAATTCTTTCTGAGTTATTACATTGGAAAGGTTCTTATCAATTCATATAAAATCAGAGAACATCCAAAAAGTTTAAATTAATTGGCAGACACCAACTTTAGCCCCTGCCAGTAGATTTATATTTTAGTGAATTCACAAAATTCACAAACAAGAACAAAACACAATGCACAGAAAAGTGCCCATAACGCATCTGTTTGAGTAAAAAAAAAAAAAAAAAAAAAAAAATCAGTCTTTTTTATTTGCGCCGCTGGCCTCATTTATCATCTTTATGGAAGAGCATCTTCTATTCTCTACAGGGAGCTGCTCTCTCATATCCGTCTTGCAGATAACAAACAACCTACAATCAGTGCACCCGTTTTGACTCATTGTATTCAAATGTTGTTTTCGCTGCTGTAGTGGAAGCCATTTTGTTGCTGCTCTGCTAACAACCCAGTCATTTTCTGTTGTTTTCTATGCCGCCACATTCAGAGTCTGGATATGATAGATGATGAGGTGAGACTGAGGCTGCGAGCCTACAGGGAAAATGTGTTTTACTGGAAGTGTGTCTTGTGGTGTATGTGTGTGTGTTGAGTATTATCCATGTGTTCATATTTCATTCTCACACAATTCATTGTTAATTTTTTATTTTTTTTGCATGTCACACAGAATTAATGTGTTTCTTATTCTTATTTCCACTTTATACATTTTTTATGGCCGAGTCATTCTTCACTATGTTCTGTAGAAAATATACTTTCAGTGCAGTGATGTATGTCAGACTGATTTTTTTTTCTTTCTGTTATATTTTTTTCAGATTCTGGACGAGGGACAGTTTTCGAAGCAGTATCAGTGGCAGAACCGCACCATTACAGAGTGGACATCCCAGCAAGTGGCCCGCTGGCTCATGGGCCTCAACTTAGAACACCATATCCCAGAATTCACTGCCAAAAACATAGATGGAGAACAACTGCTACGGCTGGATAGCTCTGAGCTAAAGGTAGGTTAAAACTTAATGCTTTTGTACATAGGCTGCATTGCACCAACAGATAAATTAAAGCCTGCAAATATGGGTATAGTATCTCAAAATCTACATATATTTTGGTTGTTTTTTTAGTTTAGTAGTTTTTTTCTTATGTTTTGTTTAAATTAGTTTAGTTTAGTTTTCTTTTGTTTTTTCAAATATTCTGTGGATGCAGTAATAATATCATTACCATGAATACTAACAGTACTTCAATAATAACACAATAATACAGTAGTACAATAGTACAGTACAATAGTAGTGCAATAATAATAGTCATCCAGTGAAAATCTGGCATCACAACAGCTTCAGTTGGATGCATTTCAAATGTTTGTTTTTGTTATGAGTTTATGTAGTAATTAATTGATTCAATTTATGCAGGAAGTAATTGAATATCTGCAGATATATTATTAGAGAATATAATATATAGACTGTGATGTAGTGTAAAAAGGCAGAATAGATACCTTGTACCTCTTGTGATAGATATGTCTTGTAATAGGTCAAAAGAAGCAGGATGCTCAAGCTCTTTCTTTTGTTTCAGGCCCTTGGAGTCACTTCTTCACAGGATCGTGCCCTGATCAAGAAGAAGATCAAAGATCTTAAAGTTCTGATGGAGAAGGCCAAGAGGAACAGGGAGAAGGTGGAGAAACAGCGCGAGAAGCTACGGAAAAGAGAGCTGGAGCAGCAGCAGAAAGAGGCACGCAAAGAGAGCGCGGCAGAGTGAAGTGAAATTATTAGATCACCTCCTGCTTTATTGTAGCACCACAACAAGTAGCATCGAGGATCAGAACGTCAGTAGGCCCCACAAACAAACCCTGCGGGAGGCCTGCTCAGTAGTTCAGTAGTTCTCAGTGGTGGAGTTCCACCTAAAACTGTCAGCGATTGTTGAGTGACTTTTTCACCAAGCAAATTAAACCAAAACGAGCAGGTGGATAATAGTATGCTGCCCCTACATTTGCCTCGTTTTACACCCCTCCTGTGTTTTTAGAGAGAAGAAATTTACTCAGTTCTATTTATTTTGCTGTTTATAGCTTGTAAATTGGGTTTATTTATTCATATTCCAAGGAAGTCTGTGCTAAACTCATTTCACCCTCAACCCATATCATATCCTCAGAGCCATCTACGTCATCCTTCACAACACTTTCAGACACAACAACCATGTACATATACAGTGATAAATACAGATACAAATATCTCTGATGTGCCATTTTGATAGATTTATGTATATACTGCTCCAATACATTGATCAGTGGAATCTCTATTGCTTTGAAGCACATACAGGTCAGGCAGTACTCATCTCCCTCCACTGGGTGTCCCCATGCTGCTTCCCTTCACTACTGACCAGGACAACACTGGAACTTTCCAATAGGAACTGAACTGGGAACCAAGTTTCACTGAGAGAAACAAACTCTCTCGGTAGTTGCAAAAACACTGGACACTGTAAATGTAACCACTGCACTCGCCCAGTGCTCCGTGCTGTACACATGTACCATAACTAAAGCAGTTCTCTATGAATGACAAGGACATGCTGTACTCATTGGACTGGTTCTAATGGAGACTTCAGGTACAATGTAATCATGAAATTTGTAACTTACCTAACCCGTACCATAAAAACAAACAAACAAAAAAAAGTATGATTAAGAAACTTCCTGCTTATATGCATATGCATAATGTTGCTTTGACTCTGCTTGTAACCTGCTTTTGACCTCTTTTTATATTCTCTCGATAACAAAGTAATACCCCGCCGCTGCCTTTAGAAATTCTAGATTAGTAGAATTTATTCTGAACTCTACCCGCTTCTGTGTGAGTATTGAAACACATACAGTAGACTAAACCGAGTGATCCATTCCTGGTTATTTTATTCTTTCAGAGGAAGTCAAGCTCATCATGCAGTTTACTCTGGAAAATTCTTTATAATATTTAGGAATGCCTGCCATATACGTGGTTCATCTCTGTGATTGAGGACAAATGCAGGAGGTGCAGAAATTGTCTTAAAGATGACCTGACTACTACTGATGTTACACTGGAAATTGCACCAGATAGATGCAATATAGTTATAATTTTCTTATGAAACTGATTCAGTAAGACTTTAAACATTTTTGATTTACTTGTTAGATGAGAATTATACCTTTTAAACTGATTTTGACTTATGTACTTTATGCAGTTTTTGTTCTAGGACTATGAAGCTCACTGAGAGACATGTTCCCTGTGTTACTTCTTTATCATTCCCAGGAATCATTGCGTAGGTTTACAATAAATACAGAGACACCAGTTTCACCGTGATAGAAACAAAGGCAGCTTCAGTAATACTCCCTTTTGTCTTAAGGGCCCTGCCTGGTGTACTGGTAACAGGTTAAGAGCAGGAAGAATAGTTGGGGCTACAGATACCGCCATGCAATGCAACAGTAAGACTGATTTGTTAATGTTATTATTTATTTATTTCTGTATTTAATGAAGAATTTGACTATTGTTTATGATAACTTATACAAAAAATAAGAGTATTATTAATGCCTAATAATGATTTATCCAGAATTGTATGATCACTTCCTTTTGCCAAACATAATGAAAACTGCTAATTAAAAAATGATTTCAAGATTTAAATGGTTGTTATCAAATGAAGGAAGGTTTGGACATGCAAAGTGAGAAGAAAACACAGTAATACTCCCCCATTGTGCTTGTGTTTTCCTCTAATACAACCATAGTGCTGCTCCAGTGCAACTCCAATAAACTGCTCATGATGTATTCTAATATGAAATATTTTGTAACACTTGAACCTTTCTGTGAATACCCCCCTCCCCTGCCCTGTTAAGTCAGTCAGCAGACTGCACTCTTTTGACTCTTTTTGTATGTATAGTAAAAACACTGAGAGCAATATGCTGTAAGAATCCTAAAGAAGCCTTGTTTTCTATCGTGTCAGTGTGTGTACACTGTTTGTCGGCTGAGGCGGCTAAAAAGGTCAGACCTAAGCCAAAATGTGATCCCAGATCTTTTCAATGTGCTGAGCGAGCTTGCTTGACATGATGACACAAACATATGGATGAGACCCCGGTGCTCCTTGCGACTTTTTTGAGTCATGTCTGGAAAAGGGTTTGTCTTTCATGTGCGTAGAGAGCAAAAGATAATCACCACAAACTGCTAGCCATGCTTTCACTCTTTTAAAAAGCTGTGCTTAATCCCCTCCTTCTCCTCCTTCCTCCTCCTTCTCCTCTTCCTTTGTTTGTCATTACCTTGCTCTCTTTTTTCGCATTCTGAAAAGTTTGAAAGGGCAGCTACCTGTCACACTGAATAAAATGTGCAGTCACTGTCCAGAGCTTGTTTTTGGTTCTTCTTTTCTTCTGTTTTTTGTTTGTTGTTTTGTTTTTTTTTTGGTCTTCCAAGTTTCAGGTGGTCATGTACAAGCATGAGGCAGAATCTGTGTCTGTTCTGGTTTGACTGTTGTTCTAGATTTTCTCACTGTTGTCCTGGTAAGTTGGGTTCACTGTGTGGATCCAGTTTAGCAGAGAGTAGGTTAGTAAACATTTGCCACGACCCTGCCATGCTCACATGGCCTGCTATTTTTACCGTGCACCCGTCCACTGTATGAAGCTTCTCTCTCAGTGAACATCTCAGCAGACTGGCTGGCTGTGAGTCAGCTACAGCCGGTTGTTGCTTTCCAGCACCCCCCCCCTTTCTATTTATATTCAGCTTAATTTCACTCCAGGACTATTTTCTCCTCCTCCTGTCACTTGTTGCCTTCTTCTTCTACTTCATTTCCGACTTCCCTCCTCGTACGCCTCCGATGGCTGGGCTTATGGAGGCCTTCCAGTGTGGGTATGCTTTATAACTTCATTATCGCAATTTGTGCATTCATTTCCAATCTCTTCCATGCTTTGTGGAGAGCATTATTAGTGTCTGAGGCGGCCGGTTTGGCAGTGCGAGACCTTTCTGTTGGGGAGTTCATGGAGGGGTTGAGCCCCAGACAACTGGCTCTCAAGCAGCTAAAGCAAAGGTTTCTGGAGGCCCTGCAGGCCAACGATGCCCAGGAGGTCCTGCACATTCTGCACAGCACCAACCTAGAGATCGACACGGTGTTGGAGGTGGAGGACCCCAGTATGGTCCTGGCCTCATACAAACAAGGTAAAAAGGAAATAAGTAAACATAACCAGTAGCTATTATTGATAGAGTTGTTACCAGTGTGTTCAGACAAATAAATATGACAAATTAGGATCAGTCTCCAGAGAGAAATACATTTTTATGTGAGTTGGATTGTCAACACTTGGTGGGGACTAGTTCTGCGGTGTATCCACTAGGTGGTGGTAAATACACATGGATACTTCATAATAGGCTGAGTCATCAGTGCAAGGTAAATTATTGGTATACATTCATTATCTTCAATCATTTATTTCAAATTCAACATCACCTTTACACCTTCATAAGTCTTTCAATTCAAAATGACATATTAACTTATCATACATCAGAAATGATATCTGCACCTTTGACCTTTGCTGTTTGTTGGTTACAGGTTATTGGCTGCCAGGCTACAAACTGGAGAACTCCTGGGCAATGGGTATTCATGTGTGTGTGATGTACAACGCTGTAGAAACCGCACTGGTGCTCCTTCAGAAAGGTGCAGCTGTGAACAGGATGCCCAACGGGAAGACCCCACTTCATGTGGCCTGTGAGGTCTCCAACAGCGAATGTGTGGCCGTGCTTCTGGCTCACGGGGCAAAGATCAACAGTCGGTCGCTGAGCGGGCACATGCCCCTGCACTACTGCATCACTAAGGAGTCTGTGGGCTGTGCCAAGCAGCTCATCCTAAAAGGTCAGGAGGGAGGGATCCTAAGTGTAGGGAATGTGGATGTAATGTAAAATACATAAAACAGGAAAATAATCATTACCTTCTGCCCATGGAGGTGCACAAGTCAACATGCCCAGTCACAACAACGATGAGGACACACCGTTACACACAGCAGCCAGATTCGGTGTTCCAGAGCTGGTGGCCTTATATCTGACCCACGGAGCATCTGTAGATGCAGTCAACAGTCTTCAGGAGACGCCTCTGATGACTGCTGCCTTCTGGGCTTTTGACACTAAAGAGCAAATCTACAGCGAAAATCATCATCTTGTCTGTCGTCTCCTGCTGGACCACCAGGCTGGTGAGATCCTCTGCATTGGATAGTGTCATTGTTGAGTTTCATGAAAGCTTTGTGCGCTGTTTCCCCAAAACATTTCCTTTCTCCTCCAGATCCAAACCTCCAAGAAGAGGATCACAAAACAGCTCTTCACAAAGCAGCCTGGAACTGTGATCACATCCTGATGCAGATGCTGCTGGAGGCCGGAGCAAATACAAGAGCCATGGACATCAACGGCTGTGCGCCCATTCAGTATCTCCTCAAAGTGACTGATGTGAGGCCCATGGCCATACCTGAGCTATGCTATCAGCTGCTGCTCAACTATAATGCAGCGCGGGTCTACCCACCACAGTTCCACAAGGTGTGGGCTGACACTACGCAGTTAAACTGAACTCCAGCATCCATAAGCTTTGCGTGCTGAACCCCAGCTTGTTGTGTGTTGCCCTGTGCAGGTTCTACAGTCTTGCCATGACTATCCCAGAGTGTTAGAAATCCTGATCAACTCGTATGAACGCTTGAAACCCACAAATAAGTGGAGAGACGCCATTCCTGATGACTGCTACAAGGTAGTATAGGGATGTATTGTACGTGGAGAGATTCTACATACATTAAAGATGAAAACAATCACCAGAATTTTGAATTCTACTGTTTCTTATAATTGATGGGATGAAATTTCTTCTCTTCCCTCAGCGACATAAAGACTTCTACGACTCTGTGTTTGCTGTTTGCACCAACACTCCTCGCAGCCTGCTTCACCTGACCAGATGTGCCATCAGAGGCAGCCTGGGAGGCTTCTGTCACAGCCGTGTGCCACACCTGCCTCTGCCACCTCCAATGAAGAAATATCTATTGCTGGAACCTGAGGGGATACTGTACTGATGGCGAGACCTTTTGTAGACTTTTAATCAGCACATGGGATGTTTGAACATGCAGCCTGTCACCTGATGATTAAAACAAACACTAATTCCCCTGGGACTTTTGGCTGGGACATGAGAAATCACTGTTTGCTGATTGGCAGTGAAGAAGAAACCACACACAGACTGTCTCCACAAGTAAGACATCAGATGACTCGTGAATAATCTGATTTTACAAGGTGGTTTGAGGTTGGACAGGGCAAGCGGATGCCATCCAAGTTTCCACAAATCCCACATCAACTGATTGTCCAACCTTAAATATGCACAGGTTTGAGTGACAGGTGAGAACATGGTGATTATCGCAGAAAGTCGCTGAGCTTATTCAGCTAAATATTTTTTTACACCACTTCCCTGAGACCTTAGGTGCCTCTTGTTAAGTAACAGCGTATTTCAGGAAACATCCTGTCTTTTTCTGCATTAATGTTCCACCTGTGCAGTGTTGACCACCTTGTCTCTCCACTACAGCACTGCCTCACACTTCAGAGGATCCTCATCTACCTGGCAACCAGTCCTAACGGTCACTCTCATGATACTCCAGCGCTGAACAAACACTTGACAGAGCACTCCACAACAAGTGCTTGTTTTTCCAGTGGACCGCACATGTAGGCACAAACATGGACCCGTTTCATTTTCTAAACACCTTTGCCCCTTAACACCTTTGCCCCTAATACGTGATGATATACTGTGCATATATATGATGAGCCGTCATTGTGAAACTTTTGTCACCTACAAATTGAGTGAACAATTGCACACAGACACACAGATGGTAAAAAATAAAGGGAATATCATTGTGTATTTAAAATATTTCCAGTTGCTGTCTGCATAGTTTAGTAAACAGAGTCCTATCTTTTCATATAAGGGAATTAAATGGCTCTTGGATCAGTGACCTCAGTGACCACAGTAAAACATGAGTGCAGTTGTTTTTAACTGTACAGTTGGACGGCTGGTGCAGCCACAGTCCATAGTTCACACACAAACACACACACACAGACACCATAGGGCGTGTCTGTGTTGTCACAAAATGTCTGATTTCTATTTAACTACCACAATCAAAGGTTTGTTTCTTATAACAGTGCACATTGATATTAGTTTCTAGTAGGAGTCCCCACCTTCACACATCTGTGAGCCAAAGTCCTACAGCTGTTTGTTTCCTGTTGTCCTGTTAGTTTGGAAAGCAAACAAGTCCCCACAGTGTCAACAGTGATATTGATTTTACTACAGTGTTTGGTGGGTATGTATTTGTGGAGCTCTGTGTGTTAAACACACTCACTCAGTGTGTTGTCATGTGTGTGCACACTGTAACATGAATGAGTGCTAAAAGCTGATGGGGTTAAGGCTGGTAGCCTTGCAGCTTAGGGGCCAACAGGTGCAACAGGGCGCAGCAGCACCCGTAAGCTCGGGCAGCAACAACCCTCCGACAAATGCAGACAGACAAATGCAAGCCATAGTTTCACTGCTTGTTGGCATGATCAGAAGTAAAGGGAGCAGCTTTGCTGTGTTGTTCCCCCTCAGATTCTACTGAAAAACCTTGAGCCAAATGAAACCGAATCTCTACTGTAGCTGTGCTGTTGTGTATGTGTAGTAGATATATACTATAGAGGGAACATTGTCAGGATGACTAAAGGGTCAGACCTCACACCCTTGACAGCTTAAAATAAACCAGTAAGAGTCAGAGACTGAGACATATTATAATAATAAGAGATTACTCTTTAATCCACCTTGATGTTAATTTCTGTGGTCAGTCTGACATTGAAGTGTTCTTAATTTTACTTTTTATTCTGCTTATTGCCCTTAAATAATGCTTTTTGTGTGCTGCTGCTGTATCTCTGTGAAGTGGAAATGACTCGAGAGAGACAAACGGGGAAAGTAACGAAACCAGAATAGAGCACAACGTGTGGGCACACTAATGAAGGGGCAGAACAGAGCAGGACAGCCTGTTCTCAGCGCCTCATGGCAGCCGGCCATGAAAAGCCAACGGTCTGTGTCTGCGACGTTGACACAGAAACAGAGCAAAGTTTCCTTAAAAACAAGCCATGGAGGGAAAACAGGGAGTCAGGAGGACATCGCACGTGGAGCTGTTCACATAACCTGCTGGAGTTTCACAGTGTCATGGTTTCATTTCACCAGATCTCACTTTTTCATGTTGCATTAATCAATTTGTGAAATAAATTCCGACTATAAACACTGTAAAACAACAAAACACAAAGACCGGAGGTGATCAGACAACAGTCACAATGACCATCGAGCAAACTGCAGCAGGCAGAAGAAATAACATGTTGATGTGATGTGACATGAGATTTTTATTTCTACATTTACCAGTCCTTTTAGTGGTGAACCACAGCTTCAGTACATGAACACTTGGCCTTTGAGAGTGATGTTGCACCATATAAAAAGTGACCAAAACATGTCTACTAATTCACAAATCAGTTAAATATATGACCTAAAATGCAAGAACAACATAATATTTCAAATTCTAAAACAATAAGCAATTTCTAAAAGCTTAAACCTGGGCTGAATGGAGAAGCTGAAGTGTGTGACAGTATGACTGGTATGGAGGAAATAAATGGAATATGTGAAATTGTTACCACAGGTATGTCAATACAGCTCATATATAGCACCATCTGTGTGATTCCTGCCTCTGCTACCCTGACCTCAGTGTGTGTATCAGCCTATGAAACAGAGATAACAGACTATACGAATCTGAGCGTGATGGCTTACAGCACATCATGTAGCTAGTTTTGTGCAGCATTCACACACAGCACAAACACTCCCACTGAAGCACAGCAAGTTACTTAAATACACAAGATATGCATCATTATAAAACACTTAGGGTGATCTTATCAAACTACCTTCAATATGCATGAGAAGCAGCTGTGTAACTCTAGACACCTACTCCTGGGAACACCAAGAATGTTCTTGGAAAAATGTGTTTGGGTTTCCTGCTGTGATTGACTTAACACATCAGTTTCAACCAAGGGAAATTATTGTGAAGGTCAAGGTTAACTTGGCATCTGCAGCCACTGAAATGCAATTATTCTGTTTTCGGATGCTTGCACCAATTCCACTTGTTGTTTTCACAATGCACAATAATTCAATTAAAAATAAAAGGTCTTAGCTGGCATGGGGTCACTGCTAAGGCACCAGGTAGGTAGTTCACAGACATTCAGAGTCCTTAAATAAAAGGGTCACAATTACTGTAGTTTGAATTACTGCTGAACAAGTTAGCAGATTCAAAACCAAGTCATTTCAGGCCTTGACAATTCACAGCACACGTACCTGGCACGAGCCATTAATGGGTCTGAAATGTTGCACTTGTATCAGAGCTGAACATGAAATGCAGAAGTTGTTTGCTTGAAGCAGTTCAGTTATAAAGGACTGAAAGGCAAACAGGAGGAGACTTTGCTCCCTTTGTCTTCAGGCAATGAACGTGTCCCTGGTCTGATTACCACGAGTGTCTTGGCTTTGTCAAGGCACTGATAAACATTTAACCTCATGCAAAACACTATTTTACCCAGTGAGTTCATTAACCAAAGAACATTTACAGCTTTTTTTCAAATTGTGAAATGATACATATTGAAACATGGAAAAAAAAAGACATCAACACAAACAGCTAGTGTATTTGTTTCACAGTGTATCCACGTTATTAAAGCTAAATAACTGAAAAATGGGTGTAATGAGAAGAGATTAATACTTGACTTGTTCCATTAGCATTAGCAGCCTGTAATCATCGTATAATGGAATTAAATGTGGTGAGCTTTTGTTGGGTTAAATTGCCTGGAGGATGGCGGCAATAGTTGAGCCCAGTTATTTCACTGCATTTATCTGATTCTTGACACCAACAATAAGCAATTTTCTCCTCTTGGGTCTCTCTCTCTCCCTCTCTCTTTCTCTCTCTCTCTCTGGGGTGAGAAAGGTATCCAGATTCCACATACACACAAGTCCAAGTCCAGCATCACACTGAGAGATGCCTTCTTTCACTTACAGTACAAGATGATCCACTTCCTCCAGCTTGGACCCTGTTCTTCTATTCATCGATTCAGACTAATCTGTCATGTCCTCAGCTTTGTCGCTTAGTCATCATTGAGTCCTCTCATACTTGCCCAGTTTCTTTGGGTCCTTGCTGGGCATGCACCAGTCATCAGCCTCCGTGGTGGCTTGGTAATGCCGTAAGGCTGACTTGTTGAAAACAGGAAGTCTCTCCACTGACTCTGAGGACAAGGCCTGGTGATACAGGGCAGAAGGGAACTGATTAGTCTGGATTCTTATCACACACATGTACACATGAGAGTCACATTCAGGTTGTTTCTTGTCAGGCCACAAAGTTCCATCTGAGCCTGATTAAGACTTTTCTAGCAGGGGACACGTGGTGAGTTGTAAAAGGCACCAAGAATCATACATTATAATTACTCTACATCTGCCACCACTCAGTCCAGTCAAACCAGGATGTGACACTGACCGTACATTTCTATGTGAACTCTGTACTAACTTTGCTTTCTGTTCAGCACTGTGTAGAGGTTGTTCTGCTCTCACCTTTAAGTATATGACAGCTGAGGTGCCGTAGCCCTCCATAGAGTAGAGCTGCAGGTCTCCCTGGAAATACTTGGCATACAGGCGGGAGATGGGCAGGCCATAACCAAAACCAGCCTGAGGGAAAATAACAGGGTTCCAGTATCTTCTCAGAGACAGTTGGTCAAATACCACAACATTTGCACCAAAGGACATGAAGTGGGTACTGCAGAGGGTTTACTTTGTAAACACATGTTTAGTTTGTCTTGTGGTTACTGTTTGATCAGGTGACTGTTGCTGTAATAAGATCATCTGCGATCATGCTCAGCTGTGGGACATCCATGTTCAGTGGAGTGAAATTTCCTGAGCTGCGTGTCATGTTTGAAAGCTTGTAGTCTTGCAGCATTATGTACTAACTGAGACAATCATTAACACCAAAGACTGTGCAGGAGTGAGTGCAACAGGTTCAGTCTCACCAGAGGTGCATTGCGGGAGTTGTCTACGTGAACAGGACTGGGAGCTGTGGAGTACATGTAGCTGAAGAGACGTTCGATCTTCCTCAGAGGGACTCCTCCTCCTCTGTCCGACATCTAAAAATAAAAAGGACAAGAGTTCTCTCACTGTTATGCCTGCAGTCTCACATCCAGTCAACTCTCTGCAATCTAAACAGTGTGATGCTTTGTGTGTCATCCTAGGTGACTGTACTAAGGTAATAAGGTCCACATGGATCTGCATGCTGTAAAGCTGTGTTTGGTTTATGACAGACAGAACAATGGTGTAAACAACATTTCCTTCAGTGCATAAAATATATTTTGTCTTTACTCTCAGAGTCCCTATTTACCTTGATGGTGAGGTCCTCGGCACCCAGAGCAACTCGCACTTTGATTATGGGCAAAGTTGGACTCGTCTCGTGGGTCTCCACTGTAGCTCTCATGGCGTTCTGCCAGAGAACATGGATTACAAAACAAGCGCGCAGGCGCGTGTTGAAAAACATCAACAGGTTCTGTGCTTTGGGTTTGTTGGGTACTGTACCTTAAAGAGCTCAAACAGCATGTGGTAGAGATGGGAGGGCACGTAGACAATATGGAGGGGCTGGCCAGGGTTTTTGGCTGTGAAGCATTTCGTATTATTTATCATAAATGTAACCTTTTATACACATAGGCATTACATCATTCATCACTTTATTTGCAACATCTAGACCTTATCTGCCAAGAACATGCTGGCCAAGTATGTACAGTGTGCATTTTAAGCAATGGTATGTGTTCCTGCTGATACAGTATATTGCAACAGAAAGAAGGAATATATATGAATATTCTACATTAAGTCTTCTTCTGTAGTATAAGCATAAAGAAATCCCTAGTGTATTCCTGTTTTGGTTGTCTTAACCCTGTCTCTGTAAGTACTGACAGTGAGGTTCACACGGAGCAATGTCAAATGCTGATACTGGCTTGTGGCACGCCCAGATGACAGGAAACAGACACAGGGGTTCTTGGTTAAGCCAAGGTTTAATCTTGGGAGATTCAGCTGAAATTCATGAGAGCAGTGCAACTGTCCTCTCTCACACAGATCTTTAGAGGAAGAAATAACCATGTGAAACTAGAAAGATCCTAAAATGTGCAGGCACAAATGTTTTTATTTGCGTGTGCACATCTGCAAACAGAAAGATTCTAGTGTTTGTAAGACTTACAATTGACCTCTGTGATCTCCATATCTGGCGAGGTCAAGTAATACTGCTCACATAGCATCTTTGACGTCTCATAAGCATCTGCAAAGTGAAACAAAACAATCTGTGGTTGAACTTCAGTGTGACCAAAGGGGAGTTTTAGTGAAGCAGCAAACACAACATTCACAGGTGTGTCTACAATAGTCATATAAATGTTGATAGGATAACTTCCCACCCTATATTTACTGTCATGGAGTCTGTACAGACAGAGAGTGGTCGAAAGCAGATAACACATCCAGTGTGTGTGTGTGAGGAAGATCATTCATTACCTTTTACTACCTCTGCAACGTCACAGCTGGGGTCAATGCTGCCAATATGTTTGGGATGGGCTGGGTTCACGCTGCCATTGAAGATCAATGCTACAGGGCAGAAGAGTAAACACTATGTGATTAAAAAAACACAGCCGTAAAGACACATGTCACATGTTGAAATCATTCAGTGTGACAGAGAGGCTGCAGTGCTGTGCTTTTGTACAGCAGTACAATCTTAAACACAACTGAGATCACTACTTAATCAAATCTATGAAAACAAGACATGCTGTGACAGAGCTCCTTCTTCAGAAAGGCAAGAGCTTCCAGCACACCCAGTGTAGTTTAATGACGTTCAGTGTTAAGCAACCATGTTGATTAACTCACTGTCAATCACCAAGTGCTATACTGACTGTGCTGGTTCATGAGCATGCGTGTGGAGATGCGGCTCATGTAGAAACGGTCCAAGAAGTACTGAACGTTCTGGTTGGTGACCGGGTCCACGCCGAAGGCATCCTTGTACTCCACCACACCCTGAGCCATGGTGGGCACCACGTTGTTGTGCCGGTTCCGGACGTTTACCAAAGTTTGTGTAAAGCTGAGGGCAAAGAATGTGATGATAATGATGGATGAGCGGGTTTTGACTACAGGTACAAGACAATATGCAACATGAACATGAACACACATACCTGCTAAAATACTATAGCATACCATGTTGTATATACATATAACAAGAGGGAGGGACATATGACCAGCTTCCAGTAAATATGTCAAGATATCTCCTATGCAACACTAATATCAGCTTATCTAATTGATTACTGCCTTATTGTACTACAAGGCGAATTCAAATGAGTCATTTTCAAGTTATTTTCAACAAGAATTTAGGTTTGCAACAACAGTTCTCAATATAGACAAACATACACACACCATCCCACTATTGATGTACTGGTATCCAATAGAGCTGATCCCAGCAAACACAAAAATCTATGGTGCAATGCTGCATATGCAATGGTGGCGAAATACATGCTGAATAAACAAGATATGTTTTTCTAATTTCCCCAAATCATTGAGGAGGATAACAGCTGCAGCACAGAATAACAGTGTGGCTCATGGATGGATGAAGGCAGTGGAGTTCTAGCCTCAGATGTTTATGTATACATGTGTCTGAGTTCACTGCTGCCTCTTACAATGATAACAGCTTCTTGCTGAAAGGCCGTTGTTGCTTGCCCCAAGTATAAAGACTATTCCTGAGACAGTGATGGCGATTCCGTTACCTTAAAGTAATGCAGTGCTGTTACTGAAATGCATAAGCGGATCCTGTTTATGGTGGAGCGTGTTGGATTTCACTGTCATTAATCTTGTGTCTTTGAGTCTGACAGTGACCATCAGGCTTTAGCAGCTGCACAACAAGGTACTGTATGTATTCAAACAAACAACAAAATGTGACTTACCTTGACAAGACATCCTTGTCATCTGGATTTTTCTCTAAGAACTCTATCAGCTCCAACAAACTTTGTGAATACCTGGAGGACAAAGAGAACAGCTCTGGTTTATTTACAAAAAGAGCACATACCACATAAAAATTGCCATGGAAGGACAAACTTATTCTGAGAGGTCAGCATTGAAAGTCTTTTTATTTAGACAACTGCAGCAAGTTGAGCAACTGTTTGACTAGATAGATTAATTTCCACATCTTAAACAACATTGTCCCTCATTTAGCTTATTCTGTCACAGACCTTTTATCTAGGCCAGAGGAAGAAGAAGACTCAAATGCTGAGCTCACTCAGTCACACTCTCTCTTGCTGTGGAAAAACTGGGTGAAAGGTGAACGGCAGGGTGGCTACGCTTTCTACGTGTCCAGTTTGTCCCTCAACTGACCTTCAGCACTTGATTATGTACTAAGCGCTGCCATTCAAACAGATGCACATCTTATAATAGACTATTCTGCAACGTCTGCGTTTGCAAGCTTGCCACAGAACATCAAGACGTCAGCTTGTATTAATAACACTGACAAATGATTGATCAGCTCTTATGTAGGAAATGCAAAGAGCTGTGGAGCAGGAGGGAAAGAGAAAGTCACAGTACAAGAGGGAGGCTACATAGCCAAATATAGACACTACTGTGTGGCTCTTATGAAAAGGGTGGGAGGGGGAAATGACCTCTGTTGTCACGTCTTCACGTGACTCGTACACCAAACATAATCAACATGATCAGGCGAGTTGTCTGCAGCCTAACACTTGTGTTTTAACCTGATGCTGCTAGGAGGCAGCAGCTGTGGTGGAAAAACAATCTCCAAACTTAAAGAGTACACACACAGGACTTCTGTTTTGGCTTTTGAAGAAAGCTGTTGTGTACATATCATTTGCTATTTACAGTAGAGGTAAAGGAGAGGGGAATAGGGCTGAACCGAGTAACCACCATTCACTGGTGTAGACTCACCCATGAGTCCTTGAACAGACATAATCATCAATCATCTTACACACACATTCCTGTGCGTGGGTGCACCTTCAATGTTTATAGCTTTTCACTCCTTACATAATGCGCTTGGTGCACCTTGAAATGAAATGGGTGTATCTGCTCATAGCATCACACATGCTGGTTCAGCTCTCCTGTGTGAAGGGTGTGACCACGAGGCAAAAAAATGGCGTCAGTGTGTATTCTCCAAAATTCTAAATCCACCCTGCAACTTCATGGATTAACATAACACTGAACCTTAGACATAATCAAGTTATTAAGAGCTATTACATGAACTTAACACAAACGTATAAGAGGGACAGGAAGTCTGGGCTGTGCATTGGCTAGGGCTGAACAATTTTTATCAAAATATCATAGAAATACAACAACCAAATATCAGGAGCTGCACTTTTTGAAAAAATAAACAATATTGATACTAAAATTGCAACTCACAACATCTGTCATATTCATGCCAATTTGATTTTCTTGCATATTGTTTACTCTTATTTGACACACAGAAGGATCATAAAGCATTCTCGCAGACCAGTGGCATCTAGTTATCTAATAAGTGCACGGAGGACAGGTGGATAAGGAAGGAAGGGATTTCATGCGTCCTTAAACAGTACACAGTGACCTGGCACAACCTCAGACAACATCAACAGCAACGCTTTCATCCAATTCAATATGCACGTGACAAGCTGAGATCTCCAAAACTAACACTGCTGCAGAAAGCTGAATGAAGAGTCGTTTGGTTTAGTGGAAGTTCAGTAGAATGACTGTGTGCAACAGATGATATAGAAACAGGAGATCCTACCAGCTGGTGAGGAGCTTAAGGGATGGGGTGCCGAGGAGCTTGTCAGGGAGGAAATCAATTTCCTTCATGATGTTGGCCAGTCTGACAGGAAGCTCCTGACGCAGGAACACAAATGAGGTCTTCTCACATGCATTGGCCGAGCCTGAGGTCACATGAGAGACAGTCAGGACAAAGAAATTAAAAATGACGGAGTAAGCCATTTAACTTTCACCACATCCTGGAAATCCTTTAAAACATCAACCTGCCCCAAACACTGACATTTAGAGATTATTTTTCTTTTATATGTGTGTAACTTCTATTTGTCATTGCAGGATTAAGTAATAAGTGTGTACTTCATCTTGAGCCAGCCACACAGTCAAAAGAAGATCTCCCTGCATGTCTGTTCTTCTGTTGTTAACAACAGTTGTTGATCAGTGACTGAGAAACATTAATATCTCCATGAACATGTGTATTTCCCTTGCGATATCAGCAGTTGTCTGTCAATGCCCAGAATAGTGCAAAGTCAGCTGTCACTGCACACAAAGGGAATGATGCGAGTTGTGCAACAGCCATGTGAGTGTGGGGAAAAAAAACATGCACTGTCCGACAAAAATCAACGCTACTCGTAATTCTTACCAAAGTCAATGAATTGCTTCATAGACAGAGGAGAAGGGGAAAACTTGGAAAACCTCTCCACTTGTTTCGGTATCCCGACCACGGAGCCGTTCTTCAGCAAAAACTGGGCGAACTTCATTTTTTCCTGTCGTTCAGAGACCCCCAAACTGTCAGTGTGTTACAGACAAACTGCTCTCTCTTCCCACCTCGCTCCAGTTTGACGACTTTTGGCTAGCAAGGCTAAAGCTCCGCGCTGTACAAGAACCCCTGGGTTACATTAACATCTTTAAGGACCCCGGCTATGACTCCCCCATCACTGTTTTTGACGAGCAGCTCCCTCGCATGTTGGCAAGTTGTTGTGTATCCTCCTTCGAAGGCAATTCACAGCACTGGACGTATTGTTACGTCTCGAGACGAGGCGGAGAGAGGAGATTGACGTCCAAATCAACCAATGAGCGGCAGGGTTTTTCCATGACGTTGGACGGGTCGACGTCCGCCTCACAATGCTGGTTCCAGACAATGTTGTGAAAAAGCAGAATCTGTTATTAGAGCATCCCCTACCGACGGATTATCCAAAATACTTGTCCATTATACACACTTGAACCACAGATTTGAACGCTTACTGAAATTAGACTGGTTCATATTGGATAACTTAACGAATTCGCTAGAAAGCGAAGCCGGAAGCAGACATTGCGACGAACTCAACTGGCCTTACTTGGCCGTTTTCTCATTCATGTTAAGATAACGCGCTGGAAAAAGATTTCAGACATATGTTAAAGCTTCTCTGCTGACTGGAAAAGTAAGAGACTCCCTTTCATGACTCAACCCCTTCAATGAAAACTATCAACATTTGTTTGGGTGTATTTGTTAGAAGTTCTCCAACTGCCCACAAGATGGCGGCGTTGCAAAACCCATGAGCCGATGACAATGCGCGTGTCAAAGGAGGTGGGCTCTCATCTCCTCCTTCGCATCATCCTACTCCGCCTAGGGATGTATCGGCGTGCAAGTGCACCTGTTTTATGTTGTATTCGGGTCATCGACCGCTGAAATGCTCTGTTTTAATCAGTGTCATCAATAGCCACACGAAAGGGTTGAGACGACCTATTCGGTGGTGACCGAGCGGCCTCGACTCAGTGTGATTCAGGTGGAGGATGTGCTGATTCTTTTTCGGGGTGCAGCAGTGAGACAGCATCTTTACCGGGTGACACATCATTATCAGTGCGAGTGGACAAGGTACGAGTGAAACAATAACAGTACATCATGCGGTTATATGGGATTACATATTCCCCCTTTTGCCATCTAACTTTATTCGTTGTCCAAATTCACTTGGCTGTAGTATTTATGGCAGGGCCTGGAGTAAATGATGTCAAAATGTTGATTAGCTAACGTTAGCTCCCAATGCATTTAGTGCCTGCTAACCTGAGTCATTTAAGGGGGCATTCAGCAATGCAATTTAAGTTTTGCGTCAAGGGTAATTTGTCATCTCCTCATGTAGGAGGACATAATGTCCTTTAGTTGTTTCTCACGTTTGTTCCTTTGGTGGATTTGTTCAAACCTCTAGGGTCAAGTGCTTTTTACTCAGTTGCTGTGTCTGTGGGATGTGACACTGGCCTAATATCCATTTAATCACTGTTAAAAATAGGGAGCCCACCTTTCTGTAACAAGTCAGGCATATTGAGTTTGATTAGACTGGATCCTTATAAGGCTGCAATAAGTCTGGTCTCCATGTACTTAAGCTTATCTGTCTTGCTAATTGGATAGTGGCAATACAAATATTGAGCTCTGTGACTGTTCCTGTAAAATAGTCATCAAATTAGATTATTGTGATCACAATAATTTTGCACATTGCACATTTTTAGTTTTCAGTTTCATGATAATGTTGAATTGATTAAGGAACCAATCAGTAGAAACCCACATAGACTCAACTCATAGTCACACCAATGTGGAAATCCTCCTCAGCTCAGTATGACCTATTATTGACAGCTGTTATGTCAATATTAGGTCTTAATTGATTGCTTATGCTGCAAGGTTATGGATCAACTGTATATGGCTTTTTTACTTGTCGGATTTTCTGGACAATCACTCGGGGTCACTGGGTGAACCGATAGTCATCCACACTGTATCATGTCAAAATGAAACCAAAGCACAGTGTCGCATTAGCTCATTGCTGTTTGATCCTCTTGCTTTAAGCCCCACTATAGGGACACCATGTCGGACAAAAGTGACCTAAAAGCAGAGCTTGAGCGCAAGAAGCAGCGCCTCGCCCAAATCAGGGAGGAAAAAAAGAGAAAGGAGGAGGAGAGGAAGAAGAAAGAGGTAAGGAAAAAAGTGAGTAAATTCGCACTACTGTCACTCACGTTGTATCACTCTCTAGTGTGTATTGTTTATGTGTTCACTTGCTCCTCGTCAGGCCGTGACACTTAAAAGACTGAGGTTGTGTGTGTCCATGCGTGCTTACAAACATCTATGTGTGTGCACAAGGTCGGTGTTGGAACTTTTAATCACAACGGTGCATGCATGTTTTCTCTGTAACCTGTGATGGGTGAGCTTTGAACCTCTTCTTTAATTCATGACGGGTAAGCTGACATTTCTCTGTGTGTCCTGTGCAGTCAGAGAGCCAGCAGAAGGCTGAGGTGACCCCAGAGGATTCAGACTTAGACCGTAAGCGCAGGGAGACTGAGGCCCTCCTACAGAGCATTGGCATATCACCGGAGCCTCCTCTAGGTACATAATACTTCTATACCCTATACAATAAATCAGTCCCTCTCTTGTGATTGTGATGGAAATGGACCAGTTAATTGTCACAGCACTTATAGTAACATTACAACTTATGTCATTAATTACAACAAACCTAAGAGAGACAGTTTCATGCAGATATAAAATGCATGCAGTAAGTCACTGTGCATGTAATTTGGTGAAAATGATCTGTCCAGTCCTGCCTTACTCACAAGGAAATGATGAAAAACTAGTGTATCATGTGTCATCTGTGTTGCCATTACTCCGCATAACATAGTAGTTGTGTTTTTCTTTTCTTTTCTTTTTTTTTTCTTTTCGCTCATATATTTACAAAAATAGTAACTTTTATCACACATAATGTTTTATTAGGTTTCATCACATTACACAGTCTTTTTTTTTATTCCATGATTTGTTGTGCACATTGTGGTTGGACTGTACTGTACATTTTTCATAGTGACTTTGATGTGTAGTTTTTTATGACAAGTTCCTTTTATCATCATCTTCTGTTCCACTGTGTACCTTGAGTGTAAAATTATTACTTGTAATAAGGTATTTGGACATTAAGGGTATTTTACTCTGAAATTTGCGGCTCAAAAATGTCTTCCTTGTGCACAGCAAGCTTTTGGAAGCACTGTTCTCTAGTGGTCTGAAATTGTAACAACACCCTTAACACCTTGGAACTGGGTCACTGCTATGCCTGTTATTAGTTGGAAGTTATATATAATGCGTCTTCAGTTACATCTGAATACAGATAAATAGTGCATACAGAATCAACAATGCATTTGATACCCTGCCCTTCCTCTCTTTTCTTTTAAACATTTATTATATTTGTCCATCCATTTATTATATTTGTTGCTTCTCATCCCAATTTTTATTTATGCAGTCCATTCTTTGCAGCCTTTAATGTTAGATTCATGTTACTTTCATTATTTAGTCCCGACCCCTGTGTCCCCCTCCAAATCAGTGAGCACACCCAGTGAGACAGGGAGCCAGGACTCAGCTGATGGCGGAGCAGCAGGAAGGTAGGCCCAAATCACACACTTCATACTAGAGTTCAGTGTCAGAAGTCTTTTTTGCTGGATGAGTTTCATTCATCTCTCTCTGGTAACTTTAAAAAGAAGAAGGCATTTTGAAGCATTTTTCCCTTTTATGATATTTGGTTAGGAAAAAGTAGTTTTAAATTCCAAAGCAGGGTAATTTTTCACATTCTTATTATTATTGGTATTAGGAAACTGTACTAGATAGCACCGGACACTCTCACATACCAGGCATTTTCTTTGAGAGGTTGATAATAAACACTATGAGGAAGAACAGTGTTTGAACTGAAGGCAATATGTGGCCTAGTTCAGATGAACCTCCTTTTGACACACATTCTGTCTCTTTTTCTTGTCAATTGTGCAACAGATTTAGGTAAGAATGAGTGTCAACCCTGGTGAGGTTGTGGTGCATTGTTAGGCTCTGAATGTGGTATCTGTCATTTGTCATGACATCCGGTGTTTTGATGACCACTATACAGCTCATTACTTCTCAATGGTTAGTCCTGAGAGGTTAAGTTTGATCATGAGGTAAGTTGCAGCTGTAGACATTCTAAGTAAGCAGATGTTAGTGTTCAGATACAGAAAGATTTGCGTTGGTAATCTTTCAGAAAACAGCCTCTGTGAGCCAGTTCATGGACAGTGTTTGGAAGATGGAGCTTTAGGGGCACAAGCCATGCATTTACAGGGAGGCAGCTGATTTGAGCACAAGTGACAAAATGTAAAATAAACTTACATTTGACTGTAGTGTCACTGTTCTGTGCTTGCATCACACTCACAACACACCAGAGTGGAGTATAAACCAGTTATCTTCGAGGTCTGTACATGGCTGCATTGGTGAATTAAGCCTGCCAGTGAGAAAGGGAGTGGTCATCAAGCGCTTTCCATTTGCTTTTTAATGGTAGCGGACTGTACGGTCGGTCACTGTGTGAGGGGATGCCCTAAGGGGTCATTAGTGATGTGTTGTTCTGGTATGGCCAGGGGTGGAATTGGGGATGAACAAACACTTTTTTGTTTCTGTTTTAGCTTGAGCCAATTGGATTTCTACAAATTGATCTGTCAGCTCCAAAACCTGGAATAAAAGATTTTTTTTCCCCCAAATCCACCCTGGATGATGGCATGCCATTTTGAGCTTCTCCATTTGTGGCTGTGTATGTGTGTGTCCCTTCTTAGGTCAGGTTTCTCTAAAAACAAGCCCCAAGCACAGAGCACAAGGTAAGCATTTTACGTCAAACCCAGGAACCCCCCTTCCCTTATACTTTTCTTTAGCCGAGGTTATCCTCATGTGAACACAGAGAGGCACCAAAGCGTTGTCAGTGGTCTTACAGATTTGTTCTCAACACTATTTATAAGATCTAAACAGTGCAGTTCCTCTCTTCTTCCACTCTCCTCTGGTGACTTCCTGTCTGAAGCTGTGCTGTCCCCCCTAATACCAGCCCAAAAGATTGCTGCTTGCATGAGTTGAGCAACAGATGTCATTTCAGCCTTCACAGAGTCGACAATCAGCTGCCTACAGTGTCATCGCTGTTACTGTAAAAGAGACACTCTGTCAGGCTAAAGAGATGCTTTGCCACTCTCACCTGGTGCTTGTTGGCACAAGCTGAAGGCCTAATGGTCGTGTTCCCTGGCCTCAAAAGGTATCATCAAAAAGGGGAGCGGGGTTGGAGGTGGTATCCTTTCACAGCTGGTAGATTTCAACCAACTCGACATAAGATTCCTCAGGTTTTAGTTTCTTTTTAAAGTCCCTCTGGATAAACTATTCCCACCCTTCCAATATAAAACAAGGTAGAGCCGCTGAAACAACCACAAATGCACTGAATGAGCTCATGGTCTGTCAAACTCATTGATCACGCATGGCAAGTATATTGTCATGTGTGCTGAGCAAGCTAAATCTTTAAATTCAGTTTTATTTGGATGTTAATATGCTGAATGTTGCCACGTATGTGTTTTTAGTATGTGTCGTTCTGTGGGTGCAAGATGTAAAATATGTTGCGGAATACACCGTTGATGATTTTCATGTATTATATGGCACAGTTTTACGTGAGAGATATTATAAAAATCTGAAACAAATCTAATCCAGCACGCATGAATATGAAAAAAATCAGATACAGTGTCATACAAAAATAAAGACTGTAGTCTAAACATCTGTACAGAGCCTGGGTTTGACAGCTACAAGATCATCATACAGCTTTCACATTCACAAGAATCAAACCATTTGTCCATAAATGTATCTGTATTTTTGAACTTGTGCATTCCTGGCACAGGACCAGGAACTCTATATCAAGAGATGAGCAGAGATCTTTAAATAAATAGAAAACATTGATGTATAATGAGATATAATGTCTCCCTAATGTATGGCCCTCCCACGCTATATCCACTTATCTAAACATTTTTCCATGAACAGTGCCATCTTTGCATGAAATTCGATGGGAATTTCCGCGTTAAGCCGTTCTCTAGATAAGTGGTCTGTGGGTGAGTCTGCGTGTGTGTCTAAGTGTGTGTGCGTACATGTGGTAATATGTGCCACTGATGCAACTGATGTGTGCCAGTGTTAGTTTGTTTGTTACAATGTGTCTGCTTGTAAACACGCATGTCCTCTCTCGCCCCGCCCCCTGTTGGTGACATCAGGACGCTGCAGTGGGACACAGACCCCTCTGTGCTGCAGCTGCAGGCTGATTCTGAGCTCGGGTACATCTTCCTCCTGTCCTCTTGTTTATTGTCAAACAAAAAAAATAAAGTAAGACACCTTATGTGGAACTGTATGGTGAATTCAATAGTACATTGAAAGGATAAATATTCATAAATGATGATAAATGAATCACTACTTACTATGTATTGCTGTAAACAAATGGAAATACATTGTACATTTAAGCACAATATAACCACACTAATGAGACCATCTTGTTTCTGTTACCTAGGCGGAGGATGCAGAGGCTGGGGGCCTCTAAGATCACACAGGTGGACTTCCTTCCCAAAGAGGTGGTCTCTTACAGCAAAGAGACACAGACGCTCACCGCCCACCTGTCTGAAGGTGAGTATTTGTGTGTATGTGTGTGTGCATGAGTATTCTCCTGACATTCCTTATCATCCGTAATTTTGAAACGAAAGCAATCCAAGATTCAAACGGTTTTTTAAGGATCTACGGGGGCACCAAAGGGCATGGGAGGCAACAGCTGGTTTCGCGTTGCAACGATTGTTGTCGTTGTGTGGCTGAATTTGATACTCCTTCAGTTAGCTAGTTCACGGCCTGTAAACCTGGAATGATTTAAAGATCTTACAAAGAGGGAGAAATAGAGAGCGGGGCTTAGAGAAGCTGACAAGTGTCTGCCTGTCAGTTTTTGTGTCTTCAATCATAGAACATCATGCTTTTGACTCCTGGTCATAAGTGGAAACAGGCTGACAGATGAAAGACCCCCAGATGACTTTTGATCGATATTGGAGAACTGCTGTGTTTGTGTGTGTGTGTGTGAGATGTGTCCACACAGAAGTGTATATTTCTGTGAGTTTTAAAGAATTCTACATATGTTAGTGTTAGCATTAAATATAGCCACTCAACCTTCAAACCGTACCAGTACTAGTCACTAGTCACAAAAGGTCGTTCACTCTGTTGTGATTTACACAGGGTAAATTCTGCACATAAGAGAACATATGAAATTGTGCATGTGTGTAGGTCGCTGCATGTGTGTTGTAACCATGTGAGGTTATGCGTGCATACATGCGAGAATGCATGTGTGTTTGTGTGTATCCGCGAGTGGGCGTGCACGTGTGTGCAGAGCAGCAGTTGCTAAACACATCCATATGGTCAACGCGCAGGATTTGGCAACAACGACGGTGGTTGCACATCCAAGGGTTATAGATGTGAGTATATTTCTACTGGAAGAGAAAGACAGTGGAGATTTGGATGGACGACAGTTGGAGTTGTTCCACTGAATTGAACTTTAGGCCTTAGCTCTTATTGCAAATGCAGATCTCCCATTCAGAAATGTCATCCTCACGTGTAGGAATGCACATACAAATGCTACTCCACCTATACAGTCTCTGTTCAAACTGACTTGCCAGACACATGTGTGTTTGTGTGTGTGTGTGTGTGTGTGTGTATATATATATATATATATATATATATATACACACACATACACATACATATGCACCCACACTCCCTATCATCTTCTCTGTCTTCCCTCTTCTACTTGCCAAGACAGCTGGCAGCCATGTGACTGTGAAGGGGTTGTACTTCCTGCTTCCTGTCATTATAATAGATGGTCTGGTGTGGATTCCACCGCCCCCCTCCACCAGCAACCACCACGCACATACACACACGTCTCTCCTGATCAGCATCGAAATGGCCTGTCTCAACTCCCCCCATTTCCTTGACAGACCCAGGAATAGATCCTTTATTCAACAAGTGCACAGCCACTGACTCACATACATGTGCTGGGAGACGTACACACACTTATGTATACACATATATACCAGAATCATAATCAGACTTTGTAGTCATGTTTTCTTAGAGTCAGTGTACCTATACAGAACACCAACTCAGCAAACACACACAAACAAACTGATATACAACTGTACAAGGAAATTAGGTTAACAGACACAAGACAAACAATTAAACATACAGACATACAGGGAAGCAGCAGGTACTGGAGACTGATCAAATAGTTTGTGTACACATAAAAAGAAGTACACACACTCTGACTCCTTAGTGCCTGTAGCAGTACTACATGTCTGTCCGTTTATTTGGTTTGTTTGTTTTCATCTTAACAGTGTGTTCAGGAGGTGCGTGTGTGCGCTTGCGTGCTTGTATGTGTGTGAGGGAGAACATCTGGGAGCCAGAGCAGAGCTGTGGTGGTCTACAGGGAGGTGACCCTGGCCTTAGGAGACCCTCCCTTTGCAGACTACCACAAAGCTTGTGTGTCTGGAGGAAGAAGAAAAGGGGGCTGGTGGTAGCACCTGCCTGCACTTCTGGTTGCGTGTTTGTTCAGGCCAGTTCCTGTTGTTGATTATGAACCCAACATGCACGTAACATACATCTCCTTTTCACATTGTAGCTGCACGGCGCTCACATGCTTTAGGCTACGACTCGACGTGTTGAATCTTTCAATAGCTTAATATTGAGTTATTTACAACTAAGTATTTTAAAGTGTTGAAAGCTATAGCTAAGTGGGGTCGTTAAGGGTTGTGAAATGATTCATGCTCAATAAAATGCTACTGACCCCCAACCTGCTGTGAGGTTGACACCTGGGCACAATCACAAGTGGATCTAAGAGACTGTTTGAGCTTCTTAAGCAGGGCTGTGGTCAGTTCGTACATGTTTGAGTGTATAACTTTTGTACCTTTCTGTTGGCTGTCAGAGTGTGTGTGTGTGTGTGTGTGTGTGTGTGTCATGGAGAGGCGGTGAACTCACCTTTAAGGCCCTGGTGGTTTAAATGTGACTGTACACACAGATGCAGAAGTGTTTCTGTTGTCTGAGGGAAAAGTCCAGGCTGAATCAGCTTCAGTTTGGGATTTGTTTACATTCATTTCTGCACCGCCCCCCTATTTTCATTCATATATTCTATCTTTCTTCTTCTTCTTCTTCTTCATCCCGCTCGATCATTATTTCTTCCTCTTTGTCTCCATCATTATTTCTTCTCCTACCTCCCTTATCTGTCCTTGTGATCTAACGTGGACTTGACTGTTCTGTGTAGATACCTCTGTGTCATATTAAAACATATCATGTAGTTTACAGAGACAGAAGAAAGAGTGGGATGAAGTCGGGGAAGACAACCAGTTGCTGGCTGCACTGGAGGAATCAACAGAAGAGTTCATCTGCTGTCTTAATGTTGGTGTTGTGTAAAGCTCTATGGAGAGACCTTGAGTTGTTTGGTTTTGTATACAGTGTGTTTGTAAACCTGTGTGTGGCTGACCTCTGACCTGTCAAACTAAGAGAACAAATCTCCAACAATTAGTTCAAGTAAAATGTCATATTCACATGACAAAAAATATTATATTTAATTATTGTTACACATTTTTAAATTCCACATTTGACCAGCTGATGCTTTTCATTTTGCAGATGTGTTTCCTATGACTAGAATTATTTCCTTCCCTATCACATGTGATTGGGTCTGGATTTATTAGATGGTTCCCGATGTGGGAAATAGTGTCACATTCTGGGCACAACTGTAATATTGACTTTGTGGCATGAGAGTGTGTGAAAGGAAGGATAAGTGAAGTCTCATCGTAATCACTTTAAACGGTCACTGCCGGATGACTCAGGGATTCTCTCATGACTTCTTCTCCTCATGAACTTCTGACCTCCCCACTTCTCATATCTGCCCTTATGCCCAGGGCGCCTGGCTGTGTGTGTGTATGACGCAGAACAGCTCTGTAGAAGTCTCTGCGTATGTGCGTGTGTGTTCAAACCTGAATGCAGCTTTATCAAAGTGGATTGATTTGATCGTCCTTTGTGAACACACGTCTGTCCTTCTAGATAAACTTTGTGTTTTAAAGCTCCCACGAAGCGTGTGTGTCTGTGTGTGTGACTCTCATTTAAACTAGTTAATGATATGGTTTTTCATTTCCGTGCCAATTTGCGTCTGTATAATTGTCATGTGTGGCCGTCTATGTCCTTTTCCCATTGACAGTTTAGTGATCTGTCTGTCCCGAGTGTCCATTGTGTCAGGCAATCGGATTAGCCCCAGTCACGGTTGGCTCCAGCTATTTACTGCTATCCTAATGGGTATGAATGGACGTGCTTGTCATGAGGGATGGACGTTTTGTCTGAGGACATAGCAGGGAAATAAAGTAAGGCCTAATGTGCTGTGTGATAGTAACCTAACCCACTGAGGTCAAACAAAGTGTGTGAAGAGTAGTTGGTGTTTCATGCCTCAATCTTGTGTTTAACTGTGTTGATGTGGTCTTAAGAAAGAGAAGTGGCTTTCATTTCAAACTTTACCTCCCAAAACACATATTGTAATATAAATAAAAAAAGAAAACGTTGTCAGTTGGTAGTCTTAGCTTTAATCACCTCATTTTCCTGCATGTAAGTATTTGTGAACACAAAAAAGACAAGGTGATGTCCACAAAGTGACATTTGGATTGGTTTCAGCACATCTGTAGTAGCGGCAGTTACTAGAGGCACAGTGTAAACACACAGTGTTCCCCACAGCCCTGTTGAGCATTTTGGCGTCTTTCAGCATGTTGATTTGTTTTTATGGCTCACCACTTTGCTGTTTTGGTTCAGGCTCAACGCTCTCCCACCAGCGTAGTTCATTTCCAGTTAAAACCCACTTTACACTTGCTGCAGAGTTAACACCTAGTTATTGAATATTGTTGAATATTTTGCAGCTGCAGAGTCAGATATTTTCATCTCAAGAGTTGGTTGATAAATATTAGATTCGCAGGTGTTGCAGAGTGAGTGAATGCTGAGGTTACTTGTGCATCTGCTGAGTGTGTAATTAGGCAAATAAATAACTTTCTAAGGTGATAATATGTCGGTGTTGTGGATCATAAAACTGAAGTTGGGTCAAAAAGCAACACTGTAATGACAGACTCAGATGTGTTGCATGAAAAAAAAAATCCCTTTGCTAAATATAAATTATGCTATGATTTGTCCTCAGCTTCTAAAATAAAAAAATGTTCTTGTTGCTTTTGTACACAGACACTGCCTGTGAAGTCTTTCAGGAGTTTCACTGAGACCCTCTCTCATTTTGATTGCTTAACCACACCGGTTGAAATGTTCCTACTCCATTATCTTCAAATCTCACCGTAACTGTAAAGCCAAGTTTCAAACACTCTTCAACAGGGAAGAAGAGGAGGAGGAGGAGGAGGTGGAGGTGAGGTTTCACCTAGTTCCAGTAAAATGTGGGCAATCTTTCTGTCTTTCTCCTTGTTTCCCTCTGCGTCCCTTCCCTGGAACCAACCAGTCCCACTTGGCTCTGAACTCAGTCAATGTCAGTACTGTGAAAAACCTGCTCTTTCACTTTACTGATCCCAATCTGAAGATAACTATCTGTGTGTGTGTGTGTGTGTGTTCTTGCTTCAGATGTTGGCAAGAACAGGGAAGGTCAAGAGAATCGTGGGCATTTTGTGCATGTGCTAGTGCACGTATTCATGTGGGCAGGTTGGCACGGCCGTAGTATGAGCTTGACCCAGTTTGTAGTAAATTGGTTTCGCTCAGTGGAGCCTTAAAAGACCAATAATAGTCCACACTGGAGAGGCAGCCAAAGAAATAGAGAATTGAAGGAGAGGGAGAAAGAGAAAAGGGAGAGGGTGCAGAGAAATGTGTGGTCCATAAACAGATAAACAGAAGAATGAAAGGGGGCGAGCAGGAGAGACACAGGAGGACTAGAGGCAGGCCACCGAGGGATGTTGCAGCAGCTATGATATTGCAGCCTTAATTGTTTGCAGTGAACCACAAGCAGGCCTTCAGAAATACAGCCCTGTGTGTGTTTGTGAATAATTTGATGTTGCAACTTTGGAAAATCCCTTTGTTGGGGTTAAAAGTTCACAGGGTCAAGAGTGTGTTAGAATCTGTGCGTTTGTCTGCAGAAGTATGTGCATGTCTCTCTCTCTCTCTCACTCCCCCCTGTAGTATTTTCTGGCCCATTAGTTTTCAGGGTCTGTACAGCTTGAGTATATAGTTGGTCAGTAATTCACTCCTTAAGTATATTTACTGAAATAAGAGGCTTTCTTTTGACATGTGGTGGACTGGTAATGGCCTCTAATTGCAAGAGAAAACCCGTTTCCAAGCACTGATTTAAAAAGACACACATTCTTAGTCGTCACAAGCGCACATAGGCAAACAGATTCACAAATGTAAACACATATGCATATATGCAGACCAACATACACTGAAGTAAACAAGCACACACAGATCCGCAGAAATGCACACACATGAACTCCGACAAAGTGGCCACACACACACATGCACTTGCGTCACCTGAACTCTGCATAATCCCATAATGGAGCAGTTTAATTTATGAAATGATCCTGACCATTGGCAGCACATTGGTCCAATTACAGTGTTTACCTTTGTGTTTTTTTCCAGAAAATCCTAAATATGATTCAACAGGCCCTGAACTGTCTACAATCAACATTTGTACAAAAAAATGCCCTTGAAGATTTAATCCAATAGGGGTGGATTTGAATTTGGCACCAAAAGTATTGGAAACCCATTACTACATGAGTTTAATAGTTTAGAGCACTAGATTAAAGCCAGTAAAAGCCAAATGTTATTGCTGGATTACGTTATTTCCGAATTTCCAATGAGTATGGAGCTTTAATGCTTTTGTTTACTTAAAATCTATCTGAAGCATCAAGTACTGTATTGGAATGCTGAAAGATTTGTATTCTCTGTTTCATAGCGAGATACAGTATGTACTGATTCTCAGATGCTTGTGTTGAAGGGAATGTCTTTTATTTTTCTCTTCTTTTGTTAAATGAAAATAGCTTTTGTAGAAAAATGTTGAGATTGCTCTAAGTATTGGTTTCATATTGGTAACGAAAGTCAGATTTTGTCCTGCCACTGTTAAAAAATGTCACCTGCCCTAAGTAACATGCAGCTTTAACTGATGGACTAGTCACAGAAAATACAGTGGGGTCCAAAACGCCTGAGACCAGTTCCCCATTCACATGAGTGTTATGGTTTAGTCAGGGCTGCACAAGTCAGCAACAGTGTAAGTACAGTAACCACATGTGAATTGCAGGATTATGTAAACAGCTTAGTGACACTGTTTTGTTATGGCGCTCGTCACATAGCTGCGTCCATCCACTGTGATGTTTATTTGCTGGAGGACTTGAATGTAGTTGTTAGGTTTTGTCTGGTTTTTTCCTACCAGAGCACATCAAGAAGGAAAGTATTACTGCGTCAGGCAGCGGCCTGAGACTCATACCAAACACTCACAACTCATGAGGTTGAGGTCCTCTAAGTTCCCTCAGCCCATGTCTGTCTTTGGCCTTCTCTGCAATCCAGCGAAGCAACGATGCATTCAAATAAAAACAGTGAATGTAACACACTCCCGTTCTATAAGAAACCGACATGACTGAGGGGTTTGCGGGCAGCCTTGAAGGCCCTGAAGGGAGGAATGTGGTTTCATGAGTGTGTGTTTTGCTTGGTTAGGTACTTATATGTTTCTGCATGTGTCTGTGTATGTGCATATATATGTGTGCGTAGCCACATATGGAAGTGCTTGTCTCATACATTGTTGTTGTTCCAGCCAGGCGGGTACAACAGACTGAGCAGACCAGAGCGTGTGCGTGCATGTGTGCGTGTGCATGTGTGAATGTGTGTGTGCGTGTTTTCTGAAGGCAAAATCCATGTAGAGAGTAACTACAGTGAGTGTATCCAGTGGACCCTGAACAAAATGTACTCTGTTGTTTGACTTTGAATGTGTTTTACTATGATACATATATGAATTGTCTTTTTTATGTTTTGTGACTTCTGGACTTTTGGAAGAGTGATTATCTCAACGCTGCCACTTCTAAGGATGTAATTTAAACTAAGTGTGCAATTACTCTACATGCATGTTCACACACACACACACACACACACACACACACTTGTCTTACATTAGCTGTGAGGACACTCCTAGACATAATGCATTCTCTAGCCACTGTGTATCCAAAATTTGTCCACATAGAAAGTCATGTACACGCACACACACACACACACACACACACACACACGTGCGCTCATACTACAGATCAGATTTTTGGGTTGTGCTGCTATGACCCCCCCTCATCTTTTCCCTGCAGACGCACATAATTGGCCCATACCTCTCACTTTCTCCCCTCATAAAACATCTCTGAGTTCGACTTTCATCGTCATCAGACTCCAAAGGGCGCAGCCTTCTCTCCAGTTTCACTCCTGTTTTGAAATTGATGCAGGGTCCCGAGCGGTTTCTGTCAAAATGGCCACGGCAGTCAAAGCCCAGCGACGTTCCTGATATTAGAGAAAAGTAATGTCTTTCACAGTGCGTCAGGTATTCCAAGTGAGTCACAGATGATTGCAGTTTTCCCCCATGACCACTGTATAATAAGGTACATGAACCCCCTTCTTCATCTCCCTCCCTCTGGCTTTCTTTCTCTCTTTGGCAAAATGACCATCATCCAAAATAATATTTGCCATCTGATGAGTGCTTGAGATGAGCAGGAATACAGTTTCACACATTTTTTTTTTTTTTACTCTTTTCAGCTGTTTTCTCTTTTCCCCTTTTTACTTGTATTTCGTTGAACTTGACTTTTTGACATGCACACCCCACCCTTCCTCCCCCTTGTTGCATTTTTTTTTTATACGTGTGTAAAACAACAGTGGGGCTTGAACGTTTCCCTGGGTGGTCTCCCTTGTATTCTGAGATCCTTTCGACTCTCTAAGGGTTTTCATTTGAGAGGGCAGCGGTTCGCTGCCACAGCTAGCCTGCAGCACATAGCCGTGCTTCCCTTTGCTTGTTTCAGTTTGATGTTTATTAACCATTTCAAGGCTGGTTTGTGTGTTTATAACCAATAGGTTTAAAAAAAAAAAAAAAAAAAAAAGACAGCCAGTGTTGAACCTTTTTTTCTAAATGGGAAAACAAAACCTTCTTATTTGTGAGGTAAAAATAAATCTTGTGCCTCTGACAGGTCACCACAGACGTTTTCAGTTGCTCTTCAGCCAACGCTGGAAGTTCAACAGGCTTTAAAATCAACTCACTCTGTTCTAGTTGCAAATGATTCAGACCTAAAATTTCCACATCATTATCACAGTTTACAGCTTGACAGTTGATTGAAGTGAAATCCGATAACCGTGTTGGTTTTCTGTTTGGCAGGAGTGTGGCGTGCGATTCTGAGACTGTCCAGCAGGGAGCACTCTTGGCACATACACATGTTGGATAATTGAAGGCTCTCTCAAAGGCTTACCTACTGAAGTGTCAGAGATTTATTATTAGAGAAACGTATCAGATGAAATTAAATTATGGTAATAATTTAAAGTAACAGTTTTATAAATAATCTCAAACTTGTCTTGGCTTTAAAGGCTTAGTTTGATTGACAAGATTTCACAAGATTTGAATTCAATGTTGTCTTTGACTCCTAAAGGTATTGAGATCAATTTCCTAAGAGCAGGCTTTTGTTTATTTATTCGAGTGTTGAGGTTCTATGAATACAGTTGTCCATTTTACTACTATCCAGAAAAATCTCAAACATCAACATCCAGCAGGCCCATAAAAACTGTTTGTCTCTTCTGTCCGTCCGTCCCTCATTAAAACAAAATGAAACACCATCGCCGTCCAAGTGGCAAACACAGACCACCAATGACCATCGAGCCACACACAGACGCACACAGATGCAAACGGTGCTATTTCTGAGAGACACAAAACCCGGCTCAGATGACGTGTTGAAAAGTGAACCGATGCCACATCGGTGATTTTATGTAAGACTTTTTTTTTCAGCTGGTCTGTCCCTCTCTCTCTTTCTCTCTCTCTCTCTCTCTCTCTCTCTCTCTCTCTCTCTCTCTCTGACTGGGTTTTTGACAGTTTGGAAAGTTTGAAGTCATGGGTTTTAATCAGGGCCTTGCGGCCGGGCTCAGAGCATGGCGTGGCATGGTATGATGGCTCAGTTTAAAGATGTGGGTCTGGTTCAGGGCCAAGCCTGGGTGGCACTGCTAGAGAGAGAGAGGGGCTGGTGAGAAAGAGAGAGAGACAGAGAGAGAGAGAGAGAGAGATGGGAGAGAGCGTCTACTCTGGCTGCACCCACAGCACACACCAAGGTTGGCCACAGACCCCCAAAGGCCTGAATTGGCTGCATTAATGACAGCTGATTATGTGTGGGCATGTGTGTCTGCGTAAGGTGTGGACTGGGGTGTACACAGACTTTCACACAAACACAAAGTTTGATCAGTGTGGGGAAGCGCGGCGAAGAGATGAATCAATCTAAATCATCCTGTGGTTTTTAGCCTCACCAGTTTTACATCAGGTCCTGCTGCTAATGTGTGTGTATGTGGCAAATACTTTTACTCCTACTGTGGCAATCATGACTTGATGAACCATGATGATTTTTAAACATTATTTTCTATTAAAACAAATGGAAAGCATGAATAAAATTAACAAACTGGAGTAAACGAGTTTAGAGGATTATCAGTGGATGCTTCTTCTTCTTTGTTTTTTTTTTTTTTAATGTATTTTCACTGTTCTCTCTTTACCAAAACAGAATCCTTATCTTTGGAGGGAAATGTTATTTTACAGTTACTCAGCATGTGTCTGACCCTGCGAGAAGATGCAACTGTGCACTCTGAGATTGAATTCACTGCCTATCGTTGCACTCTTCCCCTGCAATCCATCCAGTTTGTCCTGACCGACGACACATCAGCGAGCTTCTTGAGCAGGTTGGGCCGCCCTCTCACCTCTCAGAAAAAAAGATCTGTTTGACTTCAGTGCACATCTGGCTCTCACCCAACAATTTGCTGTCCACACTAACAGAGGCCCCCCAAAAAATGTTGGCAGGGTTTCTCTGTGTTTCAGAAAGAAGAGTTCTGTGCAAGTCCAGTTGAGTATTAATAAAACGCAGTGATCTGCATGAGATTGCCCAGACAGTTCACCAGGTGACTTGTGAGTGTGCAGCAGGTTTGCAAACAGCATGACGGAGCAGTGATTAGGTGAGGGTTAGGGGATATCTCTGCTTTAAACAACCTGTGCAGATTGTGATGTGTTGAAGCTCAGTCAGTATTCACACTATTCTTCTGTTTGCTTTGTTTAGACATGAACGTGTTTTTAGATTTATATATCATCAACCAGTGAACAGGTTTTGTGTTAATAACGTTCATTTTGGGTGCTCTAGTAAGGATTTAATGTCACATTTTATCTAGTTAAGGATTATTAATCCTTTAGCTAATTTCATTTGTCACCTGTGCATCATCATACTTCAGTCATCTAAAATCATGGTGGTTATATTCTGCATATCTTGTTTTGTTTTGGCAATCTGATAGCGAGGGTTAGATTACTGGAGGTGGGACCAGTAAAAATGAGAAAATTCCCCTGATGCCTCAGGTCATTTGTGATATATGCAGAGGTTAAGTGAATGGTGAATGTAGTGTTTGTTGTGTCTTAATCTCAGAGAACTTAATGCATATGTGTGCGTGTGTGTGTGTTCGTGCCAGGGCCACATTAGAGAAGCCTTTCAAGTCTTGTCGACCTCCTCCTACTCCTCTGCATAGTGCTTGTGTTGTGGTCTGCTCAACAGGCAACCTCCCAGAACCCCTGCGAACTCTGTGTGTGTGTGCGCCTGCTAGTGTGTATGCGTGTGTGTGTGTGTGTGTGTGCCCATATATGATATTGTAGGGTTATTCCCAGTGCGTGGGATCCCCCAATATCCTGCTGGATTTCTCTTTTGTATCACTACCCCTGTTTCTGCCGCCTCTCCTCTCATATCAGTGTCTCTCTTTGTGATTAATATAATAGAGATGTATAAAAATCATGAGTACTGTCATCTTTGATTGTGTGTGACTCAGTTTAGTAGTCACCTCCATGCTGCTGTGATAAGTCTGCAGCTCTGCCCCAGTAATGTAGTTGATGACAAACGTGGGGCCTGGTCCCATCTTCCCGTCTACACACACACACACACACACACCCGCGGCTCTTTGATAACTACGCCAATTGCTCCGAGCTTGCGCTAACACATTTCAGCACACTAGCACTCATTGTGAATTGGGTTGAGAATAAAAGGTTAGCTAAGGCTTTGATCCTTACCAAACAGCACACACACGCTCATTTGCTGTGACACACCACGCCATTGTGCTTCATGTGCCAGCCGAAGGGAAGCAGAAGACAGTGTGCATCCCTTATATGTCGTCTGTATCTTTAAAGCTCTTCTCTCCGCGTGCTCGATAGTTGCCGCCTGCTGTGAAATAATACAAGATGTTTAAACTAATGAAAGTCTCAGCGGTGTATCAGCCTTCATTAAGTCTATGTTTTCTTTATTCCACAAACACATCAGCCCATTACTTTCACTTGAACTATTTCACTCTCCTATAAGTCCATAAAAGCAATAATGATGCTTATAGTGGCGAACCAGAGCCTCATGCACAGAAAACATGATAATAAAACTGTTAATTAGCCACAGTACAGTAGACAGTTGCATTGTAATTACTGGCTTACTTGTTCTTACTTATGACTCATCTGTATTCGAAGGAGCTCAGTGTAGGTGCAGATAAAGGTGGGAATGAATACAGTTCAGAGTATCCTGTCAAAATAGAAGCACATATAGTGTTACTTACTTGACTTATTTTACTGGAGCAAACAAACATTGGTGAGTTACATAAATAAAGCAATTCAAAAAAATAAAAGCACAACTATTGGGTTTTACAGTAGTTTTATCGATGATATTAAAATGTACACAGAGTTATGTATCAAAGGAATCGATTTTATGTGGAATATAACGAACCTTAGTGAGTTGTTAGGCATTATATTACATGGAATTATAAATCAGCCTCTAATATAAAAAGTCACATACATGTGTATATGTCTCTGTATGTGTGTGTGTGTAGATGTGCATATGGATTTGCAAAGACTTTTACACATTTGTGTGTATGTGTCCCTCTTTGTGTGTTTGTGTGTCCATATGCATTTACAAACACCTTTACACATTTTGGTGTGTGCGCCTGTGCACTCGTGTTTGTATCTCCACACTAGGAATCTGTGTGTGCACATACCTGCCAGGCTGTGCTGAATTGACTGGGCCCGGTCAGCATGAGGAAGCAGCCAGGGGAAGATTGAGGCAGCCAGAAGCGGTGGCCCTCGGCTACCGAGGATATCATTACCCCGGGTGTGTAGCCGGCCAAAACAGGAGCCCCCAAGCGGAGTTTCATCAAGGTGGACCCCCGTCTGTGGAGAGGGGGAGGATACCGGTTAACCTGTTGTCCTGCAGTGAGGAGCGGTATTAAGCAGCAGGTGGAAAGAGAAAGCATCCCGTGACTGGAATGAGGTGGAAACAAGAAAGTGTGCAGATACTTGCAGGGTAGCAGTCAGACACACTCAAACTGTGGAAGATTGTCTCTTTTGAATTCTCTTCCCTGCTTCTTTGCAACTCGACGGGACACCCTGCAGTGTCTCTGTGTGTGTTTGCATGTACATTTTACATAAAGTTCTGTATTATCTCTTCTAACCCATGAGCCCTATCTTCCAGTATCATTTACCACAGTGTAGCTTGCGCTTTACTTCGAGCCCACGCAGAAATGTATCTGAAAATTTCCATTCAAAGGAAATTGCTGGGATATTTTTGGTGCGTGACCATGACAGAACAACTTGATGCATGGCCACTGGCAACGACATCAGCAGTATCTTCATACGGGAATTGGACCGTCTCCCCTTTAGTGAGGTAACCCATAGGCCATGAATCATGCTGCCTTGCTCCATAGTCCTGTGGTCCCGGGGGTTGACAGTTTGACCGCTCCTCAATGTGGTCTCTCTCCTCTACTCACGCTCCTCCCATCCCCGTCACCACACATTCCAACCACCGGACTGGTCACATAAGGTCAAGAAAATAGAATGGAGCCGAACAGAATAGCAGTTGTGTGTATTGTATCTACACAATGTTGGTTAGCTCCACTCTCCCCACTTTCCACTTTCCACTTGCTTGTTCTGCAACTGAAGATTCGTGACCACAGTTTGTGAAAGGGGGGAGAGTGACGGAGAGATGGCAAAGGAAAATATCACCTGAGAGAAACGCAGCTTCACAAACAAGCATAAAGAGAGACACAAAAGGGTTTGAAAGAAGGCTATCCCTGTGTGTGTGTGTGTGTGTGTGTGTGTGTGTGTGTGTGCAGCTTGTCTGTTTTGGCAGCTCAGACACGCAGCTAGTCTGGCAGTCTGCCTGTCTGGTCCTCTCTGGTCTCTCCTCCACACTGGTGGGTCACTGGTGTTTGGATCACTACAGTTGGCTGTTAACCACCAACTTGGACTGAGCCTCGCCGCCATGTGTTTGATTCAGCTTAGTCATTTATTATGTACACACTATGAAAATTAAAGTCGTATATCAAAACTTGACTTGGAAGTGAAAAAGAAAAGAGAACACAGAGACAGAGTGAGAGAACGAGGTACTGGAGAGGCTGAAATAATATGGTAAAATAATGGCAGAAGTTATTGTAGTAATAATAATAATAATAGTAAAATCACTGAAGTGTTTCACCAATTAGAATCATATTGGTTGCTTTTAAAGAGCACCAGTGAGTTCATCAAAAGCTCAGGCAAGAGATAAATGGACAGTTCATCCAGTGCAAGAGAGGCCCTTGAGCGAGTGGTTTTGACGGTGCCCCAGGCCATACTCCAGCTGAGTTAAACACACCCCGACGTGTGTGCTTGTGTGACTCTGTGTGTGTGTGAGAGAGAGGCATGACACGTCTGAGGGTGTGATGTAGTCACTTCCTCCCACTGGACTGAGCGACTGTTGTCAGCTTGACCCTGCGCCAGTTAACCCCTCGCCACCTCTGGCACCATGGGTGAGCATGTGTGTGTGTGTGTGTGCTTGAAGGGGAGAGAAAGACAGATTGTATTTGTGTGCATAGTGTGTGTTGGCGGACCACAGGTGTCTGGCCACGGTGTCAGGGTGTTAAGAGGTCTTCAGAGAGGCCCCCCCGACTCTCAGCATCTGTTTCAGAAAGGGAGGGAGCGACAGAAAAGAGGAGGAGAGGTTGGCGAGGGTTAGCAATACATACCCCAAGGGGTGTGTGTGTGGGGGGGTGGCAGTAGCTGACAAGCAGGTGCCTATGTTGACAGTAACCCTTCATACTTGAACCCCAAACACACACACACACACACACACCACACACACTTACAATAAATCCTGGAGAGTGGCGTGTAATTGCAGAGCCTGATTGGGGGGAATGCAGAGGGAATCCCCTTCTACACACACACACACACATTACTGGATCTCTTTGGATGGGGTCAAAGGTGAAAGAAAGAGGAGAGCGCACACAACTCTGACTTCTCCCGCAGACTGTGTGTGCATTCCATGTGCGCGCATGATGAGTGAGTATCTGCACACATGGGGACCATGTGAACTCATGCTTCAGCTGCAACACGGAAATGTTTGTTTCCTGCGAAATTTCTTTTCCCAAGACGATGTATACTTTATATACATAAGCAACAGTAATGGAAATTTAGCAGTGGTTGTGCTTCACTTTTTTTTGGTGCATACAATTGTGTGTGTGTGTTTGTAAATGAAACCCATTTGGACCAAATGTTTGTTAGTCAGGTGTACCAGTTCATGTCTGGGAATGATTACTTTGGTAAGCAGGGGGGGAAGGCGGCACACAGCAGGAGGTCGAGGAAAATTGGAACAGCTGTTGATTAACATGAGTGCTTTCTCTCTCTCTCTCTCTTTTTTTTTTTTTTTCCTCTCTCAGTAGAGGAGGAGGAGGAAGATGAGGAGATGATGGAGGCGAAGCCAGGCCCCGAGTCAGAGCAGCAGGATGAGGACGACAACAGGGAAAACAAAGAAGGTAAATCTAACAACTACTGGAAAGGTAAAAAGTCTAATGGTTGACTTCTGTCAGTCACCAGTTACATCCAAGTTTTCTTAAATTCATGAACATTTCCTGCACATAAATTAACTTGTCGTGCGAGGCAGTTCAAGCCCAGGTCACCGATGGCATCCTCATTCCTCATCCCTGAGTCCTCTCATTCCCTCGACTTCTCACACTTTGCTGTCACGAAACACGCTGACTCATGTGTGACACCCGCTGCCAGTCAGTGGGTGTATCAGATGGGAGGGTGGGGGTAGGTTACACTGGGGGTTAAGGCGGGTCCAGCCTATCAGCTCTGTGGCATGTGAGGGTCAGCACTGATTAAAACCTGTCACTTGACCCCTTGACCACACTTCAAAGTAGAGAGGAATAGAGAAGGAAGTGGGTGTGGGTGTGTGTGCATGTGTGTGTGTGTGTACGTGTACGCGTACATGTGCGTGTGAGGTTTCACATAGTAAATTTTCAGGAAACGACAAACAGGTTTTGAATGAGGTAAAAAACAACATGTGATGGATGTACAGATGATACACATATTCATATTCAACCACAGAAACACATCAGTGACTGCACTGTAGTCTGAGCCAAACACACACACGCAGACATGTATACGCACACACACACACACACACTCATAAACACGCAGTCATACGTCTCCACTCCATCCTGGCCTATTAGAAGGTCTGGCCTTTGATCTCTGCCACTCGATTCACTGGGTCTTTTCTGACAACTCGTAAGAAATACAAAGGGATGGGGGGGGGATCAAAGTCAAGAGGCAGGGTAAAGGTCGATATATGTGTGTCTGTGCATGTTTGTGTGTGTAAAATCGCGTGTGTGCTCGGTGACAGTGACTTCAAAAACCGGACGCCGTGCTGTGCAGCCATTACTTTCAAAGGGAGGCGGGTCGCTCAGAGGGCTTTGTTTTTCTCTTGTTTATGAAGTTCCTACTGTAGGCTTTTATTGGAAAAGATGCATTAGGAACTGTTTGTAGTTTATTATGTCCTGGATGTGATTCTGGTTTTGATAGAGATGAAGTGAATGTTAATCTGGCATCATGTACAGTGCTCATTGCTCTGTGATGAAGTAGTATACGTGATGACAGTAATGCGTGTGTGTGTGTGTGTGTGTGTGTGTGTGTGTGTGTGTGTGCAGTGGGTTTCAATAGAATATTAGTGTAAGTTGTTGTTTGTTTTTTTTACAAACATCAAACTAATATTTTAAACAAAGGACATATTGCTATATGACCTATGGTAAATCTGATGCATGCTTTAAATATTCAAAATATACTGTGGTATTGAAACTTGATTATATACTAAGTTGGTGCACTGTGCATATTTGTGCTTGTGTGTTCACATACATGTTCCCTCCGACAGGCTCATTTCCAGTGTTGAGGGAGCTGACGGAAGAGGAGAGGCAGCAGATCCTTCACTCCTCTGAGTTTCAGAGTTTCTTTGACTGCAGCATCCGAGTGATGGAGAGAGCTCTGGCTGAGGACAGCGACATCTTCTTCGACTACAGCGGACGGGACCTGGAGGACAAAGAGGGGTGAGCAGGGGGGAGGTGGGAGGAAAGGGGAAGGAGGAGGAGAGAGGATGTGTTTGGATGTGCGAGCACATGTGAGTGTTTACTTCCATGCCTCGAACTAAGAAATGTACTAAGCCTGACTCATGCCCACTGTTTCACTCCAGGGGCCTGGGAGGCTCCTTTGTTCTTCAGAATATATGTCTTCCTGCTGATGTCACTCTCTCAGAGGGTGAAAAACTCCTGTGAACTGAAAACCATCACAACCTAAAGAGCATTGTCTTGGCATCTGAAGGGCTGGCTCTGAACAGAGGTTATCCAAGTGGTGATTGAAGTTGCGAGAGTCATAAGTGCAAAGCTGTTTTGGGCTAGAGCTCTGCTGTGACAGATGAATGCTGTTTTTACTGACTCACTTCAACTCTGACCGCTGCAGCCACAGAGGAGCATCAAGCCTGTGGTCAAATAGAGATTATGTCTAAAACAGGCCATGGCCCTGTGCTTAACTTCAGTCCCATTCTTTTTCCATCGCTGTGGTTTTTCTGAATATGTAGCAACATCACCCTCATTTCACTACCATCACTAATTCTCGCACAAAGTAGGTGTCTGAGTAGGTGACTGAGAATTTTTATTCTGTATAACACTAAAGTTAACAGTTTCCTATCATGGCCTACAAGTGAAGATGTGCTCATTTTTCCATGACTGAGGTGACAAGCAGGACTCAGACATAAACAATAACTGTGATGGAGCTACTGTGCTACCAGTGACATGGTCCTTTTCACTACTGAGTCATTTTCTGATAACGATCTAAATCCAATTTGAGCAGGAACATGTTTCCCACTGTCTGAAATTACTGACTTACCAAGGTAAGCAGCCAATCAGAGCTCTGACCAACTAGTCCAGCACTGATTGAGCATGTGGGACTTTTTGTTCTCATGTTTGTCCAAAAAAAGAAAATTCAATATTCATAATCAATTCGATAATCAACCCTGATGAATTTGAAATGGTCAAAAGAGACAGAGGAAAAAAACTATGTTCATAAATTTTAGTCTCAAGTATCAGTCAAGCTTAAAAAACTTGGACATTGTGATTCCCATAATGCAACTTGATAGCGTCTTTCATTAATCCTGGTGATCCCCGACCAGGGTTACTTTTTCAAATTTAAGAAACCTATTTCAGAACCACAGGCAGCAATAGTTGCACTCTCTTGTTGCCTGACCCTAACCCTTTAAATTGAATTTCTGTTTTCATTCATTCATCCACCCCTACAGACTGAAGCCATTTGTTTCTTGAAGGCACCTTTGTACTTTTTCTGGCTGGAGCAAAACTCCTGTTTTCAGGTGTGATCATGAAGTAACCTTTGACCCTCATCTCTGTCACTGTGTACCTGCAGAGACTTGGGTAGCGGCTCCAGTCTGTCTTTCAGCAGACTCTTCTATGACGAACACTGGTCCAAACATCGTGTTATCACCTGTCTTGACTGGTCTCCTCAGGTGAGGCACCCCACCTCATACAGTATGTTATTCTAAATCTAAAGCTGTAACTCCCTCTCACATTTAAAGAATAATTTCCCAAGAGATACCAGCATCAGTTTAAACAGATGTAATTTTTCTGCTTCTCTTCTTTTTTCTACATGGTTGATTTATGGTGTCTCTTTTTTAATCAACATCTCTCTGTCTCTTTTCTTTCTCTCCCTCAGTACCCTGAGTTGCTGGTTGCCTCCTATAATAATAATGAAGATGCTCCTCATGAACCGGATGGTGTAGCCCTGGTCTGGAACATTAAGTTTAAGAAGGCCACACCTGAGTACATCTTTCACTGTCAGGTACTTGAACTCATCAAACCTCTCATATACCATATCCATATATATCATAGCAAGGAAAAAATAGTTTTGCCATTTGTTTCTTTTCCCAATAGCTGTGGTGGATTGCAAGTACACAGAGCTAAATGGTAAAAAAGAACAAAAGCTCTATTTCATACCATATCTGGCAACCCAGATATGTGTTTTTCATACAATATCTGGCAACTCAACAGTCAGTACATCCAGTAATCTCTCTTCATTCTGCGCTGTAATGGCAGCATCTTTGTGAGTGAAAAATAATGCGTGAAGCAAAGGGAAACGAAAGGCAGCTCCACATGCACTCGTTTGACCCAGTAGATTGAATTATAGCTGAGCGCTGCCACCGGAGGCCAGCTTCGGTGGAAGAAACCGAGGCTCTGGTGGGAAAGAAACTCACTGACGAGTGTGATGCTAATGGTAAATGACACTGAGAAAACGGCAGGAGGAGGGAGGGGGGGGACGTGAGAAGGGATGGAAGGATTGGGTGTGAGGGCTTCACGGTTCCCAGGAGACAGGCGAGGCCATATAGAGACGTCTTGGTAGTAAAATGATGTGGCCTACCACTTCCTAATCCGAGACTGCCACATGTGTGTGTTAGCCCACCCACATGGAGCTGCATTTAATCCCAGCAGTGCTGTTTCCCAATAATTTGACAGGTCTGCACCCTACAAATCACTGCAAAGACGAGAATACACCTGTAGTAGTCACAAACAATCACCTCACTGTCTTAGAAAGAGAAATGCAGCCGTATATTCTTGCATTCAAGCTTCTTCCAGCCGGAGGAAATTCTCTCTTCTTCTCTCTCTTTTTCTCAAAAGCACATATTCCTTACGACCGCACGCCGCTCGCAAAAATTTCAATATGAAGCTTGCCATATACGTCCAGCTCCATAATGGATTTTTAAAGCGCTCCATTCTTTCACTGCACCATAATTTCTGCTGCTGCTGAAATCCATGTGGTCTTAGGTAGGGATTACAGTTATGCATCTTGTAGCTGTAGGATTCAGTAGTTTTTCCATGTGGGTCTTTGACAGAGAAAGTTCAGTGCATCTGACTTTATTAACAGTGCGGTTTCGGAGCATGCTGATCTGTGAATTGTCAGTGTTAAACACAAGACGTTTGGGGAACAAGAATATTTGTGTAAGCAGCTGATAAAATGCTTAGTGCATCAAAAGGGGGGGGGGGGCAATCAGCCACAAATGCGCACAAACAGAGGTGAAGTGTGTTCAAGTTTAAGTGGGAATACAATGACAAGAACATAATGACGTGCGGTTGCACCAAAACGTCGAGAAATTTCAATTTGTAACAGAATGAAGCATTGTCACCGTAGTTTGTTTTGATTTTCTGACACGTTCAAACCACTTCTGCAAACACAGTGGAATTGTTTTAAGTGAGTGTTTACTGAAAGGATGTGCATTAGATGAAGTGATATCAGATGGAGAAAAGAAAGAAGAAAGACTGAAGGAAAACAGAAATTCTCAAGTGCCCCCCCACTCCGCCACCCTCCCACCCCCACCCCACATCCTTCCCCAATCTTAGTCAGAGTCAATGTGGCCTGGGGCCGTGCCATGGTCTTTTCATGAGGGGAGAAATGAAAGTCAATGACAGGAAAACAGAAACATAAAAAAAAGAAAGACAGAGTGGGCAGCAAATGAACGGGGATAAACAGCGGAGGGTAAAATACAGATGAAATAATTACATGTGAAACGAGAGAGGACGTTGGACAGATTGGATTTGGATGGAGATGGAAGGAGAAGAATGAGTGGATTGCGTTACTTTATGACTCTGTTTCTGTGTGTGCGCGGGGCCCGCTGCAGACGCAGTTGCGACTCTAGTTAGCCGTGGATCAGATGGCTTTTAATGTGCGAGCATGTTCTGCCGTTTAACCCCCCAAACCACAGGGCTGTGTGCCTCTTCCCCTCTCTCCCTCTGCTTTCTCATATTTTTGCTTTCCACCATCCACCTCCCATGATCAGCTACGGGAACACACGCTGTTTACTGTGTGCATGCGGTTCGCGCACACACACATATGTATGTATGTATATGTATGGGTTGGGTTGGCCCGGCCACAGTGGATGGTTTTGTTGCCTCTCAGACTTTTTGTTTAGTTTTTTTTGTTGCTGTTTTTCCAGACTTGCCCACAGAAGCAGCTTTCATCTGGCGGATGGATAGGTAGATGGCTGACTACTGTATGTGTGTATGCACGTGTGTGTGTGTGTGTGTATTGTGCACATGTGTAAAGACCATGGTGTGTGTGTTTGGGACAGAGCACAGATACAAAAGAATGACAGTGCTGGGCCAGTACTGGAGGGTTGGGGTTTGTGGTTGAGGTCTGGTTCAGCGGGGGCTTTATTGTATAAGGCTATGGCTTATAGAAGGCTTCATGTTACAGATGGGGTTTTGGTGAGGTCAAGCTTCTATATTTCTTGTCTGTGGCTGTGTGCAGCTCGATAAAGCTTAGCAATGCAAAAAAACTGCCCTTTCGCCTCAGAATTTAAAATAATATGGAAATAAAGAAATGCAGAGTAACCTGTTGCTGTGCATTAGATACTCAATGATTTCTTATAGAACAATTAAGTGTTTGTGTTTGGTACCTTGCAGTGTATTGTTTGGGTGTATGTCCTCGACGTGCCGGTGGGGAGGGATGTAAATCATTACAACCTGTCACTGGTTTGGTTTTGGGAGGAGTTTTAGTGACATTTTGGGCGAATGAAATCTGCTGATCCTGCATAAACATTTTGGGCAACGTGCAGCGGTGTTGTAATACTGCATTGTAACGCAATCGTTAGCGACAGCATTTGACAAATTTTTGGTCCCATTTGGGGAAAATAACAGATGGCGCTGAAATCTCACGGCTGCACATTCACTCCTCCGGATTTTCTGTGACCTTTCTGCTCTATCATATACTGCAAGCACTTGTACTATTTTACAGTAGGGATGTCAAACCTATGATATGGATTCAGTTTTACCTTTATACAGTTCTTGTAATTGAATCCTCTGTTCTATTCATTTATTTTAGTTATGTTTTGTCATGTTTTATTATATTATTATGATTGATGTCGTGAAATGCACCATAAAGATGCAGTGTGTTACTGATCCTTTACTTAAGACACTGAATGAACTGTATCTGTAATTAAACAGCATCTCAATGTCCTCTCATTGTACTGGGAAAATCTCTACAGCCCCCTTAAGGACCTCAGGCAGATTCATGACCTCACTTCAGTTGCCATTGATCTGTAATACAGTGAAGGAAGTGTGTGATCCATCAGTGTGTGGGTTGGGTTTGTACCCCAGGAGAGGGGCTGCCGGTGCTGCGGATTCTGGTACTAGTCGAGCGTGCCTCCCCTCATCACGGCCGTCCCAGCAGTTGAACCCATCATCGCCCCGTCCCAGTTGGGTCCAATCTTGTAACTTCACACCAGCCTCTCAAGTGGGCAAAGTCAGGCCACATTAAAGAGCCCGTTTGACTTAAAACCTCTGCTGAACCCCTGAAACCACATGCCTCCCTGTAACAACCCCCGCCGCTACTGTCATATCCCATTGGACTCAGTCATATTTTTATTAATATCTCTCTGTTTCGTGTCACTCTGTAGAGCCTTGGCACTTTCAGAAAGGTTGAGTAAGAGAAGCAGAGAAGCAACCAGGGGAAAGAGAAGTGGTGGAGGGAGGGTGTGGTGAGGGGTGAAGAGAGTTTGAAAGAAAGAACAATACAGCAGCGTTATTCACTGGCTCTGTCTGAGTTGGAGCTCATGTGAAATTACACAGGAGGATGGAGCAGCATTGTGTTCAAAAGATTAGCAGAGAAATCCTCTAAGTGCTCACTGAGCAGACGAGTTAAGACTGTGTGACTGTGTTTGATTTGAGGCACACGACATAGATGAAGCGTCGACTGGCAAAGATGGATTTCGTAGTGAACTGGATTAGTTTGTTCTGTGAACTCTGACTGTGTTAAAGGTGGATTATGCATCAGTTTACATATACGTCATGAAGGAAATGGGGAAACAAAAACTGAGGTGTTTAAATATTATCTGTATTAATATGCTGTGCCACAAGCAGGCGACCTCTCCCAGGCAGTTAGGTGTCACCCTGAGAGCATCAAATCTTAATATTGAATATCTGCAGCTTCTGATCTAAATCAGTAAATGTTTCTAACTTCAGACTGGAGGTCATTTGACAGAATATTTAAATTAGCAGTGTAATCAAATGTAATGAGAATTGAATTGAACTGAATTCAACTGAATTTAACTGAATTGAATTCAGGGTGGTTGAGTTGATCAACACAAATTCAACAGCAAAGCCACGAACCAGCACAAGTGAAAATCTGAGCCATGCAAACAAACAAGATATGGAAAATAAAGGGAGAGGAGCAGGGAGAGAGAGAGAGAGAGAGAGAGAGAGAGAAAGGCCTGTTTGTGTTCTCGGAGCCTCCTCCTCACGCTCTCGCTCCTTCAAACCCTCATTCTTTGCTCGGTGAAATGGAGACTCTGCTTGGTATTTCTCTCTCTGCGCCAGAAACCGCAGAGTGACAAAATCCGTGGGGTGTCATAAACGAGCAAAGCCAGGGGGAGAGAGAGAGGGAGGAGAAAGGTGGTTGCAGGGGTGGAGGGGGTTGGGGGGGGCGGGTTTGGGAAGCGGGGATGCAAGAGAAGACAGTCAGATCCATCTGGTCCTGATAAGGCAGAGTGGAAAACACATGAGTGTGGTGAGTGGGGGTAGAGCAGGGGGCTGTGTGTGTGGGGTGGACTGTGGATCTACTTGGGACATTATACTGTCTGTTGTGCCCTATCAGCCCCCCCCCCCCCGCTTCTTTTCTTCTCACCATAGCGCCCTCACTCCATCTCTACCTTCCCAAGCTGACTTTAGCAACAGTTTGTCGCCCGAGGAAAGAAGGAAAGAGAGGAGGAGGCAACAAAGGAGGGAGTGTTCCCCTCTCCACAACTTCTCTTTCTCTCTCTGTCATTCCTTCCAATCTCCCTAATCCCTCGTTGGGTGCCATCTTTCATCACTGCCTACCATGTGTGTATTACCCTCTACAGAACACTTCCCATTAATATAATAAGGGCTGCCAGAAGCACTTAGCCTTGTGAGCCTGTGCAAGATATGCTAGATGATACTTTGTGTGTGTCAGTTTCTCCCTCACACACACACACACAGTGTGTAGACCTTGCCCGAGGAAAGAAATGAAACCCACTGTACTGACTGCAAGAGTGTCTCCCTGTAAAACGTCCACAATTTATCTCAGGCCCAATATACCAAAGTGACTCTCGCCGCTGCTTTTTCTTCCAGGAGCCGTCACTCCCCACATCCTCTTCGTCTGGGTTGGCAGGAGATGACTTGGCAGGTGTCTGACCTGCGCCACATGTGAGATTAGAGCCACGCACGGAGCCGCTCAGCATTTGGAAATGAAATGTCAGTCTCAGTACTGAGTCAGCTCTGATATGGAGATGCAATCATAGCGGGAGCATTGCCGGCACGAGAGTTGTTGAGGTGTTATTTAGACTGATGTGGTGCTTGTATGACTGGTATGTCCAGACTTATGAATCTGAAATGAAGAGGAGCTGGAGGGGAAGAGAGAAGTGTGGCTGCATCTGATTTAAAGGAAAAGTTCCACCTTTTTTTGGGGGGGAGTTTGGGGAGGCTTGTTATTAAAGGAGCTTTTCTGTCAGGGAGATAGATGAGAAGATTGATACCACTCTGTGTCTGTAGGCCAAGTATAAAGCTATAGCCAACAACCAGATAACTTAACTGGAAGTGGAAAACGATCAGGCCTGGCTCTGCCCAGAGAATCAGATCTGTTTACCATTATCTCTAAATCTCACTTTATACAACACATTATACGACACTTTTAATACATACAAAAACCAAGGTGTAAAAATGACAGTACAGCTTATTTTGGAGGCTTACGGAGACCAGCCACCTCCTCTGGCTGCCTGTGAGCTGTTCCACGCCAAAGATATAGTTCAGTCTATCTGTTTTCACTCAGTTTTCATGCTAAGCTAAGTTAGCTGGCTATTAGTAGTGGTGTCACCTTTACTGCAAAGACATGTGAGTGGCATCAGTGGTATCATCTAATTCTTGGCAGGAAAGTGTAAAAGATTCTTGGTCAATTGAAAATGACAGTCTTCACACACAGTATTTTGTACAGTCATGTTTACACACTGAAATAAATTGCCTGTAATAGATGCAAAAGTATTTGGACTGACGATGGCAGCAGCTCGTGAATGAATGAGAAGAAGAACAGAGCCCAGCTCCCTATAATTCAGCTCTGAACTCGGTCGTTAACTTCCTACATGACATCTAAATTGAGAATCCGTCAACCAATTCCCCTTGAGTTTAAATCATAAACGTCCTTATAGCGAGGGGACAAATTGATCTCATTTCAACGCCTAATGACATACAGCGGATTTAAAAGGCTCGCGATTCCGAAACACATGTGCAAATGTGACATTTGATTAGAGGCGTTTAGGGGAGAACGGCTTTTGTTTTAAGTCCAACTTGTGGCTTGCAGGCGCCTCAAAGTGCACCAACGGCACAAAGTTAGGCTAATTTTCAGTAGGTCTTTCACTAAGCCTGACAGTGCGCGAGGGGAATGATGGCATAACCTGTGGTTTCTTAAAGAGGGGATTCAGAGTTTAGTTGGGATTTTTCCTCTTAAGATGGGGACACTGATAGGGCTTAGGAGTTAAACTAACATATGGAGCAAATAGAGGGGTCTCTTGATTTCCCTCTCTTTTTTCATAACTCATGTGGGGTAGAGATGTTTATTCAGGGTGATAACCAGTGGAAGAAAAACAAGAGAGACTAGAGAGCAGGGATGTTTTCTATTTGTGTCCGTATATGCTTTGCGTGGATCTGCGTGTTTATTTTACATTTTTTATGGTGTTAATAGTAAAAGTAGAATCTTTACTGGGAAGATCAAAGACATCAAGGTTTCTGTAGAGAGTTTAAAGATAAGAGTATTAATATATTTTAGGTAGCCTGCAGTCTATGTTGTAGGGCATGTTGTTCCAATTTGGCAAATGTATTTAAAATTGAAATGAGAAGTGACATTTTTATAGCAGACTTATGGTTACTATCACTTCAGGCAAATAGATAAGCCTTAACAAAGTCAGTGAGGAGGGGTGTGTGGGTAAAGACAGAGTAGTTAAAAGTCAGCTGTTAGATGTTTGTTTATAACTCCTTCTCCCATCTCCTCCAGAGGCTCGTCGAGGTTTAGAGTTTCCTTGCTTTCGTGGGGACTGATGAATGGTCGTGGTGGTGGGGTGCACCTATTTAGCACTGGTGTGGACGTGTGTTATTGTGAACAGGGATGACAGCGAGGGCAGTACTTTGGTTTATTAGCCCACTGATGGAGTCTGAGGGAAGCAGGCCTCAGACAGCAGTCTGTCAGACAACCACAGAGGGCAAAGGTCATCCTAATATTCAGGGATGGTAAAAGTCATCAAGTTCAGTGTGAGTAGAAGTCCTCAGAGTAGCTGTGTTATTGTTATAAAACCTTCTTTCAATACTCTTTGGATTAGTCTGTGTTGATAGGTCAGACTCTGGATTGAGCTTCACATGTTCTTTTAATTTAAGCACAGCTGCCTTCACTGTACATAGTCTGTGGAATAAACCTCGCAAGGTCAATGTCACATATCATAAGTCAAACAATTGTAGTTCCTCCAGGTCAGACCATCAACTCCTGTGAGCTAATACAGGCTAATAAACCAAAAACTTTGACTCTTTTTATCTGATTGTGTAAATAAACCTCTCTGAGAGTGTCTGACTGCCGGCCAGCGAGCAGCTTTATTTTTACCACCGAAGTTCAGTTTATTTTGAGTGTTGACATCTGAAGCGACTCCCGAGCCATTCGTCTGGAAACCGTGACTCCTCAGAAGAAACCGAAAGAGAAAAAAAAAAAGAGAGAGGGAGAGAGTACGCAGTGTTTTCTTTCCCTCTGGTTTGTTTTCCAGTCTCCTTTCAAAATGAACTGGGTTTTGAGTTGGCTGCTTCGCACATGGTGTGGTGGTGGTGGGGATGAAGAGACAGGGGGGATGGAGCAGGAGTGAAAGAAATTCAGAAAAAAAAGAAATGTTAGACTATTGAAGATTTTCAGATTGAGACAGTCCATCTCAAAAACAGTCCACAGGATCTTCATATTGATCTACTGTCAGCCAGGACCAGTGTGAGGGAACAGCTGAAGTGATGATGCTACCTCAGCACAGTCACTATATCCAAGTAGTCCCAATGAATTTACTTGTTCTTTTACTTTTAGTGGCATATACATTTGTGCTCTTAATTGAATAATATCCCTTAATTCGCCTAAAATAAGTTTCAAGGCTATAAGGAGCCTTAAAGGATAAATATGAAGTTACAGTGTCCAGTGTGTTCCATAATAGATGTAAGGGCATTCTAGGTCAGAATTGTCTTTGAGAATGATAGTGGTCAGTACGTTAAAATGAAACATTATATAATAACAACCTTGGGTAATTTCTTTAAATGCTGCACTCATGCGAATTCAACAATGAAGTGATTAAACTTTAGTGGTCAAAGGTCACTGTGACCTCCCAAAACATGTTATGGCCAAAAATCGCAAAATTCACTCACTAATTCTGACAAAATTTAACACAAATTTCTAACAGGATAAAAATGATAAAGCAAGTATGTTTTATATCCAAGAGGTCAAAGGTCAACTTCATCATGACACCTTACTGCACTGCAAAAACCCCTCTGGCCATCTCTGGATTTGTTGTAACCCAGGATGGGGAGATTTTGAGTATATTTTTGGAGGCAAACAACCAGGAAGTGATTTCACTTAGTCTGAATTCTTAGATCATATTTACTTCAAATTTTTAAATTCACTGTTACTTACTAGACAGTTACAAGTAATGGGGTCATAAAGTTTATAGAACATTTTAACACATAATCTGTTATAAGTATCCACATAAACAATCATTGCCTCCTTAACACATTAATTCATTTGGGAGGATTCTGATAATAAATGAAGAGATTGCCTCCAGACACAGCCTCAGAGCTGTTGTCACAACAGGAACACTAAATCTGTCAGGGTTTCTTCTTCCAGCAGAATCTACGACCATTTCAGGCAACAACCCACTTGCATATTGCAAAATGATGATTTGTGTCTCTGAGCTTCTTGTTGGATGCTCTCTTGGCCGTGTCATGCCCATAAATTAACATAATTAGCATCATGATTGTGCTGCTTTACTAGATGGATGAGTGTCCTCCTGTAACACTATGTTGCCGAGACATTTTCTCATCACTCCTCAGCGCAGACGCTTCAGTGGCCCTGGGTCAGGCGAGGCTAGCTGTTGCACGCAGAAGCCCACATGGGACAGGCAGTGAAGAGGAACCAAAACTCAATAAACACGGCACCGGCGAGGGAGCGAGTTCAAGGGTGCGCTTGTCATGATGGAGGCTACAGTGAGCGCTCCAGTGGCTGCTGGGGTTTTTGATGCTGTAATGTGAAACGGCTGGGGGAAAGAGGACTACAATTCCCCTCTTTGTCTGGTCTCCACCCCAGCATCACCCCTTTCCCCTCTCCTTGGCGGACCCCCACCGTAGCCAGACTCATCATCTCCCTCTCCGCCTATCTGCCCGGTGTCTGCCACCCATCTCGATACCTTGATCACTCATTCTCACTCATGCTTCATCTAGCATTACCTTTTTCGCTTCACATATTTCTTTGTTTCTGCTCTTTTCTCACTGTCTGCTGTTTTATCTAAGCATCTTATCTTTTCTCACCATCGTCCTCTTCATGAAAGTATGTTATACTAATATACATATATATATATATATATATATATGTATATATAAAATAACCTCAAAGCAGAATAAGATGCAATGATTTTGCCTCTCATCCTCTCTCTCTCTCTGTCTCTCCTCAGTCCCCAGTGGTGTCCGTGGGCTTTGCCAGGTTTCATCCTAACCTGGTGGTGGGAGGCACATACTCAGGGCAGATCGTTTTGTGGGACAACCGCAGTCACCGTCGGACCCCGGTTCAGAGGACTCCCCTGTCTGCTGCTGCACACACTGTAAGGCTGAGGCCCAGTATCACTGTAACATAAAAATAAATCAGTAAAAATAAGTTGTTGTAGAGACGTATTACTCATAGAAGAAACCTAAAACATCCTCATTTATCTAAATAAATCAGACATGTTACAGTCATACAGTGCTTTTGATTATTAATTAATCATTCTGCAGAAAACTAATTGCGGTCTTGTTGTTTAATGTGCATTTATTGAGCTAAAATACCAAAAAGCTGTTGCTTCTAGTTGCTCAAATTTGATGATTGTCTGCTTTACTTTATTTTGTATCATTGCACACTGACTTTCTCTTTGGTTTCAGCAGCATTAGTCAGACAAAAGAAACAATTTAAAACATAGATGTTGTGAAATTGCATTTTCAGTATTGGGAAATATTTTCTGACATTTTAAAGACCAAAAAAAAAAAAGAGAGAGAGATTTGTTTACAGCGATTAAAATAATTGCTATTTTCAGCTCAATGTGATTGTAAATGTTAAAACAAGCTCTGACTTTCATGAAAAAGCTCTCATTATTTGCATTTCAAAGAGCATAATACAGTGATTTAGTAGCAACATAACAAAGGAGAGTTTAAGCTCCTGATACAGGGATATTCATGATTAAATGCAACATCAAAGTTCAAATTAAAAACAAAACATATTTTTTTTATATGAAGAGTTTTTAGTTTTCAGGGGGTAAAAGGTTTGAAAAGTGTTTCACATGAATAAATACATCCTATATTATTTTATGTGTCTTATAATAAGGAAGAAGGATAATAAGAAATTTTCAATATAATGGTTTCATGTATGTTCCATGAAAGATGAAGCTCTGAGAAACAACATTCTCACACACAGACAAACACACACACACACACACACACACACACACACACACACAGAGTTGATGTGAGCAGTCATACTGTATATATAAGTATAACTGGACACTCAGCGCTACATGTCATCCATGCTGTAGGTTAATAGTGGCTGTGGTCGTCCCTCTTGTCTTCTTGTCTTCTCCAGTCAGTCAGTGAACCAGTCCAGTGCTGGTCACTGAATGGATTCTTTGTCCGGCCCAGTACACAAATTAATTACTGCCCAGTAATGACATAATGGTTACGTAGAGTCATTTATAAGGACGACAGCACAGCATGTGAGGTGTGTGTTCAGCTGCATGTTGGCTCACAAACTAATGATGTCACATGCTAAAGGGTAAAATTACATGTATAAAATCTAATTGTTTTAATATTAACATATAAAGTTATTGGAATATTTAATTTCCTTGACAGACATCTATCCTAATATTTATTATAGAAGGTGCCAAAGGTGCAGAGAAGTTGTTATGCATCTAATCAATAAGAGTAAAAATCATGATTTACTGACAATATGCTGTGGAGACTGCTGTAATCATCTCAGTTTAGAGTTAAGAGATATTGAAACCACCTGGTATTATGTATTGTGCAAGTGCACATTCCCACCCATCTCATCCCTTTGTGTATCTGTGTGTCTGTATCACTTTGTTTGTATTTGTGTGTGTGTGTGTAGCACCCAGTGTACTGCGTGAACGTGGTTGGCACCCAGAACGCCAACAACCTGATCACTGTGTCTACAGATGGCAGGATGTGCTCCTGGAGTCTGGACATGCTCTCCCAGCCACAGGTACACAACACAGCACAGCACACTCTTCACTCATCACACATCCTGCCACAACATGTGTCTTTAATGTCTTAAAGTGCAAATAACGCTCAATATATTATGACTCAATAAGTGGTGAAATCTACCTGTGATTCCCCATCTATTTTCTATAACTGTTGATGGGCTTGTATAGGCATGTTTATGGGCTCACATTAATGCTTGCCTCTGTATGTGTGTGTGTGTGTGTGTGTGTGTGTGTGAGGAGACCATGGAACTAGTATACAATAAATCCAAGCCGGTGGCGGTGACAGGTATGGCCTTTCCCACAGGAGACGTTAACAACTATGTGGTGGGGAGTGAGGAGGGCACTGTCTACACTGCATCCAGACATGGCAGGTTAGTGGACACACACACACACACACACACATGCTGTTACACACACATGCATGACGTTTCACAGGAAATAACACAGTCACATGATCGTAGTGTTGAATGGTGCTTTTGGTGTTTGTTTAATGTTTCTGCTTCCATAATATAGACTTATAGTTTTACAGTAGAGTAACTGTAAATATACATTTCGGCATCCAAGACACGTTGATGTTGAATTTTGACATATGAAGGGTATATGAAGTGTATTAACGTTAATCTTTGCTTTAATGCCTTGAAAATTATTAAAACATTTAATTGGAACAAGATTAAATAAGTATAAATATAACTTGCTCTAAAAAAGTAACTTTAATTGAAAAACTTAATTATTGTAACTCAGTCAAAACCCTTTTATGTGCTGTGAATTAGTTTTGATCATGAGCATCCACAGTGACACACAAACCACTTCACTCCGTTATATTTAAGTGTGAGACAACTGCAGTGTTAATATGATGAGTTATGAATTTCATACTTGTGTCGTCCCTCTCCAGTAAGGCAGGCATCTGTGAGATGTTCGAGGGCCACCAGGGGCCAGTGACGGGCATCAGCTGTCACAGCGCAGTGGGCACCGTGGACTTTTCCCACCTCTTCATCACATCCTCCTTCGACTGGACTGTCAAACTCTGGAGCACCAAGGTACAATGTGTGTGTACTTTTGTGTATCTGTGTGTGAGAGAGAGAGAGTAAGAGAGAGGGGATGTGTGGGGGGTTGATTGTGGACTCAGAGACAGAGTGTGGGTGTGTGTGAGTGATGAGAGTGTAAAAACGAACTGAAATGAAGAGAGTTGGGGGCTAAAGCTGAAAACTGCAGGTGAGCAACTTTTTGGGAAAATCAGTCTCTTACTACTCGTGTGTCTGTGCGTGTGTGTGCGTGGGAATTATATGGATACTGTGTGGGTGTGCAGTGACATCATTCAGTAGCAAAGTAACAGAGTCCGTGCTGATGTTGTAAACCCCCCACTAAGACCATGTTGTGATATAGATACCTTGACAAGCTGCACAGGTTCTTTTTGGAACTTGGGTTAATTTAACCTGAGTTTCGCCAGCTAGGGAGTTTCCTCTCAGGCTGTGCTGCACCACCAGTTGGATGTACTAATAAAATGCTGTAGTTTTATAGATGGTAAAACAGGTTTACTGCCAATAGTACAGGAGAAGTCTGGATATCTGCCCAGCATCGGAGGAAGGTTTGTCTGTGAGGGCAAAAATGTCCAGCAAAGCTGATTTTGCTGATAAAGAATGAATGACATGATCAGGATTTAATTTTAAACAAGACTTGGTCAAAACAATGGTCCAGCTTCATTCTGGACTGAGACTGGACTTTACATTCTGATGTGCTCGCTTATACATATTAATATGGACAAATTCCTCATAAAGCTGTATTTGCATTTTTTTCTGTTTCTGTTGCCAGGCAATGGAACAACTTGTCTGATCGCAATGTGCCTGTCAAGACCACATGTTAGCAGTCATTTCCAAGGTGCTGGTAAAATGCTGATTTTATAAGTTGAATTTTGGCTAGCTTTACTTGTAAAACAATCACTCAGAGAGAGAGTTTGACGTGTGTCTGCAAAGGGGAAACCTGACCTTGCGCAACTCTCTTGTCCCAAAAAGTCAAAAAGTTGTTGCGAGGTGCTTTTATTTAAAAAGAAAAAATACTGAACTGTATTCACCAACAGCTATTTGACATTGTTCAGACATTGTGTGTGTCCTGTATGTGTGTATCACTCCCTCCTCCATCCCTGCAAAACCCAAATGCACTGATGGGACCGGTGCTGGCTGCTGCCTGCAGGGGCACTCAGTGGATCTAAGTCAGACACACTGTGAAGGTGGGCACTCCTCCTCTCGCTGGTTTCGAGTGACCTCGTCCACTCAGGGCATTTGTTCTCCTTTCAAACCGACGTGATGAATTCCATTTGGCAGCATTTTTAGTGGCAGTAAAAAGCTAACGGTCACTGTTTCTGTCACAGTGAGTGTTGGAGAATAAAAAAGTTAGCCAACTCATTCAAAGGACTCTTTTGGCAGCGGTGAAGGTTGCAAGACACAAAGGAGTACACTTACAAGGCACATATATGACTTCTGTTGCTGAAATAGGATTGTATATAGGATTATCTTCAGGTAACTGAACAGAGTAGAAAATAGGATTGTGTTAATAAGGAGAATTAGAGATAGAAGAGAGCAGGAAGGAAGGATGAAAAGAAACCAGTGAGTGAGGGGAAAATGGCCGGGGGGGATTTTACGTACAGATAAAAATTCATGGTTATCGTGGAAAGTGATGCTAATATTGAAGGACAGAGAGATCAACACGAGCGGGGCATCAAACAGCAAAAACAAGCAGAAATCAAAGAGAGACCTATTCAATGTAAGGAAAATACATAATGCATATTGCATAATACCTTCAGCTTTATGCAAGATCCAGTTACAGTTTTCATACTTGACTATGACAGGCAGTAAAGATGAATTTTAGCTGATATTTGCATGCAGCCCGTCCATAAGTCACGTGCGAAGGGTCCCATGACACATATTAAAACATTTCTGTGGATTTTCATCAGCAGAGCGGGTTATTTTTCAGGATTTGGGAATTCCCTTTCCTTTGAGGGGCACCGCAGGAATGTGTGTCTGTCTCTTATCCCACAGAACTCATGTTTGTATGTGGGCAGGCGAAATACCTGTGTGTGTGTATGTGTGTGTGTGTGTGTGTATGTGTATGTGTAAACATAGACACCACACATGCCTCACGTACACCTTAAGCAAGCTGCCATTGCTTACCTAAAATCCCCTTGAGGTTTGCCTTCAACCCACCAATCACAGCCATCACAGACCGTTGTAACACACACATACACACACACACATGTTCGCAGTGGATTCTCTTTGCATTCACACGCACGCTTGCCCTCGCAGTTCAAAAGGGCCGTCGTACAGGAGTCTCCTGATGTTTTTACACTCAGCGGTGCAAATATTGTGGTTAGTGAAAACATTTCTAGTCAGCCAGAGTGAGAAGACGTCGCGACAGCTGGGAGTGGGTTCATAATTGTGCATAACTTGAACCGTCATGCTCTCTTGACCCTGAAACCAGCGTCTACTAACTGATTGGATGGAGCGTAATCATTCCACTTTTGCTCTCTTAAGAAGTTAATTAAAGGCCTGCATCACTGTCAGCTCAGGTGATAATGAATGTTGATAATATTTCAGATGAGTGTCTGTAGATGTATCTGGAAAAGGAGAAAATGAGATTCTGTCAAGGGTTTAGTCCCGGTGTGCTCTTACAGCTCTGCTTATGAAGCATTTCATAACAAAGTCTAATTTGAGGACAACTTCGAGCCATAGAGGTAGTATGACATCTGTGATGCGGAGAGATCGTACAGTTCTGGCTGTTGCAGAAAAGACACTGCTTGGATCCCTCTGGAAGGAGATGAGTAGTTTTCCTTCCTTTCTAACATTTTGAGTTTTTTTTTTTTTTTTTAACTCTTTATTTATAGATCATTTTTCATATTTTAGTACAGAGACTAGGACATCAACATCATAAACAGTCTCACTCATTGGCCAAATAAACATGCCATTTTTACCATCATTTTTCACCCAGATATTTTTGGAGTCAGATCAAATAAGTCATTTGCTCTAGGACATGCAATTCTTTAACAATATTAACAAAAGTATCTGTAGTGGGGCCATTTTTCTGGAGCCAGCATTTTGTGATGGCCTTTTTACTTGCCGCCAGCAAGACCCTAAGAAGATAAATATCAGTTTTACTTTATCCATCCGGCATATTTCCAAGATAGTTGTGAATGATACATTGATATTGAAACACAGAACCTTTGAAATGATTTTCGCCACTTCTCCAAAAATCCGGATGGCAGGGCAAGACCAAAAACCACAGGCCTGATCAGCAAAGAGCTCTCCACATTCTCTCTAACATGTTGACTTTTGAAAGAGCAATCATGTACGTGCTAAAGGCACCATATAGGTAAAAAAAAAAAAGGTAAATTCCCATGTTTTGTTTGTTTTTTGTTTTTTTTTAAATCATCAATCACATCTAGGTTCTATATGAATACTGTCAAAATATCAACACGTCAGTCCACAGAGAAATGCTCACAGCCAGTAGTCAGTCAGAAACTGAGCCTTAAAACCAGCCGTCAAGACTTCAGTAACTTTATGATGTCACAACAAAGTCTCAGCTGTGCCCCAAGTCCACACTGAGCCTGTCTGGACCCATCATCCAGCCTCAAACCCTGAGAAAACAGTCATCCAATCAGGAGAGAGGCTTTGATGCTCCCCTCTGATTGGCTGACACCAACTTGTTATTTCTAGTCCCTAGTAGAAAAGCCTGGGATGTAAAACGACAATAAGATGGACTTTTAGTTCTTAAAACCATAAATATATCTTGTGATGGATGTCAAAACCTCAGATAAAACACAGGAAAAGTGTAAAAGATGGGACCTGTAACAATTGTAGTGCTGGGTATGAATTTATAGTTGGCATTATTTAAGTGTTATTTTACCAGTGTGACTGTGATTGCCAAGAATGTGTAAAAAAAAAAAAAAAAAGCATGATGCCCTCCATTCATCCATCAGCTAGTTAACTTGCTCAGAGACCTGGGAGGGGAACCAAGCTTAATATCAATAAATCATCATAGCACTTTGACGTTAACTATCAGTATCCAGTGTACTGGAACTGGTTTTCCAGTTTAAACGTGCCAGGAGCATCCCAGCTCCTGCGCACAGGAAAGATAATGACAAGCAGTTAGTTCATGTGCGGCGCCACGAGGATTAAGCTTCATTTTAAGATTAGTTTTAAGACTTGGTGCTGCAGATTATTTACACAAATCACCTTATTTAAGAAAGGCAGATTATGGCCAGACAACAGTAAAATAGTAGTTTACATTCTGAATAGTAAGTAGATAGAAAGAAGACTTTATGCAGCTCATCTCTCAACTTCTACATAATGGGTTACCTTGACTTATTTTGCTAAGCTTGAAATAATGTACAGAGGCAAATAAGACAGAATCAAAATAAAATGACATTTTACATGTGTCCCAGATGATATGAAATATTGTGGAGAGAGAAGACGAGTAAAAGAGTTAAGTCGAACAGTGATGGTCACATACTGAAACAAGGAGAGAGCATAAACAGGGGCCACCCAGCTGATCGAATGCTGAAACAGTGAGGTGGAGAGAAATGACCTCTGCTGTCACCTGTTCGGCTGGAAAACAGGTTCAATCGAGGCTTGAAATTGCCTTGGCCCTGTTTGTGTGTGTGTGTGTGTGTGTGTGTGTGAGTGAGTCTCACAGCCTTTCAGAGCAACCACGGAGCGAGGGAGTAAAAGTGATGGAGGAAAAAGAAAAAAGACAGACGGCAGGAGGAGGAGGGAGAAAAAGAAAGAGAGAGACTACATTCTTTCATTTGCTCCTCCAGCCAACCTGTCTCCTGTCCTCCACCCCTCCCACTCTACCTGTCAGGAATGCAGTTTGTAAGCCTCTGGAATCCTAACAGCCAGTCTGAGAGATGGAGACACACACACACACACACACACACACACACTCATATTTGTATTGAACTATTTCCCTGCAATAGCTTTTTATGAGCAGTGTCTCTTGGAGCGGCCATATTGCTACCACTGTATACAATATAATGTGTAGATTAGAATATCTGAATACACACACACACACACACACACACACTTCTCAACTGACAGAAGAAGTACACAAACACACAGACCAATACAATGGTGAGATCATTGTGTTTGGCCATGTTATTATCAAAGTATTAGTTTATATTTTAGCCAATAACTTACAAAAATGATATAAAAGCACTTTTGTATTTAAGTCTATAACATTTATTGATCCATGGCAGAATATTTATATTGGTAAAGACCTAAAAATTCCAGTGCTGGTCGGACAACACACACTTACACACATATTCCATTTCTAGAGCCCCTTCCTCTGTGTCCATCTCTCTCTCTCTCTCTCTCTCAGACAGCTGTTGTGTTGAGGTTACAGTACACCTTGTGGAGGGGCCCTCCCTTTCATCTCTCCCAGCGGTTTTATGGCGCTGTGTGAATGTGCTAGGCTTTTTAATTAGGCTCTGCACCCAGACAGGCCCCAAGGCTGAGGCAGCGCCACTCTGTCTGAAACTCACTCACTCCCTCTCTCCATTCCTTCTCTCTCTCTCTCTCTCTCTCTCTCTCTCTCTTTCTGGTGTGTCATCTGCTGTAATCCCGAACTCTCTCTCTCTTTTTTTCTTTCCAGTGTTTTTTTTTCACACCATCGCACTCTCTCACAGATCCCTTCTTTTGCTCTTTTTCAGCACAACAAGCCCCTGTATTCGTTTGAGGACAACGCCGACTACGTGTATGACGTCATGTGGTCACCTGTGCACCCTGCCATCTTTGCTGCTGTGGACGGCATGGGCCGCTTGGACCTGTGGAACCTCAACAACGACACTGAGGTGTGTGTGTGTGTGTGTGTGTGTGTATGTGTGTGTTAGTGTGCTGCCGGGTGAAGACAGGTCATTGTGGGCGTGTCCTCTGTGTCATCTCTGTGTGTTGATGTGCGTGTGTTATGTGTCCTCGGGGCCTGTCGCTGGGCCTGAACCGCACAACCAAACACCCCGGCCGTCTCCCTCCTATCAACCCCACGCCCCCCCACCACCACCCTCCACATCCCTTCCTACAGACACACGCGATTCAAAGATTCCCTTGTAGGCGTTTCCCACAGCCCTCGCTTTAAATCAGACATGGTGACATCTCCTCATCCCGGCTCCCACCCAGCCATCAGGCCAACATTCCTCCAACCTCTGTCCAACTTTAACCCACCACCCTGTCCCATCTCCTTCCCACAATCTGTCCCATCAGTGAAGCTCACAGATGTGCAGGAGACCACGAGCCCTAGCCCTCAGTCCGCAGTCCCATGCTGGAGATGAAAATAATAAAAGGAGAAAGTTCAGGCCGGGGAGTGCATTTAAGGCTAGTGAATAACAGCTCGTCTTGTTTTACAGCTCAAATACATTGGATATAAAATAGTTAATAAAACATATTAAAAATATAATTCAAAACAATGACTCAGACACATGTTTTCCCCAAGATTTTGTCAATCTGAAATGAATTATTCAAGGTCATTTTATGAAGCACAGATTCACGCCAGTTCACTGTCAAACACGTTTAGTCTTTGAAATATTTTCCACAAATTGTTTGCAGTTTGTTAGTAATTTTGGAAAAGTTCCACATCTTGGGAAACACACAAGTTAAGCAGCTTCATATTTACCATACAGACACGAGTGTGGTATTAATTTTCTCATCGAACACCCGGCAAAGAAAGCAGATAATTATGTTTCCCCAAAATGTCCGAGGTATTACTGGAGCAGGTCGTCTGCTAATCAGTAAGTGGGCGAATGAATGGTTGAACGTGGATGGTAGTGTAAAGAGCTTTGAGTGGTCAATAAGGCCAGAAAAGCGCGATATAAGTGCAGTCCATTTACCATTCCTTCAGGTATAAGAGAAGAGAGAAGAAGTTGCATTATAGAGAAAATATAAGTTCTGCTCTGAGTGTGAAAACCATACTTTTCTCCAACTCTCACAGAGGAGGAGGCACCAAACCTTTGATCACCCAGGTAAAAGTAGGGATAAAAGGATCCTCCATTCTCCTTCGCTCTTCGTTTCCATGGAGACAACACCCACAGTGCCTTCAACCATAATACAAGTCTGCATCTCCACAGATGCTCTCCTCCCTCTCTCATAATGCTCTTTTGCTCCTGGTTCGTCTCGTTTTCTTGCAGCTCCTTCGCGCTGCACACGTACGCGGAAAAAAATTCACATCTCACCACCCAGGATTTCGTGGGTGAAATCATTTCCATTGTCTCATCTAATCTCTCTTTTCTTCTCGTTTTAACCCCACTCTCAATCCCCGACTCCATCGCCGGTGTTGTGTCTTCCCTGTGCAGCACAGATGACAAGTTTCCCATGGTTTGCTCAACAGCGGCCTTTTCACTGACAGAGGAAGAGTTCATTACCGATGGTCTAACTGGGCTAACAATGTGCTTTATGAGAAACATTTGCTAAGGCGCACACGCATGCACACACACACACACACACAACGGATGTACCAAGCGCATGCACACACATCCACTCACACACAGTCGGCCTAATAGCAACAGACTTCCCATTGTTGCCGTCATATTAAAAACATAACGACATTAACGGAGCAGTGCAAGCACGCCTGGTTCTCATTTCCACCACACACACACACACACACACACATGCACATGCACACACATATACAGCCAATACAGATACAGTACAGATCCACTCAAGCTGAGTGGTGGAAGCTAGCAGACTAATGGCAGTCAGTCTGTGGTTAGCGCTGCTTTAAATACGCAGGAGCTCGGTGTGTGAGGCGACACGATGCCAGGGCCTCTGTCTCCACCGGTGACATGTGTCAGACTCGCCTGCCACATGTCAGGAACAGTTTATGGAAACACTACAGATGTTTTTTTGGTTTTGAAAGGTGCAACATGAGTGCTGGTGTTTACTAAAAAAGAGCACTGGCTCACCCACAACAGCAAACATGAAGGCAGTTATTATACACTAAATATCCCTGTGTCCACATTTGAATGAGAAGTTGTAAATTTGACAGCCATGTTTGTCTAACTTGTAGCATATTTGGATAAAGTTGTTGTTTTTATGTAGCAGATTTGTTCTGTAAATTACACTATAATGGCATAATGCTCCCATTTTCCTATAAACATCGAGAAGATTGGTGTAAACAGCAAGTTGGCCATTAAATAAAAAGAAACTGGCGCTCTAGGAACATGTTATAAGGGTAAAATTGAGATCTGTGGAACTGAAACTTATTATTTCACTTTCACTTTTAGTAAGCTGCATTTATCACAGTCAAGACATATAGGGTCAAACATATAGAAACAGCTGCTGTAAACAAGACAAGTCATTGCCTGCAGGTGGCAGGATGGAGGTGTCATAGGTCACAGCAGGGTTGTCACCTCTTCATATTGTATTTACACTTAGCAACTGAATATGCTGAATATGCCACTGTTGAATGCCTCATCTGACATTTAGATACTACTTAATTTATCGCATTGAGGTATTTCACTTTGAAATGAATCCATGTCATGTGGTTTGAACATGCCTTTTTGAGATTTTTAGAAGGTGCATTCAACTTATACTGTTGAATGCACATATAAATATAGGATGCATAAACTATTTCAGTTGCTGAAATGCATTTCTAATTTAGGTCAGTCAGGTTGCTTGAGATAGATAACAGCATGACACAGCAGAATTCAAGATGGAAAAAGTCAGACTTGTTCAGCTGACGACTCAGGATAATGAATGGAGACGGAAGGAATCTCTCAGTTCACTGTTGGTCTTTCTTTGTTTCTATCTGAATCACCTGTGACTGAGTTTATGTCCTCTCAACTCAAAGTGCTGTTTATTATATACATCCCAGTGTGAACGCACAGTTTGTGGTAATGTAATCTGATACATTATATGGGTGGAACTGTGTAGTAAACTTTCTGCGACATTATATTGAGCATTTGATTTTTGCTGCTCCACCAGGTGCCGACTGCCAGCGTGACCATTGAGGGGGCGTCGGCCTTGAACAGGGTCCGCTGGTCTTCAGGAGGGAAGGAAGTGGCTGTTGGGGATTCTGAGGGTCGAGTCTGGATCTATGACACTGGAGAGGTACCGATGATAATGACTGTGCAATTTATGAATAGATAAATCACATAACACGTTGAAAGCAGAAACATAGTCCATGTGTCTGAGCAGAATAATCACTGGCATTAGAAATATTAACGCATTCAAGTGTTTCTCACATAAAACATTAATATTTTAGCAGGTTAAAAATAAAACTACTCCGCTCCTTGTTGTTGGATTCCCTCCAATTGCTCTGGTGCAAAGAGCCACTGGTTCTCATGGAACTTCGTTTTTAAAACCATCAAAAATGAATTAGACCAAAGGTGCCAAAAGCATGAGAGGACTACAGTGACCCCAAATGATTGCACTGTTGCAATTAAGTTGTTTTACAGAACACTGAGATATTTTAGTGCCTAAAATTAGGGCATGTGGTCTTTCTAAATAAAACATCAGTAATAAATCCCTCTCTCTGGATTTCAAAATAAAGTGTCATATGGTGGGAAGTTATGTATATAATTGTAACTGAATCTTAATTTTACATGTGTACATTTATTCATTGTGTGTTTCATGTTTATCTAACACATTTTGGACGACAACATCTGTAGGAAGACCGGCTCTAAAAGAGGAGAAATACGTGGATCTTTTTTTCACAGTAAAAACTCCACATGCACCACAACCAACCAGTTTAGGTCTTGTAGCCCTGTATGTTTACTCAACCGTCAGCATCACCATGGATGTATGTGTCTGATTTTTTTTTTTTTTTCTCCCTCCCCTCTCGTGTGCCTGTAAAATGGCCTCCACATGACTTTGCCATCACCACAAAGCGGCCAACCACTCTGCCTGTTGCCTGTATGTTCTCTCATGTTTGGAGGGCTGGTCAGGATCCCCATGTGAGGGCACGTTAGCCTAGCCGCTCAGATAATTTTAGCCTCTCTTTCTGCTATGTGGTTGAGGCTGAGCTGAGCCGGTGGCCTCCACACTGGGTCGACAGTAACGAAGAGTCATCAATAAAAGTGAGCGGGGCTGAAAGGTTTTATGACTCCAAAGAGCTGTGTGTGTGTGTGGTGCTGGTGGTGATGGTGGTGATGGGGGTATTTTTTTCACTTGAAACTCCCCCTATAGAGCTAAAACTAGGAACAGCAAGCGAAAAAAAAGAGATGCCAGCAATTCCATCCAGAGCAGTGCGGTCCTGGGACCAACAGCAAACCTTGAGACGGCTCCAGGAAAACAAAACACCAAATACTTTTATTTCAGTATTATTTGACTGAGTACAAATTAGTTGTAGGTCATTTATCTGCAGGGATCAGGACTGTTTACATTAGTCCTGTACTGGTGTTGCTCTGCATGGAAAGTCCAAATCATAAAACAAATGCCATGGGACAGAGCTCTAGCAGATCAGGGTCAGTGGTGTGATGCTGTTCCATGACGTGAAAATGTTTTGGACCTGCTTTTTTTTTTTTTTTTTCTTTTAAGTCCAACATTAAACGCTGGAGCTGCTGCTGAGACGCTGCTAATGCCGAAGTCACTCGGGCACCATATAGATGATGTACTGGCAGAGCCCCCTGCTGTGGCCAGCCCAGCTCTGTGGGGGGTTGGAGGGTTCAAAATGGCTGCCTCCCTCCCTCCTCCTCCTGGTTCCTGTTTAATTACAGCCTGGCCATGCAAAGCGGTTGCAGACAGCTTGGGTGGCGGCCGTGGCTTCTGTCCCACTCACTCTGACTCCCACAGTGCGCGACTGCAGCTACGCACATAAAGAGCAACAACATTCAGTTTGACAAGTCCTTCATTAGCCTTATGTAGCCTCTCTGCAGTGGCTGTGCTAGCAGCATGGCTATAGAAATGACAGTGTAAGATCAACTGTTACCTCACATCACAGGGCTGTAGGCAGCAGCCCTGTGTCAAAGACAGGGAAGGTGATGGCTCCTCAGCTCCCGATGAATGGATCTTACAACAGAAACATTGTCATGCATGCAGCAACATTTTAAGTCTCTGCAAGGAGCGTGTGCTAGCATTTATGTGATTCGTTAACACATTGCCAAATCACAACACTTAAGACTTGCAGCAAAGGTTGTCTTTGTCAGACAATCCTGGGAGCCCTGATGTGGTGCTCCTCCTGCTACATTGAACCATTCCTCCTCCATATTCAGACCTGCCACCATTAGATTGATTTAATTCTCTAAAATTTGCAAAAAAAAAAAAAAAAGTGTCCCATTTGAGTTTAACCAGCTGTAGAGCTGGAAAATTAAGGAAGTGGAAGAGTTTGACCAATCATAGCGCTGGATTTGTTTCCATGAAGGTGCTCCTCAAGGTGTGCAGGTCTACAAATGAATGAAAGACGCTTTTTTAATGCAGATCTAAAATGTGTTGATTTCTCATCTTTATTCATAAATAGTGTTGAGTAAAAATGAAGGAGGTGATTCTCAGGTATCTTAACAAACAGTGACACTAGATCTGTTACCAAGCAACCATTCATGTGTGCCCACCCAGTGGTTAATATGTTGTACCTGTCTCTGTGTGGTCCTCCCTCCAGCTGTCTGTGGCTCACACTGACGACTGGGCGCGCTTCGCCCGCACCCTGATGGAGATCCGTGCTAACCGGGCGGACGGCGAGGAGGAGGGGCCTATGGAGCTGGCTTCATAGAACAGGACTCCAAACCAAAGTGGAGTGAATCAGAGACCTGGTGTGCTTTTATTGGTGTCACTGTAGCATGTGCTTCTCCCCCCTGTTTCATTCCTCCACCTTCATGTTCACCCTCCTGTCGTGGTCCGAACGCGGCCACACTTTAACTGTGTATTTGCATTTGCGCAAATGTAAATGCAAACTGTCTGTTAATGGATAAACTGTTGACTTCTACTGATTCATCCACTCTTATTTATATGTTTAATAAATTAAGGTGATTTGTTGCTTGCAACTCGTGAGCCTACAGTATATACAAAGTGGCAGCCTTATGAAGATATGTGTACTGTAACGACGCTTTGCACTACCGTGATAATAAAGCAGGGTCCATAGACTAGTCACGTATTGTTTACAAAATGTCACGTTCACTTTACGTTGTGCTTCTTTTGTCTGTATTAAGCCTGCATGCGACACATTCCTGAAATATCCCGGGTGGAGCTGTTATGGTGACGTTTTCACACGTGGGGCGTTCGTGGCTGCTTGATGTCAGTGTTTCGGGGGTGTCAGAAACAGAATCATGTGCCGTTTTGACACTTTTGTCTTTTGTTCTGAACGAGAGCTACAACTGTATATTCTAACAAGAGGTATATTGTACTGCAGAGTGCTCGCTGTTAAACCTGCTATGTTTACCATTAAAGCATAGCTGATGAACTCCTGTCTTTGCTTTTTGAGTTGAATGGGAATGAAAACTCCAGCACACCTTCAGTTTACTAATATAAGTTTCTCTTTACTCTCAGTAGACATGTTGCTGCCATACGTACAGTAAGGCACAATTATCACACACCATCTGTAACTCCTACATTCTCTGTACTGTACAATTTTAAATACTCAGTCATGACACACTACAGAAGTGCAGTGGGTGCCAGCTCTCTCTTCCAGATTTTTACACATCTGCACACATTTAGACCTGAACTCCTTACAGCCGTAAACATTGCGTACAGTCAGAATGTTACACTGTGTCTTTACATTCAAGTACTTTTTGGTCATATTCTAGTAGATACATTTGATCAAATGAGCAACTCAGGATCAAAACAGCCTCATAGATATGAAAATATGTCTCTGGATATCTCATATATACTCAAGTGCCACATTAGTGATCAACAAATCCTTCCTCAGCCAGCTATATGATCGTAATGAGGAATGTGCTTTTGATTATATAGCAACAATAGGAAGACACTGGAAAGAGCTGCAGCTGTATGTAGTTATTGATGCTATTTTCCAAAGCAGTTAAGGTATATTTCAACATCTGCCAGCCCTTCTACTGCCTGTGTGCATATACTGTACCAGCTAAACTGTATGAAAAAGAGAACCGCAAATATAATACAACTCTATAACAATGTCAATCAAAGGTGAAACAAACACTGCACGGCTTCTGCACAGAGTTTGCTTTGAGTAACCTATGCTGACCGGCTCACTGATTGACATGGTTGCATATTGACGACTATATTTATATATAAGAGAAAATAAATAACTTTGAATAAATAACTTAAAATACTACAAACAATGGCTTTTGTACGAAAAACATTCAAGCCCTCTCTTCCACTTCACTAGACAAGCCCACCCCGCCCACCTGTGGAGTGATTCAGGGGGTGTTTGCAGGGCTGCTGCTGCTGCTGCTGCTCGCCACCGTGTAGCGTGGGAGATGGAGTCCAAACTTGCTCTCAATGCCAGCGAACGTGGCCACGGCCAACCTGAACCCTCCGATGTGGTCGGGGTTGGGCGCCGGCAGGCTGATCCGAGACTTGGGGGTGGGCTCCGAGCCAGCCGGCTTTCTGCGGTGTGGAGAGAGAGAGGGAGGGAGACAGAGGATGAAGCCAGAGGCAGAGTGAAACAGGAGGAGGAGGAGGGAAATGCAGAAAGGTGGTGGCGGTGGTGGTGGAGAAATGGGAAAACTGTTAAACAACATAAACATGGTGCAAGATGTTATTTTAAGCAAACAGGGGAGAAAGAGTGTGCACCGACAGGAGTTTTATTATCATTAGTATTAAATCTTGAATTAATATTATCTTATTAAACAATGTTTCCCCACGGAAATAAAAATCTTGATAGAAAATCAAAGGTGAAACAATTGAATATTTCTCCCTTTAAACAGAACCGAACCAAATCCCTCTGTGATTTCACGCTCTGTGATTCGCTGCCAACGCGTCACGGACAGCAAAGGAACACAGATGAACCAAGTCCAAACCACACTGACTGTTCACTGGGTCTGCAGCTGATTCTGTTTCACTCTGAGCCTCTGGGAGAGAAGCAGCTTCATATAAAAGTAATGAGCCATCCAGCCAGTACATGCGTGTGCAACACAGTCTCAGCTGTCCATTAAAAGAAGCATTTTTCTTAGTCATTTCTGAGAGGTTCGCTGCCTCTTTTCCCCACTGGACCTTTTTCACTTCACAGAGCTAAAGAATTATTCCTGAGAGTGACATGTTTGGACGAGGAGAATGAGCTTGTTTCAGTCCCAGAGGTGCTAGAGAGTGTCTGTACAAGTCAAATGGATGCTGTCCGCCCCGATCACAGTGCTGTAAAACTCTTAAGTTTGAGAAACTTGTGTGACATCCTGAACTTTGAGTGAGGGCTTCCATCTGTCACGTGCATAGATTTTTGGTCCTGTGTTATTTCTTTTTCTCTCACTGAGGAGAGAGGGCTCACAGCAAGAGCAGCTACTGAATGCTGAAATCAAGCCATGACCAACTTGATGTGGCACTGTCTTTGAAATAAATAAAATTCTGGGTGTTTGATATTGGAGGACCTGAAGTTTTGCTGTACTTGAGAGTTTCATAGCTACTGTAAGAGTGAGACTTACTGTCCTCCAAAGTCAATGTAGAACCAGCGCTGCAGGAGTTCATAGGTCACCAGGGTCACGCCGAACTGAGGCGAGGACCGAAACACTCGAGCTGCAGGAGGGAGCAGAAATGAGTTTATTTAAATACAAATAGACACTTATCTCCACAAGTGTACAATCCAGGGCTTAGGTTTGTGCATAATCAGGCCTGTGTTTTTTAAATATGAACACTGTTCCTTTCATTTATATACATTTAAATGAATCAGGCAAATAAAAATCCTGATTAAATTACCATAATAATGGTTATATGACAAAAACATAAAATGCTATATAATTGTTTTTAATTTCTATGTGACACTAAACAGGTGAAAAAACATTACTAGTTACCAAACATCAAAAAATGTATCATGCATCTGAAGAGTGACATGTACAAAACCAAAAGTAGAGGATAGAGGAGAAAAGCTACAGGCCTAAAGTTTATCCTGATAAATGTTCTTTCTTCCTATCTGCCAGATTTTCTGGCTAATTTAAATGTTTAGTCTGTAAACAGCCTACTCAGTCTGCAGCGATCCTCCATATTTACAAAATACAGTTCTGTTTTTATCTCACTAAACAGAAAGTTGCCTGGTTCCCAGTAAAAACATGATTCAGACTGAACTTGAAACACATCAGCTTTTCTTCTTCCATTCTGATAAAGTCTGTACATGTGCAAACACATTACTGACAACCTACATTCAAATTATATTGTAATGTGTTGGAAATATGTGAAAACAAAGAGCTCAGTCCTTTACGGCTTTCTCTGTTCAACTGTAGGATATTTTTATGAGACTATAATCCACAAACAGAACCTGCGGAGGCGATGCAGGTCTCTTCACAGCACTTCGCCTCCAGGTCAACCTGTGTGTAGCCTGTGGAGCAAAACTCGGGGCAGAGAAAAGGCTGAAAACCTGTTGCTGCTGTGTAAAGTGTATTTTTGTGAGAGCAGGGTAACGACCAAGGACGACTCACATGAGCACATTTACATTTCTGTTGAGGTTTATGAGCTCTCTCATCTTCTTTATGGTGGAAGGACCACAAAGCTCAGAGAGACGTTTGTCCGAACATCAAAAACAGTAGAAATATGAGGAGGTTGGAAATAAAAGTTAGAAATGATATTATTTTGTTCACTACTAGATGTTTTACTGAATGTACCTCCAGCTCCTTTCCAGAAAGCACGGGGCCCCTCTTCTCTGAGGATCTTCCAGAAGCAGTCCACCAGGCCGCTGTAGGTGGTCTGGCCGGCGCGTGCTGCCACCTGTAGCCTGGTCTTGATCACGTCCGCTGGGGTCACCAGAGAGGCCGCTGGCATGCCTGGACAGACAAACGCAGCAGCCGTTGAGCCTTGTGTGATGTGTTTGATTCTAAATAGAGCAAATCAGTCTCAAACACATGAGCTGATTTGCAGGAAGCAGCCGTCAGTGATTGACTGGACTCTTGCATATCATCGTCACTGCGTCTGATAGAGTGGTTTTAGTGCTCTTTGTTCCCTCTTTTAAAACACGTCATCTCGGATCTTGACCATCTTGCAGCAAGTCTGGCGTGTACATACACTATACACAAGTAGGGGCCAGTTCCTATCACTTCACCATCGACCAATCCATACCACCAGCGAGGCCATTATTTAATCTCTACCTTTTTTCTTCCTTTCCTCTCTCTCCCACTTTTCTTACAGCCGTTTGAAAGGGGCCAGACAATGGACGGTAATGACAGCAATGCACACTGTGCCCCGTGTGCCGCTGAAAGTGACTGGCTGACTGAAGGGAGTGACTGCAAAGTCCCCACTCCAGCCACTTCAGCCATGAATGGGCTCAATCATTGATGGCTCGGTCATTACCATCAACTGCCCTCTTGACGATTTAGTCTGACTTCTTGGTTTTTGTAACGGCCAAACGAGCTATTCAGCAGGCCTGATCAACTCAGCATTAGGTAGCAGACTAGCAACCGGTGGGGACTGACCACCTGCACTGAACCGAGGAGAGGAGAGGAGAGGAGAGGAGAGGAGAGGAGAGGAGAGGAGAGGAGAGGAGAGGAGAGGAGAGGAGAGGAGAGATCTGAAGTAGGGCTAATGAAAAAACTGTGACCCTGCAAATGCACATAAGCGTCAAGAAGAGAGAACAAATTATTTTTCCAGGACAGACAAAGATGCAATAATTACTGTGTTTACATAAAAAAAAAAAATCAGGACCACAATATTACTATGTCCAGAAAATGTGAAATCAAAATCATTTCCCATTGACCCAACACCTTGACCAACAAACAGTCACGTACCTGCTCTGTGCAGGTTTTCTAGATCCAGAATTTCTGGTCTTTGTCTTTATCATTGAGCTCATTACTAAAGCATTTGGTCCTTCATAAAACATTTACAGCCTGTCTATAAAATCATATATTGTATACATCCCTATGCTTGCCTGCAGTTTTCGTCATCTTTGCCTTTTCTGGCACATCGTTGCACTAGTTGCTGTGTTACGACACAAACTGTGAAACGGCTTAATGTGAATCGCACCCCCATGTGCTCGTGCATGTGTCTGTTATGTTGTGCACGTACATCCGAGCTCATAAAAACATTGTTCCATGGCACTGTTATTAGTGGTCAAAACGCCCGCAGGGCACCTTTAACAGAAAGTAAAGAAAAGCAGAAAATATCCAGATTTAAGAAGTGAGAAGACGCAAATTTCACAGGAAAAGTGACTCAGACGATTAAATAATTATTATAACAGCTGCAGATTATGTTTCTGTCAGTTGACTCAATTATAAATCAGCTGTTTCACCTCTGCTTGACTAGAATGTAAACATTACTCCTCCCTGTCATGAGACAAACTGTTGAAAACATTTGACTTGACATGTGCTCATTCTTCATTCAGATTCACATTCCCAATTTTACATCAGACTGAACAGCAATCGTCAAGACGCTTTTCACACTCCACAGCTAAGAAGAACAAAATCTCTCATTGAGCGCTAATGTCAGCTAGAGATGGCCAGCACCGTGTTCTTCATGGGGCAGGCTAATGGCTGGCTAAATAATGCTGCACAAACTGAGCGTGTAATTCAATTTCCTGTGCTGACTGTAAAACACTAATTGCCAAAATGCTGCAACCGCTGATAAATATATGTGAAAGCGGAATGATAAATGTGTCGACGTAACGAAAAAAATAAAGAAATCATGAGGCTCGTTTCAGCTCGGAGTCTGTGGGCCGTGGCTGCCAGTCTTGTGGTGAGAAACCAGAGTAAAAATGGAGGAGGGAGGCTGGATTTATGATTTTTCCGTGTTGTGCTGTGCCTCTGCGTCAAAACGAGAGTGCTGCTGACACATCTCTGAGGGTTCAAAACAAATATTAAGTCTTTTATGCAAATGCTCTAAAGCTTTTTAACTTGGCAGGAGAGTGCTGGGCTGTTATTAGTGTTTTCCTTCGGATAAATCCAATATTAAAAGTCTGCTTTGAATAGATCAGATTTTCAGGGAGATGATGAACATGTTAAGTCATCAGTGGATGTTTTGGTCCCTCTGGTCTCTTCTCCCTCATCTGTGGCCAAACTAATGCACGGACAGGACTGTGTGCATTCCTGCAGCGTGAACTCATATAAGGTATGCACAAGCATGTTTGTGCAACAGTGTGCGCTTTCCCACATGCATATGTGTGTGCATGCACAATATATTAGGATTGGAAAGCCTGGTTGGCAGGCATGTGAGGCGCTTCCCTGCAGCAGAGCTCCAAAACCCCAGTCCCCAATCACTGAGCAGCGCTCTAATTAGCAGCTACCGCCATGGAGCCTGCGGTCGGAGGCTGCCTGGCTTCCAAACTCTGAGCTCTGCTACTGTTACTGCAGCCTCGTGAAGGTCTGAGGAGAGAGCAGAGCGAGACCTGCTCGCACACTTTGTTCAAAACTGGAGCACACCGAAGATTTTATTTCCTACATTTCAAGGCTCTGCACACTGTGTCGGGGACTGAGGTGGACTTTTCTGGCTTGCTACTGAGTCAGATATTTAACAGAAAACTGTATTTTCATGGGAAAGTCACAGATGTATTCTACAAGGTTACAATATTAAAATACAACGTGCAATTATAGAGGCTGCCAACTATTACAACATTGTCATAATTTATTTAAAGAACGGGTCCTACAGCCTTGAACAGAGCTGATGATAAATCTTTAATTTCTCTATTGATAAAGACACACCAGTCTAACTTTCTCTTAACTCTGATACAGATTAACAATCAATGATCTCTGAGTTAATGGATTTTTATGATTAAAAACAGAGTAAAAATACTGAATTTGACATTGACAACGACAAAGTAACTACATCTCATTTGGATCAGTCACATCTGGGTAATACCTGATCAGTACCTTTCAAACAGGTGTAACTTTACCTGCCACAGCTCCAGCCAGCAGCATCTTGGCTGGCCCTATCGTCCCGTCCACCTCAGTGAGGTTAGACTTAAGGTGAGCATAGCAGGGGAAGTAGATGGCTGAGAAGGGGATGTCCCGCAGAAAACAAGCCTTGGAGCCCTGAAGACAGAGAGTGAGAGAGCAGGAGAAAGAGGAGATTTCAGATCATAATATTAGGTTTGGAGTCAAACTATCAGAAAGAGACAACATAGACAAAGTATAAACAGAAAGGGGAGCAGAGAAAGAGCAATGGGGCTCAGGGGGATTCAAACCTTGACTCTTGGCTCGGGGCTTGAAAGATGGATTGCCTGTTTTTTTATAAGCCACAATATGAAACATCAACTGTCTGTTCACGAAGCATCAACTGATGTCACTGCCAAATAAGCAACTTCCAAAAGACTCCTGGATCTCTTCTGGCAGGGGGGGATATTGACCACAACATGCCAGATGAATCATGTCTCTGCATATGCTAACGATCTGTGTCCTCAGCAGCAGGTGAGAGAGGCAGCTCCCAAACCAACGCTGTCAAGAAAAAAAAAGAGTGGGAGAAGAGCGTAGAGAGAGAGAGAAAGACAGACTGGCTGACGAAGATGGCTCCTTGTCTGCCACTGTAAACAACACTATATCATCAAGCCTATTGAGTTTCCTGCTGTATTTCAAGCCTGTTGGCACGCTGCCACCGTCTTGATACAGCAACTACAGTCAACAGAAGGCGTTTAAAGAGCTGGGCAGGGTCTCCCTGTTTTGGACAGGCTTCATTTAACTCCTATGGGATAATCCTTTAGTTCCTCCTCTCTCTCTCTCACACACACACACACACAGAATTGGCAGATACCTGGGCTATCTCTTTCCTCTGGCACTTCTTGTCTGCCTGTCCCTCCTGCTCGCTGACTGGGGCCCGAGCGGCTGCTGAAAGCTGGGAGATTCTATCGAGGCAGGACAGACAGGCAGCGTCACAGGGACTGGGACTGGAAGACTTAATATCAGGGTAATAGTGTTGGGCTGAGTAATGCACTTGCAGAGCGGCAGCTGAGTGCGAGAGCCTGTGTAGAGTCCTTTTACACCTAGATGAAATGCAATTCAGAACAGGCAAAATGCATTTCTGCGCATAAGTAGACTTTTATATAATGACTATATTTTAAACATCATCTGGATCCATATCCCAACAATGACAGCTTTCCCCCTGTGATGAATGGTGGCGCTAGTGCGTTAGCCACCCTACCAACCGGTAGCTCCACCAGTGGAGGGTGAGCGTCAGGATAATTACCCTGACAAAGGCAGCTCTGTGCCTGGGTGCAGCCCCTCCGGAGCCAGCCCGTCTGGGGCTTGCAGGCTGAAGCTCGTCTCCTCCCCACCTCCCCTCCACCACCATCACCAACACCGCTACTGCTTTCTCAATGCACTTTGTCTCCTCTCTGTGCATGGACCAGGAGACAAATGCAATGTGTGTGCATGAGCATGCACGCACTGACACAAGCTCCTTTTCTCCCAGACAGTAGGTATATATGGACACACACTCCAGCACAGTCATAAATTGCTAAGAGTGAATGCACACCTGCACACACACACACACAGGTGCAGGTAGGACAGGTAGATAGAGACAAGAGGAGGTTCCACGCTCTTTCACAGCCTTGTTAATAGAACCTAGAGGTTTTCATGGAATTTGTCTGCGCTGACCAGTTGTCACATCCGCAGATCACAGGGACAAAGCAAACAGGTCCAGAGTGATGAGGGAAGGAAGGGGGGAAGAAAGGAAACTGAAGTCCTGTCTAAGGACGACTTGATCTCCACTGAGATCATGTTTACTACGTTGAATTTGACAACACGGGTGCCATCGTCTTACTTAAATAAAACGAGGCAAATTAATCCGACCCCAGGTATGAGATTGACATTTTCACAGTTGATTGTGTTTACAGTCGAGGCAGAATCTCTCCTGCCAAGCTCCATTAGGATTTATTTATGTAATTTAATTAGACATGCTCTGTTTCACCCTGAGGGCTAATGTCCCTGTCTAGCCTGTTAAGCTGCTAATGTTAGAGGTAGCCGCAGCTCGTTCACCGACTCCTACAGCTCCCCTGTCTAAGTGCTACCCCCAAAAAAACTGTAACTGTGCACCTCACTGGCACCAACAGATTGATGTTAGGAGTCATAATATTTATGAGGGAAGTTTGAATACAGGAAATATTCTTTAAAAACACACCAACAATACAATATTGCTATATTAGCCCCTGATATGACACTGTAATCTTTCACGCTTTACAATGCGTTGGTGCATAATATCACACAACCCTAATATGTTCAAACAGTGCACTGTAATTTTTAGCCCCTGTGCCATTGAAAAATACCAATTATGGCAATTAAGGTTAAATACAGCTTTTAACATAAATTGTGCCTTTTCTTGCTCTTGAACAGAAGACCACACGGAATTGTTGATTTAAATGATAGCTGATGTGGGGTAAGGTAATATGTGTAATTGTACAATGGTTAATAGAAAAATCACATATGATTTAGTCATAACAGTAATGAGAATAAAGGATTGTTGTGAAGTTGTGAGGCTGACAAAAGTACAATAGATGGATACTGGACATCTGGCAGTGATTTGTCAAATAATTTAACTTGAATTCAGTGTTGCATGAAATGTGTCTCGGGGATTCTACCAAAGCCATGCCTTTCATTTAAAGATAAATGTGATTTTCAATTAAGAGACTGTAAATCTCATGTGATGTCTTTCATCATTGAAGTAGTCAGTGTCTAATAAATGGACTGAAATGTTACAGTGGTTTGATTTTTTTCTCACTGCTTCAGTAGCATGACTTGTTTCCAAGTGAGCATGTTAGGCACTGCACCTCCCACGTGTTTTCTGGGACAGCAACGAACGAGCTACGTGCTCACAAATCAGAGGAGACAGGGACAAGTGAGAAAGTGTGTTTGTGTGTGTTGACTGACGTGAAACCAACAGGTTTCTGTTATATTACATCAATGGTCAGTTTAAACAAGCGTATTTGAAATCCTTTTCAATGACATCATAACCACAGTCTATAGTATAGACCCCCCCAAATGTCCACCTGAGCTGATTTCCAGGGATTTTCTATTAATTCTTTTACAAATTAACACAACCATTATTTAGAGTAAAGGAGAGAGTGGTGCATGAACCGCAGCGATGTCCTTAAAGGTCAGTGTGTGTCTAGTAACTGGTGGGAGTGACAATTTTATTAACATTTGAGCACTTTGTGTTTGTGTTGTGAGACAGTGGTGGGAAAGATGTGACAGGAAATGAGGTTAGAAACATGCAACATCCAACACAGTTTGGGACATGGAGTCCCTAGTTCAGCGCTTTAATCCCTCGGTCACCACAGCAACCCAACAGTTATAATTTTAGTGGGGAGGATGTAAGGATGTAGGAAAAGCACATGTGTGCATCTCTGCATTCCTGCACTTGTGTAACCAACTCTCTGATCCCAAAAGGTCCAGAGCCAAAAAAATCTCAAGTTTAGCAGAAAATATGAGAGTGGACAAAGATACAAGGTTAGAAAAAAATCTTTTGTGATTTACATTCCAGTGTAGCAGACAGCGTCCTCGTCGGCTGTTTTGTGGGATTAGAGAACATCCATGTAATTACAGTTAGAGAAGAATAAAGCAATAGTTATGTAAGACTTACTACTATAATTCCTTATGGGAAAAAATCTATTTATATTTTAAAAGAGAAGTTGGCTGATTTGCCAATTCTGCATTTGATTATAAATACATATTTCTTTATTGTGTTAAAATTGTGTGTTCTGTGCAATATGATACAACAAAAGATGGTATTCCACACACACAATGTTAAGGTGCAATACAAGGATCAGTCAGTGGATCACACACTGAGTGAAGCAGCTCTCCATAAAAAGCATCTAATCTACACCTTTAGTGTCCAGTTGCATAGTGTGTGATGATCTTTACGTGAACCTCTGACCTCAACACTGTTTCTCACCTTGTAAAGACCGAAAAAGCCGAGGTCCCTGATGACGGACAGGGCGCTGACCCTCGGCCCTGTGGTGATCTCTCCTGCCACCTGCAGACGAATCTTCACAATCTCCAGAGGGTTGGTGAAGATCACCTGGGAGCCGCCAGCCTGAAGGTACAAAAAGATCAAAAAGGAAATCAAGAGAGTGAACCTCAAGAAAAACAGAAAAGGATTAGATAGAGATATATGCACATTAAACTCAATTTAAATGTCAGTTTTGACAACAATTATTGTGAGACTTTGTGTAAAGATGTGTTTGTTTTTACATTTCAACATGGCACACAAAAATCATTATGTTCCTATCAAGAGGGGAAAAAACTTTCTGATATCTTGCTTCTACATGCAGCATGTGATGTAATTTCACAGTAGTGCAGCCTCAGCAACCAGCTGCAAAACAAACACATGAAGAAGAGGAAAGTACAGGAGAGTGCCGGGAAATCCAGCTGATGCAGCCGGGCCTGTCAGCTGTTTGTCTTCATCACACAGACCCTGCGGGGACTCTCTGACTTCTCTTCTTCTCTCTACCCTCTCACTCTTCTGCAAACCTGTACTTGTGGAGGGAGGGCAATGGCACTGCAGCGAGTTCAGACCAGTTCCCCTGCCTTTCAGGTCGGCAGAGCTTTTAAGTATAAGAGGTAGCCACTGTGGTGGAGTTGTGGCAAGACAAATGGTTATCTGTATCTAGTCAGGGAGGGCCACAGGATGCTTCCAGAAACTGAGAAATGTTTACTGTTTGAAGCTTTTCATTTGGAAAATGGACCTTTCTTGACCTGATGTCATTTAATCACGGCCCCTTTCTCTGTCTCTAACTTCCTCTCAAACTATCTCCCTCATCTTCCCTAACACTGTGTTCCCTCGCTGCAGTTGCCCGTGGTTACAGTAGCTACACGCAAAAGGGCGGCACATCGCAATTAGATAGCAATCGGTTGCCATGGCGCCACTTCTGTCTTAAATAGGCCTGGTCTGTTTGTTGTTGTTTCTCTCCTTTTCTCCCCCTCCTTCGTTGGCTTCGTTATGAATGATGGATTGTTCTCGTCGCCTCTTGCCTTACGGGAAAGCATCACGCTCCAATCTGCAACATGGGCAGTTCTTTTTCTGCTAAAAGTCCCCCAGTTTTAAGTGTTGCCATATATTGCCTAAGAGAAGAGAGGGAGGAGGGAGAGACAGAGATCATAATCGTCTCATTGAAGGTGTGTGCAGCCACTTTTTTCTCTCAGCCGAGTGTAGTGGGCTACAGCCTCCCTCCAGACCCAGCGAGAGGCTGTGAATAGCCAAAGCAGCGACATCTCACAGCTAACTCTTTATGACTTGTTTTATGGAAATACCCTAGCTGATTACATGCTGGCTAATAGTGCGAGCATTAAGAGGCTATTGGCTCCAGCCCATAGCAGCGTTGGCTGCTTCAATTGGATTCTAATGAGACTGAAGATGGAGGTGTTGTTTACTCAAGGAGGGTAAACAACAACTTGTTCAGCGAGATGACAATTATATCTGACAACATGAGATAAAAGGAAAGAGAGTGCAGAGGATTTTTTTTTATTTCCTATCCATTCCTATCAAATATTTCTGGAAAACCCTCTGAACATGGAGGTCGGAGAGGGAGACGATTAGAAAAGAGAGAATCGGACAAATAAACAGAGAGAGCTAATGAGAGAACAGAGAGAGGAGTAGTCAAACAAGAGACGTGAGGGAAGGTCGAGGTTGAGGCAGTGAGGTTGAGGGTTGTGATTATGGAGTGACAGCGGCAGCAGCTCTCTGATGATTCTCAGGTAATTACAAGGCAAGGTGATCCTTAGAAACCTGGGACGTCAGCACCTTATGCACGCATCGCAGCTCCTGGCTATGTGTGAGTGAGTGTGCTGCAAAAAGAGCTTAGTAAAGTTGGAGGACCCCCACACACCCTCTTCTCCCCCCCTCCTCCCTCTCTCCACTCACTTCAGGCCATACAAGAGATTAGCACCAGTTAAACACATTACCTACCATCCATAAATAACAATCACACTTTCATTTGGACTTAACAGCCTTCATGCAACATGTGCAGGTCCCTGTGTGTGTGTGTGTGTTTGATCCACCGATAATGTTTTCATAATTCCTGTCAGGCTTGAATAAGAAACCCATTACAAAGACTTAAACCAACCATGCAAACCCGTGATACATTTACAATGAAAATGAACAAAGTATTAGTGTATTTTGACTCAGGCTCTTACCCTCTCTCCTCCTCTCAGCAATGACCCAGTGCACATTTTGTGTAACTTAAGTCCCGCAACACAGGCCAGTAACTGCCAGATAAGCATCCAGCCAGCTCAGTCAACGGAGCATGCCATTCTTACCAAATAATCATTAGAAACTGGCAACCCGCACTGGAGCTTAATGGTGCTGAGCCGCAGGTTTAGAGAGGGGGTGGGGGGTTTGGGGTGGGGGAGTGGGTGAGGAGAGGAAAGTGTAGGTGAGAAGAGGGAGAGCAGAGGAGAGCAGGAGGAGGTAAACAGATATGGAATATGAAAAGAAAAGAAACAAAAGAACAGAGGAAAGTACGAGGCCAAACAGCACATTAGAGGAGATAAAGAAGTTGTGTTGAGAGATGCCAAGTTTACTACACAGAGAGTGCAAATAAAACATTACTAGTCCCCTGTTCTTTCTCTTTCTTTTGCTTTATAGACTGCGGATCTGAGGCCGACACTGTGGTCCAAACCAACACTTTCACAGCTACCAAATGATATAAACAGATTTCATGTGCTGTGGCTGGAGCCTCACTAAAACAGGGTTCAGGGGGGTTCGACTTCTATGTGTGAGCGTCTCAGTGTGTGTGTGTGCGCGAGTGTGTGTGTGTGTGTGAGATAAAGTGGCAGGCAGAGTGCAGTGCCAGCACTAACACCGGGGCCTCAGCCAGGATGAAAGGAGCTGTCACGACGGCTCACGGAGGAAAAGAGGAAAAATCCATCCATCCACACTCCTCTCCACTACATTTATCCTCTCCCTCTGCCTCTGTTATGTTTCTGCTTCTGAATCCATATGTGTTGTATAAAAAAAAAAAGGCAGACACTGCTTTTCACACCCAGCACAGTGGAGAACACTTCTTTAGTAAATTTGCTTTCCTAGAGTTACTTTGCAGTTTTATTTCTGTCTCTTTCGAAAAACAAAATCAGCATCCAAAATTTAAATTACAACAAATGTACCATGTTAAAACATTTCTTAAACGTTATTCCCAGAACAAATAAGGTCAATTGAATGTGCCTGAGTGGAGCTAAACCCATAATGACTTGTGTATCCTGAAATACTTTGCTTTACTGATCAGCATCAAAAGAGGCTTGAGTGAAAGACCTTCTTTCATTTGCTTGGCCTTGGAGGACTCATTGCATGTGTGTGTGTGAGAGTGTGTGTGTGTGTGTGTGTGTGTATGCGTGCATACATGGATTGTGGGTGGACTGTGACAGCTCAATGATCAAAACCTATGATGGGAAGGAGGGGGAGACGTAACAGACTGGGGGAGGGGGGTCTCAGGTAGCAGCTGCTGTCAATCTTCGTCTCCTCCCTGTAAGCATGTGCGTGCATGCGTTTATGTGTGTGTGTGCGTGCACCTGTATGCTCTTCTGTTTGTAACACACGCACACAGTCTTTCGAGTGTGATGCACGGCATGCGCGTTTGCTCTTTCATGTGTGATCTCTACACGTTCCATCAACAAGCAGCGACTGCTGGCCTCCAAACAGGTCAGTGTCTGTCTGCTCAGCTGTCAGGAGGGCGGCACTCAGAAAACAGGTAAACATAGTTAAGAGATGTATACTGCCTTAGTACTGTACACGCTGTCTGTGGAGTGCACAGCATCATTTCTGCACAGTGCACTTTGAAGAGCCACCATGATGAAGAGTGAAAGAGGCTCTCCATGTCTGGATTTTTTAAGAAGAAAAAAAAAGGTGGATGCTGAAACCTGTATCTGAGGCAAAAACTCGCTCACTGTTGGAAACATGGCGAATATATTGGGACGTTCATGCTGTCAGAGAACTGGGAGAAGTTCTCCAAGTGAATCTGAACAAGAAAAGACTGAACTTTTATCTCAGTGAAGAGGCGTGATTGAAAATCATATGATGATATGAATAGACACTGGCTGATTAGAGCAGTACCCAGCAGTGCTGTTTTAGTCACTCACATATAGATGCAGACACCATAGTCTTTCACTACATATCTGTACAGACATTATATTCATATCCTTACTGTTTCTGTGTGAAAACAAACTCAGTCATTTATATTCCATTTATGAAAATCAGTGGCTCGCTATAAACCACACCTATTACTTTATTAAACTGTATTGTTAATGAAATAGCTACAATGACTCAGTTGTGCAGTCTGCTGAGATTTCCTCTTGAGGTGGAGAGATTACTTTGTTGTACTGCCCCTTCTTGCAATTGAAGATAAGAGCACACTCTACAGTACCATGCTTTGGTGTAGATCTTATATCTCATCACCTCCACTTCCATACTGCACTAATCAACTTCTTACCAGCAGAGCCCGCCTCGGCTTACTGTTGGTTTCAGCCGAGCTTTCTGCTGCTGTATGCAGCCGTGACGTGAGTATGTCAGCATACGTGACAATTTTTGATCACTTTAAAAAGCCTGGCAGTATTAATATGAATGATATGATTTTGCACATCTGTGTTTGATTGGACTGGACCCAACAGTTGGTGTTATAATTATAGCTCTGCTGTGAAAGTCAAAACTTTAAAAAGGGTAGAATAGTTAGGATAACAGAAAATCTAAATGGCTTTTTACCACTGTGGTCACTCTTTTGGAAATGTCTAAGAGGGACATCTGTTTGTAATATTTTCTTACATAGGGTCTTGGCTAAATGTTTAGATTGCTGCGTCTTTTGGGGTCTCGGGCTTTAAAGAGCTCCTGACTCTAACACCAAATGGTCCATTGGTTTAACCCCTGTGTAGGAGGTGAATACAGCTGAGCAATGAAAACAGAATGATTACAATGTATTTTTCTTCAATAAAAAAATAAAACAACCTGTTCATAAATGTTAGATATTGGTAATTTTCATGTTTAGCGTGCATAAAAATTAATAACGAACCGATGATCCCATTGCAGGAATATTGCAAAAATTAGGTTTTAGATGAGTTTAGACTATAATTACTTTAAATGTTCTCCCACAGATGTTCATGAAATGTTCCGTTGGCAAGTGTCTGTCATGTTCTGGCCATGAAGATTAGTTTAACACCGCAATTAACTGGTTTTGACCGACATGAAAAAACTTTTGGCCATATCACCCAGTCCTGGTTGTGAATAAAAGCTCTCCAAATGTAGCAATAGTGTCTCATAATATAATGTAACGAATGTTAACAGCTGATTTGACACTTACACATCCACCAGCCAGGATCTCAGCAGCCAGAGGGACGGTGCCATCTTTCTGTCTGGTCTTACCTCGCACAAAGTCATTCACCTGTAAACACAAAGTTCTGGTTTCATACAAAACTACTAAAGTTGGTTCAGCATAGTTTCACTGTAGTTCATACACTATATACAGTGTTTTCTGTAGAACCTGAAATGTAGAAAATCTATTGCACAAATACTGAAAAGGTGTTAACACTACATGTACTGTAACTCTATCACACAATATAAAATCCATCCAAAAGATTTAAAGAAAGGAACCTCATGGGTGTGTGTGTGTGTGTGTGTGTGTGTGTGTGTGTGTGTGTGCGTGTGCGTGCGCGTGTGCCTAATGCAGTGACTTACTGTAAGCTTTATGGCTTTCTCGGGTGCCACACCCAGTAGCTGTGGTACCAGACCTATCATTAGGAAACGACGAGATGATTAGAAAAAAAGAGTGCTGTGGTACCCCTCCTCACACACACACATACACACACATACATGCATATACATATACCACTTCCACAAAGTCCACATGAAGTGTGGCTTCCTGCTGCAATGCGTCCAACCCTGTGAGATCCCCCAGACACTAATGAAATCTATTGATGTGGAGTGCGGGGACATCAGAGTAGCAACAAGAGAGAGAGGAAGAAGGGGGAAGAGAGGATGAAGAAAGAGAAACTGCTTCCCAGAATAGGAAAAAAGGGCAGAGTATAAAACAAACCAACCAAAAGTTTACACAGACCTCAATTACAACCCAGAGCTGGATAAAAATAAACAAAATAATCACAACAGAGCACAATGAAACTTGGCCCCCTACCCAGCCCCTCGGCAAGAAGCACACACATGCACACACACACACACACACACACACACACACACACAATTCCCTCAAAGTTGAAATAGTCTACAGTAGTTTGTGTGCAGTAAGGCCACACACACACAATCATATACTCAATTTGGAGCTTGGTGAAAGGACCAGCCTGGACCTCATAAAATGCAAACCAAAGTCATTTTTTAAATATTTTTTCCAACTGTTTACATAATGTCTCAGACACAAGATTATGTGAACACACACAAAAAGACTTGGAACATGCAATTTCTTTTATTTCAACATAATCCATATAAAACTGTGACGATGTTTTGTTTATGGGAGATCCAGACATCAAACAAGGGTAACTCTACCAATATTGCACTGATGATTTTAAAATCCTCCTTCAGCAGATTTTTTTTTTTTTTAGTTCAAAAGTGAATCCACATTCAACTTGTATTACATAAGTACAGTTTGGCTGTCAGGATACCTGTCTGGCCATCTATCTGGAGCCAGACCTGTCTGTCTCTGTCTGTGGGGCCATTTCATCCTTGATGGCCTTTGTGTTTCCCACAGAAATTCAAGCATTCAAGTTTCCTCTCAGGAGCGCGGTGCTGTCAATCAAAATCATGGGATTTTGAAAAGGGCCCGCCACTGTTCCAGGGGACCATTTTTCAATCCTTCTTCAATACTTCCCCAACAATACGCGCACAGACACACAAACCCCAGTGTTTGAAGACGGGGCAGGTAGTCATTAGGGATGTCATGCCCTGGTATGTGTGGACCTGCATGCCCAAGTAGAAGCCTGCGCATCCGCGTGTGCACGTCTACATACTTGCGCATCTGCTCAGTGTCTGTGTATGACTTTGTATGAGTGTGTAGGTCTAGACGTGCGACATCACCACATTGTGACACAGGCCTAAAGGTATGTGGCCTTGCATGTGATGTTCATTGTCCTGCTCTGAAAGTCCCCAGCCAGTCGGTAATCACTTCAAAAGAGACAGGTCAACAGAGAGGTGAACTCACACCGCCCCCCTGTCCGCCATACACTTTTCTTCTCCTCTCATCTCCTCTGGCTTCTCTTCTCTTTTATTGTCCTTAGTACTCACCTTTTCTTTCTTTTGTCTCATCTGCTCTTTTTTTTTTTTTTTTTGCAAAAGACCATTTTTTGAATTTGACTGCCAGTAAGTTGTTTTCCTAAGCTGTGTGTACATACAGATATCAGAATGTCCAATTTATTTTACTTTTATCTTTAAAGCATGTTCTGTAAGTCAAACCTACACTTGCACAGTGCTCTATATGAGAAAGATTCCAGCAAGTATAAGCGACAGCAGCTTCTGTACTGCAGGATAAAAGCATCAGTGATTGTATTGACTGTACTGTTTACAATCATGACTGCACGTCAAAACATTCATGCCTACTTACCACGGTAAAGTCCAAAGAAGCCTTCATAGCGCACCACCTTCTTGAAGCAGTCAAAGCTGTTCTTGTACATAAGCTCTCCCACCAGGGAGCCGCTGCTCCTCTGGTTCTGCATGCGTGTCTTCACCAGATCAATGGGGTACACTGCTGTGGCACCTACAGCTACAGAGGACAAAACAAAAGCTTGTCTTAGACACTGACCACGTGACGGTATTATCTGTTTGTTTTAATGCATATTTTGACACTTCAGTGCTTTACTGTTTTGGCCATTGCTTTCCCCTCATCTTAACAAACATTTATTGCTCAACCTTGTGCAAACATCTACATTTTGCAATTGAAGAGGACAGGAATAGGAAATGAGAGCTGAGTGCAAAGTATATAGGGTTATCTGCTAGATTTGGAGATTACATATAATGGCAGCACTGAGTGGAAGAGGTGGCCTCATAAAGCCATTAGGGCTCATTGATTATGCTAATGATGAAGTCTCACAAACACGCAAACAAAGTGAAATTCATCTTTATTTTCAGGTGAAAAAAAAAATACACTATTGTCATTTATACCACTTGAGATACCACTAGGTGTTTCTGTAATTTGGGTGACATGACACTTTAAGAGGAAGAACAGGTAGAGGAGAAAGAGGAGGAAGAAGAGAAGGAAGGGGAAGTCTGTGGAAGTCATGTTAAGAAAAAAATGTCAAAGTGTTTTGAGTTCAGGGGCTTTGGCCTGTCAGACGGACACAAACAAAAAGAACTGACCCAAGGCGACAGACTTAATTACTGAGAGACTAAGAGAGAAGAAGGAATAGCCCATACCTCCTTATTAAGCTGTCTCTCTCGGGATAGAAGGAGGAGGAGAAGGGAGGAATGAAGGAAGGGAGGAGGAGAAGAAAAACAGTGGGGAGTCTGGAGCCAAACACAAGGCCTAGGCACCACCTTTCACCCCCACCTTCATCCTCCCTCTTGTGATCACTCATACAGGTACAAAAGAGTCCACACAAGAGGGTTTTCCCAGGGCACGCAGAGGGACGAGAGACGGGACAGAGCGAGACAGAGGGATGGAAAGGGGGGGGGGGGCAGAAAGACTGAGGGAGAACAAGAAGGAGAAGGTGAACTTCTCTATGAGCAGGGGAGCAACCGTTGCTCTTGTAAGCAAAGGAAAGGAAAGGCCAATAGAGGGGCTATTGTCCTCTGTCTCTCTCACCCTTTTCTTATGAGGACAGTGGAGGGCGGGGGGGAGGTAGGCAGGCAAACACGTAGGTGGATGGGTGCGTGGTGGGTTGAAGGTATGCAGGGAACCAATGCGGCGTGACTCTTACCCCCTGCCACCGAGCCAAGGGTGAACCTGTAGACCGACTCTGCCACCTGGACCAGGATGGGGCGGGAGCCGTCACTGCCCAACTGCTGCTCACAGTGGAACAGAACAAATGATCGCAGTCAGTGAGACACGCCAGCAGACAACCCACAGACATTTCTCTACATCAATCCACATACACGTTGATACAGATCACAAAACACTGCATGCCACACACCTAACTGCACCACCCCGCAAGATCAGTGACGTGCTATTAAATCAAGAATTTGTCCCACTTGTTGTCCAGTGGTTGATGGCTGGTCTCAATTTCATTTGTTTGAAGTATAATGGTCATTTAACGAATTAATGATAACAAGAAAGGAGAGTGAGCAGGTGAGTGTAAATAAACATGTGTTGAAATGACTTTTTTTTTTAACAGGTATTGTGTTATTTTTTTAGTAACTGATTCACTGACCATGAAATGTGAGAAAATAGTTTTACAAAACTGTGACTGCTATTTTCCATAGCTCAAGAAGATGTCTGTAAATTACTGATCATAATTAAACAGAGAAGCAGCCAACAACTCTGACACATTTAATAAAAAACAAATAATGAATGATCAAAAAATATATATATTGTAAATAGATTATTTCACTGATCAAATCAATGCCCACACAAGATAATAAGTGAATAAATATAAGTAAATGTCTACATTTAAATGTCTATGATAAACTTTATCTCATATGTTTTGGTCCATACACAATTAGACATTTCTAATCACTGAATTACATCAATTAGTTGTGTTGCATATATGATACATTCTCTGTCTGCAGTCTCTGTGTAACTGAATCTACGTCCCACTGGTCTGGAAAACCATGTGTCAAATAGAATCAGAATCAAACTGATCTGAGAGCAGCAGGGTGTTAGTAGCATTAGCCACACAGTAACATTAGCCGCACTCCCTCCTCCTCCACCTGAGGTACCTGTTGCCTTGTCTGGTCTGCCCAGCCCTGGCCTCTCAACCCTGGGGACGGGGGGGTGGGGGGGTCGTGGGGGGTGGTGGTATGTATGTGTGTGCATGTGTGTGTGAGGGGGATGGGAGTCTCTAAAACAGGTCCACCTGTCAGAGAGAACCCCCAGCTCCCACCCCCACAATTCATCCATCCTGCCCGAAAGTCTCCTTGTTGCCTAGACAAACTCCTCCACCTCTCTCTCCCATCCTCCTCAGCTCAGTCTGCCTGAGGGCTCATGAAACTTGGCAACACAAACTGTCAGGATGTTTGAGGGAGAAAGAGGGAACAAGTTAACAGGACATAAAGGGAGAGAGAGGGCGAACCGGCAAACATGTAGAGAAATAAGAGCGAGGGAGAAAGAGAGAGAGGGAGAAGTAGATCAAAAAGGAAATGGAGAGAACAAGCGAAAGATGAGGAGAGAGAGTTCCAGCTTGCTGGCAGCCAGCCCCTGAGGCTGAACCACAAGGGCCTAAAGTGGCTCATTGTGGTGGGACTGGCGTCTGTGTAGTGCTGGGCCCCTTTGCTTGCTCCCCTTTGGCCCCAGCCTGCTCCAATATGACCAGGCCAAGCCTTCACTGTAGTGCTGGAACCCACCAGGCAACACAACGCAAACACAACTGACCAAACAGCCCAAGAAAAAAAACATCACTCCTCTGCTCATCTGCGTGTCTCTCAGTATGTCCTCCTTCCTCTTCTTGGTCACAAATCCTCTTAAGTCTTCTCACATCTTTTATTTGTGATGTGGAGCATGTTTGACATTCGCTATTGAAGATAGACCATGTAGCTTTTCCTTATTTGTGTGGATTTTTGAGTTTTGAGAAATTGCCTTTTTTAAGACACCAACCACAAGTGAAGGGGAGGTCTAGCGGTGTTACTTGGACACATCTTGTTCTGAACCTTAGTATGAACTTTCGAAAATGAGTAGGGCTGATGTGGGCTGGCTGACCGGCAGTTTGGGGGCAAACTACAAACAAAACCTGTTGGCTCTGCATGTCCTGTGTTACTTTATTCCACTTCTGTGTAACTCTAATACACATGTCACACTGGATTAATTTTATCATTCATGCCAGAGCCCTGAATCAAAGTGATGTTTTGGTTTTGGCGGATTAATTACCTGTGAAGGAGATATCACTATCTTTAATTATAAATCTCAGTCATCTGCATGGTGACATTTAACCCCAGAGATTGTATCGAGATGGAAAAGAGCTGCCAATGTGGAAGAGGAAACCAAACACATCAACAAGTCTTCATATTCTGTACCTGTCTCTGGACCTCTGCCAAGTTGTAGGGCAGGGCGCCTTCCTCCAGCGGAGCGATCATCTCGATGTCCACTAAACCAACACGTCTGGTGAAGAGAGACAGAGAATGAGAAGAGAGAGACAGAGAGGTTTCGAGTAACTTTCAACTGTTGTTGAAACTCTCAGGGGATTATAATGTTTCATCGATGCATCACAAAGTTCCCGACCTCTGCGAGCTCAATCTGTCAGTGTGAAGTTATGCGAACTGTACGGACACTTTGCCATCCGCTCCATATGAAAATATTGTGACGTTCAGAAATCCAGAACTGTGCTTGGCATGATTGAGTTAGACAACCGATCTACAGGAACTCCCACTCTTTTATCCCTTCATCCAACGATAACAAAGATGTTTAACCTTTGGACAGAAAACTAGTGCCTTTATAAGTCTTTCCACTGCATCTCTGTGATGGTCCCAGATTTCCCAGGATGAGGGAACAGGGAACGCCAACCCCCCGGCTTTGCCCCCACTCCTCTGAATATTGGGGCTATTATCTCTCGCATCTCCAATCAAGGGGAGTGGAGAGGGCTATTAAAGTATCCCATTGCCCAGAAATAATAATCAGGTGGTGTCTCAGGCCGGGGTTAGAAATTATGAGTGCACTGGTCGGGCCGCGAGGCAGACGCAGAGGAAGTGAGGGAATGTGAGACATATACAGTTGTTTTGTGCCACGGATTATAGGAGCTGGAATTGCCCCTTTTTTAAGATGAATGGGAGTTTGGATTGGGTTTGGACTGAAAGAGGATTCTCTGGCACTGATGTAGTCATGTCTGATTCTTTTGATCCACTGCAGAGAAGTCTGAGAGGGAAGAAAGCGATCGTCTCTCTGAGTTACGGACCTTGAGGCTAACGGTGCGCAGTGGGGGGTGAGTAGATAGACTTACCCCCCTGTCAAGCTGAGGAAAAAATTTAATGACTGATGTATGAATCCCTAGATGCTATTCCTCCATTACATCCATGTAACAGCTACAATTATCTGATGTTACAGTGGGGCTGTTCTCAGTCAAACAACCGGTGAAGTTCTTAACCTGCTTGACCATCTGATCCGCGTTACTAATGATAATTTCCTCAGAGATCACAGTATCCAGCCCAAAACCAGATGAAACATAGGAAAGCAGGTTACATCCATAACAATGTCACGTTATCAAAACTGAGGTGTCAATTCAGAACTACCATGACTTTTCATGAGGCTTCAGATATGTTTTTTAGTGTGTGTGTGTACCTTTGGGTATAAAGAAAGTAATGTTGAACTTTGAACCTTGTGTATTTGTGTCCATCTTACCCACGGGGCTGTGACAGGTCAGCCAGCTGAAAGAGGATGTCAACCTCCATGGGTGTCACCTGGCCAAACCGCTGAGCTGCAATTATAAACTCCTCTGCAAAAAAAGAGAAGTTTTTAATTAGGTTATACTAAAATCAAGACACCCACCAACATTTACAGACATGCACAAGACATATAATATATCCCTATCTGTCCTCTTGACTCCACCTATTTGTGCCCTGGTTGGGGTGGCAGCAAACTAAGTAGATGTTGAATCAGTCCAGACAATTTACTCCTGTGAATCTCCACAGGAAGGAACACGAGGAGCATTGTGATCTGACACCACCATTATCACCTCACCGCCTTCAACTGGCTTATTTTAACTTGTTGGAGCAATAGATAAACTCTGAATCGCTCCTGATTGACAGCGACTCAAAGCTGATGACCATCGGTGAGTGCTGGAGCACAAATTGACAGGTAAATCAAGAGCTTTGTTCTCAGGCTTTCAGGGATACAATGGCACAACATCCAAAAAACTGTACTGTCGACCAGTACATCTTCACGAGAAAGCAAGTCCCCACCTTCATCTCAGCAACGCCTTAACTTCAGGAATCGACTCTTTCCTAACTCCAATCCGCCCTTTTCCGACCTAAAATTTGGAGGCGCCTATGATGAACCTAACAGCTTCACAGCTGGCTGCAAACTGGTCCAGCACATACTGCAGGTCATGCCCTGATGAAGCCAGCAGAACTACATCATCAGTAGAGAGAGATGCAATTGTGATGTACCAAACTGGATACTCTCAACTCCTTGGCTGTACCTTGGGATTCTGTCCACAAAAATTACAAACAGAATAGATGATAAAGAACAGACCTGGAGGATCCAAAAGTTCACTGAAAAGATTCTTGACTCAATGCAGAGACAACTGTACACAGGCCGGATGAATTGGATTAATAGCTCAGGCACCACATTTTGTAGCAGCACTACCTATAGCAGCAGGATCTACATGTAAAATAACAGCATATCCACTGCTTCCACAACCAGGACAGCATCCGCACTGCTCCTCCTTAATCTCAGGTTGAGGTAGATGGACAATTAGATAATGAGCAGTGAATTGCTGGGTTGTACCGAATGTCACATAATGTTCTTGTTGCTCTTTTTAGTTGCCTGTGACACGCAGAACCCATTGACAGTGACTGTTTTTAAAAGTTGATGCTTTATGGTGGATTTCTTTTCTGTCACTGACACATTTGCCTCTGTAACGTGGTTGTAATGTACAATTGAGAAGTACCAAAGCATACTGAATTCATCACGGGAAAACAGAAAAGAAAATATGGCCATGAAGAGTTATGGACTTCATGGAGCTCTCTGAGGCAGCTTTAGTATGCCGTAACTTGAGACCCGGTCTATTGTTGGTAGAATAAAGAACAGGTTGACTGTAGGCTGGCTTACAGTGGAGGAGTCAGCATTGTTTGACCTGCTTTATTCAAAGAGCAGCAGGCTGGGGTTGTGACAAAGTCGTCCTACACTGGAGCCATTCACCCTGCAGAGGCTCAGCTTACCCCTGAGGCATGCACTCTTTTGCTCTCTCTCTTTCTCATACACACACATATCCATGGGTACATGCAGGTAATGCTCTCAAGCATGTGAGAGAGCATACTTACACAAAACTGGAGACACAGACACACAGACACACACACACACCCTCAGACATAGACAGAGTTCTGTCTGGAGAGATCACAGATCACAATGCTGATAACCCGTCTACCTGTAGCCTGTAGTCACCACTGACTGACACACACACACACACACACACACAAACACACACACACTTGACTAACCACTTTACACATTTTATCTTTACTTGCCTATAGTAATTGAACCATTAGTCTATTTGATTGATAAGCAATGTGCCTTGTTCACATGTAGTTACACTTATTTCACAGAACTAATGTGGTTTAATTCAAAAGTACCATCAATACATGTTCCCTCTATGAAGGTGATAATGATTAGTTCTTACAGAAACGATTTTAGAGAGGTTTTTTAAACTAAATGGTTATTATGGGGGCTGCAGTTTGTGGTATTGTTAAACTGTATTAAAGCTGATAAATGTCAACCATTCCTCTCTGTATAATGTGATACAACAATTCAACTGCACAATATAGCTGAATCCACACCTCAGTGGATTTATTGCAGGACTATTGTATTTAACCACATTAGTTTTACTTGTGCACCTAATAAAGTACCACAGATGTATTTGCAATAGTCTCAGTTTTTCAAATTGACACAGGATGAGAAATGTAAAAAAAAAAAAAAAACAGACTAGATACAGCTGCTCACATTTGCAAACTGACACTTGGAGCATTTCAACAGCTAAATACTACAGAGTTATTGAAAATTAAACTCATCCTCTCGTCCTTTGTTAAGACAATTAGCGCTTTGTTGCTAATGAGTGCGAACTAATGGAGGTCTCTTCAGCGTATTATAATAATAATTGTTATTTATACAACAATTTTTTCATTACAAAGTGCATTATACATGCGTTTAAAAAAGAAAAAGGTAGTGAAAGCAAAGCAACAAATAAACATACAGGTTAAATATAAAAGAGACATCAAAAAACAACTAAGATGAAATGCATAAACTAATAAAGGGCAATTACATAAAAGTAATTATGTTAAAAAAAAAAGTTTTTTAAAAATCATCCACAGTCAGGCTCGAAGCTCTGTGAGGGTGGGATGTGCCAAAATGCATCGATGCTTTGAGAAAATGCTGCATGCAGCATGCTAACAGATGGGAACATCATATGCTTTGCAGGTATTTGATTGACATTTTAGTTTGGAGGGTGAGGGGGCAGATAAATACTGCCACTGGATTAAACGTACTGATATAGGGGCGTTGTTTAGCTCGGCGAGTATAGCAGGCGCCCCATATGCAGAGGCTATGGTCCTCGCCACAGTGGCCCCAGTTTGATTCCACCGGTGGCTCTTTGCTGCATGTCGTTCTCCCTCTCTGTATGCCCATTTCCTGTCTCTCCTCAGCTGTACTGTCGATGAAAAGCCCCCAAAAATGCTTATAAATAAATAAATATACTGATAATCTAAATCATCTAAATCTAAATCATCTAAGATAGTTAGATAGTCAAGAAACTGAAATAGAAAATAACCTGATTCATTTACATTTTAGAGCGAGGATCTCCAGAGGGGAACTGGCTCACATATCATTAGTTCATATCAATTGTGTATTAACACATATGCTTCATCAACATACACCTGATTTTAACCTGTTCACAAAGATAAACACTCATTATTTGCCTTGTGGTTGTACACTGCTGGCTCAATAAAAGCTGTGTACGCATTCAGCGCTGCAGCGGTATCCCCAAGGCAAAACAGTGGCCTTGTTGCACATACGGAATCAATCAGGATTATTACGCATGTGTGCATGCTTGGCTGTGTTAATGTATTTGAATGCTTGTGTGTATGTGAGAAATGTGAGGGGAGAATGTGTTGCAAAAATACACATACACTTGATACATGCTGGAGTGTGTACAGTATGTGTTTGTGGGCCAGCAAGTAGTACATGGAGCAGAGCACTTGCAGGTCCCAGAGGAGGCCTTAATGACTCAGGGAGTGGAGGGTGGATGGGTGGCGGCTGTGGAGGTCTGGCTGGCTATGGGCCACTATGGGTCGAGCCAAGCCCAGTCTTGGTGTACCCGTGGTGGGAACAGCCTGGGGAGCACATGGGCTCTTGGTCTGAGTCGGTCATGGTCCACACCCCTGATAAGGCTTCAGATAGCATCATAAGGCTACACTAGTGGCCCTGGGCCATGTGGAGAGAGGTCAGAACGGTTTCTTAAACACGACCACAACAGGAGTGGGAGTCAGAAAGAAAGAGACAGAGAAAAGGAGACAGACAGAGCGAGCCAAGCAGGCTCCCTACCAAGTGTTGAGGAAAAGAATGAGGGACAGCAAGTGGGGCAAGAAACAGAGAGAGAGCAAGAGAGAGAGAGAAGGTTTTTAAGAGCCTAACCATGAGAGAAAGAGAGGAACGATGAACTTGGTGGATCCTCTTGGATCAATACATCACAAAACACCAAATTTGACCATCTCATATTTTTAAATATTTATTCTATGATTTCACCAATTTAAGGGTATACTGAAGGTTCACTTGATCTCCATGGTGTAACCTCCCACAACATCTTTCTTTCTTTGACACATGAAATGTTACTTATTATTGACTGTTTTTGAAAGATTAAAAATCAGATTTTCAAACAAAAACCATCCCAGGACAAATAAAGTGGTCGACAGATCAGTGCCAGGATGTTTAATAGAGAGGACAGGCACCATCAGGGATTGTGGGTATGCAGTACGTGTGCTGGGTCACATCCAGCATGCCCATTTAAATGCCACGGGGAAGGAGGAAAACCAAACAAAACAAGTTTCCACCCTCCTTGCAACACATAAACAGATGTAAATACATTATCTGGGACAGGCTGTCAATACTGCCTGTAATCCAGTATTAGTTTGAGCATGAGAGCATATATACATCACATGCTCTCGTTTGTTGGTGAGTGTGTGTCCTTTATGCTGGCTATCTTCTTGCACTGCAACGTGTGAGTGCATGGCTACATAGTCATAAATGTGCCTCTGCTTTTTGGATGCCAGTGTTCATGTTAGATTTTTTTTTTCCCATGTGTACCTTTGGTGACTTCTACGTCTCTGCGGTGGCCAGCCAGGGTGCTGTAGATCTTTCTGATCAGCTCCATGTTGTTGAGTAGCGAGTTGAAGCCATTGAAGTAGGAGAAGCTGACCTGATGGGATGTGCTGCCACCCGCGGCCTGGGCAAAAAAGAAGATGCGAGTCAATAGAGTAAAATACATATATAAATGCAGTCATACCCAAAATCTAATAAATGTTTAAGAGAAATCACGATTATGAAAATAAAATAATAAATCACACATCATGCGGATATCTTGACAAACACCAGTGGTTAATCAGCAGCGGCTTTCTACTATCGCTCCAGAGGGAGAAGTAAACCTGCGTCAACCGCTACTTTTTCCATCACAAGACGAGCACACTCGGGGAGTTTAATTAAGTTTCTTTATGAGGCGGAGGAAGTGGTAAAAGAACAGAAAATAGAAAAAAGGTAAAGGATTAAAAATAGACGCTCGGGCCCTCAAGGACATTCCAGACTGTCCACAGACTCTTTTATGAGAGTCAGGATCCCATCTTTATCAAACCGGTCTCTCTAACTCTTTGCGAAGCAGCTCTAACTGCTGCATGTTTAGTAATGTGGTCTTCAAGTACGTGCCCTGAATGCTCTTGCCTGTTTTGGGTAGTTAAGGCCGGAGTATCAGATGAGCCTTGGGGCTTTGCTGTTCTCCACTGAAAGTTGAGAGCTTCCTTTCACTAGATGGCACTGTTTGCTTTACAGACACATGCAGCAGGATTGCTAGCATCTCTGTGTTTGCAACATGGGAGGGAAGCTCTGGCTTGAGTGAAACTGCCCTAACAGAGAGACACTTTTGTATCTGTTCATATCTATGAGCCTATAGACATGGATCTTCCCACGATATCCAACACAGTGTCTTTCACAGAGGGGGAGAGGAGAACAATATTTGGGGGGAGAGAGTGTGGCGCTGGTCATTTACCATTTCTGGTGAGTGAATTAAAGGTTGCTGTTTCACTGTTTGTGTCCTGCCATAATACCGCCTTTAATGTGTCTGCAGTGTTTATGGGATTTTTGATATATGTGCGCCCTCGCACAAGTGCGTGCGAGAGAGTTTACTAACAGCACACCAAGATGTCTGGTCGGTGAGGTAAACACAGTGGAGAAAATGACAGAGTCTACAAGGTGTTTATGAAATGGGGCAAGACATGGACACAGACACAAGACGCACACACGAGCAAGAAAAACACTAACGCACACAGAAGGAAAAGACAAGACACAAAAAAAGACAAACATCTCAGAGTTGAAAACAAATAGAGCACACATGCACAGCTGCTCACACACAAACACACAGGCAAAGATGATGGACTGTAAAGCTCCAGTCCCCATCTATCTCTGTCTCTATCTTCCCATTCAGCTGGCCTGCATGGCTTTGACACTGCCAGAGAGGTTAGACTTAATGACATGTTGGGAGGGAGACAGAGACATGGGGGAGGGACATATAGAAAGAGGGGCAGTTGAAAGAGAGAGAGAGAGAAAGAGAGAGAGAAATAAAGGGAGGGAAGAAGAGACAGGATGAGAGGCAACAGATGAGGTAAAGAGGAAGAGGAGGACATGAGAGATAGAGAGGTGGAGGGAAAGCCATGGTGTTTGGTTGTGGGAGTGTGAGAGAAAGAAATGAACAGAGGGAAGATAAAAGGCAAGAAAGAAGACAGGAACCAGGAAGGAAGGAACCAGTCCTGTGGTAATATCAGGATGTTAGGTTTACTAGCTGATTTTAGCTACCAAGCCATTAGCAAACGTTGCTTATAACATATGTATGTAAAAGTGTTCTTGACGAAACATTGTGTTTGTATTTTGATGTTCAGAGTGAGCATCATGTTGCATTTAAATTTTGATAATAATAAGACAGATTATTCTTTGATGTATCACAACATTGCAGTGTTGATGAAGTGATGAAGGTCAGGGAAATTAAATTATCACAGTGTTTCAAAGTTGTAAATTATCAAGTTAGTGCTGCTGTAAAAAGAATATCCAATTTGTGCAGCATTTTTTTTTACATAAAATGATAAAATATCATAACTCCCAGGTGCACAGCTGTGGCCAAACTTGCTATTTTTAACCAGTCTGACTTTGGCTCTGTGGGTGACAGTAAAACAAATGAGATGAGAACACCGCAAGGCCAAACAAAAAAACCCACCGCCACGAGGCATTCCTCCACGAAGGGCGTGAGCATATGCGGCCGGATGGTGACCATGATGTCCCTGAAGTCCAGGGCTGAGATGGAGCCGCTGTGGGCTTGGTCGCGCTGGATGAAAGCCTGTCGTGCATGTTCCAGCTGCATCTCCTGTGGAGGGGAGTGGAGAGAAGAAAGAAGAAATAAGAGGAGTCTAGGTGTTAGATCATACAGTAAATGCATATTATTACACACACATGTGGGTCATACACCTCTTTAAGGTGCCTTCATAAATTAAAATCCACATATACTCACACGCGTAAGCACACACACATAAAAACACAGCATTTGCTTTGATGGGCCCCCTGGTGCCATCTCCCCCTTTCTGCTACGGGTAGCCAGAGCTTGGCTGGGCTTCAGCTTCGTCTCCTTTCCCAACAGTGGCTTGCCTACTGTGAGGCATCACTTGGGCTTTTCACACCCTCCCCAAATCCCCATTAAACCCACTTGAGGGAGAAACATACAAACACACACACACACACATGTGCGCACACAGGAAAGACGGCTAATCACCCAACTGCTCACTTTGTCTCTCTTCTTGCACACACATACACACAAAGGTCCAGAGGGACGACAGCAGGCTGCGGTGGGGACAGATCCCACAAGGCCTTTGAAATTAGCTGCCATTATCGGTACCTGCAACCACAAGTCTACGGAGAGAGGCTGTAAACAAACCGCTGCCACCGATGCTTTCGCTATCTTACAACAAGACACTCGGTCACAGCAAAAGACAGGGTTATGAGAACAATAATAATCTACACAGAGTGATTGTGTAACACAGTCAGAAGCATGAGGACAGTGAGCTGAGGCTGGTGATTTGGCTGTTGACTCACCCGCAGTGCATTATGGTCAAATAAAAAAAAAAAATAAAAAAAAATGACAAGACATAAATGACCAATTCAAGCTTACTCACTTAAAAGTCACAGCAGTGTGGTAACTCAACTGAAGCAACCAAAGAGTTTCTGTCAATCCAATACGAAAAAGTGATCATTGGAAAACTTTGATATTCAATTAAACCTTAAACTATTTTTCACAAATGAAAATAACTGGCCAGATTCATGTTGTTTTGGTATTTGTGTAAATAATCTGAAAATGTCAACTCCAGCCTACCTGATGAAAAATTGTTATGGGTATTTTACAGACCAAATGAATAACTGATTAATTGGGAAATAATCACGCATGTATCAATTTATTGCACACATATCCCCATACATGTCCCAAACTAAGAGATTATATTCAGTAGGAACACAGAAAGAATGACAGTGTGTCAAATTTTTTTGTAAATGCTGAATCATGTCAGGAGAAGATTTTGAAAATGTTTCTTTTATAAAAGTACTGGCTAGTAGTTTTAGTACAATAAGTTGTTTTTTCAGTTCAAAATAAATGATAATCAATTTATCCAAGAAGAATGGACATTATTTTCCAAGCCACATGTGAAGGACAAAAAGTACCGCAAGGGGACTGATTAAAATCTTGAACATGCGTGGCATTATTCAATTGATTGATTCAGATGTTATTGTTATAAATGGAACTCAAAAAAGTGGTATTACCACAACACAAAACCCTATGAGACTATGACTTATTGTTGTGTTGAATTTGAGTGATATTTCACTGACAGCATAACTGATCGAACTCTAAATTCGCAGCGCCCAAGAGAAATGACTGGGGAAGAGTGACATTTACACAAAGCTGAATGGAGACCGGAGGGGAGTAAGAATAGACATTGCAACAAAAGAGCCAGATTCGCGAAAACAGCAAATGTAGCAGCCATGTGTCAGTATCACCTATGAGCACAGCAGGGGTTCTGGAGAGTGTATAAGTGAGTGGAAGGCAAGGAAACGAAGAGAGATTGACACACGTAAACACTTCCAAAGTAAATAAGGTGAGATATTTTGGTGTCAGCATCCTGAGTGTCGTGACTCACTTCTCCGGTCGGTTGTGAGTAGGTCAAAACACTTTGGTGAGAAATAAACTGGGGAGAGGAAAGGGAGGAGGGGGAACTAAAATATCTGCAGTCAAAACAAAAAAAAAAGAAAGTGTAGAAGTGGTTTGTTTTGCATGCAGGAGTTTGTGTATGTGCAAAAATACAAGCAAACATTTATCTATGTGTTTGTGTCCATTTGTAAATGTAGAAAAAAGAATTAGATCCCATTTCTTTGGACAAGTCAAAAGTCTGAAAAGCCGCACACCAACCACACAGATCAACAAAACAACCGTGGCTGTAGTCTCAGCCTCTTAAAACCTTAACTTGTTGCAACTGTATGAGTGTTTCAGGGCCATGGTTTTTATTTGGGACAGGAGCGATGCAGGCAGGAGACATAAAGCTGGGGGCTTAAAACAGCCAACAGGAGACCGCCGAGGCATTCGCAGTCGCTTTAATTGTCCTTGGACAAGAATAAAAATAAAAACACATGACAAGCCACCTCTGTTTGTTTTCAATGGCTGTGATTCTCCTCCCTCTCACTTCACAACTTAAACAACAGATATGAGTGGAAGGAGATTGTTTCTCTCTTTTCCAGCCTCTGCTTCTCATCAGCACAGGGCTAAAGTTATTATAAGGAGAAGCTTAAGCACAACTGCCCATTTACATGTGTGCCACTGAGCCCTTTACACAGTGATGTTAAGGGCTGCCCAATGATTCTTGGGAAAGTCAAACATATAATTGGGTCTTTTAAAATGTGAGCAATGCCAACAATTCACTTTTTTTTGAGTGCTTAGGAAAGAAGTGGGATATGTGTTGTCCCCTCCATGTAATTCAAGCCCTTTACTTGTTGGCGTTTATAATATGGGCGAAAATGTGCCACTATGTGCCACTTCTCTGGACATCGGTGATGCCACTGCCAGAGACAACACCACACTGACAGTGCGAGCTGAGCCTTGGCCAGCGTCCACGCGTGAGACGAGAAAAATGCATGTAATTGGTGAGAATCTCTGGCTTCCATCAAGACAGTAATTGGCCAGAGAGAGCCCTTGTGAGAAATATGCGGCGCAAACGTTTTCCCCGATAATCCCATCTTGTGAGCATCTGGCAGTGGCATGGTTACAATGGCAGAAAAAACACAATAAACACATGCATGTACGGCAGGAAGAAGAGGAAATAAAGGACAGGAACATTCCTGGGGGAGAAAGTTGGGTATAGGGAATCATATAAATAACAGGAAAATATTGAGAATATGGTGTGTGGGTGGGACTCAACAACTCCCTGTGAACTTCTATAGCTGCTTATAGATCCCTTCATTTCTTTAAAGCTGACATTTATGGATGCTTAGTCTGCAAACTAAAGTATCGTCACATCGCTGGCTAATAGCGCAATCACAAAGTATGTAGTAATTGTACAGGCTTAAACTGTGCTTCAGGAAATGTTGTTGTGCCTGTCCTAATTGCCCTGTCATCAATCACTGGTGTCGCAGATAACACGCTATAGGAGTGAACTGCCAATACCTGGATTTGACTTGTACCTAAGTACTATAATTGCAGTAAGTAAAGCACCATCACAGTGCTATTACTGTGTCTTAATGATGTGACTTAGTTTGTAAGAGCGCACGACAACAGTAAACCTCTCAAGTTAAAATATTTACAATATTCTTTCACAAATATCTGTCGACCAGAGAAGTGACGTGATAAAAGATGAAATCCAGGTTAATTTAACAACACATGAAAAAAGGTTCTCTGTTGAACATCCCTTACTCTTACCTACACAGAGAGGCATCCTATAATAACGTGAAATCCACTTTCTTCTGCCATTTATTAAGGCATGAATCAAAAGCTATGAGAAATGATCAAATGCAGAGAGCATAAGCAGGAAATGTGCATTTCATAGTTGAGCAATGAGTGCGGCTGGCTGCTGGCCTGCTGCTGTGAGGGGCTGGAAACCACTGAGTGACTGACTGGGAGGGAACTGGGCATGCTGTCAATGCAAAGTACAGCATCTACTGGCCACAACGCCACACAGTTGCACTCATGCACACACAGACACACATACACACACACACACATAGATACAGGGGCAAAACCAAACACACCAATACATAAACACAAAGCTTTCACACACAACACAGCAGATAGGTAAGGTAAACACACATACACAGAACCACACATATTTATAAGCAGATATACAACATTTTCAGACACATGCACACACAGACACACATACATATAACAATGTCCCAATATCCATGCGCTGCTGCCCACTGTGTGTAAGCCATCTGGTCTAAGTTAAGTGTAATATAAAAAGCTCATTCAAATACATGGTGAGTGTGGATGCAAACTTGGCACAGCTCGGGCCCTCTCTCCCACCCCCTCTACCACCTCTCACTGCTTAGGCCTGATTTAAGTCTAGACATCATATTGGAAAATGGCTCACACGCCACAAATACACCAGGAATATTCCAGCTATACTATTTATGGAGGTAGGACCGTGTCTCTACCTGATTCAGAATAGGTGGAGTGGAGAAATGCTAGGTGCACGTCAGCTAATGGAAAACAAATGCAGAAAATGTTCAAAATACAGTACATAACCTCAGTGTTTCATTAATGACTAATGTGGTCAATATGGAGCGCTGTGTTTGGGAGGGTTAGGAACGGGCGTCTTTTCGTGCACACATTTGTCTGGCCAAGCTTAGATAGGTATCTAAGAACGGTTACAGTTATATGACAGGATTGTATGAGCAGCCTATAAACAAAATGTGAGGATAAGACAGTGTACACAGGCACATAAACTTGGTGATACAGATTCATTGACTATCATAATCAGACAGATCGACAAAAAGTGCCAGAGACAGAAAGATAACTAGGAACAAAGAGAGTGTTTTTTTTTTTTTTTGAGGGGGGGGGGGTCATAGGAGAAACAGGTGATCAACACTACACCTACCAGGAGAAACTGGGTGAACTCTCCGTAGTTGAGCTGCTTGTCCCTCTGCGTGCCAAAGTGCAGCCGTATAAACTCGCAGTCCCAGTTGAAGGGGATGTGCTGGTGGATAGTGGTCTGGCTGAAGACCTGCTTCACATCCTCTGCAGAGGAGACAAACAAGAAACAAGCTGCTGCTTTAACAATGACTGAATAATAACAAGATGTCACAACTGTGTGACAGTGGATCAACATAATCTGAGTGCAGTGGAAGAAGCGCGCACAATCCTAACAGCTGTAAGTGACCCAATTTTATGTATAATGTACACAAGCATTATAACAAAGATGTACATCAAGTGTTATTTATGTGATGCACACAAAAGTGATCATTTCACTCTTATATATTACATAATTGCATCGTGCTGGTACTTGATACACTAATGTGAAAGCAGCTGTTATTGTAGCTGGTCTGGCTGAAGCTACTTTAAACAGCATTATACACTGTTGTGCAATTTAAACTGTAAAAATGTGTCATGTTTCAGAAGCTGATTAAATTTGTTCCATGTAAACATCCAAAATGCAAAGTAGCTACAGCTGTCAAATAAACATAGTGCATATAAAGTACAATGTTTCCCTCTTAAGTGCAGTAGAGCTATAAATAAACTGAAAACACTCAAGTACGAGCACAAACTGTACATAAGTGTAGTACATGAGTAAATGACATCCCACAGATGAGTTCCCGTGTTGACATAAGTCAAATAAAGACAATTTAGATGAAAATTTGCAATCACTGAAGCAAAGGTAAAAGTTTTGTTTTCATATCGATTGCAATCATTGAATTGTTTTGTTGAGGTCTTACAGATTACATCCCACTTCTAACGCAAAAACTTTATATTAACCACACGAGGCCGTCACCACCATGAAAAACCTCCCATATTCTCCTTTCTGTATGTTCATGTTTTCATAACACACAATTATCTCCCTGCTTCAGTTTTTAATTTGCTCCAATTAAGACCTAAAATCTGCTGGTATGACTTCTCGTGAGTCGAGTCTTAACAAACTGCACGTGTTTCCTATCTTGTGGTTAACATTAGTAATTATTTGATTTTGAAAAAAAAAAAAAGTCTGTGATTACTTCTGTCAAAAACGTCAACGTCAATCTCCAGAACACAATTCAACTCTGATTGAGACTTAAGTTCCTCAACTCCAAATCAGTTTTGAATGACACATGGCAGAAGTTGTCTGAGCTGTGTAGGCTCTGTATTCAGAGGGAAAGCCTTTTCTTCTCACTTATGTTCCTCTGCCTGAACCCTCTAAGCCTCTACAGCCAGTGGAGTGGAGAGACACTGAACATGAGTCCTAAATTACAGCCTTACTAAAGAAACAAAAACAAACCAATAGAGTGACCTGTTTCTTATTACCAAACAAGCCGCGCTGAACGAGGGGAGAAGGGAAAGGAGGAAAGAAACAACTTTTTTATAAAGACAGACAGGGAGGGAAAGAGAGAGAGAGAAAGGTGATATTTACTTCAGCTGAGCCTTACCTTCAGAGAGAAGACAGCTCGTGCATTGTTTTTTTTTTTACTCTTTAATGAGGCAATAAATATACAGCCTTTAACTCTTTAAAGGAGAGGCTGCTCTGGAGCCTGCCGTTTATATTATCAGCTTTTATAGACCTGTCAACACTCAGTCGTCTTTCAGGCTTTTTTTTTTCTTTTTTGTCTTTCTGGCTGAGACACGACTGCGTTTCATACGCCGTGTTACATTGCAATTTTTATGAACTCGACATTCCACCAAATTATGCATTTATTTTTTAAGTGCTGAAAAATCAGAGCACTGTGCCGCCTGTACTTAACAGAAATTACTCAGGTTATTATCAAATTAAAACAGCTTTACAGAAAAATGAAATAAAAAAGAAATCAGAGCACAGACATTTATTACACAGGAGAACAAGCGGGCCTTTAATGCAACATAAGCTGCAGCTATTAATGTTTTTAAAAGGTAATAAAGGGAGTTCTTTACTTGGTGCCATGGTGGAGTTCTTTAATCTAACGGCACAGAGAAAAAGAGAGTGAGAGGGGGAAAAAAAGGGTGAATTCTGTAACGTATCACAATAAAGCAACTTTGACAAGTCTATAATCTCAGTCACAAGTTATTTGCTTTTGGTGAAATGGTAGCCCGATGCAAGTGGCAGACACTGCAGTCAGTGTTTGTGCATGGCATGATGTGTGTTATGTTTTTCATGCAATTTTCCACTTGTATGTGAGTCTCATAACTCACAGGCATTGGGATATTCATTAACCTTTGGGAGATGCAGAAAAAAAGCGGACCTTTTAATTGCCACCAAGACAACGTCACTCTAATTGATCCTTTTAAATATGAAAATTTACATATGTGCATATATAATCACCAGCAATGATCTTGCACCCTGTCGACAGCAACAATTAAAATGAAATTCACTTACTCTTCCCTGTTTGCGAGCGGGATGTGTGCACTGCATTTCAAATCAAGCCTAATGTGCTAACGCCTCGCACACCTACAGAAGGCTGGCATTAGACTTGTTTAAATCAATTAGGCAAATGTGAAATAAGCAACGAGTACAAATGTCTTCCCTTTTTCACCTCGGAGCTTCCAGGCATCAGAGTAATGGTGCCAATCAATGCACACACACAAACAGACACACACGCACACACACATAGAGCCACCCACCCCCTCCTCCATCTTCATCTCCATCCCGCAGTTGCCACCAGCCCCCTCCACCTCCAAATCTAACCTCACCTTCTTTACAGACAAGGTACAGTATTTTTGTTTGTGGAGTGGATGAGCTGAGGTCAGAACCCCACATAAATAAAAGAGGACTTTGTATGCAAACTTATTTAGTGGCACATTTAAGAGGAGCGGTCTGTGCAGTGCTCAGTCTGGATTGGCTAAAAAGTCTCAGTTAAATGTCAAATGCAAAGAAATAAGTGCAGTGTGGAGACCTGAACTTTTACCTCATGTTTACATAATACCATTAGACGCACACCGCATCCCAATTGTAATTTGTTATTTGACCAGCACAGATTTACTTTGTCCACAACTTAGTTTTAATCAAGAAAATTCCCGTCAGTGTTGGTTTCTATGATACCTTGGCAAAAGAAGAGGTAAGATAATGGAGTTTATTTGATTTTTAAGAAGAGGTTCAATAAAGTTAATAAAGTAGCAGGCCTACACAAAACACCCAGAAGATGGGCAAAAATAAACAGCATACTAACAATACAGTAAAAAGAGTGAGAAATCTGTTTATGTAACAAAAGTGATCATAAGTTTCCTGGGTTTGTATTTTAAAGGAAAGAATATATCACTCCAGGCCTCCTGTAAGACACATTACAACACCTGCTGTGTACGTACTAATGGACGAGTGAGACAGGGTGAGCACATCTGTGCAAACCTGACTACAGATTTTATCTTTATCTAGGGTTACTCACCAAAAGTGGTCATTCCGCTGCCGGCTTTATCAAACAGCAGGAAGGCGACCATGAAGAGGGAGTCCGGAGCACACAGCACCGACTCGAAGGCTACAAACTCCTGGAAGGAGATCAACCTGCGAGAAGAGGGGAGGGTAGAGAGACAGAGGACATGCAGGACTGTAAAAGAGTGTAAAGTGCTGTCACTTGAGTTGATTTATTACTGCTGTACTTCAGGTTCCCTGTATTAAAACTTCATCCTCTACACATGTAGAGACAGAATCTGTAGAATCTGATATTCATTTAGCCACACATTGCATTAATAAAACACAAAAACTGGATAAAAAAAAAAACAAAAAAAAAACAAGTTATTTTACCACTGCATTAAACTAAAAACTAGTACACCAGTTTCAAACCATCAATCTGCAGTGTGAGTAATTCAAGCTGCCTTCTGTTCAGTAGTCTGTTCTTCCATATGTAATGTCATAAACTCATCGAGTGTGACAGCAAGAAAAGAAAACATTTTAAAAAGCTCAGTGTGTGTTCCCGGTCTGCGCTGGCAGCTGGTATGGAGAGAGCCAACTTTACACCACCGAGGAAAAAAAATTATTAAATAGGAAGTTTTATATTTTAGTGTGCCATTTTAAACAAGTAGACAGGCAAGGAGGGGGTTGGGACTTGGGAGCCAGTTGAGGGAATATGATATATTTCAATATAAATGTAACATAATATGTAGAAGTAAAAAGAAGGTATGGTGGGAAAAAAAACTGAAATGTCAACTTAATTTATCTACGTGAACAATATGAGGAGATGAAACTTCTCTTTGTTCTTTATCACACTTTTTACATAGGAATCAGTGTTATATATATGTCCTTGCTCTGCAGGGTAACACATTTGCATCATCAACAGGGGAAAAAAAATCTCAAATAAACATAAACATTGCTATTGTGTGAACCCAAAGAGAGCTCCCTTGGGAGAATCCTGCTGTGGGGAACTGGACCACGCAGTCTAGCCTTTATTTAGGTCCCGGTTCACAGTTGCACACAAGTCCATTATGAATTTCACAAATGGATCTGATAATTACAGGAAGGGTCAGTGCTAATGAGCAGTCCCCGAGCTTCCATCTATTAAACCTATTTCAATTTCCAAGGGGGAGTGTGGAGAGTAAAAGGGAGGGGGGGTACAATGATTACATTTTCCTAGTTGCTTTAATTAATTATGTTACTGATGAAATTTAGAGATGTTTGTTTGCATGTGGACTGTTTTGAGTTCAGATGCTCATGCGCATCTTTACGCTGCCATGTATGCAGAGGACAAACTGTATCAATGAGACAGACTGCGAAGGAGAAGATAAAAGTATTGGTTATCAAAATAATACCAAGAGAGGCGACCTGTTCTGAAAATTGTTGAGCGCCAGAGATACTTCATAAAGGTTGAAAAGCAATGTTTAGATTACTGGCTTTTGAGTCTAGTCTGAGAGAATGTTATTTCTTCCTCCAAACATTCAAAGGGCAAAGAAACAGTGAACACAAAAGCTGCTTTCAATAAAATAGACATACTTATATCATACAAGGCAACCGCGGAAAAGAAAAGAGGTGTGTGATGAAGAAAAACGCGAAGAGAAACGAGGAGAGGGAATAAATGTGAGCATACAGTGGCAAGTGAAATCAGCTGTCATTGTTTCAAAGGCAAGACTAATTGTTTTATTAACTAAGCAGGTAGTTCTTAAGAGCAAGGCCCTGCTGATGGCAAGTAGGTGGAAGGGGGCACAAAAACACACAGCTGTGACTGTGGATCCACTGTGAAAAACAAAGCCAGTACCATTTCCGCTCACGCTGCTCGAATATTATCAAACTCTCCAATAATGATCATTCCTTTGTGACAGATGTATAGTGCGCTCTAAAATTATACCTCGGAGCGGTTAATAAAGGAGTTCTAGCAGGTACAGGCTGCGATGCAAAGGCTCAGAGCACTAGTTTCGCAGACAAAACCGAGGGAGAAAGTCAGTTTTTTTTTTTTTTCTTTCTTTCTTTTCACATGCATCAATTTACATACACACTGGTCATCTCGTCTGTGTTTTCCCAGACATGGATAATCAGCATATTAGTGTAACTGAGAGGGCTGTTGATCACTGAGGGATTGGACCATGGTTTAGACCGGCGGAGTCCAGACAAGATCCAGGGGGCATCTCCATAACACACACACACACACACACACAAGAAACATTCCACATACTCATAAGCATTTACGTGCAGCTCTGTAGCCGGGGATGAAGCTTATGATGGTTGATTAGCAGCGCCATGACGGCTGAGAAATGATTACCACGAGACGGGGAAGCCATCGGTTTTTGCTATGCAGGCCCAACCCAAACGAGACACTCAATAATCAAATAAACCGACAGCATCTCCCAACCATCAACTGCTATGGCATGTGTCCAGGGCTGCCCCATCCGAGTGCTGCGCAGCCCGGGACGAACTTGGGAGACGAGGCTAATGTGATACTGCAGCAGCATGGCATCTCCTCAGTGAGCTGTGTACTTGCTTTACTCCGAGAGGACTTTGTTAAATCTTTAAACAGGCACAGACATATCCATGACATGTATCAGACAGGAGATGCAACACGCAACACATAAACAAAGACTCACTTCTAGAAGGTGCTTCTATAGATGACAGCTGATGCTGCTGTTCAGATGCCAATACGTTTCGATTTAAAGCGTCTCCCCTGCATAAAAAGACCACCCTATACTCCATATACTTTGTTTGTTTTTATATTATCCTCACCAGCCCGGCTTTTATCTCCGTCTCATCTCAGCAGGCATCTAAATACTCTCCTCTGAACCGAAAGCCAAGCTTGGAAACATTGTTTACAAGTAACATAAATGCATGGTGTTGGTTAGGTCTAGCTGATAGAAAGACAGCTCTCCTTGGTTGATAGTAGTGGGAGAGAGGGGCTTCAATAATCCCCTGTCCCTGGCATCTTGGCATTGTTACTGACAGCCTTCCACCCACCTAAAGCATGCTTGCACACAGACATCCACACACAGACACACCCCAGAAACACAAACACACACACCAAGGTGAGTGCTAGCTGCCAGGATCTTTTCGGTTTATAAGAGTGGACACCCACCAGTCCAAGTCCAGAATGCCCACAGCAGCTGGCAGACTGCTATTTTCCCAGCACGCTCCCTTAACAAAGTTTTTTTTTTTTTTTTTTTTTTTTTTAAACCTACAAGACTCTATGGCGAAAGTGTTTTTTCTTCACACTTGAACAGATGCTTCTATCAAAATATCAGAGGGAATAGAGAAGCAGAGGCAGGGAGTCTGACAGAGCCAAAACGAAATGGAGGAAGCTCAGAGTGCATTATGGTATGTGAGAGTGTAAAGGGAAGTGATGATGAGAGAGAAAGTATGTAAAGAAAGTCAAAAGTGAAAAGAGTGGACATAAATAAGATGAGTGAAAGAGGAAAATCTTGAAACCATCTTGAGCTCCTGTATGTCAGTTCACACACCGACAAAATGTTTGATCCCTGGAAATGGAGACATCTCAGAAGTCCCATCTCTATTTCTCTCTCTCTCTTTATCTATCTATCCATCTATCTGTCTGTGTCTCTGTCTCACTGGGAGCAGCAAAAATAAGAGGGAGAAAAGTGATTTCCACATAACAGATTGTTACGACTGTCACTATATCCCCTGATTTACACAGTTGCGGAGAGGGAGGTAGACAAATGCGTTTTTCACTGTTTACACCCCGGCATCTAAGTAAAATTTCTCTCACACAGATACACCCCAACACAAAAGTAAGCGAGCATGCTGCCTGCCGTCCGACCCCCCGCTAAATCTATTACCCCTGACTCATCTTGCTGAAATGGAGTCCTACCTGACAAAAACAGCAGCAGGCGCACTGGCTTCAAATATACTACACTCATATACCAACCAAAACTTATTGTTCACAAACATATTTGCATGAGATCAGGCAAGCTGGATGAAAAATACAGCCACTAAAGTGGTTTGTTTTGTCTTGCTCCCTATTCTTTTCATAAGGTTTGCACGGCTGAGCTCTTGAAAAACAATGCATTTGTGTGTTTTTCAGCTAGCACAGACAGGACTGACGATGCTGCATCTCCACTTTCTATATCTATTTGCTTTGTGTTCATGAGACGCTGGTCTGCAGAATAATCATCTCCTCTCTTTGTCTCGTCAAATCATTTATCTATCAAAGTTCAGGAGGAAAATAACGCACCGCAAAGTATTAGCATCATAAGGCCTTTACATCAACTGTAAAAAAAAAAAAAAAAAAAAAGAGAGAGATCGCATCTGACGAAGGTCTAAACATTATCCGGGAGAACAGATATTTGAGGGAAAAAAAAAAACTTTTTTTTTTCCTGTTTTGCCCCCATATCATTTCCATTCCCCTCCACAAAACCAAAATGAGGTTTAGATACAAAGCTTGGGCCATGGGTTCCTAATAGATTTACCCTGGTGCCACGGCCACCATTTATCCTGCTCCAAAGCTACACAATGCAACGGAGTGCTCCTGAATAGCATGGGCAATTATAGTGCGTGTGTGTGTGCGCATGTGTGTGTGTGTGTGTGTGTTTTCTGCGTGCGTGTGCCTTGCTCTCTCTTTTTCCAATTCCAAAACCCCCACTACTCCATCTCACCATCCCCTGTACATGCACACACATACACACATACACACTACACACACACCTTAAAGCAGATGTAATAACATGGAACTACACAGCCATGTGCACTTTGCTCTTTGTAGAAGCCCAGGTGGTTACCATGGCGATGTAGGTTTTTTTTTTTTTTCTTTTTTGACTTACCCTAACATTTTATTACCCATCATTATGTATCATTAAATACATACATATTAATGTAAAAAACAGGGGCGATGGAGATGGGGGGAGGAGTAAGTGTGAAACTGGGGGGGTATCTACAAAGAAGGAAACACCTGAAAGGGGCCTTTGGTGGTTTGATGTCTCTTTGCTATATAATTCAAGTATGAACATCCTTCTGTGCATTTTTCACACCAAAGGATTCAGTACAACATAAATCTGTTGATACAATGCAAAACAATGTGAGAAAGGTAGTTATACAAGATCAAAGAGACACATAATGGAGATAGTGATAGCTTTGATAAGAGTCTGTCATAAGCTTACTTAATAGGTGGCTTAATATCAATGAGAGTAGATGAATTTGTGGCATAATGAGAGGATCAGCATAGAATTTCACAGTCAGATGAGCAGAGACCTACCAAAGATACTTTCAAAGACTGGTGATGTCAGTCCTCATGAGACTCTAATTTTATCATTTTGTAAAAAAAAAAAAAAAAAAAAAAAAAGGTTACTGCTATATTTGCTCTGTATGTATCACATCACATATAGTCTACAAGATCACACCACTTATAAAAGCAGTATTTCCATGTAACCTGGAGGTTTATCTAAACAATTCAAAGTGGACCAGGATCTTAATGTCTGAAACATCACATCATATAATGTTCGAACACCTACCCATCCTTCTTCTGGTCCACCACTCCAGCCAGCAGTTTTGTGGCCTCGTCCGACAGCCGGATGTCTGTGTGGGCATGAAGGAAACGGCTCACAAAATCCTGCGGTGACATGAAGTGCTCATCATTCTTCTTAATGCTGGCATACTGAAAAAGAGAAAATCAGGTGGAGGCAGAAGGACGGAAGCTGAGCTTTAGAATTTGACTTAAATAAAAGAAACAAACACACATTTGACAATAAATGAAAAGCTTCTTTTATAAGAGGAAAAACACACAAGAGAAAACAAAAGCATCTGGGTAAAGTCCTACCTTTTCAAAAATGGCTTTCAACTCAGTGGGGTCGGCCCTCTTTGGCAGAATTGCCTGCAAAACAATAAGTGAATATTTGGCGAATACAACTTTTATCCACGATGAGTAAACACAACAGGCCACTATGTATCACTACCACACTTTGAACAACACTGAAGGACAGTGGCTCCTCTCAATACAAAGTTTGGTCTGTTTCTGACCTCTTGTTACAGGTTGGCATGGTGACCAGTAAGGAATAATAATAATTTTCATACTAGTATTAGCTGATGTAAAACCATTCAGTGATTCAAAAGAAAAACACCAATGGAGGTTCACTAGGAGCTTTTTTCAAGCTTCTGACTCCTTTTGTAAATGTGAGCAGGTTGTGAGGAAGAACCAGGCAGCCAGGAAGGCTGTGCATACCAACACCTCAGGTAAAGGTAAGGAGATTAACTATGTCTTGTAACAAACTTAATCTAGTATAGGAGAGGTGTTTTCTGCTCTGCTCTCCTCATCCTGCTCTCGACCCCTCAGATTTATCCTGTGGGCCAGTGAAGGGTCCCAGACCCCTGTTTGGGAACCACTGCAGAGAGGATGATGCTTATGTTCATCCTAACAAAAAAAAACAATTAATAAAACAGTAACTCATATTTAAAGTTGCTGTGATGTGCATGAGAGTGTAAACAGAACCGGTTTATGAAATTATTGATTGCAAATAATCAATAACATTAGCCTACCACCTAAAGCCTGAGGAAACTTCTCGCACCTGCAGGTAGTTTAACACAGGATGCCACAACATATAGCATGAAGCTAACCAAGGTTACCGGTGAGTACAACCGACTTAGCAGGCAGCAGGTGGAGGAGCTGTGGCCTGGGAGGGACGGGCTGGATGAAAAACAGAGCAGCAGTATCACTGATGCACTTCGCATCATTTTTCAAACGACAGCTCAGTCACTTTGACTCAGGTGCTGTTAGCCAAATGTACATGGACTAGCTAACCGGCTACAGTAAAGCCTCAATGTCATTGCCGTATGGCCAGTGTTAACCTCTAGCACATCCTCTTAACAGGCTAACCGGTGGAGAGCGAGCCCTCCGGGACAGACCGCCTGGCGGCCGGAGAGCTCCGGTGGAGACGTCACCGGCAGAGAGCACATCACCGGCGAGGAGACGGCTGTGCAGGGAGAGAGGAGAGGGGTGATGTGGAAAACTCATCAGCTGCTTACCTTTGCTGCCATGCTAAGCAAGCTCACCGTCAAATAGTCCCGTTCACTTCCTCCTGCGTGACGACGTTCCCATGGAGATCACGCGCCGGTGCAGTGAAAGGAGGATGAGAGAGGATCAGCTGTGCACGTGGTGCGGGGCACGAGAGGTCAACTGGTCAGTGGCTTGTGCATGTCAAATCCATTCACTCCATTAATCTCTCTCTCTCTCTCTCTCTCTCTCTCTCTCTCTCTGTGTGTGTGTGTTATATTAATTTTTTGCTGGTTAGATGCAATGTAACTCATCTTATAGGGGCCCAAGCTATTGCAGGACCCCTGAAACCTTTTTATTTATAAAATTAGTGGTAGCTGTCAAAACTATAGGGACTCCCCTACTGTTAAATGCAGTACTGAGTATATGCTTACACTGAAACTTAAACTGAGTTGAGCAATTTAAATGGTCCTGTTCAAAATAACATTTTTCTTTTAATAGTTTCCTGTAACATCTCCTATGCTGCATGCTTCTGTACATTTATGTATAGATTTATAGTCATTTGTATCAGTGATGAAAGCAGTGACAGCATGGATGGATATAGTGACAGCCTCTAGTTGGCCTCATGAAATTATTTCATCATCAACAACCTGAACTTGCAAAAAATATACATTTATAATAGCCTATACAATATATAAATATACACAACTGGACCACTTTACAGTGCGTGTGCTGTAGGACTTAATTATACCTCCTGTGGTCGTGCTGTGAAATGATTTTCATCCTCCATCAGCCTCAACGTTTTTGCTGTAATATTCACTCTGTACATGAAATGTACATGAAATACAGTTGTTTTGTGGGAGTTTATTGTTATGCGCAGAGTCTCTACTGTACTAAGGAACACATGTCTGTTGACGTCAGTATAAAAGTCTTACTTCCTTCCTGATGCCTCTTCTTTCCTCACAGTAAATGGTTCCTATACTTTATTTCCAGCTTTTCCAGCCCATCTGCGCTTTGTGCCGGGAGGGAAAAAGGTGCAGAGAGAATTTCATGACTACAAAAGCAAAGGTTAACATTACTCACAGCATAAAAACAATTTAAAAGGGAGCAAAAGGGCTCTAATGGCCCGACAGTCTTCAAAGAAAATGTATTTTGCGCTCAGAATAATTCATAGCTTTTTGCTGGTGGCTTTTCAGCTTCCCGGAGACCCAGCATGAACCACTGTATTTTTCCCAGCAGGCTCTCTGCTCCTCGCAAAATGGCCTTCGCCAGGGCATACCTCGCATCCCCTCCAAATATTGACAGCACTGAGTCCATCGCTTATTGGAAAAATGGCTGTAAGTAATGTTTTATCAGCAGATGCAATCTCCACACCTGTATTTTCTTCTGTCATATGACAATATTTGACGAGATTAATGATTTGATCCCATGACATTTTATTTCCCATCACTGTCAATCTGCCAGCAAACAACTCTTGTGGCATTTAGTGTAGGAAGCATGTAGCAGCATTTGCTTTGCTCTTGTATTATTCATGATCTGAAAATTTTCTTGAGGCATATAAACTACAGTGTCTCGCAACTCTGACATGGAGCTCTCTATTTTTAGCAATCAAACCAACAATGTTTCTGTCAGCCGCCACAGAGTAAGTGGGTAATAATGATAAACCTTCATGACCTTTCAACTTCCATGGCTTTAGGGGTCTCCTGCCCACGTCCCCAAGGGCCCACGTGTCCTGACAGCTTGAGCAATGAGTGGCGGACGGCTGTCTCAATCCACCCCCTCCTATTTTTAACCCACACTAAACACAGAGCTTCCAAAATAGGCCCGAGCTCTAAACAAATGATTAATAGGGCACTTAGGGCCTCCCCACTGACCAGTGTGTCCCTATTAACAGCCAATAACGGAGGCCTCTGGGGTCAAAAGGTTTAAAGACTTTCTAATAAAAGTAACACAGACATGGGGATGTGTTTTGGAGGAGAAAAAGTTGTGTCTCAGTTTGAAATGCTGACAAGTTAATAATCCCTTCTCAAATGGCCCTACCGCACTAAAATGGCCAGTTTGTTCTTACTTTTATTGCTATCATCTGTCAGTCACTCACATCTCTCTCTCTCTCTCTTTTTTTCTGCCATTTCTTAAGTGGACTGAAAGAGCTAAAACAGATTTACAGTAATGTTCTCACTGGGGCTTTATTCTCATTCCCCACACTTTCTTTTCTTTTTTGGGTTGAATGTGAATTCTTATTGTATTTTTAGGCAGGAAATGCCTTAATGGATTCCCAAAGACGTATTCATGACATGGTAATGAGATTCAAATTTGTAAGACATTTTTGACCTGAAAAAGGAGGCCACTTGTGGCAATGGCTTTGTCCTGTTTCCGACTGTTCTGGAGCACCGTCACTCTTACTATTCCCAGTTTTGCCTCTTTTTTTTATTTTTTTTTAGAATATTTTAACACTGTATGGGGACACAAAGCTAAAAAGACATAAAATGTAGACAGAAAACTCGGTAACTACGAAGGAATATATTGATCTGTCACTTACTGTCAAAACAAATTTATCAAGGAAGGCATGGGTCACTGGCAAGTTGCTCTGTATTATGTTATTGTACTGAATTATCCTAAAATGTGTTGTTTTGTTAGGGGTCATCAGATTTCAGCTGTTTGAATAGAAAACATACTTTTTAAAGTACATCTACACAGCAGTTTATTTTCAAAATGATACAGACAAGATAAAAAAAAAAAACTGTAAAGTAAATGACTCATTATTACAGTTCATTCAGTGGGATAAATGTCACCCATCCCAACCCACCAAACCCCATTACTGGAACTGTTTAAATACATCACCAGTGATGTATAAGATTCCCCTGTCATAAGCACCTGTGAGCCAAATCCCAGCTGCTGATAACTCCATCACAATATATCAGACATATATAGCACAAAAGTGAATGTGAGCTGAAAGAGAAGGAGCATTTCACAAACTTGGTCCCAAGATATGTATAGAGAGGACGGGGAAGTTTCTCACTCATTCGTTTTCTGCCGCTTCATAAGTTTACATTTAAAATCTTTAGTCCATGCCTGCACAGTGACCACTAGGCCTGCAATGTGTTTGATACTTGGTTTGGAAAATGCATTATAAATGAGGGCTACATGTGTCTGTGGTGTTGCTTGTGAATTATTAAACAAATATGTTACGAGATGGACAGTCAGTTGAGCACCACGGGGAATTCCAGCAGCTAACAGAGGAGCAAATGTGTATTCATCCGCTGCTGAATATAGTCCTCATCAAAAACACTTGGGAATCTTGTGAACAAAACTCCTCATGCACAGTCAATATAAGCGGTCTGGTTCCAGGTCTTACTCTTGTTGGTGGTAGTTCCCAGCCTTTTTTTTTTTTTTTAATTCATAAATGACACGATATTTGTGAGCCATTTTCAGTAGGAACAAAATTAGTTTGGTGCCATGAGTGCTGTGGTGAGTAAAAGATGTACAATTTTGGTCTTGGTCTTCTCATGGGATTTGCGGACAGAGAGATAAATAGGCAAAATATGACCATGAAGTTTCAGAATTTTGTACAAGCAGGAGAAAATATGTTTTCTACGACCAAATTTGCCATATAATGTTCTGGACAGACAGAATTATGACCCTTTGTTATTGATTTATTTCACTCGGTGTGCACACAGAGCAGAAATACTCTATAAAAGTACAAGCATTTGAAAGTGGAGATGAAAGTTTTTATACGACTCTCAAAATCTGAATTTATGCGTTCCCAGATGACCCTGGTTGTGACCCTGACATAACCTCCGCCCTCTTCCTTCTAACAATCCCTTTTTTTGTTTTTTAAAGTTTCAAACAATCTTCTTATTTAGACCTGTCATGCGTGAGAAGTTAAATGTCTTGCTCAATGACACATCAGCAGGACACATGACTGCTGATGGACACATAGTGGCTACAAACCTGCAACCACTTGATTATAGCCATTTTATTTCCCCCTCTAATTAACTATGTTTCATGTGAGAACCAAGATTGATGCCAAAGTCGTTCCAGTTGTGCTCAGCGTTTGAAAAACCCTGAGATGAAAACACCCATTGTGCAACGACAAACCATTGCAAACTTCACACTTGCCAAAGCGGGAATTTTATATAACTTAGGGGACCCACCAGAAAAACCACAAAGTAGACAGACTACCCAGATAGTGTGGGACGACTTGGACAAATCTGTTTTGAATAAAAGACAAGAAGGTGGCAAGAATAGAGAGGATGGGAGAAAACAGAATGGGGAAGCCATTCTTATGAAATCAGCCTTGTAATCCATCTAATATGCTGCACGGACAAAGCAAAGAAGTGCTTCTATTTTCTGCTTCTTTCATAGCCTACTTACTCCTCCATAAGAAAAGCATTATTTGTGCTAATACATAAAAGCCATCATGTCCTTCCTTTATCACTCATATAGGGGAGCCTTCTCTCTCTATGCTGCCTGTCTAACAACAAAACAATGCCTCTTATAATCTACTTTCATTTCTCCAATCAGTTGGTTGTCAAACACTATGCTTAATCACCATACATAATATGCACTGCATTAAAGTGGCATTCTTGTAAACACCATATCTGTAATAGTGTGTGACAAGCTGCCTTTGTTTACGCCATAATAACTGGGTGTTTGAATAACTTCTCAGTGACTTTAAGTAACCAGCCAGACTCACTCTGCTTCCATTCAGCTGTGCGGTTTGATAACTTGGACTGACGTTTGGCGTGGAGCTGACTGTGGATTATACCAAACAGTAGGGCTGAATGGACGTCTCATTCAGTTCACCTGTGGTTCTGAGACATGCGAGTGCATTTCCTGTGCGTGCACGCTTTCGGATGCGGTGTACATCCGCTTGTCACATTATGCAAATATCGACGTGGGCATCCATAAACATGTGAGACAGTTAATATCAGCCCCACCTACACGCGTTTATTTGAAGCACCAGCTTTGCTTCATGTGCGCACTCTTCCCTCTCTTTTCCATCTGCCATGAAACTCTCCCAAAACCTCCAGGCGGGCTTGTCTTCTCTGTAGCTTCTGGATGAATCTGTTTAGTATCTTTCAGTTCTGATAAAATGCTACACTAACCATGCTTAAGGGCATCTGGGATGGGCGGTGGGCCTGGGGAGGCAGGGGTGAGGGAGGATGGGAGCTTTGAGACGGTCCAGACAGGCTGGTGGGCAGGCCTCCTCTCTCCCACAACAACAAGGACCCACACTGAAGCATACTCGGACCCTGCAACCAGAGAGGGCACAGGGGTCCTCCAGCCTGCCTGGGTTTGGGGATAAATGAACCCAGATGCTTCCCGCAAATGCAGAGCAACCAGCCTGAAGGAGTCAGGGCGGGGGAGTAGGTGGTAGAAACGGAAAAAGAGGAGGCTTACCTCTTTTTTTCTCTCTCTCTCTCTCTCTTTCTCTGTGGTTGAAGCAGTTGTCTGTCAGATTCCTGGGCTTTCTCATAACCACTGATCACAGAGGCCTCAGTGCATGGAGCACTGTGGGAAATGATCAGGGGGGTGTTTTTGCGTTTGAAGGAGAATGAGAGCGGCAAATCTTTAAGTCCTTTCCTGTTCCTCTTCCTGTCAAGCTGCCACCTGGACTGAGAGAGAAGAAGGGAGTGAGAGAATGATGGCCGCGTTTGTCTAAATGACTTAATTGAAGTTCAAGTTGGTGCAGGAAGTTTTACTCTGTAACACGAACAGCGTGATTACATTTTTGTGCGACTTACTTTATACATTAGCTAGACTGGCTCTCCATCGCAGCAGTGCACTTGATTGAAGATGCAGAGCTGCCACTCTGCTCGTGGTTCTTCTATATAGGATAAATACCTGTCAGTCAGTCGTGTCTGTCCTCTTTTAAAGGAATCGTTTGACATTTTGGGAAGTGCGATTTTTTTTTTTCGCTGCCTTGAGTGAGACGAGAAGATTGATACTATTCTCATGTCTGTCCTGTAAATATGAAGCTACAGCCAACAGCTAGTTGTCAACAAGTCACCAAAAAAATTACAGCTTTCAGCCAAGAAATAGTCCAGCCCATAACCCCGGTAAAACCACGATGTGTTGTTTTTACACTGCAGTTTTGTACAGATTAAGGGCAATATAAAAAGAATTGATGCATAAGCTTCAGAGGTGCTGGTAAGTGGTAGACCTGTTGTTACCTTTGAACGCAGCTAGGCTCGCTGTCGCTGATTACCCTCTGTTTCCAGTCTTTGCACTAAGCTAGGCTAACAAGTAGGATAAAAATGTATTTCCCAAAATAACCTATTTGTTTAAGGTCTGGTGCCACTCACCAGTTGATTCTTCTCTTCAAAACACTACATCATGCATAAAATATAACTCCATAACTATGTATAACTTCAAACTCAGTATAACAATTTGATGTGATGATGATGCAATAAAGCAAACTAGCTGCATGGAAACACTGAAATGCGTTTACTGTGTTTTTTGCAGTAGCGCTCAAAGCTTCTTTTCCACTGCGGACTGAAGCGAAATGTTTCTCACCAGAGACCTCGGGAGTAACCTGTGTCACTACCAATCTGCCATGCTCTCCTGATGCCATCCAGATGCCCCATCCTGAAACACACACCGGCCTCTTTGTTTGCTCCACTTGAAGTTTAAAGCCCCCCCCCACCCCCACTCTTTTTTTTCAAAGCACTGGACATGCACTGACACATATACAGATGCACACATGCACAGATACACACTTTAAAACCAATGCAAATGTGCGGGTACCTCCTGCGCTCACCCCCACGTGCATGTGCGCCCACAGTTGCAAACCGCCCGGTCTGAGGTAGATGCAGCAATGAGGAATAAACGACAAATTTCCTATTTCATTTCACCAACTCCCGCCTGCTTTTGCTCACTCCTAACCTGCCTTGCCACATCGGAAGACCAAGAGTTAAATTAGAGAGGACTAAATTTCCTGAAATGAAATGACTGTCAACTCAACTTTGCTCCATCACCTCAGAAGAGCGTAAGAAAAATAAGCCAGTCCTTCCATTCTGTTTTTGCCAACTGAACAGCAAACAGACTTTGAATTATCAAAGGCACCCGAGGTAGAAGTCATCGCTCTCAGATGAATTATGAAACAAAGTTGAGTTGTTTTAGCATGTCTTTGATCTCAGAGATTTGTAGGGAGCCAACAATATGTAGCTCCTGTATATGTCAACATTGCCATTAGGGAGTGCTGACATCTATCTGATTAGGACGACAAAACAGCCAGCACCTGTGTGTGAGTGCGAGTGTGCATGTGTGTGTGTGTGTGTGTGCTTTGCCAAATGTCATTCTGCTCGCCTACATGCATGTGTTTATGCACTGTACATGTGTGCATTCTTGTACATTTGAATGTATCTTAGTCTGTGCACTTTTGTTCTTCCACATCTGTGTGTGTGTGTGAGGATGAGAGAGTGCATGCCTGCGTGGTGTGCTGGCTCGCTGTCCTGCCTTGAGGGGAGATAAATGGCTGAGTGTTGTTGTTGTCCAGAGAGCAGACACTCAGACAGCCGCTCACACATGATTAATTGTTTCCTTGTTGGGACTGGGACCAGTTGACTGTGTCTGGGCCAAGGCCTCCCACCCAGCCTTTCCAGGCCTGTGTGTATGTGTGTGAGCAAGAAAGAGAGTGATGAAAGGCAAAGACAGTAACACAGAGAGGGAAAGAATGTTATGTCCTATTTTATGAGTTTGTCTGTCACTGTACTCTCTTTTTAAACATGTGCTATTGTTTTGAACGCCGGCCACACAGTGAAGTGGTGAGGTTTTTGGTTGAATGTGGTGAGAATGATCGATGTGAATTGAGGGGATGAATTTGTCCTGCAACCTTTTTATGTTCACTTGAATTGGATTGTGCAATGTTAGAGATCTTTAATGGACTTCTTCCTGCAATTGTTTCCCTCCCTCATGTTGTTACGATGCAGATACTGTGGCGTGTAATTAACCATGCTCTAATTACTTGATCCAAGTGAAAGAAGCTTTAGCTATTGCCTCAAATCATGGCTGCACATTGATTTCTCATAGGTCAACACTGCTCAGGTTGATCTACAGTGATGCTGGGTTTCATGGGAGTGCATGAGTGAGTCTGATGATTGATTAATTACAATTATCAGAGGCCTGATAATTCACCAGAGATGATAATAACATCAAGTGTGCTTTATTGCTCTGGCGGAAAAAAGCCTCTCCGGTGTCTAAATTGTCCCCCCTGTTAATTTCTCTTCCTTCACTGTCCAATGCTTTTAAGTGCAGCAGGACAGGTGGATGGCTGATCCACTGTGTTCAAATATTGGAGGTTTGGGAGGGGACGAGGGCTAAAAAATCAGGAGTAAAAATAGAAAACAAACTCCCTAATTGCCAGGTATCATGGGCATACGGGAAGGAAACTCTGCAGGGGGTGTTGTTGCCAGACGTCACAGTTAAAAACACGCTGCCATCCTCCATTTGGCTCGGTTGCACATTGTGATTTAACGATGGCATGAGGATGACTCACATGCAACACTGATTCACTTTACATTAGACCCACAGCAGCTATTATCCCCCCTTTGTGCTGGTAAAAGTACTGGACTCCACCAAGACTTGTGTTAAATCAATGCAAAACATTTACCCAGTGAGAGTTTCTCCTTCAGTCATGTGTGCTATTTCACGGTGTAGGCTACCATCAGCCGGGTTTGTGATTGAAATGGGTGGTTCGTGGATGAATAAAGCAGTGTGTTGTTGGGATCATGTTTCACTGACTACATTTTCCTTCCAGAAAAAACAAAGAGCAGTAAATACACAGAAGGGTAGAAGTTTGAAGGCAATTACCCACACTGTTGGACAACCTTAATTTTTTATACTCACACTGAATGATTGCCACAGACCTTAGATGACGCAACTGTGTGATACCAGAATTTAGGTTTGAGCTGATCTAACATGGAAAATGCAGCAACAAAAAAGTTTCTTGTTTGAACTTACAAACCAGTTAAATAAATAAAGATCGAATCAAATACACTTAACAGGCTAAATGTAACTTCACCATTTCAATTCCAGTGGCTTGAAAATGAGTAAGAGGCTGCATTTATCTACGGCTTTTAGCAGGACTAGTTCAGGAGTTACAGCTTTCTATAGGCCTACATTGTTTAGATTTTGCTTGCACTTTTACATGGAGCAAAAAAAACTCAATTACTATGATGCTGAAGCATCAACATAAACTGGGGAAATGCAGAAAATACAAAGAGTGAGTCACCTGCTTGCTGTAAATAGCATGACTGCAGTCCATGCTACTCTGCTAAGCTATGATAATTAAGTTTTAGACTTTTGCTTTGGGCTATTATTAAATTTACTACAATCTATCGTAAACCCGCGAGAGCATCAGAATTTATTTTCCATCAACAGGAAAACCTTGGTTTAGGCCAACGATGGATATTCACTGTTTTAGTTCTTATAAATTCAAAATGTGCTTAACGCCCAAAATGTTGTATTTCTAATCATTTTTTTAAGTCATATTCTGGTCTTGGCTTCGCAGGGCACTATTCTCTCCATGTTTCATACTTGTGAAATTATACATTTATCTATCAAAGTCCTGTGAGATGGATCGTGTCATAAAATGCACGGCTGAAACAGGGACTCATAATCGGCCCTGACATCAAACCAGAGTCTTGTGTTTTCATAGTGACTCAAGCACCAGGGATGGCGGTAAACTGAAACATACCCATCTGTTTCTTTCCGTGTGCCAACATGTCAGATCAGGTTAAAATCTGGACAGGTTTAAGTGACAGTGAGGCCGCTGCGTGATCCCATACTGTGTGAACTATCCAGTGTCATGTTCACATGCTTGGATGAGTTTATCCTCATTTTCAGCCGAGCCGTGATGACTCTCATAAAAACACATAGGAACGCGTGAAATATAATCCAGATATTGTATCTGTGCGTTGTATGTGTAACTAGGTGGAGTGAAATATTTCCATTTTAGACATTTATGTTCCCCTCGACCACAAGTATGAAATTTTGGGTCAAAGTATGTCGTTTGATGGTTACTTCATAGTGTGGAAACATCTTAACTTTTCTCAAGATCAAAGTACTAGATGTGTCAACTTCATGCATTTTTTTGGATTAAAAGGGAATTTGATTTTGGGGCTTCAGATATTAATGATGAACTGAATCTGCGGTGACACAGCTTGTTTTAACATGGGGCAAATGTCTGTCTTCATGCAACACACGATGATGGAAAGGTAGTTAAAGAAATAGAAACAGCTTGGGGAACACACACCTATTTGGTAAGTGATGTAAAGTTATAATGACTGGGACATATGAAGCTACGGCAGTTTGTGACCTTTAGCATAAATATTGAAACCTGAGGAGCAGACAGCTAGCATGGCTCTGTCAAAACTGCTCATTGAAATATTAAAGTCATACAAAAACTGATGTGTGATCATCATCATTTTACAGGATGTTATTTGGCTGGGATCATGCTAAGCTAAGCTAACTATCAGCTGAAATTAGCTTCAGACAGACATGTATTCTCATCATTTTCATTGTGGGCCCTGGTGTAAATATGCCTTCAATTAGCTGACAGTATTCAGTGCTTTAAGCAATCAGTGGGCTTCTGGCCTCATGTTGACTCAAACCAACATTATTGTCCTATTAAACTGCAGCTTTCCCAAGAGAACGACCATGAGCATCGAAAATCCTGGATCCATGACGCCCACATCACCTCTGCATATTTACAATGTATTCCCACATTCTAGTCTTTGTTTTACATATAAAGAGGTTAAACCTTTATTTTATGCCGCACATCACATTGTTGGTATAATTTTGGATGTGTTTCTTCTGATCCCCAAAAAAAGGGGGGGGGACTACTCAAGACAACACAGGATCATTTTGATGAGGATGAATGGAACTGCAGAAGTATTCTGTGGTCAATCCATACTGGTTAATTGAGGCAGTTAGGGTAGAAGAGACATAAAAGCCTCAGTCCTCCTTGACACTGATGGCTGTCCTATAAGGGACCCTCAGTAGGGCCCTCAGGTCTTTTGATAGGGCACTCGCCAACGTCCTTTGGGGCTGTTTCACCTCCCACAATAAACAGGCAGCCCTTTGTCAGTGGGAGTAGGGGGGTCTGGAGGGTTGCTCCTCGTTATTATTTTCAAAAGTAATTATACCTTATTATCTGTGTTTACTTTAGCGGGGGTGCGAGCGTGCAGGTGTGGGCCATTCGGCAGTGGCTTGGCAGTCTCACTGGTGAACGCACCCCTGAGTGTCTTTTTTTTTTTTTTTTTTTTTTTTAACTCTCTCCCCTCCATCTTTACTTGGAGGTTTTTGGGGGTTTTAGTAGTATTGTAGCCCCACCGCTAATTTCAGCCCAACAAAAGAAACGTGCAATTAGGGCTATTATAGTAGCAGCTGCATGCTTCCTAGCTGTGCAGCGGCAGCTTCGTCTTCACCCTGGCTCGGCGGTGGAGGGTTTGGAGAGTGGAGAAGCAGAGAGAGCAGGGCCTGCAGCAGTGGGGAGAGTTATGGTCACAGTAGCCTCCAGTGTCTGTAGAAAAGAGAGGAGAATATAGCCCAGGAGGCTGGTGTGTTTCTTCAGTGTAGACACAGCAGGGACTCTCGCCCACAGGCTCGTGGGCCTTGAGAACAATGGATCTGCCATCTCCCAACATGAAGTATTATGAAATAGTGCTTGCCACAGTTCCATTGACTGCTTGGCTGCATGAAGTCATGTGGTCTCAGAACTGCGTGGGCCAGGAGAAAACGATTTGCAAATAAGAACATTTCTTTCTTTCAGGGAGTCAACAATCAGTTTACAGAATTTGCTGCATTCAGTAGTTTCCAATCGAAGTGATCCAGAAAGAAATCTGGTGAAAGTGATACAGGTGTTTCGGATTTCTGTTTGAAGGCCAGACTTTCCATTAGTTGCGTAAGGAAACTGGATCGTTCTTTTAAAAAAGTAATCCATCCTGTTTAAAAGATTTAAAACGCAGCCTTTGAACGACATCAAAATATACTAATCTGGCATATTTTTATTCAGTTCTCACTCAATCAGTCAATACATGTCAAGAAGAATCATGTGGGTCATGACAGAACAACAAAAATGCTCACACAAATTAAAGTCATGATTAAATGGGTTCAAAGACCAACTTCAGCAGAGACATGGAAAAGCCTGGCGATCTGTGTGCGGTTGAATATTGAGGGCCCATCAAGGCCCTCGCAGCGTCAAACACAAGGGACCAATCTTACGCTCTCAGCACAAACAAAATGGTCACAGGTCCTCCTCTGTTGCTCTCACTTAACGATTCTCTCACTTCACTGACTTCCCAACCCTTAGAATAATCATCTGGCCCAGGGCCCCTAGTTTCAAGGGCATAAACAGATCTGAGTATCCCATATGTATGAGTCAGAGCTCTTTGAGTTCAGTTGGCGAACATGTAACGCTTATGTCCTGCAGTGTGTGCCAATAAAATGTTTATGTTCTTTATTGGTATACATGTACATCAATAGGAGCTGGGTCCTTGTCTTTCAAACATAATATGGGCTGTGCACTCAGGAGAGCTGTTGGGCTGTGATATGGAGCTGATTGAGATAATAACTAGTAGTAAACAGGGATTGTGTATTTTCCCAGAAGAGAACGACAGACTTGTCAGCATGCTTTCAGTTGCCAACATTTAAACGCTTGACCTGAGCAAACAGATTTCCACTTCTACCTTTTCCAGCTTTTAATGCCAAAATCTGAGTGAAACGCTGAAGTGCAGGACGACTGTTTCCAAATATAAAGCGGATGCAAAACAGTAAATAGTACTGGTAACAGGGGAAAGTACAAAGGCTAGAAAGATTGGCAACCCACAGCCAAATGCAGCGGTGGAAACATATTTTAAACTTTATAACAATCATCAGCCTATAAATACTTATAGAATACTTCAGCCATCAGGCTTCTTCATTCTTCTGCAAATGGTTGATGAGCTGACAGACAAATGAATTTCCCTTCGGGGATTAATAAAGTAATTCGTATTCGTAATCGTATACTTATATAAAAGCCCTGACGCTTTCAATTTTATATGTATATTTTTTAAACCAGCTATAGTATTTATTATGTTGATAGAAACTCGTCAATATAACTTCTATGGAATAACTTGGAAGATATTTTATTTGATGATAGTCTCTTCTTGCAAAGACAAACTGTAGCATGTTTTAGGAGTGTAGTATTTATACGACTCAACCATGTGCAGAAGTATCTTCAGAATATGCATAACTGTCATAGTATAATAGCTTTAAGTGTTTCGTATATATAACTATGTAAACTGGGTAACTACAGTTCATTAGAGCGTTTCACTCCATATAATCCAATGGTCCATTAAAATTTTCCTGTAAGACTATTAGAAGCCGCACAAAATGGAAATACTCAAGTAAAAAAATTACTGGATTTGAGTGAATGCATTTAGGTTACTTTCCACTTCTGCAGGCAAAAGATAGATGTTGTTTTCAAGCTGAAAACTGCTCTTGTAGCCTTGGTCTTACTAGCATCCATTTCACCTCATTAGGACCCTGGGACTGAGAGTCGACAAAACACTGAGAGAAATCATTTTGCCGAGGGAGTGTGGCGGGGATAAATTGGCCTCTGGTTCAGTACCAGAGTCCCCGCTGTGCCAAGCGGAAGAGAAGGGCCTGGCTGGCAGTAGGGGCAGGCCCAGGCAAGGCAGGCTGGGAGACCCCATGCTGAGACCCCCTCCCTGCCTCTGACAAACACGACAGTGGATAATCTCTCCTTCAGGGACTCGGCCCAGCGCTGTGGGGCTGAGAGGGAAGGGGGATGTTATACAGCACAGTGCAGAGGAACTGCCTCTGTATGTGTGTAGCATGCATCACAAACACTTACACATACTTGTTTGTGTTGTGTGTACCTCCAGTGTGCCTTAGCTTAGGTGCATTTTCTTTGTCTCTAACATGTCTTTGACAATCTCAATAAACAGAGCCATTCATAATCATACGTACACATAAATATGGCTGCAACAGAAAGAATCACTAACATCCCTGGATATTATTAGAGTGATATCATGCACTCTAAAATAAACATACAATGCGTGAGAGCCTGATAACAAGCTACCAAATACAGGAAGATTGTGTTGACTTCGAACACCTGTCTGTCATCTTCCATACAAAACCTAACAACTTCAACATTTTGGATTTAGTGTCTGTATCAAAGAGTAAGAGCAGTGTAAGGACAAGGTGAAACAGAACAATGAGGGTTCAATCTCTGGTAATGACCACTGAAACATCTGTTTGTTTTGTTTCATCAGTGGTTACGCTGCATGACTTGCAGGTATGAAGGCAATTAATGGCTAATTTCAGCAATGTCTATGATTATTATGAAGAAATGTGATCCTGTTTCAGATGATATGAATCGTGGCACTCCAGATGATTCAGCAATAGTGTGGCGGGCTATGCACAAAAAAACTTAAATCCTAATGTGGTTCATCAACAACAGGATTTATCTGTAAATGTCATTATTTTCACATTTGCAGTATAGTTGGTCAGTAAAAACACTCAAAGGAACCATTTTCTCCAAACACTTTACTTTTAACAATATTTCTTACAAAAAAAGAAACAAATGAACATCCTCAAATCTCCTCCGGTGGTGTGTGGTCAACCAGCAATGGTCAAATATTAATGTCCATATCCGATGACATCGCATACTGAAAAGGCCTTGTGAGCAGCTACGATGTCTCCATTTTGTAACCATGTTTTTCCAGCTCCGCTCTGCAGGGAGGTAAAGGAAAATAGAAAGATCAAGTCAGGAGAGATGATTACAGGTGGGTGGTTGAGGCATAAGTACCCTCTATTGATTGTGAGAACCATTAAGAGATGGGAGTGAAAAAATATATAAATATTGCATAATGCGTGCAGCTATGGATTTGATGATTACATATATATGCCAGCTGTGCCCTTTAACATAATGATATCTTTAAGAAACAGCTTAATAGCATAGCTGTCATAATTGACCCAAATAAAACAATAGCATATTACTGTCTAAAGTGTACTCAAATAAAAACAGACCAGCCATTTATCTATCAAGTTATTGATTATTCAGTAAGTGTAAGACTCAGGCTGTGATGCAGAAAAGATGCTATGATGATAACTTTGATGTATAATCAGAAGATCTCCTGTCACAGCTAAGTTTATGTCACCTTTTGGACTCTATTGGTCTTACTCAGTCATTTAAATGTTTTCAAGGTGTTTATAACAGTGTTACAAAAAGAAGGATCCAAAAAACAAACTGGGGTATTGGTTACTAAGCTCAAAGATGCCGTATAGAGTCCATGTTCCCACGTGCTACAACTCAAGTTGTACATTACAGAACATCCTCCTATGTCTTTAGAATAACTGAACTTGAACCAGTGCAAAATATATTATTCTCAGTTGCATTTGGAGTACATTTCAAAGTCTTATGGATACAACAACAACAACAACAACTAATACTAATAATAATAATAACAACAATATTAATGCTGAGTGTTTATAGTAGAAAAATGAAATGTCTCCAAATGATAACTTCATCTTATTATCCCAGCAACTCATGATTGCTAAATAAAGATCCAAATTATGTGTAGTTTGCTTGTGCAGTCTTCTCCAAACAAAAGGAAAAGTGATTCAACATGAACTGCAGTTATATAAACACAGAGTCTCAAAATGTTGGCAAGGTTTTTGATTAGTAGAGTATGTACTTCCAATGCTGCTTTTTTCACTCACACACCCATTTGTTGATAACACAAATTTAGAGAATTGAAATAAATCCACCCATGTCCCATCGGTACAGGGACAGAGCACAGTGGACACTGCACAAACTAATGGCTGAAAACTTAACACAAACTGTAAAATATGGACTAAGACATGATATACAGTTATTTGCAAATGGCAATACAACCACTATGATACACTGTTGGTGTACATCACTGTGTGTATCAAGTGTCACTCTGTTTTTCTGTAAAGTAATTTGGGCAGTGTGAATTACATAACAAAAGCATGAATGACATTGATAAAAGGGCTCCTTAAATCAAAGTATTATGATCCAGATGTGCTATGTACTGAATACACTGTCATGACAGAGGGGTTGTAGCTATACACTGCTGATTCTGGTATTTTGTATTTACCTCAGCTGATTTGAGAAATCGTCTTCTACGTTGTCATCATCCCAGTTGTCCTCCCAAACATGAGCATCCTCATCTTCGTCCAGCCCCGTCCAGTCTAGTGATTACACATTTGAACCAAGAACAGGGCAATATTTAAACACACAAAGTCACTTTTATAAGCTCCACCTGAAACATTCATATAAGTCAGGCAGATCTCAAACACAAGAGGAGTGGAAGTCTATTTTGAGTTCAGATGAGCGGTTAACGGCTTAGCTTGTTGGCTTAATGCTACATCACTGGCTGGCTAATAGCTAGCAAATATTAGCAAACGAACTAAAGTGCACACACCGTTAACATGCTTAAAGCGACTATTAAATATAAACACACAACTGCTATCACATTAACTCTCTATAAGCCCCACGAGTCAACGAGTTAAGACAACTAAATCAGCTAGTTGTGATGTGTTACTGGCCAGCTACCAAGCTAATGCTAATGCTAACGCTAATGGCCTGGCTAGCTGAGTCACTGCTGCGGGGCCCAGCGCAGAGAAATCCGACAGTTACTGGCGTTTTGCTAAACCTAAAACAAGAGCAACTTGACTTTAAATAATGTGTTCATTATTTACCCTCGGCTGGGAATTCTTCGAACTCATCATCCTCCTCCAGTAAACCCAGGTCCACGGTCTGTTTCTTGTCTGACATGTTTGCTGTCCTGCCGCTGTGTTGCTGTTGCTGAATGCACGGCTCTAATACCCAGGAACCGCAGGACGTCGAGGCGCTTCATGCAGGTAGAGACTGCGTTCAACTGCGCAGCACGACGCAGCAGTCACCGCTTCACACACCCAGGGGAGAGTGAGGCGGGCTTCTCTGTCAGTCCAAGTTAACTCACCGCGTCTCACATTAAGATGCATTACGTGCACTCAAAAATAGCTTTAGGCCTATATATTTGCTATATAAATCTATATAAACCTATAACTTACCATTTGCTCAACATTACAAAATAGAATTCTCATATTTCAGAAATATAAATATTTTATCTGTAAAAGAAACCATCTTTAATATTAAGGACTAAGTATCAGTCAGTTTTATATTAATTTAAAATGTTTCTAGACATGTGATGGCTGTAAGTCCATCAATGTGACAATAACACCCTAATTGCTAATGCTAATATGCTAATATCTAACAGTGTGGCACCATAATTAAAGGTGTGAGGAGCAAAAGAGCTTAAAACAATGATACATTATATTCAAAGTGCACTTTAAAATCAAATATAATGAATGCACTGAATTGATTAATATCCCCTGTGGCAAAAGTTAGTGTATTTTTATGGCAGCTGTTATAAGCTCTTTGTATTAGATAAAGACATGTATGCAGGCCAGACCTTCATCAGTATAGTGAAGCATAGATCTACTTTAACTTTATTTATTTATATAGCACCTTTCATACATATAAAATGCAACACAAAGTGCTTTACAAGCTTTACAAGCTTTTCACATTATAAGGCTAATTTGAAGCATGTGTTTGTTTCCTTGTTTTCAGCATGGTTGGTTTTCAGTAACAGTGGTTTGACACTGAAAAGGTGGAGCAACACTTAGAAAACACTTGCAAATATTTTTGGAAAACAGAACAGTCTTTCTTTCATCCTCTCTGATTTCTCCCTGTATGTTTCCCACTCTCTCCCCCAGACACACTCTCTCTTTCTCCCACACCACCACAAAAAGCCTGTTGCAGTCCTCTGTTTCCTCAAAACATATGCACTCAGTCAGTCAAATTTCGGCAAAGATTTTTCATTTAGGAACAAATGCACATTGTAACCCATGTGGCCTGCTCCAATAATGAAGCGTTAGCCACAGCTTAGGATGTATTTTAGATAAATGAGAGCGCACATTTACCACAAAACCACTTGTACCACAATGAAAATTGCTCTGCAGCTGTCATATGTTGACAGATGGAGCAAACCTCAACTTAGGCTGTGCGTACTTATTCTATTTTCAAATTATTTTGTAATCATCCTAAGCCTTTACACATGACAATGCCACAACTATCGCAGGGAAGGGGAACGAGACAGGGAGAGAGGGTGCACGAAGTAAATGTCACTGTGTTTAAACTGCATCGTTCCAGTTAGAAAGACATGGGATTTAACTAATGGAGAAGATCCTGTACACACATTAGAATAAAATCAATCATCAAGAAGACTGGAAATTATGATTTCATTAGCTGTAATGGATGAAGGAAGAGGTGACATGTTTATGGATATTTTTTTTATCACCCTACAACAGAGTACCTTACTGGTTGAGGCAGTTTTTCCCTCACCACCATCACCAACTGCTGGCTCTTGGTGGAAATTATAGAGTCCTTGTAAATTAAATCGTACTGAGAAGGTCAAGACCTGCTCTGTTGGAAAAATTTAGACAACTACTATTAGGAACTGGTGCCATACACATTAAAACTGAATTGACTTGACTCTTAGTTAGCTGCTCTGTGTACCACTAGTATCTCTTATTGTCTCCCCCAGTACAAAGCAATGAAAAATGTATTGTATGTCTACATAGAGATGTGGATGTGGATCTATCTGCTTGTTTATATACATTACATTTATCAAACTAGTAAGAGTTTATAATCAGATCAGATTCTATTGGTTACTATAGCTATGATATCGTCATCATTTGTGGACATCTCGACCATTTGGTTGAACGTGTCATTAAAAAAAAGTCTTGACTTAAGCCCTTAGAGCACTATGTGTAGGAAACCACATGAAAAGTATGGATTCAATGGATGAACACACTTCAACAGGGTGCTAGTGATGATCAGGTTAAGTGACAACCAATATTTCAGGATGTCACAACTTTACATATACTCTAGCAAACGATAGAGAATATCATTAAAGGGTTAAAGAGACTATAACATTCAAGTGTTGACCCTCATCAAACTTAATTATGGTATAAGCTGTAATGGCAGGAGGAGAGGCAATCTCATTCATGTCTTCAGTTATGGAGAAATTGGTTTATGAATGATGGACTGTCGCCGCATCACTCAGTCTCAGGTGCAGGTAAAGCCCTGGGAAGTCGCTGCAGTGTCCACCCAGCATACCTGAGACTGCAGTTACACCATGTCTGGCGCCTGGAGTCTTCCTACTCAGGGAAAATAGGGGGAGGCGGTGGGGGCAGAGGGCTCATAGACGGCAAATACAGCATGGGTAACGCAGACAGACTCCACCGCAACTTGTGTCTGAGCGGCCCGCATCACATTTCTGTCCTTTCACAAAGCCCTCTGGGAAAAAGGACAGGTTGGCAGCCGCTGTAAGTGCACCGACAGAGGCAGACAGGGGACACAGAGGACGACTCCAGCAGAGGCCTGCCCAGCCAGTCTGACAGTCTCTAACCCCCCCCCCCCCCCCAAAAGCAGGCCATGGCTCATGATAAGGCCTTCAGGCGGTGAGCAGTGAGAGGTAGATGGATGTAAATGGGTGGAGACTTGAGAGAAAAGAGAGAAGTGTGTGAGTGTGTCACCAAACAATCCAGATCACATCCCTGAGATAAGAAAGAAGACCTCCTCTCACACATCACACATGTCAGAGGCACTGACAGTACACAGGAAGGCAGCTGACATTATTATTGCATTTTTAGTCAGTGGGGCCTCCATGTGATGCCACTCAAAACAGAGCATGTTCATCCCTTAGAAACTTTGGTCTGAGTTTAATTTCGTCCTCAGAGCTGTGAAGTATTAAGGCAGCAAGGTAACCAGATCCATGAGCTTAAAGAAAATGCCATAAGACACACAAGAGAGTGATCATCATGGATTAAAGGGACTTAACCATCCAATTAATGAGGCAAATCCAAGAAAAAACATGTAAGCTCTGCTCCTAGGAAATCAGCAGAGAGAGTGATATGCTTCCAGGATATGTCTGTCAAGATCCTGTATTAAATTTAATCCCAGCCATTCAGTAAGTCTGCCTCATTGTGTGTTGTGTGGAAACCCTGCCTCTGTTTTCATTTGAATCATTATGTCCAGTATCGAGAGCGGCAGATATCGATCATTTCATGCAGAAACTTTACATCCTGTAGGCATGAAATTCATTTCGGAAAAGAGGAAAGAAAGGATCTCTCTCTGTTTGTTTTGCTTTACAGCTTCTTTTTTTCTCCCGCCGGCCTCTTTCACTGAGATGTCTGTCATGACGAATTTAAGTTTCATATTTTCCTCCCTGTCCGTCTTGAAAAGCTCTGTCATCTTGGGCTTGAGGTACAGTTTGCCAAGAGGCTAATGGCCCTTTATGACAGTACAATCTGATGCCTGTCCCGGCTAGCCTCCAGGTAATCCTGTCCACCTCGGCGGCTTAGCCTGCTCGGGCTTAAGTTGCATATTTTGTTTTTATCAGGACACTGCTGATAAATGCTCTCAGCGAGGGAGAAATGAAATATGGGGGGTCTCGCTCCATTCTGCCTGAGCCCCTGGTTGAAATATAGAGCTGAGGAACAATGACACCTCTATTGGTGGATCTAGACCGTCTATAGGCCTGGAATAAACAGAATATTATTTACAATATTCATAACATCTTTCCCTAGGCGGCTGAATTTTGTAACGATGCGTCACAAATTCCACTTACAGGCCACGTAAACGGCGTTGGGTTTTTAATTTCTTTGCATAAATGCATGATAGTCGCACTGCTCAAAACACTTTCAATCACAATTACAGCAGGTGTACTTCTAGACCCCCAAAATATCATTTAATAAAATCATAAAATTACATGCTAATTTATTTCCAGTAAAGTGTGCTAATAGTGCGCTACCTCTGTGTCCATGGTCCAATGCCATGGACCTATACTGCACGTGAAAAGCACTCACACACTCTTACCATAGGTGATAACCCCCTCTGTGAAAAGCACTCTTATTGGAAGTACCCATTATCTGCAAAGTCTATCCTCATGCTGACACTAAGTCATTAGCTTAAGCTGTCCTCTGTGTAAAATCATAGTTAATTTCTTTGCCAATGGTGCATGGTGAATTGAAACATATTTCCAATGACTGCTGCAAATGAATTGCAGATGATTTAAGCGAGGAAATCCACGGATATAAAATATTACTCTGGTGTGTGTGTTGAAATCACAGTGCTCCATGACGTCTCATAACTCCACTCACACATGTTTTTTTTGTTCATTAATCATTCTTTGTTTGAAAAATAATAATGGTGCAGTTTAGGAAGATATATATATATATATATATATATATATATATATATATATGAATGTAAAATGATACGTGTTCTCTCTCCATCTCCATCTTATGGAGCCTTTGCTCATTTAGGCCTAAAGTGCATCTATTGTGCCGTGACATGTACCAAGATCAGCGCCACAAAGAGGCTTTGTGAGAGATGACATATGTCACATGTCCAGTGAGAGAAGCTGCCTATACCTGGATCTCTAAGCTTTTTTTTTTTTTTTTGCTTTTTAAAGTCTTTAGTTCTTTTCACACATCATCCCCCATCCACACTTCATACACTCCCTCAATGTTTTTGTCTGCTTTAGGAGGGTCATTATATATTGTTTGTTGCGTCCATATATCTATCTCATCACCCACGTCCTTCTTTTTTTCCCATTTTCTCCCTCTCCCCAGTCATTTTCTATTTCTATATCTATCTCACACAGAAACGGACTCTCTCTCTCTCTCTCTCTCTCTCTCTCTCTCTCTCTCTCTCTCTCTCTCTCTCTCTCTCTCTCTGCCAGTTATAGTCATGGTATGTCAAAGTGTGCGTGTCCCACACAGCGGGGGGTTTGCGAATGAGTGACAGGACCTGCTCTGCTCTTCTCTGACACCTGTCAGAGCCTCATCTGTCATCTGTGTGCAGAGATGGAAATGAGCGGGAGTGACACAACATGCCAGAGGTGACGGTGACGGCTCACCTCTCTCCGCCAGCCTCTAAATCAATTGCACATCTCGCGGCTCGTGTGCAGGCTGGCTAACAATAATTATCTACTCCCAGCTTTCAGAGGAACCTTATTTGTGGTGCGGTGATGTCACACTACTCAGGCGGCTGAGTTAGGATACTATGGATGTGGCATGGGAATCATGGTGAATGTCCATCTGCAATATGGGAATTAATGTGGACACATTCAGTCTGCATACAAGCCTATATATGCTGGAAGCAATTTCATTTTTCCTCTTTTACTGGGCTGTCCACATCAGCAATAAAATGTACCATTACTCATTTTAATACACTGAGGGGTTTCGCTCTAACAGCCTCACTTGCTCTGGTATGACCAGTAGCTTATGTAGCTCCTTCCTCCATGCTGTTAACAAAGATCACTATAGCCAAATACTGATTAGTAGTTGGATGCAGAATTAGCTGCATTTTTTATTTGTGGCCTACGTTATGCAAAAGTCACATAGTTTTACTAGAGTGTGTTGAATTTACACTGACAGGTGATACCAACAGCGCATTGATCCAGCTGCAACTGTAACATAATCCAACTCTTTTCATTGTTGATTTGCTATAATCTCTGGCTGACTTACTCTGCACAATTTAGTTGTACTGAATTCCCTGCACCTAATCCCCAACATGTGGTCGTCCCTAGCCCCGGAAAAGTCTGTGATTGGTCTGATTGATAAATGAAGCTCTCCTTATGCTTTTGGGCGTCCGTTCGAAGGGGGCCTCTGCGGGTCTGGACTATGTCCAGGAAACCTAGGACAGCCACTTATTAAGTAGTTAGACCCTCAAGACGAGGCTGCAGACAGGGACCGCCGGTGGTCACCTGGACTTGGATTTAGTTTTGGCATCCCTCAGCCATCAGTCGGATCTTGGGGTCCGACTGTGGTTTCATGTTGTGAATGAGGCACAATCCTCTCTTCTACGCTAAAGTCAAGGGTCGTGTGTTTGTTCAGCCTGGTCAGGTAAAGAGAAGTAATTATTAGCGCTTTATCTAAACAACCAGGCAAGTGTCAACTGTTTTTTATTCATTATTTGTAAGTTAACAATTCAGCTTTGTCCACAAGATCTTCAGTCCTTAAATCTATCCCCTTGGTGTCATATTAGATTCCCCTCACAGGTGCTGTTTTTGTGCTGAGAAAGTTAATGATGAAACAGAGAGAAAGATAATGCAACATTAGGAATTGAACCCCCCTCCCCTTCAACCCCCCATCCCCCCTTTTGATAAAGTCATTACTGTTTCTTAATTGTTTCTTCTCCTTCAATTATTTTCTTCACCAAAATTCACAGTGTGTGCGAGTGTGTGTGTGTTCATTATCAATTTCACAAGATTAAAGGGTGGAGAAGGCAAAAAAGAAACATCTTAAATCAAGCATAGAGTAATGCCACAGTATATCCCACATGCATAGTCACAGACTTAGTCACATAGACTGAATTTAGACCAGACAAACTGTTTGAGACACGTATGATTTAACATTTAAGCCAGATTGTGTCTTCCCACCACAACAAAACACCACAGTTCCCACACGCTTTGCCAGTCTGCCTTTTCAAATTGCTGTAACAGCCAGCGGTAACAGTAAAAAGTCAGTTTAGCACTAAAGTCCAGGCAGGCATAAAACCAAAAATGTTTTCCTGAGAATATGGCCATGGGCGAGGCTTAAGCGGCTCAGCCAATGATGTGGCGCTGCAGTATCGGAGCAGAGCGCCCTGCGTAGAGCCCAGATGAAACACTAGGAGGTGAAAGGGAAAGTGGTGATTTGTCATTAAGACTTTTTCAAAGAAAGGCCAAAGCCAAGGGTCCAATTCATGCTTGTTATAATTTCACCCCAGTCGCTCCCCCATGCCCCTAAACACATTCTTCTTCAAGGTATCCAACGGACGCCACACAAGTTGCAACTGGAAGTGCATGATTAAATGCCAAAATATCACAAAGCTCACAATGCCAGAGATGTTTTTTGTAATGTTTCCATAAATCTCCCTCTTGCATTTTCAATCAATCATATTGACAGAAATATTTTTAAACATTAATTGCTATAAGCAGTCTCTGTTTAATGAGTCGTAATTTGCTCCAGTATCTTTGCAGCAGTATTTGCATTAATGTTTGTCATGCAATATGTCTGGCAGCTGCCCCACACTGTGTGTAATCTATTTTGGCTTTGAATACGAGCTGTTTCTGGGCTCATTAATACTGAGAGAAGGTGAGGAAAGCCTTTTTCAGTGTGACTGCCAGGTACAGTTTCTCTTGGCCCGTGTAGCATTTGTAAAACATGCTCTCATAAAACCAAAATCAAACGCTCCAATTCTTGAATGGGATGTTGGAAAATTATTTACAGGCAAATAAAGTTGCGTGCGACCGTGTAAAAAGGCGCCCAGTATTTCGGGGTATGTTTCTGTTTAGCAGAAATCATTTTCACTCCAAAATTTTTGGAAGTGTCGACTGCGATTTGCTGCAGACTCTTGTTAATCCCTCGCACACACTTGAAAGTTGATCATCTGAATTTAACACAGCTCATGCCCAAACTGCGGCGACATGACTAAAGGGAGGGTAAAAGGGGGATACATGGACGTTTTATTTAAAGAATTCAGAGAAGGCATGCTGTTCAGTACCTTCCTGCTTGCACACACAGACACACACACAGATGTGCATCATCACTGGCTGATTGTTGGTGACCTTGGCTGATTGAACTGGTAAAGGGCAGCCAGTTGTGCAGCTGGGGCCCGCCGTCTGGCCGTCCAGGGCAGTGGGGTGCTAAGAGGAGAAATGGTAGCGTGACTGCTAGGGGAACGCCGAGCAGCCACGTCGTGACCCCGGCAGACACACTCCCAAGTCTACGCACTGTGCTGCACTTGTTCCCCTGGCAGAGACGACAGAGACAAAAGAGCAAGGAACTTCCCCAGACCTTCATTTGGGGTGTTTGGACAACTCTAAGGCCCCCACAGTGCCCCCAGGGGCCTCTCAGCTGGGCGGGAGAGTGAGAGCGATGAAGAAATAAAGCAAAGCAGTGAACACTGAGCAATTAAGAAGGGAAGTGTGTGTGTGTATGTGTGTGTGTGTGTGTGTGTGTGTGTGTGTGTGTATTATGAGCTATGGGGTGACAAGGAATCCATGACATCATTGTTAAAGGGAATTTATAAAAGACATTTGTCATATCCATAGCTGCAGTAATTCAGTTTTCCAGTTACAATATACAAAATAATGAAAAGTCGTTTAAATAAAATAATCTTGCAGCGTCTCTGTTTTTTTGCATTATAATGTGATATATGTATTTAAAAGATAAATTTTGCTTCAGTTTTATTCGTTTGGGAAAAGCCTTCCTTTTTATCGAGCGTGTCTATGACTTTTATGGACATATAAAGTCTGTCCAACTCTATTATTATCGCTCAAGTATACAGGAAGCATACATAAAATCAAATATTTGCGTAGTTAATGTGAGCAGGATAGCCATATCCAATGTTTTATAGAAGTATGACTCATGCTTTCTCCATTGCATGTTTATTTGTTTGTTTATTTGCTGGCTGCATATTTTGGTGGATAATGACCCACCCCAGCGAAACACATAAAGCAAAAGGGGAAACATTTGTAATGGCACAATGCACAGCTTATTTTTCCAGCCAACATAATGGCCAAAACAGTGAATAAAATGAGCTGCTACTCTCGCAAACAGAACCCAAACCATCACTCAAGAAAAACAAAAGTGAGCCATGCACGACATCCGTCCAAAGGTGTTCAATTATCTTCATAAGGAAGGACAGACAGAAAACAATTGTAAAGCCTTTGGTAAAGAAGCTGTTGTGAGTCGAGGATTCGAGGAAGTAGCCGAGAGGGTGGGTCGAAAAGTCATCAAAAGAGGTTTTTAGTAAGGGGAGATAAAAAGACGAAAGGTTTGGGTGTAGTCACATGAACGCAACTTGGCCTCGCTGGATGACAAATTGTCCGGCACTGGGACAGGACGGTTCAGCCAGCTGGTTGGCCCCATCGGCCGGTTGATTGATGGTGTTGATGTTCTAAATCGGCCGCCAACACACCGAGTACAGGACTCATAATAGCGCAGCTTTAGATTGGCCCTGAAGATAGCAGGAAGTGGATGGGGGGGATGCAAGGGGGTTGGGGGGTGGGGGGGTACTGCAGGGGAAAAAGGACACGTTCCCATGCATTCATGCCTATGGGATATGAGGTACTGAAACTGCAGCTGCTGATTTAAAGAGTCCGACAGGATGATGAAGTTTGGACAGGAGAGTGTGTGTGTGATCAGCTGTGGTTACAGCCAGTGAAACTCCAGTGGTGTTTTGTATGGTCATATCAGCCGAGCATCTGCCTCTGCTCATGCTCAGTCATGTCTCAGCATCATGCATGAAGGGTCATCAAGGCTTAGGCAAAAAAAGCCTGAGGTCAAGACGCGACCAGTCCTGTCAAAGAGACGTCAACAACATTGCTCTCATGTCCACAATCTTTGGACAAACCTACGAACATGATGAGGGCGGGGGGGTGCTTAGTGGTGCAACTTCCCACTAATTGTAACAGGAGCTCCTTTATCATAGTTTCAGGCTCTCGGAATAACACACTGCACCTTTGATCAAGAGCAAGGCAGTCTGGGATTGTGTGGGAGGCTCTCAGATCTTGACACACGCAAAAGGGGAAACACGGGGCAGCTCATGGTTATTCTGGATCATTTCCACCAACATTGCAAAGCAGAAATGAGATTTTCCTAAAGGTTCAGATTGTGTTGGAGTAATTTTAACATAAGATTATAGTTCATTACTAACAAAGTTAATGGCAGCCACCCACCTGCTTAGAAATATGATGGAGAACCTGGTCTTTTAGTTCAGAGTGAGTTATTTAATCAAAATCAAAATGCTTCTCCACAGCTGTCAACCAAACATTTGACAACAGTAAATTTCCCCTTTTCATGCAAAAAAAGGTATTAGCAGTCACTAACTTCAAAGAATACATACCTGTCTAAAAGGCTTAAGCTAATTCAGTGGCATTTTATTGTTGCAGTCATTTTTACACGTAAGCCTACAGAATCAGTTTTCCCAGCACACACAGACACACAAGTGAGCATGCAGGTGCTTTATTGTAGTTTCCCAAAAATCCTCTCATGCAGTTAAAGTGTGCACTTTTTAAATGCTTTTAAGAGACGATAAAGAGTTTACAATGATGTAACTTTCAGTTGACCTGTTCAGTGAAACACCTCTTCTCTTCCATTATGTGAACATCAACAGCTAAAAATAATAAGTATTGAAAAAAAAAGACCAGTAACAATGCACAGTGTGACTGCAGCAATGTGAAGAGGTGATCCCCTGGCTTGAATGAAATAAAATACAGCTGATTCTGGGATGTAATAATAATAAACAATCATAGGAAATTAAAAACTACAGCACAACAACAACCAAGGCTTACACACAAAGAACATATCTGTATAGGTTATATAATGTTATAATGTCATTTGTCCAGGCTGAACCTCTGCAAAGTTGCACAACATGAGCTAAAGGGTCCTGCTGTAATCCACCAACCAGATTTCACATGGTTTCCAGTCTCTCTAAACGCTTGGTAACAAGATATCTGCGAGATTTGCTCAAAACCTGACCAACCTGCCCAAACTGCAAGGGAACTGCCCAAAACATGCCCATGATGCACGCCCCCAACCGGCATCTATACAGAAAATCGCAACTCCAGCACGTACCAAGGCACCTCGTAACTGGCCATGTTTGTAAAGCCGACCAGTATGTATTTACAATGCCAGGTAAACAAGCACGCTTGGGCCTCCACTGAATGAGCCAATCGCTCGGGGGGTCAGACAAAACGAAGAGTTTCACGAAGTGGCTGCGTAGCGGTTGAAATCGGGATTTTTCTTGACATCTGGCGTTGACTAAGGCATTTTTGGAGCTGAAAATCATGCAGAACTACTGTAGGTGTTCAAAACTGACACAATGGTAAACAACAAGCAGTATGTATGCATAATATGTCTCCTGTAAAATAAAAAGGGACTATCATCTGCGAAGAAGGCAAGGCAAGGCAATTTTATTTGTATAGCCCGTTTTTACAAACAGTTTGTCTCAAAAGGCTTTACACAGCATTATGACAACATCCTCTGCCCTTAAAAGTGTTAATCAAGTTTCAAGTATTCTGATTTTGATCAAACATGACAATACCTTTGTGATTCTAAGACACAATGTCCAAAACTATTTCTATTTCTCAACTAGTTAGTGAGTAAGTAGACAGTCCTTTCAAAATTGTGTTACGCCCCTGACAGCCTTTTAGACAGCCTCGTGTTTTGCCACTGAGTCTATTCATTAGCTCTTGTAAAATGTCAGAGAAGACAGAATAGTTCTGGTTGACTGTTTGGAGGAAGATAATGGGCGTGCAGCCAGGGAGTCGTCTGTATGAGCTGTTGTCGGCCTGATGTCTCTCTGGCCTTGGGCCGCCTGGAGTGGCGTCTATGAACCAGTCCTATTGTTTCCACTCTTACATGCACAGACATTGGCCTACACACACACATGCACACGCACGCACACACACACACACACACACACACACACGGACATAATTGTCAGTCTTGTGTGCTTGCACATACATGAAGTGTCAGCACACTCATTCAGTGAACTATAGTCCTTAACTAAATGTACATGAACAGTGTTGGACAAGTTACTTGAAAATGCAGTGAGTCATCCATTCCTCACATTTAAAATGTAATTACATTACTAATTATTTATTAGCAAAAGTAATAATTTAACATTGTTCAATTGCCTTTGATTATTCTGCCTTTAAATAACAAACCCTCCACACATCCGCCACACCTTCTGTATTTAATCCATGTAGAAACAGAAATCAAGACATTATAGTTTGAGGTTTTTACTGTGAACCTACAGCCTTTGTGGCCACTGATGCTTTGTGATCCCAGCAGAATCAAGTGACCCTTGAACCTGGCTTGGGCAGAGGCTAGCTGGCTGACCAAGATCAAATCACATCAACATAAGGCAACGTTAGATTTAGTGGGGAACAAATTTCTCCCCTTTGGTTTGGCCAACCTCCTACATACACCTCCAGCTGCCACACCACGCTAACTTGTCCCTGACCAGTTTTTCCAATGAGTACACATAGAGGGAATTAAGACACCAAATAAAACGAACTTCATAAATACTGAACTGACAGTTACAAGTGGATTTCAAACTGTGATATTTTCAACAGCTGAAAAATGAATCACATTAAAACACTTTAAACCCACACACTGATTGCATACTGCCAACACTGGCCTGAACGTGAACTGTGATCATATCTGCAAAACAGTCATCATCAACGTGTTTCATTTCTTCAACTTACTCCTGGTAACTAAAGTAAGACTGAGGTTCTTATGGTTATGTTTGGGCACCCATAAGGGTGCAGTTATGGGTGACTATGTATAGACACGAGAGACGGGACATAGATGCTGCTTACTCTAGCCAAATTCCTGTGCTCCATCTAATTTGGCGAAGGAAATCAGTTCATACATAAACACAGAGGTGCAAAGTGTCGCCATGTTGTTTAAATTGAACTGATATACTTTTTAAATGTTAAACACCGGACCTGGCTCGGTAATATCATGTTGTCACACAAACAAATGAATAAACCAACACTGTCCAATCCATAGCACAACCCTCACACACACACACACACACACATTCACAATCTCTCTCTTTTCTACTCTTCTCTCCTTTCAGAGGGCTTTGCAACCACCCGGTGCATGATCCACTCTTTTGGACATGTGTGCAGAGGTGTAATTTTCACCCTTTCCTCCCGAATTAGGACACCCCCTTACCCCCCCAACACACACACACACTCACACACCCTGGATGCTTGGATAATTTTGGTCACTTTTCACCCTTGGCAGACTAGTGCTGTACAAATGACAGAGGCAGAGCAGGCCTTGCAGCTGTGTTTCTGAGACCTCACCCACCCCCTAAGAGTTGCACACACACCACACGCACACACATGCACACACACTTGTTCGCACATACCACCTACTGGCACAGCAGTGGAAAAAAGACCACCTTACTATTATATTCTGTGACTACTGTGTGTGTGTGTGTGTGTGTGTGTGTGTGTGTGTACATGCTCAAGTATACGAATATGTGTGTGTGTATTTGATTGTCTCTTTCTCCTTTATCTCGTTCTCCCCATGTCTTTCTCTCTGCCCCCTCCCTCTCCCTTTCTTGTCCTCCTCCTCTCGGATCCTTCTTCCTCACCATGATTTCACAGACCTCCACTTACTCCATTGTGCCGAGAAACAAAAAATAAAAGAAACACAATCGCCCTGTCCTCTTTCTCATCTTAATAAGCAGCTCCAAGTTTGATAATTACACGTTCAGCCCGCCGCATGAGTTTCTATGCAGTGTTCACATCAGGGAGAAAGCCATTGACTCCGCTGTTGAGGGGAGCAACTATTAGGAATGACTGACAACTGTCCCCCTCCCCCTTTGGTCGAGGAGGCTGTAAAAGTGAGAACAGCGCCTATCAATTCTGTCTCCTTGTTAGAGAGTGTGTCCCTGAACGCCACCATGTATCCATCGGAGCAGCCAGAGGACCACATACGTTGCAAGGCCCATAATCCATTCCATAACCTATCGCCATGTGCTGCCGATTAATGGGGTTTCTGCGGAGCAAGCGCCGAGGAGACGGCCAGACTGAGGGTTTTCTTCTGTGGCGGAAGCCAATCTGTTTAGGATTAGGGGAATAACTGGTGTGGCTGACACCGAGGCATCCAACGTGCAGGGCTAAGCAGAAGAGAAGGCAGGAGGAGAGAGAAAAGGGGAAGGAGTGTAGTGAATGTGTTGACAGGGAGCTGATTGTGTTTTGGCAGAGGTCTGGTTATTGGTGAAGGCTTGAATCTATAACTGTTGATTGTCTAGGGAGTCCAAAAATCTGAGAGCCATCTGTGGTTGTTTAGTCCATTCAATTGCGCCATATTTGGAAAATGTCTTAATTTTAGTAAGATATTCTGTTGTGAATTCTCCCTGCTGTTGAGTATTGCAACTTGCAGGTATTTGTGATTTAAACAGTTTGGAGCATCGTCTCATCCAAGATTGTCAAAATGAAGGAAACAGTGTTCTCTCTTCTGCTTCCAGGCTTTTGAAGCAGAGACATACCTTATCTGACTCCTCCACACAGAGAGGCCTTCTTTTGTGAACCAGTGGCCCTCTCAGCCATTATGATGGCAATCTTGATGATTAAAGACCCGTGGAACAAACTGGGCTACCTGTTGCCATGATGTCATGTCTAGTCTAGGGCAACTGCAATGATTAAGATTTAAGGCCATTAGAGAACTTTACTGGATGCTGTTTGTGGAAAAATATCAATTAGCTCTTGGCTACGAAGAAGCGGTTTATGTTTTGGATCTTAGGTTTTGGCTCTTAGTGAACATTAAGAGGCACATATACAGCGCTGTATAAGAAACAGAGAGAAATGTATAAGAAACAGCTGTTTCTTGAAACCACACTTTTGTATTGAGGCTTGAAGCAAATAATTATCACTCTTGGATTAAAAGGACCAGCCCCTCAACTCTTGGCTCTTGGTTTTAGTGGTAGATGCATGGGTTTGGATTTTGCAGTGCCATATTAATTTAAGAGAGCCAAATTACAACAAGTAGTGGGAATTGGGTACACTTGAATTTACCAAGTCTATATTTCAACCGTTTTTCACATGACATTTTCTGTCATGGCTGTCAGCTTTACTGAAAACAGTAGTTTCAGACCGCAAACAGAACTACAGGGACAGTAATGGACATTCATTAATTCATCATGTGGCCAGAAACACAAAACCCAATTGAATGTTAATGCTGCTTTGTGTCGTCTTGAAGGAGGTTTGCCAACACGTTTATGGGAATTTAAACACGGTATGTCAGTGCTGTGTGCACAGCTTGTTGCATCGCAGTAGCCAGAAAGTCAATTTATGCAGTTTTAACATCAAATCAAATGTCTACATTGCTATATTGCTGGTTGATAGTACCTAGAGATGTTAAATGAAGCTCCTCAACCTAAACCACAACAGAGAAGGTGTCACCCTGTTCCTTGTGCATATGAAGAAAGCAAGACCTAGGGAGGCAGACTTGGCCCAGAGAGCATTTTTCTCATTGATCATATAAAAGACAATGCAGAACACATAAAGCATCCCACTGTTTCTTTTTGTACTTTCCTCTTTGTGCCCTGAAATATTTACCTGATTGTGCCAGATGTTTTGATTTTGGGGAAATGTTTATGCTTGTACGAAAAAAAAATTTGACACTTTGTGATATCTGCATGATGGTTGGTGCAGATCATATGTCAGCTGTGTTGACCTGTATGTTTGTATCATATTTGAGCAGGTTTCCTTTGTGTTTGTGTCTGTAATGACTGTACTTTTCTCAGTTTTTATTCATTATTATTAGCTTTCTTCTTTTTGATTTTAAATTCTTATTTTTGTTTCTTCTAATGTTGTAACCTGTTGACCTGCCTATATACTGAAAAACCTATAAATAAAATATTTAAAAAGAAAGAAAGAAAAGAGAGAAAAGATTTTTGATGTATATGACTATATTATGTAAGTAAGAGAACGTAGGTGAGGAAACATTAAATTTCAACATGTCACAGTCTGAGGAGCTTTGACAAGGCACTAGATGAGCTGAGGAAGTTTTGGGAATAAAAGGTGTTATTTCACAAAACCAATAGCTACTTTCCCTTCTCTGTAGCTGCCCATAGATCCTCCCTGCCTGAGAAGATGGATGCTCACTTAAAAACAATCCAGCTGCCTCACAAGGTTTACGGACATGCTACCTGTCACATTTACCTGGCATATAGGATTAAGACTGCTTAGAGGCAGAAGCCATGCAGAACAACAAAATTAAGGTTAAAAGAAAGGTTATTACAGGTGTGTAGAGACACACACACTGCTCTGTGTAGACTCAACAATGCTGGTTTGGATTTATAGGATCAGCTCAGCCGCCCTTTACCTTCTATGACCCGCCTTGTATGTGAATATGAAGTGATACACTGGTATTGTATAAGCTGAATTGTTGCATCTAATTAATCACCATATAGCTTCCTCTCACCATCTCTCTCTTTTCCCTTCATTCCTCCTCCAGCTCCTCAAAGGTTGCTGTGCCTCGGCCTCGCTCACATGGAAGCAGGCTCTTCTCAGCGCCCGGGGCCTCGGCCTCTGAAGCACTCCTCTGGGAGTTCCCACCTGAGACCCAGGCCTGCACTCTTAATGCAAATGTGCCGCCACACTTGAATTGAAAATCGGAGTCTGACTGTGGCCCTGTGGAACTTTTTTTTTCTCACAGACACACACACACACAGACACATGCAGGATGAAACACAGATACCTACGCATGCAACTTAGACACACAACAAAGCACTCACCTTCTCCTCCTTCGTCCTCCGTCCTCCCTCAGGGCAGTGTTATTTTTGGCTCCGGCTGGGACATATGTCACTGGGTAGTGCGTGTAGTGCCTGGTTAATTAGAGCTACCTCAAAGCAGGCATAAAAACGAAGGCGATATTTATGAGGCAGCAGTTTAGCTGCTTGTCATGAGTGCGTGTCAGCGCTGTAAAACAAAGTTTGACTGAGGGAGTCAGAAAATGTTCTGTAACCAACCATTGCTACCCTGCTGCTCATGGAGAGATTGACATTTCAAGTTTCTTTGCTCTAATTCATAAATATATCCCGGTGCTTTGCTCCATATACACTCTGAGGGAAGATGTATCCCTCTCCCAGTCGTATTTATTTGTCGTAATCAAGTGAACAGAGCGATGTTTGTCCACCGGGGCTTGCTGTTTTTGCTGTGATTCCTCTTTCAGCAGAGGCACAACACTGTTACACACCAGAAGCGTCTGTTAATGTGTGATAATTTACGATGGACATTTTAAGGTGGCTATGTAAAAGCAGACTTGTTTAATTCTGCACTGAAAGCTAATAAATCCCTGAGGTAGCATGACTTAGTGCAACGCTAACTGTTGTTTTGATGAATATTAGTCACACCCATAGGTGTTGATGTACTTTACAAGGGAAAAGAAATTTGGTATCAGTGTGCGCTGAAATAACAGATTACACATATTTATTTCTTCAAAGAGGTTGTTTGTGGGTGTGTGGTTGCTGGAGGCCACAACAGAGACAGTCTTCACATTCACCCTGTTTGATAGACATCTGTTGCTTCTGAAAGGGAAACATTGCACAAGAGCTGTGTCTGAAATCACTCCTTGGACATAGTCCATTATGTTTGCTGATCGCGTTTTTTTAGGGAGTGTCCACATGCTGCACATGTAAATTTATCGGGACGAAAATTCCCGAGTGGAATGAAAGCAGTCGTCATGTGTGAAGCTGCCGTTCATTCCTGTCTGACTGTTTTATGGAGCTTATTGTTTGATGTAGACTATATGTTTCTAATTCTCCTTGTTAAATCATGATCATCTTCCTCTTCATCCTAATGGACACTTTGCATCTCCCTCTTATTACTTTGTTCTCTTGGGTGACTGGTTGTATAAATCAAGTTATTATTATCACGTACACTAATAGACAGGTGTTGGTTATGGTTCCTTAACATAACACACAGAGTTATGGTGAGGTAGTGGTAGTAATCACACTAACTAGTCCACACAAGGTGAGCTCCTGTACTAAAAGGTCACCTGGTATCTCCAAAACCATCATCAAGCAGCACAGGAGCCATGTGTAGGTTTTGCTGTTTAGTAAATGTTAGCTTTATCTGTTGTATACTTACCAGTCTTATTCAGCCGTCATTGTGTTTTCAAGGCGCAACTTCCTCACTGGAGCACTGTGATCCATATTGCAAAGTAATGAGACGGACCAACTCAGCCATGGCTAGAAAGGATAGAGAAAGAAGCAAAACCAATGAGTTGCTCTCTGCCACAATTCTTGCTGAGTGAAGGAATGAAGTTCATTGCTGAACTCACTTGATTTCTTCCAGACAGGTAAGTAAACAACTGTTGCCAACACTGTAGCATAGTGATAGCAAAACCTACTGTAGGCCTAATACCAGGTTTTTCATTTCAGGTTACAGCAAAACCTAATGTCAGATGAATGTCATGTAAGAATACAGGGCTCAATAAATATAATTAACCCATATCAATCAGTTCATGAAAACAGACTGTGTGCACCTTCTTTATAATAAATATCAAGTCTATACTTCAGTCAACACCCAGTCCCTCACTGAAACACTGAATACAGCCAGCAGCCATAAAGACAGAGAGTAAGTTGTCTTACCCTAAAATGGAGTTCCTGTATAAAACTATCCACCACCTGATTCAAATCCAGGGTGCTGGTCAGATTGCTAAATGCTAATCTAATAACACACTCCTACCTGGAGGAGTTTGTGAGTTTGTTTGTGATTTGTGCGCTTAATATCGCACAACAACTCCTCCTGTTGATCTCCTCATAAATACTCTGTGTTTCTGGTTAATTTTCTACCCACCCTATGAGGGCTAGACCCTCATTTATCTACAGCCTACCTCTATAGGCCGTTCAGCCCAAATCGACCTTTCACACAGACAATCCAAAGTGCTCGGTATCACTGCCACACATGAAACAGGGTCAGGCAGAACATTTCCTCCAAAAACCAAACCAAGAACCACTATTCTGATGGAAGTTCCTCTTTTTCTGTCTCTTGAGATGGTTGTTTGGCTGATGTAAGGCACAAGAGTATCCACTTTTCATTTTCTTTCCCACTAAAGTGGAAATCCAGAAAGAAGTAGTCCATCCAAAGAAAAACAAACATCTGCCACTTTTTTCAGACCCTTCAATGTGACATTGATGTAGCATGTCACACACAAGCTCTTTGTCACCTATTTGTCTTCTTCCAGCAAACACAAAGACTGTTGTTTTTGGTTGTGTATGGAGTATTTTGGCCACTTCACACCTGTCATTCACATCTCTCCCAGTCTGTTCTTCTCTGTGAACTACACTCATTTTCCCAGTGAATGGACAAATATGCGATAGTCCAACTTACACAAAAGACAGCCTACCTAATAATTATGCCCACAAAGATGAAGATTCATGAATAGCCATAGACGTGTTCTCCCAATGAATGACTTTGACGTTAAGCTGAATTCTCACAGCTGAGCTTATCCTAGAGTAGTTTGCTGTGTTAAATACAATCACACTGTAGCTACATCTTCCTCTCACCGTAGTGCATGCCCTAAAACACTGTAGTGAGCTGGTCGAATCAGGAGCTCAGTTTTCATTGTTGTTGGCCTGGAGAGGAGTGGGTTGTGGTTAGGGTTGAGGATGCCAACAGAGGCCATGTGATGGGTAGTAACTTAGAGCGAGGGTCCAAGGAGATGATTACACTTGAAGAGCTTTTTAATGATCATTAACACTTCTGGCTCCTCTCAGGCCTGAGTATAAATCATATCTTCTTCTCCCTCGTCGCTGACATGAAGCTGTACCAGATATATGAATTACACTCTTGAATCCCTGCAGACCTGCTGTAAAAGAAAAGAAGAGACCAACTCTAAATTTGTGAATGACTTTTGCAGACCCGAAAATTTCTCAGACGTTTTGATACATGAGTGAGTCTGTGTCATTCTGACATACTTCAGTGGCTTTTTTTGTGCAAGTGCCACAATATGAAGACATTATCCAGACCCTCTCAAGCCTCCACAAACACTGAGTTAGTCTGCTGCTGGTATAACTTTATATAACACCACTTAAATAATCAACACACATTACATTACACATTAAGCACAATTTGTCACAGGAAGACTGAACGCAGAGCACTCGCTGTTCTGTTTTTGTTACATTACATTCACGTTTACTGTAGCTTTGGCAAAGTTTTAAACAGGGATAATGCACCTTTCCACAAGTTATAATAGCGTGTTGTGACCAGGATTACTTGCTGAGAGTTGTTTGGCTCAAGCAGCGATTGTTAGTACAGTACTGTTGTACAAATCGTTATTTTCCTCCTTGCATGCACGTGATGATGGTGTGAGCAGCATGATCACCGACCAGAATTAAACATAGCTCTGTTACACTATTTAAAATTATTACTCTGTCTCGGTTTTATGAGCAACAACTCAATGGTTCTCTACAGTTTTCTCCATTCCACTTTTACTTCATACCTCCTATAGACCTGGCAATTTAGCATAAATAATTTGATGATGGCCACATGCTTCACTGCAGAAACAGAAAGATGAAAAGAAAGCTCTGTATTCCGGTCACTAACTCCAAGAGGGAGCTGTTCAAATTGAAGACATAATTTCTGGTAAACGTGTTAGATTTAAAAATGCGATCCGTCATGCCAGTCTCCTTTCGAAAACCTCAAGGCTTTTTCCTAGATTTTTTACTGCGGCAGCCATCTTGATTTTTCTACTGGCACGACTTGGCCTCAACAGATCAGTTTTAAGGGGACAAAATGAGGCATGTAAATGCTGCCAGACTTTGGGAAAGTGAGACTAAGGGCTTCACCAAACCATAGCACTGAACCAGCCACTAATCACAGGTTGCTAAACCAAGTCTTGATAGCTAGTGTATTTATGAACGTGCAAAATCACTAGGGGACTAAGTGAAAATAGTCAGTTGCCATCTACTTCCTGCACTTTTTTTATTATTAACTGGAACAAAATTCATCTTGTCATGTCTTGTGTATGATGGTGTATCAGGTGTACCTTATGACGCATCGCTGATGTTACTCGATACCTTGAACTCAAACAGAGGCAAAAATGTTCTCAATGAACATAATAGCACAGCATTCCTCAAAACCATGAACATTTCCAGCTAAAACGAATGGTTCAAGATTTGGAAAATACATGCGCTTATTTTCTTTCTCTGGAGACTGAGTGTTTGATCAACGGTTAGCTTGGGACTACAGGTGAAGCAGTCGGCCTGGATCAGTCCTTATCAGAACAAACATGCCGATCAAGAAATCTTAAGGTGTCTTATTAACATGGTGCATTTTATTTATTCAACACATACATGAACAGCAATGTAAAAAGTTTATCTGTCTGTAGAGAACAATTCTGTGGAGCATGTAGCCCAGCTATTGATACTCTCAGAGAGCACAGGTTGATGTCTGTGTTGACACCAAAAAAAGAAAAAAAAATTAAAGGAGACATACTATGCATATTTTACTGCTTTTTGCTTACTATTGTGTCAGGTCTGAACAGGTCTACATGATTTCAACCGCAATGCAGCCACTTCCTTAAATGCATTTGGCTGCTGCCCCCCCACTTCCCTCTGATTGGCTTGCTCAGTGGAGGCCCACGTGTGCTTGTTTACCTTGCATTGTTAAATACATACTGGTCACTTCACAAACATGGCCAGCTATGAGGTGCATCCGTACATGTTGGACCCTGAGTCTGATCTACAGGTTTCATCTTCTTGGGGAAGGAAAACAATTGCAATCGCGATTGCGTCGTGGGCATGTTTTGGGCAGATGTTTTGGGCCTTCATCCTAATGGGACGGTAAAACCTGACGTCAGGTTTTGTGCAAGATCTCATTACAGATCGTCCAGAGTGACTGGAAACCATGCGAAATCTGGTTGGTGGCAGGACCTCTCATGTTGTGCAACTTTGCAGAGGTTCAGCCCGGACATATGACATTATAACATTGTAAGGATGTTCTAAAATATGAGGCAGCATAATATGTCTCCTTTAAGAAGAATTGAATTAGTATTTGAAGCAACAGAGAAGGAGGGATGCTGTCTGGCTGTAGCCTAGAGACATTAATAGACGGAAATGACAAAAGTGTTTTGAAAGATTCTTTGCTGGTGGAGAGGTGTTGCTAGCCTGGCCACGCTAACTCCCGCAGTTTATTTAGAATCCCAGTGCAAATGCAGTTTTCCTGCCCCACCTGCTTTTTGCCTCAGCATGCATGTTAAATATTGCCAGGTGAAATCTGGGCTGTTTTCGCTTCATTAGCGTTGCCTCCATTGCCTCACTTGAGTAACAAGCTAACGCTACTGTGAGGTAGTTAAGTTTTACACACTCAGCAAACAGCCTTACCTTTATCCGAAGATTTTCCACTGGAGGTGTCAAAATCAAACTGCCTCCACACACGGTGTTATGGTTATCCATTTAGTAAGGATTGCTAGTTTTCTCCATTATTTGTTAGCAAGGCTTTAGCACATAAATCCTCCGGAGACCACAAATTGCCCATTTCAGATTTATTTTCAAGTTAAATGTACAATGATAGAATATGTTCATTAGTCTGTGTTTAAATTCTCAGTGGGCTTATTTTCTTTCTTTGGACAGGGCCAAGCTAGCTGTAGTTTGAGCTAGGCTAAACAGGCTTGACTCCAGGCTCCATAGGCCTATAGAAAACATGATATTTAGGCTAAATCAGTCCTGTGAGGTCACTTTGGTAAAGATAAGCACAATTCCCAAACGTCGAACCAATCATTTGACATGTAATAGTGAAAACTTTGTGACTTCAGTGCAAACAAGGCTAAAATAACATTACAAGATCTTCTATCATCGTTAGTTTGATTTATATGATTAATACTTAAGGAGTCTCCATCAAATGGTGATTTACCTGAACATTAAATGCAACCTCTAAGTCAATTGCAAGGCTCTTGCAAAACTCCCACCAGTCTTGATTAATTTGATTAATTGATAACACAGCCTTGTTGAAGCTCCCCGCACATTTATCCAATGCCAAGGTCTAGCATATTATTGAAAAGCTGAGGCTGAAAAATGGCAAAGGGACACACTGGTTTGTTTTGGCTAGTGAGCCTTGTTCCATTCTAAGAAATGGGTTTGCAGACTACTGGTGTGGAGCCGCTCTCTTTTATTTGACTATGTGCCTCACTGCGAGAGAGGAAAAAATGGCTTTGTATAATCACCAACCAGCCATGTGGCCTGAAAAAAAAAAGAGAAGAAAAAAATGTTGGCAACTGTTTTTTTGTGCAGAACATTAAAAAGAGAGCAAAAGAGAGAGAGACAGAGAAAGAGAGAGAGGGAGAGAGGGGCAGAGGGAGACGATTCTGACCGCAACTCATAAACCGCACTTTATTTAGACTGGCGTGCACCCATTATTTGTTCACAGGGGCTTTCAGTCAGTCTGAGGGAAATATGTTCCAGCATCTGGGGGGAGGAGGGGGAGGGAAAAGGGGATGATGGAGGAAAGAGAGTGAGAGTGTGTGTGTGCATGTGTGTGTGTGTGTGTGAGAGAGAGAGAGAGAGAGAGAGGAGGAGGGATGAACTCTTGCCAGGTGTCAGCCGTTGCCATGGCGTTCCATCAGGCGACTCCATTGCGGCTCAGCGGGCTCATCAGTGACTGAATGCCAATGGGAGGGTGTTCACGCCGTGGAGAAACCGAAAGTGGCTCTAAAGCACTGGGCTCAAACCAGCCCCCCACCCTCCTCCTCCACCTCTTCTACTTGCTGCCACCCACCCCACATATGGGAATGTATAGACTGTGACCTGTTTGTGTGATGCATGATTGACAGGGAGGGTTTGTACAATGCACTCGTGGCTGGCTCTCTCTGTTAAGTTTGTCACTGCAAATTCACAAGTTTCTATGACACGCTGGACAGAGATTAACATAGAGCGACATGCATACAACCCTATAGGCCCAGGCCTTACTGGGTTTTGATTTTTTTGGTGGGGGGGGTCTTCACAACGATGTAATTGCAATGTCATTTTGACATCCACAAGGCATGATGTGCTTCATATTCCAAATATCACTGACATTTTGTGCCTTAACCACTCTCAGGCTGCTATGGTATGAATGGTTTACACTGTTATCCTCTCCACTACCCATGATTCCTAGCACGTGTTTCCATGTCCATGAATATTATGTGGCATTGTTAGAAATGTCACCGTCATCATCGCTGATAGGCTACACAAAACAGCTCTATCTCTATTCACCTATAATCCTGTTTCAGCAGCAACTGTACATATTCACAAACTGAATAGGCCTCACTCGCTGCAACTCTTAGCAACTGTTGCTATGTGTAACATTGTTGAACTCCACCTCTCGCTCGCTCTTCAAACGCGAATGACTAATCCATCACGGAGCACACTGAAAGCTCTTGGTAAGGCCTCTGGAGCCGCTTGACGCCCCCCGTGACCCTCTCCTGGATGTTTCCTCATTACTTTATAATGTATTCACGCTTATGCTTCCATGGCGCTCGCCCTGGCCTCGTAATGGGAGGAAGCAGTGAGCTGTTCCAATGCGTACGAGCCCGGCACAATTTGCACTTCATTTTATTAACAAAAAACAGCCAGCCCAGCTTCTGGCGGTGCCTCGCCAAAGCTCACCAGGCTCCAATGTGCACTGCTGACAAATTTCCTGCAATGTGACGACAGGATAGAGTCTCTCAGCATCAGTGGGGTACCTCCGCTGGCCCCCGGGAGATGCTGTCATTATGCGTGTTTGCAATCATGGGAGCTGAATACCTTGGCTGGAAGTGAGGGAGAGGACTGACGGAGGCAGAGGGAGAGGGGGAAAGAGATTGAGAGAGAGAGAGTGAGAGAGAGTGAATGTTTCGGCTCCTTGGCGGTGTTTTGAGCTTTCTGAAATGCATGTGCTATCATAGCAATGTTGTGTTTACCACAGCAGGAGGCAAACACAGAGTCACAGAGGAGAGGCGCGGAAACGCCAGACACAGTAAAATGAGCAAAATACATACATTAGGACTCTCTGTATTCACTCCACACAAGCCGAGCTGAGGTAGAAAAAAACTCATTTCAATATAAATGGAAGACAAGCAGGGAGTGTGTGTCTTTATATCAGCTTTTGAACATCTTTTTTTTTTTTTTTTTTGCTCGTCCATGGAAATATCCAGCAGAAGCCCTGAGACGAGTTTTGCTGGGAAGTCAGGATGTCAATGTTAATTTTCTTCCCGTTGCTAAGGAGACTCTCTCTCTCACACACAGAGGCCCTGGTTCCCTCCTCCCCCATCATGGTCACCGTGGTTTCAGTCAAAGGAGCCTTTCTGTTTCCAGTCTTCTTTCGCTGTGCAATCAGACATTGAGGAACATCTCAGCATCAGGCTGCTGCTCCACGGACCGGGAGGAGACCCCAACATCTGGGGGCTTTATTGATTTCCAGTGGGGGGAAATGTCTCCCCAGCGAGCTATTCAGAGCAGCTACTTTAGCACACAGCCAATCTTCTGCTGTGATTGTCATGCCAGTGTTTTGATGGCAGGGTGTAGCAGGAGCGCTTGTCTTACACAGGAGAAAACACAAGCAAGCACTTTAATATATCAATACCCATACCCCCCTTTGAGCCGGAGCCTTAGCCGGTAGCCATATCAAGGGGAAATTGCTAATGTGAGGACAAGCTGCAAGGAAAGCATTGTAAACACTAAACATTTTAGTCTGTCAGCGCCTAGTCAGGAGTGGAAATCACTGACACAAATAGCTGTTGTGTGGCTGCCTCAAAATGATCCCTCTCAGCCTCCGTAGTCACCTTTCCGACTGACACGCTGTGCTAGTTATCATGTAACACATCGGGAGCTTAAGGGGGTTTAGATGATATGCTGTATGGCTTGCATGCACTGCCAGGCATAAACCCCATTCACCTTACTGAGCCTGTTCTCTCCCTGCAATTGCACGGGAGCGCTGAAGCTCAGGTCATTCAATTACCACATCTCCGGCTCCGCTATCATATTCTCAGCTGCCTTGTTGGTGAAACATTTTTTAAATTTCTCTTTTTCTACTATTCTTTTTTTTTTTTTTTTTTTTCCAAATCGATCATTTTCAAGAGGCGTTCCAAGTATTGGGGTGGAAATGGTAAAGACGCATTGTGCTGCTGCTGCTGCTCCAAGCCTCGATAACTCCTGTGGTATTATTTCATTGTTTTCTTGTCCTCCTCAAAGGGGCTATTCCTTAATAAAATAGCAACAAGTTCAGATGTTCAGACTGTCTGTTAAAGAAAACCAATGTGAGTTTAAAATAAACAGCAAAGATACACTGTGTTTTTGTGGTAGATTTTATTTAGCTTTGAACCAGCCTGAAGGTTTCACTTCCACCTGACAGATTTAATTACATTACTGTGAGACAAGAATTCCCTGCACTTACAATATAATTATTGCACTTAACACATTTATCAGTTTGGTTACAGTGCAGGTTTTTGTAAATCAACGTATTATTAGCAACACATTATAATTGTAAGCCTTTTTTTTCACACTCTCAATTAGGGCTATGCTGATTATTTCCCTAATGAATCCTTTTAAGTCCACAAAGTGACCAAAAAAAAGGTGAAGACATGTCCATCACAGTCTTCTAAGGATCCAAGGTGACATCTATAAATGTCCCTTTTTGTTGGACCGGCAGTCCACAGCTCAATGATATTCAATTTACAATGATGTAAGCAGAAACAACAAGTCTTCACATCAGACAACGCGTATATATAATATTTTCTGGCTTGGAAAAAGAAATCCTGAAATAATAAACAAGGCAATTAAAAGGCTAATTGTTTCAGCTCCACTCTGACTCTGTTTGAGGACCGTCCATCACATGGTTTTATTACTCATGCAGAACACATAGAGAATGTCAGTTATGGAAATTGCCTTAGGTGCAGGACAAGATCTTACGCTGATTTCTCCTAAGTGCATATATGCAGGCAACAGAGTTGCTGGCTGAGGGCTAAACAAGGAAAAGACAAAAATGACAGGGATTTCACCACCGAATCCTTTTAGCAGGCCACTGACACATGAATGAGGGCAAAGAGAGAGAAAAGAGAGGGAGAGAGCATGAGGGAGGGAGGGAGAGAGAGAGAGAGAGAGAGAGAGAGAGAGAGAGAGAGAGAGAGAGAAGAGTAGACAACCAATTTGGGAGTAATGCAACTAAAAACTGACAAGTGTAATTTCATCCATCTGGGCCGATGTGTAAAAAGCGCTGCTCCGAACATTCCCCATGATTCCCCCTGATTGATCTTCCCCCGGTCTGAAACACCTATTATTAGCCACGAGCCTAATAGCACCAGGATGGCTCAGCGCTCTCCCAGGGGCCAATTCTCCGGTCATCTGCCCCTCACTCACCACAGCTGTGGAAACCAACCCAGGAGAGACAAGGGGGGGGCGAGCAGGAGACGGAGCTGCCAAGAGGGGGGGTGGGGGGTGGAGGCGTACCTATTTTGTGGGAGGGGGGGTGGGAGGGAAGGAGTTGAAGGAAAAGGGGGAGAGAGGTGTGGGGTTAGGGAGAAGGGAGCGAGGTTGAGGGGAATGAGAGAGGGGGTATAGTGGGTATGAAGAGGGAGATGGAGAGGAGAGAAGGGGACGGATGGAGACCAGTGACTGGACATGATGCACAGTGAGAGGGGGTGGGGTGGGGTGGAGAGCATGAGAGGGAAGGTGGGCGTGATGGAGAAGCCAGGGGGAGATATAGAAGAGGGGGAAACAGGGAGACAAAGAGAGAAAATGTTATTATATTTATATTCTCAGAGAAAAAAAAATCATCTTGTGCAGATTGTTAAAATGAAAAAACAAAATCATTTCAATTTCAATTAAAAAAAAAGAGAGAGAAAAGGCTCTGACCAGGACACGGTGGCCTGATCATATGTATGAGTGCAGCTGAAGAAGCTGCACTCATGCCAATAATGGCCATGAAAAACCTCCACAGAGGAGACAGTGAGCTCATCTGAAGTGAGTTAAACCTGCAGGGCACAGTTTCAGGGAGCCTGTTAACAGTTTAACAGTGAATATGCCACAAATTAAGCCCTATTTTCATCTCTTCTTTTCAATTTACTTTACTTAACCCAATTTTTAACCAGCTGATTAAAATGATGTTTTAATGTTATAAATGCTTTGTAAGACATAACAATGTGGTTGTGAACAAAAAACTCCTGTCCTGTGGACACACACTGAAAATGAATGACAAAGTAAAACACAGATAATATTAATATTGTAAAATGTGTTCACAGGAGACATTAATTGCAGGGAAATACTGTGCATGAATTAACACTTAAAATACCATGATATCTGCTTAAATGTGTTAAATTCTGATTGATGCTAAATAATGAGATTCAAAGCAGATACCAATTAAATCATGAAATGCGAAGAGATCCACAACCTTGAACTGCTCTGTTGGACTCAGAAATATTCAAGGTTGAACAAACTTTTAGTGAATGTGGCAAAATCCATGTTGAAACACTAATGATGAAAGACAATGTTCAAGGCCCCCAAACGAAGAGCTGCCATTATGACGCCCAAGGTCAGATGTTAGCGATAAGAAAGTTTGCAACATGAGGCTCAACGAGAGTTGCTGATTGCTGTCTGGGCCTTTTGGGTGACTTTGCGATGGATTAAGGTCAGAAGTCACCTGTTAATCGCCCCTTCAGTCTCTTTGATTGAGTGAGCCCTCAGGTGAGGCGTAATGCATTTTCAGGGGCAATGATGACAATAATTGGCTACCTTCACTTCACCAAAATGGACAAAGTCCTAAAAAATCTCTCCACTTGTGTCTGACAGTTCAGAGCGAATGAAAATAAAGGCTCGGAGGTCTCTCCAGCCAACAAATTAATAACTAACTTATGGGGGCTTGTTATAGACATGATCACCTGGTCAAGTCATTCAGCTGATCTGTGATCTGTGGTTTGCTCACTCAGAGCACACTGGGCTGAGCGTTTCACAGCAGCTAATTTGATTTGTGTTAGAAAGCTGAGAAACTCTTTGAGGCCTAAGTGACGTCAACATGGCCGAGTGTTGGTTGATTTAAAAATGCAGCGTCGTGTCATATAGAAAACATTAATGTTGCAGGTTCAGAAAATCTGACAGGCCACTGAAATGATGAAATATTGTTTTGTTTTGTTTTTTTGAACATTCGAAAGAGGGATGCTCATTTTATTATCAGTGTTAGTGGTATGACACACAACACACTCCCTTATTTTGAAAATAAGTCACTTTCCCTGCTCTGTGGGAGCTGCTGGCTTTCTCTCTATAACAAAGTAAGGTCTGGACCTAAGGCTGTAAGGTGCCTTGAGATAATGTTTATAATGATTTGGTGCTCCACAAATAAAAGTGAATTGAATTGAAAAGCCCATTGCTCTGTGTTACACATGTAGCACCAATAGATTCCAGGTACTGTCACTATATTTTTCTGATGTTGTTTGAGAAATTTGAAATGTGTCTGCGGTGCCGTTATACGGTTATTTTTAACTTCTATAATAACATTTCTGTGATGTTCACTTTTCCTATTTTTTCCTACATGTATGGGATTGTTTCAGGTATTAGCTGCAGTATAACACCAAAAATAATATAGACCTAATGATGATTAATGAGCAAGATCAGAAGCATCAATAGCCAGTTAATGATAAAATGACTGATATTTGATTATATTTGAGGACAAAATACGTGTCCAATATTTATAAAATGTGTTTTCTAAATACAAGAGCTTTGAGTTTTACTGTTTCTTACTGTTCAGGGTAAACAAGTGACAAGTGTGTCCTTAAAGGACACATTTCTTTAACACAGGTCATTTCCTCAGACATGCACCTCACACAGACAAGACATCAGTCTGAGGAGGACCGTCTCTTTCCTCTCTTTGCTCCAATGCAAAAATAAGCGGGATTACAACGAGTCTCAGAGTGTGGACTTTTCAATGGCTGACCTCCTCACTGTGAAAACTGCATGGCCTCCATAAACAGCTTCACATCATTCACTCACTTACTCAAACTTTCTATGCGAGCGAGACAATGACTTAACACAGCACAAGACCAAACCAAAACCCAGCCCTGGTCTGAAATGCAGGTTTCAGGTAGGAGTGTCTTGAGGTGCAGCAGACAAAGGTCCACAGCTCTCATCTGACAACCTCCTGCAAACCCACAGCTCATGAGAACCCGAGCAGCGTCTGAGAATAAGACGTGCTTGTCCAGCACGCTGTATTTCACCAGGTGTGACTCTCTCTTTCTCTTCACCTTTTTTCCACTTCACTTCACACTGTGCTCTTAAATTTCAGGCTCTTTTATTTTTCAGTCCCTGTTAGCTATTGTGTGCAGCACTTCCTCCACTGCAGCATTCATTCCTACATGAGAGCCAGGACTTTCCCGTTGGAGCACATACACACACATTTTATTATTAGCTTGTTGTACTATGTGCTTTCAAGATTTAATTTATTTTAATTTTTTTATTTTTTATTTTGTGTGTGTGTGTGTATGTGTATGTGTGTGTGTGTGAGTGTGTGTTGATCTTTAGTAGAGATGTATCTAAATATTGTGTGCGACACTGATTCTTACATGAACCACAAAGTGCAAGATCAAACATTTATATTATATTTCCTCCAGTGCCAGTTTAAAACACCTCATGAAGAGTTCAGTTCTCTGCTCCTGTGGGTTTTTCTGTCTTTAATGACATTCATCTGGTTGTATTTGTAGATGAACCTCATGGTCTTTGGTCTAATTGAGATTTTAATAGCTGCAGTTTGTTTATTTACCCAGCTTCTGCATGCTCCAGATACAACCCCCCCCCCCCAACACACACACCCCACTGTCACAGCTCTACAGGCCCTTTAAAGATGCTGAGATATGTGAGTTTAAGCTGAAATGACATTGTCAATTTTTTACTATAATAATATTGGTAACAATATTTCTCTTGATTTGCAAGCGAGATGAGCTCATTTCTGCTGCTTGGCCGGATGCCAGACCTCATGGAGAATTTTGCCATTTTTAATTAATTTCCAAACGAAATCATTATTATTCCTTGATATTCTTTTTCATACTATTGCTGCCACGCTAACAGCCTGTTATTAAGCTCCTACGAGGGACCGACACAGTTGTGGTGGGACATTTAATATCCCCCACACACGATTTATTAGATCCTTCCTTAAGGGTTTGACCATAATCCTGTGCCTCGGGTGTCATCTCTCCATCTATCTGCAGGCGCCATGCAGCGTGTGGCGCGCACCGGAGGCGCGCTCAGAGCCACCTGCCTGCTCGGACACGGACACTACCCCCCCCCCCAACTCCCCCACCTCCCCACCCGTCATCTCTGCTGGAACTGACGATGGCCTCGTCACATGGTCCGTCAGTGTCAACCATTAGTAATCCACAAATCACTATTGATTATTAACAGAGAACCTCGATCAGAGGCCTGACAGCTCCTCTGTCCTGAGGCTTTTAATGAGATATTTAATAAGGTCAGTAGTTTTTACATAATATGATTATTATTCCTATTTCACAATATGGTGAATGTAATTGAATTTCTTTGAAGACAACTTGTTTTATAATATAAAACACAGGAGGTTTACTCTTTGTTTGAACTGTAGATGATGAATATGGCGATATAAACTACGGCAGAGACACAACCATCAGCAGCATCAGCCGAACGACACAAATAACAATTGTAATAGCAACAATAATAATAATGATGATGATGATGATGATGATGATGACAATGATGAAAGGATTTTGATAAAAGATGCAGAAAAACAACAAATATTAAAGCAAATAACGTCCAATTATCATATTTTCCTTTTCTACACTGATAAAATCACATGTGTGCTTCAATGCGCGTCTCTTCTTCACTGTGGCACGCTGCTGTTCATCTGGCTCAACATTTCTGCAGTTTTCTTAATGCGCCTCGTTGCCATGTATTCTGTCTTAATTTCTCTGCCTCTCTCTCTCTTCTTCTTCTCCTTCTTCTTCTTCTTCTTCTTCTTCTCTGTCACGGCAGATGAAAAGGCGCTGTAATTATTCCAGGAGGTTGGGAACTAAATGATTGTCTTTGAAGTAGGCCCGGGCCTTGGACTACATTAGAAGCCAAGCATGTGATTTGCAACTGTTGAAGTAAAACCTTCACTCTGCTGCAGGAAGAAGAAGGAGGGAAACGACAAAACGAGGAGGGTGGGTTCTGGGCAAAAAAAAAGAAAGAAAGAAAATGGTATCTTTGTTTGCTCCCCTTTGTTTACCGGGGGATTCTTTCTCATTTCCCCCCCTTTTTTTTTCATTTTTACTAATTCATTTCAATGGCTTTCAAACTGGAAAATGGAAATGTTGCTCCTGCCCTCTATTTCGGCGGCAGCGTCCTGGCAACAGAGCAATTTTCTATCATCAGGGATAAACGGCATCGAACAGTACATTCTGATAAAAAAAGAGCCCATGATTGCTGGCCTTCCTGTCTGTCATCTAGCGACCAAATCCTCTCCTTCAAGACCGACCACTGTGCTGTCAGACCTAATAATGTCGCGTATTAAGTCGAGAGAGGAAAAAAAGAAGGGGGGGGGGGGGGGGGGGGCACCAATGCCCGCCCGGTACTCACTACTCGCCAACATAAAGTTCACATCAACTTTTTGGATATAGCTCCTTTGTTGACCTGGGATGCAGGATCATGTAGATATGTGTGTCACAGATGTGTCTAACCGACAGAATACCTCACCCACGTAATATCTCCTCCCTCCATTGTCTTAATACTATTGAAAATATAGCTAGAATCCAAGGAGCGTGACTCGTCCCCGCTCCTTGGTGCTGATGAGGATTTTCATGCGTCTGTTTCCTGCACTCGCTTTTCAACATAACACCAAATTCAACGCCTTTCGTTTCCCCTTTTCGTCTCAGTGACAAATGCTACAGTATAAAAACCATCTGGCTGCTGCAGGAAACCGAGCGATGCAATCACTCAGGTGGACCTAAACATGTAGAGACAGAGGGCGACAAGAGAAACAAGCAGTCTTAATTAGGGACACAGGCCCTGAGTGCGACCAGTGCAGCTTCAGCCATGCCAAATTAAATCCATTAGTCTTTGAGAGGCTGCGGAGGCTCAGTGGTGCAGGCCTCTGCTTATTTGTGGTCATTTAGCTACCACTACCAACAAGCTACACCGGGTCTATCTGAGGGCCCTGCACCTGGGGCCATGCATATGCCAATTTCGCTATTTACTGGAGAGATAATGCAATCCTAATTTATGATGCAAAACTTATTGTAAACAGTCGCCTGCCTGCGAGCGCATGGTTTTCTTTATGACAAAACCACACTAATTTTTCTTGGTGTAGTTGCAGGCTTTTACAAAACACATCAAAGCTCTGCATAAGTGGGTTTGCATTAGTGCGATGTGCGCAATTTATGTGCGTAAAAGCGGCGCGCCACCATTTGGGCACAGATACATTCTACTGGAGCATTAGAGGCTGATCGTTAATCATTTTGGGCTGATGTTGGTTTGTGTGTGTGTGTAAGTGTGTAAGTGTGTGTGAGGGGGGCGGGGGTGTTGCTCCCTCTCAATCCAGTTACAGTGAACCGTGTTACACTGACAGCTGTGTGGTATGCATCTGCGCTTCCCATCGCCACTTCCCGCCCCTCGCGCTGCAGAGATGGAGAATCGTTGACGCCTGGCTGTCTGTGACGCGCCAGTGGCTTTTGCGCTTTGGAGAAGGGAGACATGTTGTTTAAGTGCCTCCCCGGCCTCCGTCTGCAGTGACAAGCCTCAGCGTCCCCAACCGACCGGGTCCCCGAGCAACCGAGGAGGTGGCTTTCCATGCGAGTCAGTCGATAGCTGTTAGAGAGACCGACCGCAAACGCCGCAGCCTCCCGCTACATTTATGATTTGTGCCTCGGTGGAACTCGGTGTTAACGCTCAGGGATGATTAACACGTGTGACAAGGAGAGGCGCGGAGTTAAAATAGCCAGTGACACACATACAGGGAGAGGAGGAGAGAGGGAACTAGTTATATTTTTACACTGGCCTCCTGAATCTGTGCGTAAATCCACCAACTATCCATGTGCGCACAGATATTTCCGATTTACCTGAAGGTGCTCTGAAGACATAAACTGCCACTGACCGTGTTAACTGTAAAACACCACCAGGTTGCTGTAGTGTAAAATATTCTCACTTTTCATGCACCCCAACCCCCCTCCATCCCAGACAATAGATGCCAGGGAAATCCCAGGTCTGATACATCCGCAGCGGTTGGATATTGGAGTGATTTTAGAGAGTCATTCATCAGCGTTTATAAGACAGCTGGAAATAAAGACCACTTCTGTTAAACCACCACGGCCATTGATTGTGCTGAAGGTCAATCATCTACTTAGGGACAAAGTGATTTCTAGATTTGCAGCTGAACGGTGTTCATTTTGTGACTGACATTTGAAATATAAAATAATTTCTCTCCAGAATAAGGCTATGAACTCCTGTAAACCAAGATTAATGGGGCAGAGCGCAACAGAGGCCACGGCTCAGCAGGTGAAACGTGCGTTTGAGGTTTAAATGTCTCATTTTCTAAAATATATTTCTGCACAAACGCAAACAGTTTTTTGCGGGTTCTTGTTCTACAAAGAAAACGATCGTTTCTAAATTCGGTCCACTGACAAACATCCGATTGGCCCACGGTTGTGTTAATGTGCCTTGCAATTACACACGGCTGTCAGCATGCATGCAGTAGGCCACATCTTAAACATTTCCAAAGCAGCAAGGTCGAGCAAGTCATGTTCTCTCTGTTCAAACAAATCCGTCCTTTCACCACTTCACTTAATCTCATTGTGCCCAGAGAAGCCTCCCAACACGCCCGCGGGACACCAGGGCTGTGACATTACCCGCGCTGCCGTCCCGCAACTTAATAATGCTGCGGTAGCACACACACACACACACACACACACACACTTACACACGTGATGCTGCAAAACCTTAAGAAGAAGATGTCCCATACATCCGAGCCTAGAGGTTTCAAGCCCGCGTGGGGGGGTGGGGGTAGGGGTGGGGGAGCTATAGCGTCGCTGCAAAGCAAAAGCCTGTCTTTGTAGCAGCGCTCAGGAGCGATTAGAAAAGGTGCACGGATCTGGTTTCTCTTCTGCGTGTCCAAGTGGAACACGGACAGGGGAATTGGCCACTATGTTAAACCACTGAGGGGTGACCGAGGTGTGCAGAGGTCTGCACGAGGTCTGCGAGGCCACCGTAGTGCGCCTCAAAACACAGACTCCACAGCCTATAGCAGAGGCCATAAAAAATCATTTATCAATGTCAATGAACAGGAAAAAGCAGCTCTTACCTGCAGCCGCCCCCCCCCCCTCTTCCTCCCCCCTCCTCCTCCCGAAGACACAGAAGCGCTCTGATTTTTCTAAACTATTCATTCATCAAAGAGCGTAGAAGAAGAATCAAACGAATCCAAGTCCGGGTGTCTCTCGGCTCCCATCCGCAGCCCAGCCTCTGTGCTCCTCTCTGCGTCCGCTGCTGTAAAATGATTATCCGGCTGGGTTGTGCACTTTTTAAATCCCACAAAGTAAATAACAACCGTAGCTGACGATAATAGCAAGGTACCAAGTTCTTGTTACAGAAACGGAGAAAATTGAAACTAAACGCTGCATTTAGACAACCATTTTTGATAAGAGGATAATTGAGGCGACACTGGCGTATAATTAGGGGATAATTTATGCTATATCCACTTTTATTCCACCCTCCCAAAATAAATCCAGTCCATAATCATTACAGGCGAATTGTTCTTAATTTTATAGCTGCAATTTGAGTAAAGTGTGGCCGCTAATCAAATAGGTTTTCGTAGTAACTTGATTGCAACCATAATTATTTTTCATCGCCTTTTTCTGTGTGAAATCACTGAATGATACATTGCTGCAAAAAAAAAAAAAAAAAAAAAAAGTGCTGAAAGTGGTGCAAAAACATGCTTTGAATACATACTGCAATAATGCTTATAAGTATAATAATAAAAAAAAGATTTTATTCTTATTTGTGAATCGAGGATCGCAGCCCTCAGAGGCAAACTGTATAATTTACATATATTGAGGACCCTATCAGGCCTCATATTACAACAGGGATAAAAGACACTGTCAGTTTATCTCGGTATCCACCCTTCTATCTGCAAAATAACCTATTGTACCTCAGGCATATTGTTATTTGATGTGTCACATGTGCTGTATTTTGAATTGTCTGAGGATCCTTAATCATATGGTCAGTAGCCCCAGAATAAAAAAAACCCCAACAGTTATAATATATATTACTTTCAGAGCAGAGGGGGGCTTGAAGAGGGACTGCTCATTAGGCGCCAACAAAGCAAATACTACACTGCAAAAAATGTGTGAGGGGGGAAAAAAATATATAAAATAAATGTAAAAGTTCTCTTTTCTCCATAAAACTCAGCAGAGCTGGGAGGCTGTTTGCTCCTGTTCCCAAAGCAATTCCACCTGCTTCAGGAGTCCCCCTGACATAAAACAGATCACTCCGCCAGTCTAAATATGTATAGTGCCACTAAATGTAGAAAAGTCTTTTAATGAACATTTAATACGAGTGGGATCACTGCACAAGCACTGGTAAATGTTTATGCATTTGAAGAGAACATATTGAATCCCCCTGAGCGACGACAGGCGACTTGTGAGTAAATTGTTTATTTGTAAATAATTTGTTGGTATTTGGTCTAGAAATCAATTCTATATTAAATGGGACATTAATATTCTTAAATGGGGTGCTTGTGTGATGCTTTGCTGGCCTATATGTATATATGTATATGCTGTAATTAATTCCAGAGGAAAGGAGGAGTTAAAGGCTGAGGAGAAAAAGAGGCACATATACACTGCTGGCTCATCAGGCGAAATCAAAGTGCGCACTATATGTTGCGCGTCGTGCGTAATTTGGGGGGTTTGGGTACAAAACAAAATCGACTCGGCAATTCCAAAAGAGCTGGTTTTACGTGTGAAGCTTGTCTGTAGGAATTAGGCGTCTTTCCCACCATATATTATTTCCCCCATAGTTGTGGTGGGAGCTGGTAAGGTGGGTTAACTCCAGCTCAAGTCTCCGTGAAGCGCAAAGCACTGATGACGTTGGGTTGGATGACCAATCGGGAGGCGCTGCCCTTTGGAGACAAACCATTTTACTTGTAGTGTCTGCATCAAGTCTGGAAGCAAGGGCTCAATTTTAACAGAATCCACCTTAAAATCTCTCCCTTAACTTATGCCTACCTTCCGCCACTTTGAGTGAGAATATCACAGGACAAGGGGGGGAAATAAAGACGCCTCTGGAAAATCCGGGTGTTAATAGGACAATATCTGTTCGCGGTGGAGAGAGGGGAGAGAGACAACAACACAGCGAGAGAGAAAACCGATTTGGTCTTGAGAGAGAGGGGGGTGAGTGCTCTCAAGGCAGAAAATTCGATGATGACCATGACTACGATGGCTGACGGTCTGGACGCTCAGGACTCGTCCAAGTCTGCTTTCATGGAGTTTGGGCAGCAGTCGCACTCACAGCAGAGCTCCCCGTCGATGGCCAG